>OY728145.1:1881456172-1882706172 GCA_963277665.1 Viscum album
TATTGAATTGGATGACACAAAATGATGTCCCGATCTGGTGGGCCACATGGCCTTAAGTGTGCCTCCCCATATGCCAGACGGTTATGACTAAAAGTGAGTGCCTGGGGTGTGTCTATAGGGATCCCTTGACCTATGTTCATATTAACATAGTGGTGAAATAGATAGATAAATACAGTGATCATATTAAGAATTGAATAGAAATCATAAGTAAGAATAAACATCCAACAACACAATAATACTCAATAACATTAAGCTACAAGACATAAAAAAGATGATGATGTCAAGTCTTTGTAAAACTGGGAAAACATGTATACATGATTGCAGATACTCAATAAAATATATGATATTCAAAGGTAATAAAAATCAAAATATCAATCCAAAAATCTGGAGCTACGACCTCATTATCTACTAAAAATTTCTCATTTTAAGCCTTATAAGAAGTCATGTATCTGTAAGAGGACATTTCCACTTGTTACACATGCATGGATACAATCTACCTGGTTACAGTCGGAAACCTAGGTAGTGTGTGGGATAAAGTTAATAAGACACCAACAATGTTGTTTATAAATTTATAGTCAGTGCATAATATATGACTTTGTGAAGATATAATAATGATAAGTAGTAATAATATATAAGAATGGGTCGGCTCTAGTTCCTAAAGGACAACCAGATAGATAACACCTACTTTGGCCCGTGCCAGAATATCTCTGATCAAGTAACCATGTGTATGCACATATATGGATTATATAGGTAGTGATTTCTACAAACATATATATCTCTACTACAACAATCATAGTCCTGAGGCATAATTCAAACATCTATAAGTTGTAGCATGAGTATCACAAGTTTCATGTGTCATAATTCTTATCATCATAGTAGTAAGGGATGTCATGCCCAGTATCACAGATCTTGGTCATCAAACCCAATATAACAAAAAAGGGTTTCCTTTACCAATATCAAATAATAGGGTCATCATGCCTAGTAGATAAAAATCATATAGGATTCCATGTCCAATATCACAATATAAATAGTCTCCATACTCATATAACAGATATGGACACCATGAGTGAACCACGTTATAATAAAGGGACACCATATCCATATCACATATAAGAACTACATTACCAAATATCATTATAATGTTTCCACATGCCCATATAACATATAAACAAACAGAAAACATACCCTTTCATATTATTAAGACTCTTCATTCCTGTATCACATATAAATAAATAGACTCCATTCACGTTCCACATTATAGGTTTTTCATGCCCATATCACGAAAATTAATGTATTTTATGCCCGTATAAGAATACATAAGGGTCTTTATGGCCTTTAATAATAATTAACATGGGAATTCAAGCCCATAAATCAAAGTTATATTAAAATAGTTTGGTTATTAGGAAGATCTAATAGTTAATTCATAACCCATTCACAAACAATATTAAAAATTGTGTAACCAATGTTCTATTTAATTAGGGGAAATGGTTGTACCACTCACATTAAATTCAATTAAATAATATTCCCCCACATCAATGTCATTCCATAATCATTTAAAAGATGGTTTGGCTGTTTAATCATTAAATAATATCAAGGAAAATCCATGGGATTACTTACAAGGGTGGTAATGAATGATGGGAACCAACCCAACCTAAATAAGTGATCACTAGAATACTTCTAGGAAGGCATACCTGGTTTATGTTAAATTTAGAGAAACTCATATATAATATCGTAGGCAGTGAAACAAAGGATATTATAGAACATAATCACTTTAGGGATAAATACTAGACCACCTACCTTATTCTTGTAGAGGATAAGTCATCCAGTATCGACATTTGGTTATTACAGACCAGATCAATAAAATAGCCAAATTCAATGAAAATGGGGTATAATATATTACACCAAAATATCACAGTTGATAGAAATAATAATAGTGAAACAATCATAAGGATTGATGAGTTTACCTAGAATAATCTCATGAGACAAATATATGCTTGGTCACACATTGTAAGGAATATATATCATGAATCCTATATTAGGATGGAGGAGGATCTCTTCATCAGAGGAAATAGAAGCTCCTTTCACTGGAAAAGAGAAACAATAGGGATGGTTTAGTATATAAATAATTAATGGAAAATTGTTAATTTTACAAAAAAATATAATCAGTCCCATGGTTCGGTTGCACGGTATAGAAAATTATGTTTACCTCACTGCCTCCATATCCATCTCGCACGGTTTATGCAAACTATTTTTGAAATTGTGCGCAAACATTGTTCTTCACCCCAACTAAAAACAATTGTGATTCTAGATGGTTCTCTGTCCCTAGGAACATGGTTAGGTAATACCATGAACCCTAAATTCCCCTTCTAAAATACCCACATTTTTAATAATAACCATGTGGATTGGCTTACATAGTTTCTACTACATGTGTGGCCTAGTTCTTTTCAATACTATTTAGGGTTCTAGCATTAAACAAGCCCTAGAAACCCTTCAAACATCGATAAAATCTATAGGAATCAATATTTTTTCTAAAATAAATATTTATATTAAATATTAAAAGGTTCATGTATCATTAAAAAATCATGTTCTTATACACATCCCCTGTTAAATGTATTTTTTCCTAAATTTCCCTTCCAATGGTGGTGAAATGTTGTTCGAGAACAACTCTGACCACTGAGCATGTACTTCAGTATCCCATGCCCAAGTCTTGTGTTAGACCTGGATGTGATTCTATAGAAACAAAAACAAAGGGAAATATTAGATATAAACAAACATGAATCTCATATCAAAGATTTATATAGGACACTCCTCAAAATATGAAACTCATCATCCTATATATCAAAAGTATGAGACATATCAACATGATAATGATGAACCTATGATATATTGAAGATTTTGTGCATGGTACGTCTCCAATAAAATAATAAAAATTTAGATAATACCATACCAAATCACTCCACTATCTCAAAAGGCACAACAAAATAGGGCGACCACATCCCATACCACCATATCATTCTATTCCCTTGTTTGGGTGATACACGTAAGAAAGCATGATCCCCGACCATGAAATCTTGAGGTCATTGTTGGATATTTGCATAATAATTATATCAATACTAAGTTATAGACATATATATATATATATATTTAAAATATGATCATTCTATTATGTCTCCCTAATGAGAATATGATCCAGTAGTTCGGCATATCCAGCCTTTAACCAGCACAGGGTGAACAGAACGACCTACTTTATAAGTCCTCATTATGATCCATCTGAATCATTGTATGATAAATATTATTGTATGAAAAATAAATTATTGGGATATTATTCTCCAAAAAATAATAAAATTATGGATTCATGTTTGGATCATGTCATCCAATACCTATATATTCTATTTTGACTAGCCACTGGACTTGGGGTGAAAATCTATACTCGTAAGCACCTATGTACCCATAGCTCTTTATAACCCCTTCCAAAATATCAGTATAAAATATTTGTACCTTTATAAACTGACAGTAATAAAAACCTGTGTATTAATATAATCTCATATACATATATTCTTCCAAACCCATCAACTGAGAAAGTCTCCCAGATAGGAAGTAAGTGGACTATTTTTTATAGTTGATCCATGACTACCTAGACAATGTAGCTACCTTCTAGAGACCTTGGTAGGATGATGAAAAAAATCATCACAACATCGTCTTAGGTATATTCCAGTATCAGTAATGGATATAATAAGACAACATACCTCGGGTTCTCAACCTTCACTAGATGATAGGTGGAAAACCTAGTGATAAAACATGATATCCAGTGATTCATCCCAGACCACCAATACTCTCTATATATATCACAATACGTATTGAATATTCTTTGATGAAGAGACCATGGAGAAGCTTGTTACTCTCACATAATATCATATCTCATATTTTTGGGAACCTGGAGACAAAATTATTTAAATAGGATTTCATCATCATTGAAAATCCATTCCAGACGTAGGTCCTCAGTAGAAATAATCTATCGTAGGACGAAGCCCTCAGGATTTGAAAACTATCTCATCTTCACTCTATTATGAAATTAAGAGGCCACAAATAATTTTGAATGTACAAGAAATCCATCATGGCCTTCAAACTCTATGTGTATCTCAAAAAACATCTCTATAAACTAAAACTCACTACTGGGCTCCTAAACTACATGTGTATGAGTCCTCTTTCTCACATCATTGGTAATAGAATTCCCCTTATATAGAATATATGCTATCTCAATGTCAATTGAATGTAGATATTAAAACCATCTTCTCTACCTAATAATCATATAGAATTTTGTGAAAATATACCTAAGGATTATTTGGACCATAAACAACATATAATGCTCTCCCAGTAGGTAATTCCATAAACAACGCAAGGTGTGAACAGGAGCCCCTAAATCACGATCATGCATCTGGTTGTTTCACTCATGATACCTCAACTATTGAGACCCATATTCAATGACTCGATGTTCATACATTATAATTAATCTTTTATAAATATATAATTAATTAAAAATGCCATTGAGATTATTCTTGGATCATGTAGAATCGGGATCAGTGCTGAATTTCATCATTCTTTCAACTCCTGAAAGGCTATCTCATAGTATTTTAGAAGAACAAACATCACACCCTTATTAGTCAAAATTATAAATGGTGATACTGAGCAAGATATTCTCTATATAAAAAATATGGAACAATTTTCTATCCTCCATAATCTATGTGTGTTAAATTCATTCTTGGGATACTCCTAGGTAACTATTGAACTCAACTTCTCTGGGTTAAATTAGACTCAAGCCTTAGAGATAACATGATTGATGAAGTTTTTCTTTTCATACTAGAAATGACATTTAACGAGATTAGCATACATTTTGTTCTCTCTTGGTGTATTCAAAACAATATCAAGATGTATTCCATGGTCACGTTGAGTATGATAATACACAAATATTTCAGCTATAAATTCCACCCAAAAATATCAAGATTGATTTGGAAAACCAAATTTATAAAAGCTATGATGATGGAAGGTGAATTCATGAGACCAAATGAAATCACATGATACTCATATAAACTATATTCACTATGGAAATTCATACAAGGAATATCAAAAGATTCGAATTGAACATGATGATAACCTAATCTTAGGTCGATCATTGAGAAAACCATTGGTTCTCTGAGTTGGTAAAAAAGATCATCTATCTATGGTATGAGATATCTCTTTTTCATAATAAGATGATATAATTTATGGTGTTCCAGTCAAATATCAAGGGTTATGTAAACCTTATTGAAGAAAATGACTGGTTAACCACAGGGAGAAGCACCTGGACATATAAAATCATTGGCCTCTAAACCATATAGTTACCTCGTGATGTCCTGCAACACAGTAGTAGCTATCATTTATAGAAGAATGGATACCAGTTCATCTCCAGACACTATCCCAATAGTAAACATTAACTCTCTCTCAATAAGTAGTCTTAAATAGTCATCCAGGAAAACATCCCAGAATCAACTGACTTGGGGTGGAAATTCAATATTATTTAATCCATAATCATTTATACAACGGATGAGAATCTAGAAATTCACTCCACCTATACCAATATTCTCTGGTCTAGAACTAGGTTCCTAGACATCCCACTCAACCTTGTTAGTATATATACCACCCTCTAGTGATATAAATGATACCCATTGGTGATAAAAATTATATAGGCATGATAGGAAGAATACCAGTCCATCCTAAAAATGAAATCAAAACCCTTAATCTCAAGGATAAAGAGTTCCTATGAGAAACAATGTCTACCAACCAAAAAAGTCTACTGATTACACTGGCATAAGTATTCATAATGTAAACCCAAATGCGAGTGAAGATTTATAACACCATTAGAATACTCAACAAAAAGTACAATTCTCACCAAAATATCCACATAAATAAAGGAGTGTGACACACCTATATCTAATAACAAAGATGAAACAAAAGTGAATATTATAAAAATACGTAAAATAATTGATGTACCAAAACCCATCTCCTCTAGTATAGGTTATACTATATAAATATGGCATGGTATGTGACAACATATTGCAACACGACTACCTAGAGTGGGTCTTCTCTTCCGGTGCTCAATATCTACTACATGAAAACCATATCCATAACCTCTTACCTTTTCTATATATTCAGTATTACCCCAAAAATCATTCCTAGTGTGATTCTATTGGTCATTCCCTTGATGGTGTAACTGGCCAGGAACCTCTCCCACTTAGCCTAAGTGGAAAGGTCCTATAAAAATGTTGAAGATTCCCTAATCTACCATAGCCTTGTCAAATGAGTGTGTCTTTAGGACACTATATCTTCATATTCCAAAGATTCCCACACTAGTAATAAACCACGTGACTGATAGAGGGTGTCACCCTGATGACACAGCTCACCCGTTCAATCTCAAATCATTACTTCTAACCACTAGTGAAACCACTACCCTCTATGTGTTCAGAACCACCTCGACTCTCACCGTTATCTTTCCTCCGATGTTTCTCCATGAAGAGGGTATGTTTTACTATATCATATGTAGTAGTTAACCAGAATATGTTTATCTAGGATTGAAAAGGATGCCTCACCCCATCCTCAAAATGTCTTGCCTTCACTGGCTCATTAGTAGTATAGATCAGCACAAATCATTGAATCTCTATAAAACAAAATGATCAGTCCATAAAATTCATAGAACCCTACTTCAGTCCCATGAAATCCATAACATGATCATTCCTAAGGGTCTCAGGGAATAAATATTCATATATGATAGAATGGAAATCCTTTCAAATTACTTCCTGATACTGACTTGCTTGGTTTAGAAAATCCCACCAGCATTTGTGGGATCCTTTAAGAATAGAAGTTATGAGTTTCAATCTTCTATTAGGAGGTGTCTCCAGATGATTGAATATAGAAAATATTTTATCTATACATACCTATGATACCTTTTGACTACCATCCCCCAAAAATGTGGGTGGATGCAGCTGCTAAAACTTTTGAGTCAACTCTCCCATAGAAGGGGTAGAGTGCGAAGCTCCCTGTAACATCTGAATAATCTGTAGAAAATACCCTAAAAACTAAGATTCATCTCCCATATCTATCATAATCGGATATGATACGTAAGGCACTATTGGGGAATCACTAGCATCTTAGGTCCCACAAACTTCAAAGCATGGACATCACCACCCACCCGACAAACGAATAGAAGATTTCACGGTCACATTGCTCTATAAATTCGAAACACTCTTCTCCAATAGTATTTCAAATATATAATATCCCATATAAATTAATAGTTTTGGTACAATCCTTAGTATAAAATAGGCACTCCCCCATTCCATCTCAAAGACTCAGGTAGGGGTGATAAAAACATTTATATAAAACACAAGAGACACTACATACTTCCCACTATTAAGGTTGGGTCTTGGCCACTCTTTGTGTTTTGAAACTCCCATTTCATTTAAATTTTTATATATTTACACAATTATATGATTCACTACAATAGAATAGGCCTCTAATAGTGTTGTTATTTATCAACGCCAGAAGAAAATGCTGATAAATGGCCTATTTTTCAGTGCTAAAGTAAGTGATGATAAATTTAGCTATTTATCAACAATTTTATTTTAGCACTGATAAAGGAATCCATTATCACCACATTATTTTTAGAGATGCTAATAGTTATCCTTTATTAGGGCTTTATATTTAGTGCTAATAATGGGTATGATTTGTCAGTGCCTTATGTTTAGTGCGGATAAATAATTCTTTCAGCAACAGATTTTTAGCACTAATAAAATAAAACAATTAAAGAATAAAAATTAAAAAAAATTATTAAAAAATTAATAGAAATTTTATTAATTAAATAATTATTGATAAAAACAAATTGATTTATTACACATTATTAAATATTAAAAATTTTATTAATTATATTATTATGATAATTAATGTTATTAAATAAAATATATTCAATATATATATATATAAATTTATATAAATATGATTCATATATTAAAATATTCTTATTCTCTTTAAATTAATCTTTTACATATTTATTGGATAATGTTTTATAATTAAAAATTAATATGAACTAAAAATATTGAATAATTTCATGGTACTCGACATATTATTTAATGAACATTACTTATATAATTTTATACATATCAAATGTGTGTTATATTGATTCCACATATATGTAATTAAGTAATTTTTATATAAAATATGAACACACAAAGATCTTGTCCATTTTTTTAATATTGTTAATGTGTGCCTATATTCTTATTTTATTCAATTTCACTCATTTTTAACATATATTCATGCACACAAAATTACATATTCATTAATAATGTTAAAAATATAATTGTAAAAAATTATTTATAAATAAATTAATTTAAAAATGTATATTCACTATATTTATAAAATTATATACATTTAAATATAAATAAATAAATATTTTTTTATATGTATTTATATAAATATAAATAAATAATTATTTATATTTATATAATTATAAAATTAATAATAAATTATATAAAATAATGAATATGATTACTATATTTATATTTATAGATATTTATTTAAAATATATATGTATAATTTAATAAAAATATATAAATATATATATAATTTTTTAAAAAATATATTTCTATATTTATAAAAAATAATTATAATATAATAAAAAGTATATTTAAAAATAGTTATATTTACACTGTATATATATTTATTAAGTATTTATAAATATTTACAATTTTTTATCTATAATTATAATTATAAATCCTTTTACAGTTCGTCTGTAATAAGTGATGATAAAATAATATTTATTAGTGATTTTTTCAATCAGATAATGATTAGGATTTATCAGAACTAAACAAAGCGCAGATAAAATTAAAATTTATCAACACTAAGTACATTTTTGATAAAGACCTCTCCTTACCAGTGATAAGTAAGCACAGCTGACTAGTCCTTTTATCATCACATATATAATAAGTATTGATAAAAGGGATCTTTATTAGTGCTTATTGGTATGTTCTGATAAAAGTGTCATGATCTTTTTTAAAAGCCAAGACCATTCGAAACCCATAGTCATATAGAATCTTTTCACAGAATCCACCTGATGTCGGTGCTCCTCCTTAGATAATCGAATGTAAAATCACACCAAACGACTACCTTCGAACATCTCATCCGACATGTGAATATAACCTCCAATTTTCTTCAACCTAGTAAGGAAAGCCTTCTGATTTTTATTGTATATTTTTTTATTTATTTTTGATTTCTTCTAAAATGATTTGTTTTTGATATTTTTTAATGATCAATTCTTCACAATTTTTTGTCATCCATCATTTAGGGAATGAGTTGTAGTCTATTTTTTGCATTGACAACAATTGAATTATCCGTTGTTTATATCTGACACTAATCCCTGGATTTATTTTTTATTTTATTACTAATAATTTTTATTGTTTATTAATAAATAATTAATTCATATATGTATATAAATGTGTTGAAATTTTTATATATATAATTGTTTATTGACTACTAAATTGAAGCTCATTGGTGGTTCCCTACTGATTATTTATATTCTAACACAATTCATGGACACCTTAGTGGACTTGCAGCTTTAGATTGTACTTATCAGGATCCTAGTTAGTGGAGTGATGTATGTGTCTCTATAGGTTTTATGTATCATGGATTCTAGTTCCTCATATAAGTCACTATGGTCATTAGTTTTCTTATGGATTATATTCAAAGGGTCCATCCCCAATAATGTACATGAGGTTTAATCACTACAAGCCTTCACTTTAGGAATCATTATGGTGCCTTTAATTCATGTTATATTTGAATATCAAGGGTTTTCAATTCTATATTCTTGATAGACTATAAGTGAGTTATATTTTATACTGGTGTGACATGAATGTGTGTTTATATATCTATTTCAACATTTATTTCCATAGTTTTTTTTCTAACAGGTTTTCCTATATCAGGTAATGATGATTTACATCTATATTTCCATTGTCCCCATGGGTCGTGCAATAATTTGGTTCATCCTTGGGTAATAATTGTTTCTATTTGAGGAGGGGACCTCCTTCTATTTATGGTTTATTAAATCCAATGTTAAATCCATCAATTTTGGGCATTGAGGTATGTTAGAGGTCACAAGATGATCTAACCTTGGGTTTTTTGGGTAATTCAGGATAGGGTCATTACACTATCCTTTATCCATTTTACACCCATAATGTCTAGTGATAATATAATTTATTATATTTCATTATATCTCACTAATTTTTTAAATTATAATAGCCCCTATTATTGGATTTGGATTATATAAGTGCTCATATATATTCATATAAATGACCCATATTTTACATATTATAATTTTCTATAACTTTGGTTTTGATAATGAATATTTAATGTGAATTTATTTATATATTATATAAAATTATTTTTTATGAACCCCATAAGATGGATATTAACCAAGAATGGATTCATTCTAATTGTTTGAAAAACTAATAAGAAGATATAGTTAAAGAGTTCGTCCTTTTTTCTAGAGAGAATGCACGCGACCCTTCTAAAAACCTCTGTCTATGTTTACACTATTTTATTTCTAGACAAAATTGATTGGAGGAGTTGGAAAAACATTTAATTTTTTAGGGAATAGATCAAATATAAAAATTTAGGTATAAGGATGGGAAAAAACTGAATGTGGACAAATATTTATATGATAAAATGTTTTATGAGTCATTTGATATGAATACCTTTGTGAAATATGATAGTGATCACATGTAAAAAATTATAGTTGAAATTGAAGATGACCTTTATGATTGTACAAAGTTGTTTGTGGAGTTAATTTTTTTCCATGAAACCATTGTATACGAGTTGTACAAAATACAAAAAATTTTAATCTATATTGAATTTATATAATATGAATGGTGACAATAGATGGACTAACCCCAGCTTTAGAGAACTACTTGGTCTTCTAAAAGATATGATACCAGAAAAAAATGAACAATCGTGTCAAATATATGATGCTAAAATAAATTTACCATAAATGGGCTTCATCACTACAAAATAAATTATTTTCCAAATGATTTCATATTTTTTCTAAAGGACCATGAGTCAACCATAAAATTTCCTATGTGTGGTCAAGATCAATACATGAAAAATGAATCATGTCATTCAAAATCTGTATAGTACTTTCCTATAATTTGATAAATTAAATGACTGAATAGATGTCTTCTAACCACATGACAATTAACATGGAATTCATATAGAATTATTAAATAGGGAAACATACATCATCTGTATTTTCTCCTCATTGAATGAAAATTGATTACGAGTTTTCAGAATTTTGAGATGATCTGAGAAACATTAGTCTTTCATTATCTATAGATTGAATAAATATATTTTATGTAAAAATGAGTACTCATAGTACATAGCCCATCATGTTGTAAAATTATAACTTTATTCCATGGTTATTCTTGAAGCACAAATAAATTATGTTGTCTCTACTTATACATTGACTAAAGCAACCTGATAATGATATTAATGTCTATTTTTTGTCCATTGATCGAATATCTCAAATTTATATGGGACACAGAAGTTACAATCAATGATGCTAATGGATGTTATAAATTCAAATTGAGGTCTATGTTGTACGTAACGAGAAATGAAATCTTGATTATGGATATTTATAAGGCTATAGAATTAAAGGAATTTTGGGGTGTCCCATTTATGAAAAATGCACATACTCAATTCGGTTGAAGCATTCCACCGAGAATTTGTTTTTAGGAGATCGAATATTTTTATCCTGAAAATATTAATTCCAATCCTAGATGACAACATTCCGTGGGAATATCAAACAAGGTGTTCCACCATCTACAGTAATGGGAGATCAAATATATAAAAAAAATTCATTGTTTTTAGTGAACCATTTTCAAAACACATTACCAAATTAAGTTGTAAGAAGAGATAAATTTTCATTGAATTTCCATTTTGGAATTATTTGTATGTCATACGTTTTCTTGGTGTCATTAATATAGAAAAAAATTTAATTTGTTAGTGTTATTGGAACGTTACTAAATTATCCTAGAAAAATTAAAGATGGCATCAAGTCTAGGTTAGAATTGATTGAAATACAGATAATGGGAGATTTGGCACCAATAAAGGGTAAAAGGTGGACTTTTATTCCGGAAGAAATTCACACTCTATCCAGACAGGAAAATTTTCAATTTTTAATTATCCTTATGTGTGTAAAAGTTCTATAGGGGTATTCATTAAATTTCTAGAATATACTATTAATGAGTAATTTGATGTTACAAGGACTAAAATCAAATTATTATCATGTTTTTATGAAACAATTAGCGCCTCTTGCATTCTATTTCATTCTAACTCAAACATCATGTCCTATATTAACTAAACTCTGCTTCTTTTTCAAATACATATAAAGTAATGTTGATGACCATGAAATGTCTCCCATCATGAATAAAGAGATTTAAATAATATTACATGAATTAGAAATGTTATTATTAGCATCATTATTTTATATAATGGTCCACCTAATGGTTAACTTGGTTAGAGAGATTCAAATATGTGGTACTATCCATTATAGAACGTTATAATCCATTGAATGGTATATAAAGACTTTTAAATGGTATGTCAAGATTCAAAATTGGCTAGAAAGATGTATTGCAGAATGATATATTGGTGAATAAACTATTGAATTCTGTACCAATTACCTATCAGTTGTTGAATACATCAGTCTAGCAATGTCACATAACAAAGAACTCCTTATGGTGGAGGGATTTCTGGAAGTGATTTTGTAACAATTATCTTGACAAATATGGACCAATCACATCTTTACATATTATATAATAGTGAACATGTTGATCCATAAATTGAATCCTAAAATGAAATTCATAGAAATTTATGTCAATCAAGTGATTGAATATGGATATCATATAAACAAAATCAATTGTTTATAAGATGGTTTATAGATCAAATTTAAAAGGATTTTTCTGAAAAATCAAATTCAATTTTTGAATTACTTCAATTGCAAGAAAGAGGACTAGATGAAAATTTTATATCATACATTGGGTTTGTGATCAATGGTTATGTGTTCTATTAAAAAAACGATTAATTTAGAATAATGAAAATCCATGGTGTTATACTTGTGGAAGAACAGATGCATTTATTTGGTTCTAAGTATAGATATCAAATTATTGAAAATATTTCATATTTTGGCGTTATCAAATTGATATATGAGTTGGATTATGAATCATTTCAATTTTCCCCTTTACATTTCAAATGGTTTTACAATATAAATGGAGTAAAAGATGATGAAAAGGTCTTTTTGAAGGATAATTTTAGTTTTGGAGGGGAAAAATAATATCTGTTTATAATGGTATCACATGAAGTTAATGTATTTTATGTCTCTGATCCAACACACAAGAATTTCTCAATTGACCTACTCTCGACTAAAATAAATGTTGATTTAGATAAAAAATAAATCCATGATTACCCATTCATTGGGATATCACAATCAGTTAATGTCGGACCCAATGTACCCAATGTCTTGTGCGTTATAGGGGACCATAAAGAGGGGATTTGGAATCTCAAAAGTGGAACCAAATTCTTAAATCCATTTAAAAAATAATGTTAGTTCAATGAAAATGAAAAATTATTTTTAAATATATTTTATTTTCTTCGTAATATTATATGGTCTCTCCATTATTAACATAATCTAAATTAAATGGTTGACCAACCATGTAAAAGATTTATTCTACACATGATGATGTTACCAATACCTTGGAATAAAAAACTATAATGAATCAAACCCTTTGGATAAATGCAAAGATAATGTTACAATATAATTTCTCAATTTTACTGAAAAAATATATAATGAAACATTGATTTAATTATTATTATTCCGTGTATAGATTGGTTATTTTAGAATATTCTAATCCATGTGTCATGCCTTTATAAGAAGTGAAATGATGTTATCACTGCTCAATTATAGAGGTAATCTTGATATTTTTATAGTAAAATCATTATCTATAGAATTAATGTATTATTTTATATTTAGGTTTAATTTATTTCTTTTTACTATTAAGCATATGTATTGTTTTCTTATACTAGTGGATTCTTTTTTTCTAGTTGATGTTGTTTGTTAGAAACTACTCATGTTGTGTTGCCATTTCAACGAAGAAAGTCAATAGAAATAATGGTAAAATTGACATTTATGATTGTTTTTTAATGTCTTCATTAATTTTTATTCATTTAATTGTATAAAACAATGTTTGAAATGTCTAAAATATAGTTTTCTTTTCTTGTATGTGTGTTTTAAATTTCATTTCATTTAAATATTATAGTGGGACTTGTTTTTGATGATATATAGTGAGTTTTTATATTTCTGGTGATGTGGCATGCTGTAATAGCACAATTCAGTATGAAACTTTATTAACCATTTTTTAAGCACTAATAAAGGAAATATTTATCATCTCTTATAAAGGTCTACATTACTATCAAAGATAATGGAATTCTTTAGAAGTTCGACATTAAATCATTGAGAAATGATACCTTTATTAGTGCATTAAAAATTGATGATAAATATACTTTTTATCAGCACTTTTTAGTGTTAATAAAGGACTCCTTTGTCAGAACTTTTTATGAACTGATAAAAGTCATGGGCATATAATATTGCTCATGTTATTAGTTCTTTTAAAGTACTAATAAAGGAAATTTTTAGAAGTATTAAAGGCATCTGTTATAGAGGTGAAAGGTCGAATTAAATGGGACACCACTCCTAATCCATAAGGACAAATACACCTATTAAACCAAAGTGTAGGATCCAATTAATCCAAAATATAACACATTTTTGTCCATACGACCAATAGTCTATGACTCATCAGGACATAAAGGCTGATAAGGGTGTTTGTCGAAGCATATGTAGGAAAACACTATTTATGTTATGCAGAAACTCCAAGTATCAATCCTGTTTCTTAATTCCTAAATAAAATTTTAGTCGATGTTATTTATATCAATAAAACCACTCATAGAAATCATAGGCTATGAAACCAATAATAGGACCTTATATGGAATCACATATGTATGTCATGTGAACATCCTATAATATACCAAAAATGATGCAACTTCAATGATTAATTTCCCTCATCTCATTATACCATGGAAGAAAATTAAACCTCGAACATAATCGTAGTAACTATCAGATAAAATTTGTTTCACCCAATAGTGGTGTTACATCAAATTTAATAGGCACAATACATAACAAAAATCACTTATTCTAGGGATCTTCATATTACCACAAATTGGTGTTAGCTACTCTTAAACAGAGCTTATAACCATGTTATGAAGCATTACTATTATATTTTATATTTTTTCTAAATATTAATCTAAGAAAAGAAACCATTGATACCACTTTGTGGAGTACTAACCCAGATTCCACAGAATGGTTCCCCAATAACATTGTCCATATGGCCTCATGTATGCCTCCCCATATACTAGAGGATATTGACTAGTAGTGAGATTCTAGGGTGTGTCTAGGTGAGACAATTCAATCTGGTCATAGTAGAAAAATGGTGAAATTGATAGATAAATAGCATGATAATATCAATAATAGATGAGATGTACAAAGTAATAATAAAAATACAAGCACTAAATAATAATCAAAATTCTTAAACTAAACCACATAAAAAATATGATGATTTCATGTATCTACAAAATATTGAAACCATGTATACATGGGAAATGAAAGTTAATACAGTATATGATATACCAATGAAAAAAAAATAAAATTCAATCCAAGCATCCTGAGCGACATACTGATCATCTACTACAAATCTCTCATCTTAATACATGAAAAAATTCACACATCTGAAAGAGAACACTTCACCTTATCTATACTTGCAAGTATACAATCTACACTGGTACAGTCGATGACCTAGATTAAGTGTGAGATAATCTCTATAGGCCACCACTAACGATGACTATAAATATATAGTCAGTGCATATAATATGAAAGTACACATATATAATAATGATAACCAGATATAATAACTATAAATGGATCATCTCTGGTTATTGGAAGACAGATAGCCTAACACTACGAACTTTGGCCCATGCCAAAATATCCCTAAAAAAGAAATAATGTGTCTAAACATATATGAATTGTTTATGTAGGGATTTTTACAAAAATATATATGGATACTACCACTATACAAAACACAAGGATTAACTCATAGATACATAAATTGTAGCATGAGTATCACAAGTATCAGGGGTTTTTATTCCCGGTATCACAATACTAGGGGAATCCATTCACAATATCAAAGAATACAGTCATCATACCCAGTATCATAGGATTAAAATTTCAAGCCTTTTCTTACAAAATAAGGGTTTCATGCCTAGTATATCACTATAAATAGGGTTTTCTTTCCCAATATCATTGTGTAAAGGGTTCCCATTCCCATATCCCATATAGGGATGTTAGGCCTAAATCATGTTATAAATAAAGTCACAACATCCCATATCATGTATAGGTAGACCATGACTAAATCATATTATAAATGGTTTCCATGCTTGCATGACATATAAATAAAGGGACTATATGATTGTGTAACATTATAAAGGGTCTACATTCCCATATAATGTATAAATAAAGGAACTCCTTGCTCGTGTCATGTTATAAGTTTTCCAAGCCTGTATCACATAAATTAAGGGACTCCATGCTTGTATAATAATTCATAAGGGTATCCATTCCCATTAACCATAATTAAAAAGGGTTATCATTCCCATACATAATAATCTATAATAAGTATTCAAGGGTTTAACAAGATGAAACAATTTATTCATAACCCATTTATAAAATATATTAATAAGGGATAAACATTTTATCATTTAATTAGGTGACATAGTCGTACAATTAATATTCAATTCAATAAATTATAATTCACTCACTTCGATGTCACACAAAAACCATTTACTCGATGATTTATTTATTTAAGAATCTAATATTATCAAGTAAAATCCATGGGATCACCTACGAGGGTGGAAATAGATGATGGAACCTAAACCAACCAAAATAGGGTATCACTAGAATAATTCTATCAAAGGAATTGAAATAAACATGGTTTATGTGTAATTTAGATAAATGGATGGAGAATCTGGCATGTGGCATAACAGAGTATATTATTAAACATCCTGGAATGAGGGATAAATACTAGACCTTTGACCCAATGCCTCTAAGGATAATGTATCCTTTATCGGACTTTGTTTTGGTCCATATAAGAATAAAATTTCAGAAAAATGTGACATCCAAAAAAAGAGGGCATAGGAGATCGCACCAAAATAGAACAACCAATAGAAAGAAAAATACAAAACATAACCTATGGAATAATGATCATACCTAGATGAATACAATGAGGTAAATGGACTATCAATTGTAATTTGAATGGATGATACATCATAAACCTATATTAGGTTGGATAAGGGTCTCTTTGTATGAGGAAATGGATTGTCATACTCTTGTAAATGAGAATCAAATGGGAGGGGTGAGGTTTTAAGTAATTAAAAAAATAATAAATTTTCACAAAATCCAGGGGAAGCAAGGTTTAGTAGCACATTTGGCCAAACCATGCTTCAACCGTGAACACCTCACTATCTCTATAGCCATCTCACATAGTTCATGTGAAAAATTTGGGAACTGTGTACAATCTCTGCTTTTCACCTCTACTAAAAATTGTAGACATTCTGCATGGGCATGTGGCCCTCGGTTTATGGTTAAATAAAAACATGCACACTTATTTTCCCTACGATAATTGCATCATGGTTAGGAGAAACAGTGTGTTCTTGGTTCTACAGTTTCAACTTATAGTGTGACCTAGTTCTTCTCCCCATCATCCATGTTTCTAATCTCTAAAAAAGAATGGACACCCCCTGATAATTTCATTAACTCATTAGTAATCCATATTAGGTCTACATAAAATTATACTAAAGAGTAAATGGTACTTATCTCATATATAAATTGGGTTCTTACAATTATTAACCATATAATTTATAACTTAATCATGTAATTTTGGTTATTTCTTGAGTGGTAAAGGATCCATGTAATCCTGTATCAAACCCAGGTACAAATATGGGTGGGGGAAAATTTCCATAGGGAAGTGATGAGTGAGGCATGATGCAGGGAAGTGGTGACAGTGACCTGATGTGGTCCTGATGATGTAGGTAGTATGATGTTGTCATGATGTTGAAATGTGCCTTCAAGACATTTTGTGGGCATTTGGCCTATCAAATTTCATTCATGCCCACTGGGTCTTCAGTCCATGTACAAAATAAATAATGGTTTTATGGATGGGTTATCCTTTGGGGGGTTTGGCCTATCTTTATAGTATATGTGTGAGGTGTGTGTGTTTAATTTAATATTACCCCTAAACACCAAATATATATATATATATATATATCATAAAACACAAAAAATACACCAGAAATGATGTGAAAAAACACAAGACTTGAAGTAAACATAAAATTTCCTCAAACATAACCAGTTCATGGCCTCAAGAATAAAAATTTTCAAGTTTATTATATGGAAATTATTATCAGGTTGAAAAATAAAAATTTCCACTAAGAATAAATTCTCAAAAAAATTCTCCCCCATTTTTTATTTCAGAAAGAGAAATTTGGTTTCTCTCTTACAAAAAGGTGACCTGGTCAAAATTTGGCTTTGGTTTTATAATTTTTTTAAACTAGTAAATTTGAATGTGTTTAATGAAAAATCACTTTGCATTTATGTGAGACGTCCAACATTCTTTTTACCTCATAGAGAATAAACACACCTAAATTTAATGAATAATAATGAGATGCTTTTTTCATTAGAAAATTTTATAGTAAAATAAGTATAAATATCTTATCTGACATCTTAATGAATAAAATAATGAAATAATAGTGGTTCAAACTATATTAGGATTTTAATTTAATATATCATTTAAATTCATAGATTAAATGTTTAAAAAAATGTATAATGTATCAAATCCAATGATAATTATGAATCCAACCCCCAAATTTTGACCAAAATAATATATTTTCATGAACAGAAATAATTGATGAACATAATTAACGACTTAATAATGTATAAAAATAAAACTTCATCAACCTCATAATTAAATTAAAAAAATTAGAAATATTTTGAACCATTAAATATAAAAATTGATGTATAAAAATAAATAATTTTTGGAATATTTTTGGGGAATTTTTGTTGTATTCTTCTTTGAAGTATAGTTTTTCTTATTTATGATGACCACTCTCCCATAACACAAAGATACGAAAATAAGATCATACAAAATCATATTCGACATTTATTCTAGAAGATAAAAATTTTATTGCAAAATATGTAATGAATTTTTTAATGCTGTTTTAAATTTATTTACAATAGATTATAGAAAGTCATGCATAACACCTACATTTAAAATATATAATAAAAAGTTCAAGAAACTAGAATAAACTACCCCCACATATAAACTCAAAATGTGAACAAATTTTTAATGTAATCCACTAAATTTTAGCATAAAACAATACAAACTATTATTAAAAAATACATCAAATGTTAATTCCATACAAATGGATCTAAAAATCATTTCAGATCAGCTCATTTATCACCCAATTAACATTTAATTCTAAAACTAGTCTTTCCATAAATTCACCTTTAATGTAAAATATATGAACCATAAAATCAGGACTATGGAATCAAATATATGATACCCTAGATGTGGTGAAATTGTACTACCATGAAAATTAAGAGAAAAAATAAATATTTAATAACTATATTTTGATGGAAATGAGATCATGGACTATATGAGAATACACAAAACTAGATGAGGGGTTTTCAATTTGATAATATAAAAAAATGAAAACTAATGATTTGGGTTACCTCTGAATTATTTATATATTTTTACTCATCATCCATAATCCCCTAGAAACTAACCAAATATAGAAGGTGGATGTGTGTATTCATCCAAAAACTACCACATGTGTCTTTTCAGTTTATGTATAATAGAACATTGATTTATGTGGGCATGAATATATCATGAAAAAAATTATTTTCCCTAGAAAATGATTATCACCCCTCAAAACACCCCATATCATCAATGTATTTCTCAAATATGTCTCTATGTAGAAAACATGAAACATTTAAAAAGTACGTCATTTTAGGGGTTTCTAAGAATTTTTGTTAATGCGAAAAGGAAGGATCTACTTTATAAACTACCATGAAATCTTTAATTTTAAGAATAGAAACGAAAATATAAAAAATACTCATAGTTGGAGGGATGTAAATTTTTGGAAACGACTTTAATTTCACTCTTTTATGAATCACTTGATGAGATAATAGATAACTAGGTGCTCTAATGAAAAAATAATTAACAGTATACCTTCTAATACTATATTCCAACACAAAAGGTTCTATAACATGTTTGCAAGGTGATCATTTTTTGAAATAATTTTTTTGAAAAGTCATAGTAATGATTTTATGTCTAGTTATAGATTTAATAAAAATCAAGAGTAATTTACCTTCTGATCTATTATCAAAATTGAACACCCATTCATCACCTAAATCAACTGATTAAATAATTGAAAATCAAAGAATTGTAATCCTTTGTTCATCCCCAAACATAGATTTCACTAACCAATAATACTCACCAAAAATTCTCTGATCTGAAAACATAACCTCATTAGAAACATCATCCCATAAATTAATTTTTCATAAATCAACAATTTTACTCCCAATCTATCATTGAAGTTCACCTTCAAAAAAATCATCCTCCAAATTAATCCCATTAAAGTGTTTTAATTTAGATTTTACGGAAAAATTTATGGGGGCACATTTTTGAAAAAAAGATTCAAGTGATTTTAGATTTAAAATTTTTTCTCTATGATGATAAATATAAATTTCTAACCCAAAGAAATATATAGAAGGTATATTAGTGATTGAACATGGGGGTGAAAAATAATCAACAAAATTTTCTTCAAATATCATTCCCCAGTATTTTTAATAAAGATCAAATTTAAATATTTTTGTTTCTAATATTTAAAAACAATTGATATTGAATTTATCAATTGTTTCAAATTTTATAATTTTTTTTAAATTTTTTTGTAATATTTAAATGTTTCTATAATTACCTATATAATCTCATTATTTCAAAAAAATTCGAAAATATGTTGAGTAGTTTTCATCATTTAATAATTTATCCTCAACATGAGAAATCACATTCTCGAAAACCATTAAATATTGAACCTTTTCAAAACTATGAACCATGAAAAGGAAAGGATAGAATTTTTCAAGGTCCTTCTATTATTTATGAAAAATTTCCAACAAAAGTTCCTTTAAGTTCATAAAATATTCATAAATATTAGTTTCATTATTAAGAGTGTTAGTTAGGTTAACATTTTCTTCTTTATAATTTTGAGATTATTCAAATTTATTGGTTTATTACTTAATTTCACCATCACCCACCTCCTCAATATCATTTTCAAATTTTCCAAAGACATTTTCTTCATTAATTCAGTCACATTATTAATTAATTATCATATTTTCTAATTATTTATAAGTTTCATTTTTTAAAATAATTTTCATTCAAACATCATGGAATCATTAAATTCATAACATTTAGAAAACATTATCATTTTTTTTTCTAGTTTTGAATTAAAATTTACATTAAGATCATATAATTCATGGGTTTCATCAAATTAATTTTTATTTTGAGGTTTTTTATAGACATACTTTTAGGTTTTGTACCCATAATAGACCCTATATTGATACTATATTTCATTTTGATGTTACTGGCCCCCATATAAATCTATTTTAACACAAAAATAATCAAGAATAACATCAACAGATTTTAACATAACTAGATAGTACATCATTTTATAAAATATTTAAATGAATTTAACGAAATATAATATGTAAAAAATAGTATAAAACAACCAATATATACAAAATAATCACACGTATGAAATATTATAATTTATAAGGCAGTATATGAATTAGATTCAATGTCAACAGTAATTTTTAAAATTTTTTTTTTTTTTTTATTTTTTACTTCATACACTCAGTAAGAACCTTAAATAAAAAAAATCCTAGGTTTTAATGGGTCGCTGATCATAATATAGACCAAATATTTATTTATATCTCCAAAAACATTATAGGACGGTTGAATGTAGGGTTAAAACCAATAAAAAGGGATAGAGATCAAATAGACTATTTTAAAGAAAACTCAAAAAATTAATATGGGCGTAATGATTTATAAAATTCGTAATTAAAGAAAAACAAAAAATCAGAGAAGTATATATAATGTAGATGAGAATATAAAGAAATTTAGAAAAGTTAATGAGAATGCTAAACTGTGAATTGTGTGTGACAGTATCATTTGAACTATTTAGTTTAAAATAGTTACTTATTGCACAAAAAAACATTTTTTTAGGAATCCACAACTTATATTTAGTCAATCCACTTCACCAAGAGAGTTACATGTGGATCAATGATTCTTGTAGCTCTAAACATTCAGGATTAATCAAATTGTAATGTAATTGAATTATGTTTCATTATAATTGATCTTGATGATTTTTTTTTGTTTTCAAAATGAACTACAATAAGAACAACAAAAATATTATAAAGAAATATTATGATGTAGTATGTATGAAACTAAATAATTTACATCTGGTAGATTTTTTTCTCTTGATACTTTAAAATTCAAAAAATGCACATGTGAAAAATGAGATAGTGATACAAAATAAGAAAAAGAAAAAATGGGATATCATTATACTTATCTATCAAGTAAATAAATTCTCCCCCACTTCATATTTAACCTTTTTATTCAATAAATTCTCACTCAGGTTCAACAAAATTATCTCCTACTCGCTTCAAAATTATACTGTGATCGTGTTGGAAAAAGTTTCTAGAAGCCACCTCCTACTCCTATCATTTGTATACACTTTTGACATGGTGTATTCAGCTTAAAAAACTCATTATCTTAGATACCATCATGTTAACGAAACCTAATATTGATACCACTAAAACCCTACATTCACATATATTCAAGTTGCCTACTACTGCTTCAAACAGTTATTTCTATGAACAGGTGGTGGTCACCACTTCCTTACTCTACAACCCCATAATAGGAAACCCAAAGTCCCTTACTATTTTTAGATAAACTTCCAAGATTCCAATCAGACTATATTTTCCATATTTAATAACCTATATCCTCATGCATTGAATTAACCCACACATGAATATCTCATATCACTATAAAAGGACCTAAATTTAAACATTAATTGAGAATTAAATGTAATTTTTGAATTTCAGATCAGCCTCTATTCAGTTTGGATATATTAAGATCCCAATAGATTCAATACATGCTTTGGATAATTCATTCATTATTGTTTCATTTCTCCCATTTCAGATTTGGACCATCTCCTTTAATCAAATTGAAACTATGTGGATATCAGAACTATAAACTATGATCCCAGCCTATTCCCTATTCAAATTAATTTCATCTTCAAATTCATATCATTGATCCATTGTAGGAGTGACCACCTCAGTATCATTCTAAATCATAGAACCAAATCAATTCTTCTGTTCTCAATATCATTGTCTCATAACAATATACTATTTGTTTCCTTATTTGTAAAGACTCAATATTGGAATCATTGACCTCTTCAAGAAGGAAATTAGTGTTGTTTGACCTTATCTTTTACCTCGTGAATCAATTATCTATAATAAAATTAGTTATTTAATATAAAACTATGATTCATTATATATTATGACGAATTCATTTCTATACTCAACATTAGTATCATGATTATCTTTTTTACTAGCTCGGTTAAGTCTATATATGCTCAAAATTCAATATCTAGTTAATTATATTCAATTATTTCTCAAGATAAAACATCCTTAGTCTCATTGGTCAACATAAATTGCATGAATTTACTCAACTACTTATCTCTTCATTGAACAATTTCATGAGCCTCAAAAGTTATAGTTCATGTGTTTATATCTGTTGCATCATCTGCAATCAATTCATATCAAGAAATCCTATAATTTAACTTGATTCATATCATGGATCTACCAAATTCAAACATGCACTGATTTGGATCAAAATTCATGGTATATGTCTTGAAATTATATGGTTGATCTTTGAATATCATCATTCATTAGAAAATAGTTATCCACTATATCACATTCGATTTTCACTCAGCTAACTGAGCATCATTGTTCCTCATCAATATGAGGGGTCCTCAGTTCTTCAGTGCATAGGATTGGAATCATTTAAAGGTCTTTTCCAGATCATTATAGACTCATTACTCCCATTTTCAATTTTATAATCATCACATATAGAAATCTTCAGGCTCTGGCTTCCCATTATTTGACATGGTTGATTGGAGGAACACTCATAGTATGCCAAATTTTTCATATAGTTGATGCACTTTTCAAGTGGGTTACCATGATTAATGGATTGGTCGGGTGGTAAAATCCCTATTATTGACCCCATAAATTGATATATATTCATAAATTTCTCAACATATAGGCATAGAAGATGATAGTAAGGCTGTAATTAAATGGTTGAACCAAATATATTACAATAGTTCGAGGGTAAGGTATAAAGGTGAGAATGATACAGATGTAGAGTCTCGAAACCAGAACCACCTCAACACACCACCATAGGTACAACAAGGGTTGAAACACTAAACTATGGCCAATGGGGAATTGAACCAAATACCCATATCACATACTGAGTTCTAATTGGGCAATTTTTTGAATAGACAAATCCTTCATATGGAGGATATGAAAAGGGAACGGTCAAATGAAGCCTTTTCCCTTAGGGTTGATCAATTTTTCCATTTTTGTTTTTTGATAACCAAATTTATTTGGTCATGTAGTCAATCTATCCCTTTATGAAATTTAAAAAAACTAAATATAGTACATGCAAATTTCACATGCGATAAGTCATGGCTTTTTACAAAATTTTCGTTTGTTAGGTGGTCTCTTAAAAAAACATATCTCCATCATTTTAGAACTAAGCCTATTTTTTATGAGTCACATCAACTGAATTAAAAAAAAGGTCATACTAAATTTTCAATAAAATAAAATATTTAAATTAAATATTTAAAAAGAAATTCAAATTTATTTAAATTATTCTTTTATAAAATAGGAAAAAAAAGAAATGGTAAATTTTTTTAAAAGTATTAAATTTTAAATTAATGTAGTTAATTAATAAATCAATTAATTTATGAGATTAAAAACTAAACATCTATTAGTAAATTTATATATTAATAGATAAAAGAAATAAATATTTAATGCATAGAACAAACAATTTAACAAAAAGCACTATGAATTAAAATTTAAAAACAAATTTACCAAATAAAATGAATAAATAATTCATAGAATAATAATAGGATAATTTTATCATAAAAAATAACTAAAAAAATTATTAATAATTACTACTGTTTCTGAGACTTTCTCTGGGGTGCGTGCATCCGTCTGCTTGAGTGCGAAAGGCACGGCTTTTGTTACCCCGCATTCCCGCTTTCCAAAGGCAGGCGAAATTCTCTCCGTGTTCAGGGACGTATGATCCTTGATCGAAACGGGATGATGGGATGTCGGTTCTTCCTTCTATGGATTCCCCCTCAGAACTAATCACCTAGTCCAGGTCTCCCTCATAGATTTAATACGTTGTTTGTGAAACTCTTCCCAGCGCCATATTTTCATGGTCACAATTTAATTACGTTGCTTCTGCCAGGACATTCCAAGGGGTCCGGTCAGGGTAGAAATCTGTAGTTGGGGGATTAGTAATGTTGAGGCATCACTGGCATGTATGGATGCTGGGGAATTGGAATGTCTGTCTTTTTTCCATTATTATAGTGATTTTCGAGGGCGTGAAAGCCTGAGACATCCCACATTGAGCGTGGGGAATCAAATTCCATGGGCATGTATCTGAGGTTTTCCTTAGCTTCCCATGTTTAACATAGGGTATGCCACAAGTTTAACGTCCAAAGGAGATGGATTGGGCTGATCAAAACATTAGCTGGAGTGGATCATATTGAAGAAGCCCCTTTAGGGAACACTGATACTAGAAGTAAGCACGTGGGCAGCTTCCCGAATGTTGTGGAGGGGAATGAGGTGACATGATCTCACCAGGATGTGGTAGCCTGAGTAAGAATTAGGTTGGATGATGGAGAGTTGAATGAAGTGGAGAGGTAATGAGATGGGACTGACATGAAGACGACGGTGATGTTGGTCGTGAGTCTGGAAGGGACTTCCAACATATCCCTGTGGCAAGGAATCAGTGTTCGTGTAGTTCGGGATGGGGGTGTCGGGGAACCGACGTGAAGATGGATCGAGGGTTCGATGGGTGATGGGCTTGATCCTCATGGATGCTTCCAACGTACCATGACTTAGCATGGATCAAATTCCATGTAGTTCATAAAAGGGGAATATAGTTTACCATCATGCGGGATAGGGGTATTTAAAGTTTACACTATGAGGTGTCCCAGGTGTTAGTGAACCGATGTGAAGGAGGTCGGAATGAAAAATGGGTGGTGGGCTTGAACCTCAGGGAGGATTCCTACGTACCATGACTTAGCATGCATCAAATACCATGTAGTTTAGAATGGATTCATCAGCGAACCGACGTGAAGGTGGATCGGGGGTCATATTAGTGATGGGATTGAACTTCATGAGGTTTCCTATGTACCATGCCTTGACATAGATCAAAGTCCATGTATTTAGGGATAGGGTCCTGGCATACAGACACAATGGTTGTCGAGATCAATGGTTGATGGGATTGAACCTCATGGAGGCTTCCGACGTACCACGCCTTGACATGGGTCAAAGTCCCCATAGTTCGAGTGGATTCCAGTGAACTGACGTGAAGATAGAACTTGGTCTAATGGGTGTTGGGATTGAACCTCATGAGGCTTCCTACCTACCATGCCTTGACATGGATCAATGTCCACATTGTTCCGGAAGGTGTGGCGTCTACACTCTAGGCTGCCCAATGTGTTGGTTATGGTCGGTGCTTGCTCTAAGCTCACGTGATTCATGCTCAGTGTGAGAAACAAGAGATAGTAGAGACCTGAAGATCACATCATGAAAGGTGTATCTGTGGGATGTGGATTGGGGCTTACGCGTGGAGCGGCCCAAGGAGAGAATGATTGGGACTTACTCCAGGATGGAGGCCCTAAAGCGACAAAGCGCACCGGGAGAGGTGTTTGGGACTGATGAAAGGAGGATCCTCATTCCCTATCATGTCATCTACTGGCCATGGTACCAAGGTAGTTAGGCGGATCAAGGGTGTTGCCTCTAGCAAGAAAATATAGGGGAGGGGGCGTACAATGAGATTTCTACCCTCCCACCATGGACAAACACTACTCCCAGGAAGAGGATATCATCCCCTGTGGAGATCAAGGGGTGTTGAGAATGTCTGAGGTGAGGACACCCCACATGAGAGGCATGTGGTGATGTCATAGTTTAATGTCATGTGTTGAGGACGAGGGTGCTTAGAAGTTTAACGTCCTGCAGATCCGGTGATGTGGGATTACTCCACACCCTTAGGACATACATAAATGGTACCCTCTGCTCCTTGTGGTAGGGAAGCCACCCGAAATGTTGTGACTGGGGGGTACTATGGATTGATCCATTGAAAGGTCCATGTTAGCGTGGATATACGAAGAAGAAATAGCCATAAGCGTGCCTATGAGAAAAATAATTAGGTTAAGCAACGCTACGGGCGGTATTTTCTAGGGTACTTTGAAGTATCATCGTGAAAACCAGGAGGGCCGCATGACAAAAAAGGAATTTCCATGCAGAGGATTCCATAGGCAGGGGCCTTGTGGAGCTCGGTTATTCTTCACGGTGAAGGGGACTTGTGAAGGGGTTTGCATCGTGAAATGGGGTGCCTTAGCCTTAGAATGGGGCATAGGTGCACATGGGAGGTGCTTCGTGAAGTAGAAAGTCATTCGTGGAGCACTGCCTTGCGGAGCACAGGTTCTTCGCGAAGCATAGTGTCGTGAAGCAAGGTGCTTAACAATGTACTATGATCATACCTTGGCATGCAGATCACGTGTATGTGAGGGGTGTTTCGCGAAGCATAAATACCCTGTGACGACCCGGGACCCCTTAGGGATCACCTTCCATCGCAAAATCCCTTAGTCTTCACGAGAGGCATCCCTCTCGGAAGAGGGTATCAAAACGAGACAATGCAGAAGCACCTCACAAAGAAAAAATACCTCGTGTAGCTCACGATTCATAGAGAAAAGGGTGCTACGTAATTTGGGAGCTGAGAAGCTGAATGGTTGGGTTCTCTATCCCGAGGTTGTAAGGGGAGCTCAGAATTTATAGGAAATAGGTTCCACGAAGAAGAGATCACACATCACGAAGAAGGATTGGGATGCTTCATGGTCGGTCGTGAATGTCAGGGGAGTTCGTGGAGGATACCACCTCCTTTACTTCGCGGCGGGCTTGTGAACATCACGGGTGATCGTGGAGGGTACCGCCTCCTTTGCTTCGCAGTGAGATCATGAATGTCACAAGATTTTGCGGAGGGTAACGCCTCCTTTTCTTCTTGGTGGCCACGTTCCTTGGGGGAACTCCGCAAAGTGGCTTCGCGAAGCTTACCATGGTGCCTTTTCCTTCTCTTTCTTTTCTTCAACATTTTGGCACCAAAAAATTCCCCCCCTCAGACTTGGAGCAGCGGAGGAATCAAGGGTCGATGTCAGAGGGAAATCACCAAAACCATCAGCTGTTCGCGATGCTCACTCGCGAAGAGGGTGCGTGAGGCTGACAGGGGTCATGTAGGCTAGGTGCTCCACGAATATCCTAATGGACTGGATGCACCGTGAATCTATGATGGCCACCACCTATAAAAAGGGGGTCATGCCATCTCTTTTTTCATCAAACTTCTCTGCGATTTTTCCATTTTGCGCTCTCGATTCGCAATGCCTTGCGTACTCCGCGCCTACTCTCTGTGAATCGGTCTTTGTGGTGAAACGTGAGTATCTGGCTCCATAACAGTTCCATGAGAATGTGTATTTGCAGGCAGAGGTCTGGCTCCACAAATTGGCTTCACGAACGGGCTCCGTGAATAGTCTTTGCAACCCAATCTAAAAAAATCTTCTGGGTTCTAAAACCTAATGGCCCATCAAGAAGCTACACTGGGAGTGCTTGTAGATTCTGCTTGGAGGGATGAGATGGCGAATTGTCTGGGCCAAGGAGAGTTGGTCTGTAGCCACTCGGACAATAACTCAGTGACAGAGCTGCTATCAGAGATCCCAAAGAACTATCTGTTGTGAAAAAGGCTGCCCTTTTGTGACTTCAGGCTGAGGGATGATGTCTTTATTCCTGAGGAGAGTAGGGATGAACCATCTTACTGGTTCAGGAGCACGCAGTCCAAGATCCAATGGTTTAGGGAGGCTGATGGCCATGCGCGTGATGAGTTCACACCTGTCACTGCCGACTGCCTATAAAATCATCTGAAAAATATTGATGGGATGCCATTGCAGCCGGAGACATCCCCTCCCATGTACCGCACAATATTGAAGGCAGCCGTAAGATATTCGAAGAAGGGGTGGTCCGATCAGTGGGACCTACACCATGGTGGCAATTTCACAAACGATTGGGCATAGGCCTACTGGGTAAGCACCTCATGTGAGGAGTTTGGAGCTGAGATGAGGCGATTGGGCCTATATAAGGCAGAATGGGCCTCCCAATTTCACATTTATCAACTGAAATAGATAATTCCATAGCTTTTGAGTAGATGGTCTTCTAGGACCAACACTTTTCACCGATACGATGGGGAGGTTGGCATCAGTCTGTGGGATGTCCGTCAGATTTCGGGGGTTCTGATTTAGGGGGCTATGTATGATGAATTCATCTATTTCATGAGTGCATGGGAGGATCTAGAGTAGCTGTCATGGCTGGTGCTGACACTAATGGGGCTGGACCCTGGATAAGATAAATAAGTGGTGAGGGATGTCCACTTCAATAAGTTGTTCAAGAAGTTCCTGAACTTCCCGAAGGATTGAGAGTTTCCCTCGAGGCCTCGAACATGCCTGAATGGGGATCAATGGGGCAATGAGCATTCTTATTTGCAGCTCTTGGAGGATAGCCAATGAAAGACCTGGGGTTTTTTTGTCAATATAGAGTAGTAGCTGATAGTCAGACGGTCAGCGTTCATCGCGGCCCTTATCTGTGGTTGGATCATACCAGTAACGGATACCAACATGGGGGTGCGTCCTAGCTCGTTCATCAAAGAAAACATGATACCCATAGGAGGGCGGATCAATCTGGGGATTCAGATGCTCTCCAGATTGTACAAGATGTTACAGCATGTTAGCGAGGGCAACAGGCCACAGAGAATATGCAGGCCTTTCTATCTTCTATATGGGTGGATCACGGCGCACATCAGGGGGTTTATGAATATATGAACCTGATCTCTCCAAAATGGTAAAACTTCCTCCCATCCATTTTGAATGCTATCGGGATCTTTCCAGCAAAATTAACCTTACTTTTGGTGCTAAACTGGGTGTGGAAGGCAGACGAGATCAATTTCCACCCATTTCCATTGCCGACGGGGGTACTCACAAGCGATGGTCAGGGGACAGAAGAGAATCGGGCCTATATCTTGGCCTTCTGAGGTGGATTATTTGTGGAATGTGTGGACCACGAGCCTCTCTACGAGACATACACCCCTAATCAGTTCTCAAGGAAATTCTGGTGCCTGTAGTGGCTGACCCCGCAGGTCTACTGGGAGGTGCTCCATGAGGAGCGTCCGTGTGTGATGAGGAAATTGTGTCTCATTTTCACACTGGGAAGACGAGAAAATTCAAAACTCATTTCCTCCGCATACTGCCTCATTTGGACTGGTGGAGGAGTATGCCATCAGCTGGGAGGCAGCTTATCCGGGGGAAATGCTGAAGTATCCACCTATTCGGGCTGGTGATAGCGGGCCTGCTCTATCCCGGGGTTGGGGTCAGAGGGTGGTAAGGGACTCTTGAAGTGGCAGGGCTACCGTGGCAGTGAGACCTACACCGGCTAAGGGTGAGGCAGTGGCGGTGGATCCAACACCTGCAGTAGACCTGGTGGTCCTAGGAGAGTAGAGCCATCTGGAGGGGCATCCACAGAGGGGATTCCACAAGATATCCACTCAGGACCTGGGGAAGCGGCTGCGCCACATCGACATGCCAGAGAATTCGCTTTTCCCAGAGGCCTGGGACATCTGCGATGTCAACCGGTAATTCCCCGGCCTGGCCGAGATATGGCAACAGGTAGACCATCTTGGGATGAATTTACTGCGTATAGGCCCGGTCTGGGCCGGTTTCGTAGTGTCTTTGATGGAAATAGAGCAATATCTGGATGAGCTGGAGGACTTTGTACATTCCATTGGTGCCCCGAATCCATTGAAAGATTGGGTGAGGGTACTGCTGGATCAGACGGTTCCACCACAGCTTTCAGCCACTGAGTTGAGAGAGCGCTTCCCCCTACCGAAAGAATCAAAATTATCCTCTTTGGGGGAAGAGGCTGGTGGAGGGAGCCTGTTGGAGGAAGGCGAATTAAGTGATCAAGACTTCGGTCTCGACGATTTCGTGGAGGCTCTAGAGGTAACATTCCAAGTCTCTTTCCTAAGAGTCTCCTCTCAGGCCTTCATGGACTCCTTACCAACATATTAATCATGAAGGAGGACCTCGTGCACAAACATTGTTCTCGCCCCTTGGTGGGTGGTGATGCAGGACCCTCGAAACCCACACCCGTGGTCGTGTCCAATTCTGTGTTTGGCAGGGCTAGGACACCTGAGGTGGCTCCCCTAGAATCCTTGGACCTTTTGACTATATATGGAGGGCCACACTTCGGGGACACAAGAACATCAACTCGGGAGTGGCACCAAGAGTTCTATCTCTGTATGTCCACTCAACTGAGATAATTACTACCACACGTTGATCGTGCCACCTGATGTCCATGTCCTTCTCTATCACGTACAGTTCTTCAATAGGCATGCTCCGCTGCGGTGAAGTTTGTCGAGATTTCTAGTGGAACCCCTCTTAGGGGTATGACATTAATCATGGAGAAAGTTACCCAGCACTCATGAGCTGTAGCGCTTCCTATCATTGGGAAGCCTACAAGTGGGGTCATGCCTGAGGTCATTGAGGTGGGGTCTGACGATGAAGATCGAATGGTCGACCCAAGTCCTTCCATGCCTGATCTGATGCCAGACAGAGATCTTGATGAGGATTTCTTGAGGGATTACCCACCATAAGAGCCTTCCAACCACACAGACTGGGGTGAGACGACCTATGATGAAGAAGATAGTGATATATTCTACCACCAATTATGGAATCTAATCATGTGATTTATCCAAAAGAGCCCCCAGGCATTATGGATGGATGTGATGGACAGACATCGCTCGCGAATGTGCGAACTGTGTGCTGGGGGAGTGGATGCCCAATTCCCTCTTCTTCTCATCTGATATCTTATGGCAGAGAAGATCCATATGTATGATCGCAGCCTCAGTGTGGGCTGGCAGTAGAGGATGGTGATGAACATTAAGAAGCTCCAAGAGGATGAAAATGAAGTCTAGTGGCTACAAATCTAGGAAGATGACCACTCAGCCTCCCTCAACAAACCATCAGAGCCGGTCTCATGACTTAAGGACCAGCTGTCAGAGGCAGAAGAGCGTATGAGGCAAGCTTATGAAGCAATGGTCATCATTTAGGCTGACGTAAAGCGGGATCAAACTGTGGCTGATGAACTGTGCCCCATCACTGTTGAGGAGGAGCGAGATTTGAGTCGGCGGCAGCAACTCCTAGATGCCGCAAGTCAAAGGGTTACAGAACTGCAACTTTCCTTTGACGGGGTCAACCTGTCCATGGGAGGGACAAACCCCCGAGTGATGTATTGATCACAAACTCTCAGATGATCTTTCATGTTTTTATTTATATGATGTCAAATAATGCATTAGTTTTGTTATCGAGGTTGGCTTTATACACATCTGTTATATTCGTGAAATGTCCATTGGTCAGTCCATATGCTCATGCGGGTCAAGCACAATGTGAGAAACAAGGGGTGATCACTATGCCACTCCATCTGAACATAATGTTTATACCATTATTTGGGTATCCGTGGTTTAAGTAACCAATTCAGATCTTCCAATAAGACGTTGGAGAGGCCCGATCAGAGGATTAGGACCTGAGAACAATCATTGAGCCATTATTCCGATGTGCTCTTGTGCACGAGCGGTGTAACGCCAGGGGCGTTGGGATTAATATGAACATAGGGAAGTGGAAGGTGTGAATAACGTACCCAAAAATCTGGATTGCTATGGGGGGTGGCGTGAAAATGAAAGATAACTATTGAACATGTTATAAACATGGTATCCTCATTGTGTTATCATGAAATGAGGATAACAAATGAGGGATGACTGTTGACCTTGTTTGAAACATAGGGCCCGACTCAAAATTATATACACTAGTCTTCTGGAACGTTGGCCCATGACAGTTGGCGGGCCATAGGCCGAGCATCCATACTGTTAGGGGGTCCCTCTAGACATGAAAGAGGATGAGGGTTTGAATATGGGGCACACAAAGCGTGGAATGTGGAGTGAGGGTTTGGTCAAACAGAATCCAACACTATTGAAATTACGCCACCGTGGTGGAAGCACACTGGATGGGTGCATCATTCTGATCATGGATCATTTCTTATTTTAGACAGGGCCTCTCTGGCGAGGAGGGTTTTCATTTCCCAATGCCATTGTGGGGAATCCCGAACTTGTTCCAGGTAGAATTGTAGTCCCACGGGTCCCCATACTGGGTTAGGCCAGGGGCCATAAATGGGGGAGGAACAGGATCTTATGATCCCTGGGGCTGGACCCTTGGAAAGATACCAGGGTATCTCTACATATCCCATGAGTATGGGAATCATGCCATACATAGTTCTGGAAGGGCAGTGTAATCATAGACCAACACTGACAGGTGAGGTCCTCTCTGGCAGAGGCTTGTGTGCATCCCATGACTAACATGGGGAATCCTGAATTTTTTTAGGGTAGAACCATAGTTTAGTGTCATTCATTGAAGTCATATGGAATCTTGTAGTTTACCGTCATATGATAGGATGTGGAATGAAAGGGAAGAGCCCTGAGATCATGCGGTACAGTAGCTATGAAACGGATGTGAGTAAGGACATAGAGTCCAAATCTCAACACGCATCCTCGGAGGAAACACTTTAGGTCGAGGGACCATGGGTGAGAATTATTCTTGGCTCAAAACAGAGTGGACGGTCAATCCTACGTACCCCATGAGGATGGGGATCAAGCTGCACGTAGTTCTGGGGGCGCATTTTAACATCATGCGGGGCGATGAAAAGCTTGGCCGTGTTGGTACACATCCAACCAAAACTACTAAACCCACGTGAGTCATTCTCGGTGTGGGAAACAAGAAGTAATGGTGGGAATTTCCCGAAAAAGGAAGAGGCATCCTAGGATAAAGGGACACTCGGTGAATACCATACCAATAACTCTAACCTATTCATGTAGTTCACCTAGATGTGCCAAGAGTTAGAGAAAAGTATGTCAGAATTCCACTTGAACATGAGGAAGTTGAAATGTGTGAATCATGATGCTCGAAATTTGGTCCACAATGATGGTGTCATGATAATGGAGGACAATTGTAGACCGTAGCGGAAATTCATCACCCATATAGTGTTATCCTGAATGGGGACAGACAAATGAGGGTCGACTGTTGACCATGTTCGAAAAATGGGTCATTTCCCAACTGTTGTATGGGATCCTTAGAGACGTTGGACCGAAACGATATGGGAGCCCTTAGGCACAAAATCCATGGATAGCCCTTAGGCGTAGCATCCATGTCATCCGAGGGTCCCTTTGTATGTGGAAGAGGATGAGGATCCCAATAGAGAGCCCACAATGCTTGGGCATGGAATGAGAGGAATGTCTCTATAAAAATTCTGCACTTCAGGATCTTTGTAAAACGCATCTAAATACATCAAAAAGATGTATTAGATAGATGGAGTTGAGTACCTTCCTATTGGGAGAGCATAGTTTAGGGTTGTAGAATTCGGACCATGGATGGGAAGAAACGTGAGAGACTCATGGTGAGTAATTACAAAAACCCGACATAAATGGGAACCAGGGGTTCCGACCACCGCGTGTTCCTTGGAGAGTTTCTAGGTAAAGGGAGAAAAAACAAGAGTTGAACTGGGCCTGAAGTATAATGCAATGGCATTCCTACATGCCCCATGAAGATGGGGATCAAGCTGCACATAGTTCTTGAAGAGGGGGCATGGTGAGGTAACAGTGCTGGGGATAAAAGAGGTGTGTGGGTGTGGCCCACGCACTGAAAGAAGCCGTATTTTTAAAATCGTGTTTTTACATTAAATTGAGTGGTTTTTTTTGTGAAGTGACAAGCCTAGGGTAGAAGACCTTGGCATCGCCATAAGAATCAAGCCGTAATGGGCGTTGACAAATGGCATGGTGTTTGAAAAATACCCAACGTGACGTCCTCTATGATGAGGTCATCAAAATGAAGTGACTTTTTTCATCATGTGTCAATGATGATAATATCATATTTTAGGGCCATGTAGTAGGACCCAACATGCATTTTAACATCATACAACATAGACATAGCAGAGACGATTCTAGGCAGGGAATGCCTATGGTGTAGTGAAACATAACCGTTGTGAATGGGTACATGATCCCACATCACACTGTATGCAATTATGAGAGGAGAACCTCGGGCCAGGGGGGGAAAAATTGGTGTGAGAGTTAAGGGGGCTAGATAGGCTAGCTCCCAGCTGAGCTGTACCTAAAAACGAGACGTTCGGGTGAGCCTATGTATCCCATAAGGATGGAAATCAATTCATACGTAGTTCGAGAAGACACCTGGGGGTAGAATACCCTGATGAGGAAGTTTACAGCATGGAGAGTATCTCGAAACGTATGATGAAATAATCCCAAACCATATCGTACAATCCCATATGAGAGAACCCGGGCTAGGGGCCCGAAAAGGCCAAGGGGCCTGAGGCTAGGCCTCGTTCAGGAAGTCCTGACCAGCTTGCAGTTTAACATCTTGCAGTGAGGATGAGGGCCAGGGTGAGGTATCTCATCTAAAGATGTCTATGGCCCAGTGAGCAACTTGACATGAAGGAGTATATAATCCCACACCATATCTTACAAGCTCATAAGAGAGAACCTGGGGCATGGGCCCGAATAGGCCAAGGGTCCTTGGTCAGGAAGGCCTGACCAGCTTACAGTTTAACTTCTTGCAGTGAGGACGAGGGGGAAGGATAAGGTGTATCATCTGTGGATGTGTACGGCACATCATGTAACCCAACGTGAATGAGGACATAATCCCATACGATGTCGTACAATCCCATAAGAGAGAACTATAGTCGGGGCCTGAAAAGGATAAGGGTCCTAAGGTTGGGCCTCAGACGGAAGGCCATACACCCTCTTGTATGGTTACTGCCTCATCACAGCTCTTAATCCCATGTGAGCAGTGCTCGGTGTTGGAAACAAGGAGCCGGTCTCGGTTCTCCCTGTCATATGGGGACTAAAACCTAGATTTTCCCGAAGGGAGTTCGTCACTTGGAGATAGAATGGGGTAGGATGAACCACTACACTCAATGTTTGGGATATCATGTGGTGGTCCTAATGACCCATGATAGCTGTTGACCATGTTCGAAACACAGCGTCTCTATACTGACCTGAAATGGGAGCAACAAATGAGCATCGACTGCTGAACATATTCGAAATGCGGGACATGTATCGGCTTGTTGCTCGATATCCTTGAAAGCGTTAGCCTGAAGTGGTAAGGGAGAGCCCTTAGCCCTAGCATTCATATAATTCAGGGGCCCTTCCGGACAGGGGTTGTGATGGAATCCTAGTCAAGGAGCGGGTGAAACATACCTGTAACCATCTCTCAAAGTGGCGAACATCTCCAGGGAGCATGAAGTATGGACGCATCGAAGTTATCTCGACACAAATTGGGGTAAAAGTGCACCCTCTCCATACATCTCATCATGGGGGAAAGATTCTGGCATTTGGACTATGCCTATAGACGAAATTTCTGGGCGTTCCTACATATCCCATAAGGATGGGAATCAAGCCACATGTAGTTCTTGAAAGCCATGCAGTTTAAAGTCGTGTGGTGAGGACGTGTGAGGATAGAAGAATAAGATCTGGCATAAGGTGAGACCCTTATAATCCTTAAATTAATGGGACTAAGGAATCCTACACCATATCATGTGAGGACACTCTGAGAAAACCATACCCATGGGGGATAGTCGAAAGAGTAGAGTTTGGGACTGGGATCAAAACAAAACTTATGATCATTCCTACATATCACATGAGGATGGGAATCAAGCCATACATAGTTCTAAAAATGCAGTTTAATGTCATGCAAGATGATGTGCAGTTTAAAGTCATGCATGACTGTTCAGTTTAAGGTCATGGAGGACCTTACAATTTAAGGTCATGCCAGACCGTACAGTTTAAGATCATGTCGAACCGTAGGTCTTAGGAAAATTATTTCTTGATTAATTTGGAATTGGTGGGAGGCGTTATACGCTCACCATCCATGGTAACCAAGGAATACGAACCATTGGAGTAAACCTTGTGAATGATGTAAGGTACTTCCCATTTGGGCTCCAACTTGGGTGGTTTCCTACCCGGGATCATTGGCGCTCTGAGGGCCAATACAAGGTCTCCTTACCGGAAAGAGAGAAGGCGAACCTTTTTGTTGAAGTCCCTAGCTATCTTATTCTGATGCCTTTCCAGATTGTGCAGGGCATGGAGCCTACTCTAGTCGATTGCTTCTAACTAAGCTAGACAAATTTTGGCTACTTTATATGGTCTATGGTGGTCATATACCAAAGTGCATAATGATTTCTACTAGATATCAATGGGCAGGACGGCCTCAACCCCATACACCAGGGAATATGGGGTCACCTAGGTGGAGTTGCAAGTCATCATTCGATATGCCCAGAGGGCGTTGGGGAGCTTGTTCTGCCAACTCTTCTTATTCTGCCCAACCATTTTCTACAAACTTTTACAGAGGGTTTTTTTGAACGCCTCAACCAGCCTGTTTTCCTTCACGTGATAGTAGGAGGTATGGTTGAAGTGAATTTTGTACTTAACGTAAAATTTCATCAGCTCAACTGCTCAGAAGTTGGTTCCATTATCGGTGAGGACAACGTGAGGGACTCCAAATCAGTAGATGATGTTGGAGATCACAAAATCAATAATGGATCATGCCTTAACTTCCTTGAGTGGGACTGATTCTTACCATTTGGAGAATAAATCTGTAGCGGTCAAGATAAACCTGCACTGGCGGGCTGTCGTCGGTGGATAAGGTATCACGACATCGAGTCCCCATACCACAAATGGCCAAGAGTACATGGTGAAGTGGAGCGATTCTGGTGGCTGATATAGAAAATTATCATGCACGTGGCATGCATGACATCTCTTGGAAAACTCAATACAATCATGGATCATATATGGCCAAAAGTACCCTAGTCTTTGGATATAATGGGACAGCTTTGGCTCAGCCTGGTGTCCAACACAAGAACTGGAATGAACCTCTTGCATGACCTGAGAAATCTCAAATCATTGAATGCAACAGAGGAGAAAACCATCAAAACTGCTCTTTTTGAGGATTTTCACAAGGCTGGGACCACTCTAGAGAGTAAAATTCAATTCAAATAATATAATTCACTCACGCTCAGCCTGATCAGCCGAGATGCACCAATTTTGGAGATACTTGAAAAAAGGTACTCTCTAGTCAGGAGTCATTTAAATCACTGAATCTGACAATCCTGGAGCTCCTGATGTGGAGGTTTCGGTGGTAAGATGGCTTACTCATAGGTTATCGTTATCTTCTAGGGTGACAGTGGAAATGTCTCTCAAGTGTGCCACATGTATAATCAGATCATCCTTCTCGGGTTCTGCAAGTGATACAGCTAAGCCTGCCAAAGCGTCTGCTCGACCATTCGGTGATCGAGGGACATGGGTAACCATCAGTCAAGAAGGGAAATAGTCCATTATATATAGGGTGCACCCTAAAAATGACACAAGCTATTGCTTCTTGACAACATAGTCACCATTGACTTTCTTGATGACTGGTTCGGAATCCCCTTTCACATGCAAATGGGGCACATCAATCTCGAGGGCCAGCTCGAGTCTAGTGATGAGAGAATGATACTCTACCTCGTTATTAGTGTATCCCTCTGACAACAAGAATGAGTATGGTATAATGGCTTGTCCCGGGATAATGAAGATGATACTCAGGCCCACTCTATTGAGCCTAGGGTCATCGAGCCTCCTACTGGTGGGACTCTGGGAGGCATTGTTGAAGTGCATCTTCCAACATGGGGTGGCTGGATCAACAGAGAGGATCGTCTCGTCAGGAAAATATAGGTCCAGGGAATGATCCATGGAGGTTGGATGGGAATCTAGGAAGTCTACCAATGCCTAACCCTTGATAGATTTCGGAGGAATGAACCTGATGTAAATCTGCTAGAGAATTACCGCCCACCACACTAGTCGACCTGTCAACATGGGGTGGTTAAGGATCTCCTTTAGCGGGTCTACCTGAGAGACCAACATTACCTCATGGTGTTTCAGGTAATGTCACAAATTTTGTACAGAAATTATGAGTGCAAGATAGATCTTCTTGATAGGGTAGAATCTAGTCTTTGTATCGAGGAGCATGCGGCTGAGATAGTAGAGACTATTCCTTGTCCCCTCATTATTCTTCTTGGTGAGAAGGGTGCTGAGATATTGATCTAGGGCATTGAAATAGAGAATCAGAGGCTTCCCAATGATGGGTGGCATTAGTACCGGAGGCTGGAGTAGATACTACATGACTTCCTTAAATGCGGCCTCACACTCTTCATCCCATTCATAGGTGGTGCCCTTCTTCATGAGCTGAGATAAGGTCTAACACTTTCCAGCCAAGTTAACAATGAATCAGATTATGTATGCTATGTGACCTTGAAAACCTAAAAGCTCTCGAATATTGGTTGGGGGAGGCATCTGGCTGATGGCCTTGATCATCTCGGGGTTTATCTCGCTGCCTCGGTACTTAACAACAAATCCAAAAAACATTCCAGAAGTGACCCCGAAGTCACACATCAACGGGTTCATATTCAGGTGGTGGGAATAGAGGAAACCGAACACTTTCTCAAGGTCCTTGATATGGTCCTGGCACTGGAAATATTTTACCACCAGATGGTCCACATAGAATTCCACCAATGTTCCCAGGATTGGCATGAATATGCAGTGCATGGCCCGCCGATAGGTGGCACCAGCATTTTTCAGGCCGAAGGACATAACTTGGTAACAGAAAGTACCTTTTAGGGACTTTAAAGCAGTTGACACCTCATCTTTGGGGGCCATTTAGATATAGTTGTATCCTGAGTACCCATCCATGAAAGAGAGGTCTTGGAACCCAGACATAGAATCAATCAAAAATTCTGTCATTGGAAGGGGAAAATCAACCTTCAGACAGTGGCGGTTGAGATCGCAGAATTTGATACAGACTCTAATCTGCCCATTATACTTCCTAATTGGCACATTATTGGCTAGCCACATGGAGTACTGGACTTCCTTGATGACGTTGGCTCTAATGAGTTTGTCATCTTTGGCCTCAACCATAGCACCGTGAGAAGGGTGCATCTTTCTGGGAGGCTGCTTAAACCCGCGATGGTTTTTCGGGAGACCGAGGTGGTGGATGGCTACCTGGGGATCTAGTCATGGCATCTTGTCTTAAATCCAGGAGAGCACATTACTGTGCTGCCTAAGGAAGTTTGCGTACTGCTGCTTCTCCTCGAGGGACATGTCGGCAGTGATCAACATGTGTTTTGGGTCTTCCTTTCTACCAAGGTTAACTTGTACCAATTCATTGACCGTTGTAGAGACACATTATTCAAAGGCAGGGGAGAATCCTCTAGATCCTCTTCCCCACTTTTGGGGGGATATTCCACAGGAGAAGTTGCTTTCGAGCCACCAGACTCTGATAGAAGGCTGGTACCGGCTTGAGCGGTAGTGGTCAACACATCTAGAGACCCATGCGCCACTCAGACCATAGCGATGAAGTTAGTTGATCCAATTCCATATGGCCTTCGTCCAAAGGGGCCACTCTTGATGATATCAAACCAGTAGAGGTGCATCGGCTGGAGCTAGTTAATCCCATCCTGGTGGAATAGACACGTATGATGTACTGTCGTTGTCATGAGCTGGATGTCCCGATACTGTACGGGGGTAGGGGGTTCTGAGATCACCCAATCCTGGATGGTGTAGGAGTATAAGCTGATTTTTCGCCATCACTTGGACCTAGGAATGTGCCTTCCTCTTGTACCAAAAACAAAAAAACATTGCCCCTTTTCGGGGATTGTGGCATCCAGTCGATGGATTGGGAAGTCATAGGCGTCATCCCGACCAGGCCAGGGATCACTTGTGACCGGGACGGGTTCAACCTCACTTCCCAGAATCTACTTATAATTACTCTTGTAATAGTTAGCATTCAGATAACAAGAATCACAAGAGGAAAAAGGAGATGAATCACCTTGGCGTATGCCTACTTGACCATTAAGGGAGTATTTGAGGCATTGGTGATACGATGAAGGGATTGATGCATGCAGGTGGAGCCATGGCATTCCCATCAATGCATTGTATGTGGTGTCCATGGAGACAACCATGAATTTGGTACTGGAAACTAGGCCGCCATACTCGGTCTTCAAACAAATCTTACTGACCGGGCTCTACTCGGTCCTATCTTATCCCTGGATTCTTTGAATGGATAGCCTTAAATCATCCTCAGACAACCCCAACATCCGTAGTGTCCGAGTCGGGATTAGGTTAATCTCAGAGCCCGTGTCAACAGGACAGTGACATACTTCCTTTCTATTGAACTGACCTATGATGTACATCGGAAAAATGTGCCCCTTTAGGGGAGGGTCTTCGTCTTCACCATTGAATGAAATAGCTTCCTATCATTCAACATTCTTGATTTCCTCATCTTGGATGGATTCTATAGCTACTACCACCATCTCAAACTAGAGGGGGCTCCTTAGGGCCTCAGCAAGCACCTCACACATGTCTGACGACAGGAGAAGAGCCTCAATGATAGAGAGCCTCAATGGAATGCTGACAAGGTGATTGAGGATATTGTTATTCCTTTCCATGAAATAACATCTGCTTACAGGAGGCCGCTCTGCGATAGGAGGCACCACGTGCCCTGCTGGCTGGACCGGCGGCTGGCTAGTGCTAGGCACGTCTCGTTGCTCACTAGTCGAGGCCTTAAGAGTAGCTACCCAATGAGGACTGGACAACTGAGATTGTACTATAGCAGGGCAAGACTGGCTGCGGTACGGATGTGGTAACTATGCCCGATCCAGTAGCACAAACATTGGTGGATGTAGATCTAAGGACACCAGATGGGGAGGTTGTGCATGTTGAGCTCTGCAATGGGCCTGCTTCCTGGTCTCTGTGGCATGCACAGCTTGGCTGAAATTGCCAGCTGACGTGCCTTGACGACCCATATGGCTGTAGTTCCACCGACGTTGTTGTCGGCTGGGGACGTTGGGGAGGTTCGTCTGGAGTTCCCCCTCATCGAGAGTCATATAGGGATTTACCAACTCTACGGTATTATCCAAAGCGTACCCTCAGCTATCACTTGATGAATCGTCCACCACTAGGTGGATTCTGGGAGAGATCCTTATCTCAGAGGGCATGAATTCCCTGAGAGTGTGGGATGAAGATGGAATTGGTGGAGCGTGATGCTTCTTCTTGCAACATCGATGCTTGCCCTTATGGGAAGAGGTCGGCTGAGATGATGACACGTAGGTGCTATATGTACCATCTGAGGGTTCCGAGTGATTCAGGCATGCCCGAATAATACCATGGGAATGGGAAACTGTCTTTTGACCATCTAGTCATTGTACTTCTGGGATCTGTGACTGGGAAACTGTTGCCACTCACCTTCGACAACGCAACTGCATTCTGACCTCATGAAAACACCCGCCACATGTGCTGGTGTCGGGCCCAGCCTGACTATGTTGTTATCAACCTGGTCATAGAGACAGTCGTTAAACCCATAACACTACTTGAGGGTGTGACCTAGAATTTGATAATAGAGGATGTAGTTCAGGTGATTGGTGAGATTCTCCTCTATCAGCCTTCTGCACTCAGGTAAGCGAACAATCTCCAATTCTAGGGATCTATGGAAGTAACCGTGGACTTCATACTCACGGAACGAGTATGTCTGGTGTCTTTTCTCTCGATAGCGGGCTTTGGGAGCCTGGACCTGATGAGCGGCCATAGAAGCCTATGGAGGAGGTAGAGCCTGATTATCTCACCTAGGCAGCGGTGGTGCGTTGGGTGGGGGGACCTGCGGATTCTGAGGCAGTCACTGCTGGTTAAGAGGATGTGCCTGAGGTGGAGGGCGCTTACGAGGTTGCGGAGCTAGGGCTACTGGCAGAAATATTTGCTTCCTGGGGTCTTATATTTGGCCCACAGCGGTGGGCTTGGCTCTAGTAGCCCTCCTTGCTTGGATCACATGTGGCAGCGGACGCACCTGACTAGATTTTTTTCAGAGCATTCTCGAGGTGATGGGCCTTATCTGAGATGTCTTGGAACCCTCTGGTGTATTTCTATGTGATCAGGAAATGAACTAGTTCTGTTTTGACATTCCCCATGAACATTGTCCGTATTTGATCCTGAGTGTGTGGCATGTTGAGAGAGTATGTGAGCCCCTTCCACTGGGAGATTAATTCTGCAACCTGCTAATCAGGACATTTCTTGCACGTAAATAGTTATGTGATGCTGGCCTTTCGTGAGGTGGAGCTGAACTGGTATAGTAATTGACTGTGAAGATCCTCCCAGCCGGTCACTGATCCAATGGGGAGCTGGTTGTACCAGACAAACACATGGCCTTCCAATTTCTTCAAAACAAATTGGAGCTTGGTGACTTCATATTGTGACAGAGTTCCCAACATGGGGCCACACATGGAGGAAAAGTGGGCCAAGTTCTGCTGTGGGTCCCCTGTCCCATTAAAGGGTGGGAAAGTGGGATTTCTAAAACCCGGGGGTGCAGGCATATCATCCACCCATGCTGGATATGGCTTTCCATCTGGTGGGACTGCCACCAGCCGCGTTTCAAACACCTCGAGGCAGACGATGAGTCCCTCCATTGGATCATCCAGGTGGGCGTCCCTGTATTGACAGGGATCCCTAAACGCGAGTATGTCGTCGGGTTCTTCAACATGGTATGTGGGATCAACGGGTCGTGGAGCGATGGGCAGAGCGGCCTGAGGGACATCCGGAGGAACCCGAGCCGGATTCCCCATATTTCCATGTCGTTCGGGAGGGTTTGGTGAGACTTATTGTGCCCTATTTCCATGAGTTTTGTCTTCAACCCTATCCGTGAGGGCGGTATGATTGGGGTTTCATGGAGGAACCTCACTGGGGGGGAAGTTGTTTCTGCCCCTGCAACCCCGACTTAGGATTTCCATATTCAGGTTGTTGCTCTATAGCGCGTTAGGACATGAATTCTTCGACCAGACTATTCTACTCAACAAGTTGCTAACACAATGTGTCCTTCTCGGGATCATCCTCCGTCTTCTGCATTGAGGCGGACAGCTTAGAGTTATTGACAGCTCTGACGTGCTCTTTACCCTTACCGGCATTCCGATTGAGTACCAGCTTCTCGGTGGGTGCAGGGGGACCTAGGAAGTTCTTCTGCTGGCATGTAATCCTCCCTGCTGGGTTCAACAATGGTGGAACATCCTCAGGGGGTAATTCTCAACCATGGAATTCCAGGTCATACTCGTTGTCCATGACATTGGCTATATGGATTGTGACCCTTCTCAAGGGCATGTCCTCAATATCTCTTATCGAGTCGGGCTACTGTCAAATAGGGCTGAAGAGGAGGGAATCATACTTCCCCAATCTATGGACTTTCACGTGGGGGGGTAGCCTTAGAGGAGATTTTGCGGAGTACCCTGAAACTATGAAAACATTTTTTTTGGTGGGTCCTGTAGAGACCCGGTGATGCAAAGCGTAGGGCCATGGGGAGTGCGGCCTAATCGACTAGACAACATTGTTCCGTGATTTCCTCGAAGTACACATGGCTCCTAGGGTACACCACCCGATGATAGTGAATACAGAAGTGTGTTGCCTATAGGATCTGGTAGAAGAACTCGACTTCCTCTAGGGTATGTGATTCCGGTGCATAGAAGATCAATGTTGCCACTGTCCAGAACTTCTATGGGAAGGGATCCACCGCAAGAAAGTTCTAGAAGCCCCTGGGTTTGGATTCAGGGTCTAGCCCTAAATTACCTCACTAATCAAGTGGAGGCAGCTGAGGAACCGGTAGCAGTACTAAAGTGGAACGTTGAGATGGTAGACTGGGCGGTGGCGAATACAACAAACGAGCCAGGTGGCTGCCGAATTCTGGGCCATCCTCTGAGGAGTGTGGTGACCAAACCACAATGAAATGATATGATGGGCTGACAGCCACAGCTTCTAGTGCATGGATCACGATTACTGCAAATGGTTCATGATGTTTCTCAACCTCCATTAGTCCCCAAAATAGCTCTTTGTGATCTATTGTCGAGGTTGATGGTGCTTCTGGTGATGACGATGATGACTGCATGGTCGAAACCTATGGGTTTCCCAAAATATCCTCCTCCTAGATGTACCTGTGAAGAAAGGATGGAATAGGATGTACTTCACACTCCGGAAGGATGAGGCTGACACACCATCTTCCTACCCCAGTCCTTGACACAGAGGACCGAGGGGAAGGTTCCACCGCAATGTCACACTCTACTTCATAATTCGAGAAACAGACCCGTTTGATCCCAGTCTGAATCTTTGTGGTCTTCTTCTAGTGGCAGTGACGACCCACATTCCTACCCCGGAATGGTTATTCGAGGAAGGGACAATTCCCAGCATGAGAAGCTCCTTCAGCCGTACTAGTGTTGGGGTGGGGAGTACTTCTGCTTGAGTGGGATGGGGTGCGAGGAGCACCGGGGCATATTCCAAAGGGGACAGGGGGAGGACCTCCGTGATGAATGCTGGTACAGGCGGGACCCCCATTGATACTTATGGGAGCATGAGTAGGATATCCATGCCAAGTTCCTTTGGTGACGTCGGTGTGAGGCAGGTCCCCGTACTGATTAGACCAGACACAGGTAGGACTTTCGTGTCGTGTGATGGTAAGGTGAAGTTGATATCCACCCCTCTGGTTACTAGGATGAGGAGGAACTCCGTCTGCTGTTATAAGGATGTGAGGAAGGTCCTCGCATTAGAGAGTGACTGGATGTGAAACGTTACCATCCTGATGGTCTGCAGTAGAAGGGACTGCTCTGTATCTAGTATAATTAGCACAAGAGAGGCTCCCATATGAGATGATGATACCACGGGGAAGACCCTCATTTGGGTCGAATGTGTCACATGGTATACCTACGAGCTAGGACTGGGAGTGGGAAAGACACTCATCCTCCATGGTGGTTGCACGGGGAGGGCCCCCGTAGTGTGTGGCGTTGCTGCGAGTTAGTCCACAGCGGCCATTGCCGGTGCCTGCAACTAGGAGAGTCAACCCAACCTACCCGTGGGGTGTTTCGGGCCTCGATCTAGGTCGGGCATATAGCTTCCCATGCTCATCGTATGCAGGGGGGTTGATGATGCACGTCGGCGGTGGCTCAGGCCATAGTAACTGCCGACATTGACACCCCTTGATGGGAATCCTCCTCGTCTTGTACCCTAGCATCGGGTCATCCGGACTGGTACCGGTGGACCAGGTAGGTAGTCTACCTGCTCTTCATCTCGGGGAACATGGTGGCGATGCTGGCACGGACTGGTGGGGGCCCTCGCTGGGATCCCCTGGGATGGGACTCTAGCCGGGTAGCCCCGAACATCCCCTACCTCATCAGCGTAGGGCATGGATTCGTCGAGGTGTTCCAGGGATAGGCCCCTGAAATGGTTGAAGGGTGGAGTGGGGAGCAGCGGCTCCGTGTGCGGCCCTTAGGGGCGGCGGTGATGGTGAGTCACATGTGCCTCTAAATCTAGGTGGGCCATGTCCCTCGTAGGGATGAACCCTTCCTCCTCGTACATACATAAAATGTCATTTATTACCCTTTGTTGGTTAATATTCAATGGGGAAAGGGGGCATGGAAGCCTAGTAGTCTTGAAAATCGAGGCGGTCATAGAAAAGCCAGAACTGCGTGGGGTAGTGGTGTTGATATTGCCCCTACCCTTACATTGGTGGGCAGGGGTGATCGGGTTACGGATGCAGTAACTGGGTTCTTGACAGTAGGGAGATCATCTCATTGGTACTAATAGAAAAAAGATTTAACACTTGATGCCCCAACACCATTCCATATTCCATGGACAGTAAGAGGGATCCACGCTGACAATGTCGCAGAACAAGATGCCCAACATTTTGACGACCCTGTCTTCTGGTAAGTTTCACGGCGGGCGCGCCATTTTCTTAGTGGGACCCAGCGCTGGATATTTGGATCCGATGACACTTCACTCTACCAATTTCTTGAGTGATACTAATCTCTACATTGAGTATAATAAGTTCACGTCGAGATCACCATTTCTGTTTCTGACGCTTTTGTCAGGGCGCGCGCATCCGTCTGCTTGAGTGCGACAGGCGCGACTTTTATTACCCCACATTCCCAATTTCCAATGTCGTGCGGCATTTTCTCCTTGTACAGGGACATCTTCTCCTTGATCAAAATGGGATGATGGGATTTCATTCTTCATTTAGTGGATTCCTCTTCAGAACTCATCACCTTGTCCAGTTCTCCCTCATAGATTTAATACGTTGTTCGTGAAACTCTTCCTAGCACTATATTTTCTTGGACAAAGTTAATAACACTGCTTCTGTTAGGACATTCCAAGGGGACTTGTTAGGTTAGAAACCTTCATTTGGGGAGTAGTCACATTCTAGCATCACTGGCGTGTCATCACACTGGGGAATTGGTGTGTCTTTCTTTTGAACATTATTATAAGGCTTCTCAAGGGTGTGGAATCCCAAGGCATCCTACATAGAGCACAGGGAATCATATTCCATGGGCCTGTATCTAAGGTTTTCCTCAGCTTCCCATGATTAACATAGGATATGCAGCATTTTTAACGTCCAGCGGAGACGGATCAGGCTGATCAAAACACTAGCTGGAGTGGATCAAATTAAAGAACCCCCTTGGGGGAACACCGATAATGGAAGGAAGAATGTGGGAAGCTTCCCAAATGTTATGGAGTGGAATGAGGTTACATGATCTCAACGGGATGTGGTAGCCCGGGTAAGAATCAGGATGGATGATGGAGAGTTGAATGAATTGGAGGGGGAATGAGATGAGAATGACGTGAAGATGATGATGATTTTGGTCTTGAGTCTCGAAGAGCCTTCCTACATATCCCCATGACAAGGAATCAATGTCTGAGTAGTTAAGGATGGGGGTGTCAGGGAACCGACGTGAAGATGGATAGGGGGTCCGATGGGTGACCGGCTTGAACCTCATGGAGGCTTCTTACGTAACAATGTCTTATCATGGATCAAAGTCCATGTAGTTCATAAAAGGGGAATACAGTTTAACGTCATGCAGGATGGGGGTATTTGGGGCTTACGCTCTGAGGCGGCCCAGGTGTTGGTGAACCGACATGAAGGTGGTGAGAACAACCAATGGGTGGTGGTCTTGAACCTAATGGAGGGTTCCTATGTACCATGCCTTAGCATGGATCAAAGACCACATAGTTTGGAAAGTTTTCATTAGCGAACAGACGTGAAGGTGGAACAGGGGTCTAATGGGTGATGGGCTTGAACCTCATGAGGCTTCCTACATACCATTCCTTGACATGGATCAAAGTCCACATAGTTCTGGATAGGGGCCTATCACACCGATATGGAGGCGGTTGGGACCAATGGTTGTTGGGATTAAACCTCATGTTGGATTCCTACGTACCATGCTTTGACATGGATGAAACTCCCTGTAGTTCATGTGGCTTTCGGTGAACTGACGTGAAGATGGACCTTGGTCCAATGGGTGTTGGGCTTGAACCTCATGAGGCTTCCTACATTCCAAGCCTTGACATGGATCAAAGTCCACATAGTTCGGGATGGTGTGGGGCTCACACTATAGGATACCCAAGGTGTTGGTCATGGTCAGTACTTTCTCTAATATCACGCGAGTCAAGCTCGTTGTGAGAAACATGAGATAGTAGAGACCTGACGATCACGTTGCGAATGGTGCATCCATGGAATGTGGAGTGGGGCTTACACGTGGATTATCCCAGGGAGAGAAATATTGGGACTTACTCCAGGATGGATTCCCTATAGAGACAAAGCGTAGTGGGAGAGGGGTTTGGGACCGAAGAAAGGAGGAGCCCCATTCCCTATCACATCCTCTGCTGGACTTGGTACCGAGGAAGTGAGGAGGAGCTGGGGTAATTCCTCTAGATTGAAAATCTAGGGGATGGGGACATACACCGAGATGGCTGACCTCCCCCCCCCCCACCCCGGCGGAAAAACACCACTCCTAGGAGGAGGATATCATCCCCTGTGGAGATCAAGGAGCGTTGAGAATGTCCGAGGTGAGGGCACTCTGTGGGAGAGGCACTGTGCGATGTCGTAGATTACCATCATGTGTTGAGGATGAGGGTGCCTGTCATTTTAACGTCCTGCAACTCGAACAATGTGGGTTTATTCCACACCCCTAGGACATACATAACCGGTACCCTCTGCTCCTTGTGGGAGGTAAGGCACTGTCAATGCTGTGACTAGGGTGTGGTTTGGAGAGACCTATTGAAGGGTCCACATTAGTGTAGTTTTGAGAGAAGCAGTATATGTTAGCATGCCTATGCAAATAAGGATTGGGAGAATCAATGTTATGGGTGGTATCATCCATAGTACTTTGAGGTCACATCACAGAAACCTGGAGGGTCGCACAGAAAAAGGAATTACCAAGAAAAGGAGTCCATAGGCAAGAGCCTTCTGGAGCTCAGTTGTTCTACATGGTGAAGGGGACTTGCGAAGGGGTGATCTTAGCAAAATGGGGTTCCTTAACCTTAGCATAGGGTGTAGGTGAAAATGGGAGGGGCTTTGCTAAGTGGAATGGCATTCACGTAGCACTGTCTTATGGAGCCTAGGTGCTTCGCGAAGTAGAGTGTCGTGAAGAAAGGTGCTTCATGAAGTACAGTGATCCTGCCATGGCATGTGGATCATGTGTACGTGAGGGGTGTTTCGCGAAGCATAAATTCCCCACGACAACCTAGATCCCCTCGAGGATCCCTTTCCTTTGAGAAAGCCCTTAGGCTTCACGAATGGAATCCCTCTCGGAATAGGGGATCAAAATGAGACAATGCAAGAGCACATCGTGAAGCAAAAATGCCTTGCGTAGCTCATGATTCGCAGAGCAAAGGCTGCTTCGCGATTTGGAGTTGAGAAGCTGCAAGGTCGGTTCTCCATTCTGAGGGCTCAAGGGAGATCAGTATTTATAGGCAAGAGGCACTGCGAACAGAGCTCACTCAGCACAAAGAAGAATTGGGATGGTTCATGGCAGGTCGTGAACATCAGGGGAGTTCGCGGAGGATCCCGCCTCTATTGCTTCGCGGTGGGCTCGTGAACGTCACAGGTGTTCACAGAGGGTACCGCCTCCGATGATTTGCAGTGGTCTCACAAACATCATGGGCGTTCATGGAGGGTGCAGCCTCCTTTGCTTTGTGGCGGCCGTGATGCTTGGGGGAAATCCATGAAGTGGCTTTGCGAAGCCGGACGTGGGCCTCTTTCTCTTATTTCTCTTCTTCAACATTTTGTCTCCAACAACTATGTTCTTTATAAAATAACCATTAAATTATAATTAACCACTTAATGTATTATTTTGGATAAAAAAGTCAATACACCAAAAAGGATGTGGTTAAGCACAATTACTAAATATCATATCGATAAACTTCTAGGTAATTCTTAAATATGAACAATGTTTTTAATATTATAATTTTTATAAAACCCACATTTTTGACAAAAATTGATATTTTCATAAAATTATAAAAAAAATTATATTTAAATATTGAAATTATAAATTCAAATATTAAATAAATTTTATCTAATTTTTTTAAAATTTTATATTTAACCTTAAATAGAAAATCAAATAATAATGATTGTCCAATTTTTGTTAAAACAACCTTAAAAAATAAGGGTTTATAATATTATTTGATACAAATTTTTAAATTTATAGAATGTTAATAATTTATATAATATATAGAATTTTTTATTGTTATTTTACATATTTTTTAAAGATAATTATTTTACTTTAATAATTAATCACAAACTTTATTTTAATGCCCATTATGAAAGATATCAAACTCAGTATTATTTAAAGTTATATATATACTAAAATCTCAAGATGTTAAAAATGTAAAAATTTATATTTCTAGAATAATAAAAATAAATTATATATTTTTTAGTAATTAAATTCTTAAAACCAGCTATGTTGGGTGATGAGGAAAAATGAAACACATTTTTCCCTAGTGGTGGTAGTCTACAAGTACACATGGGGGGACATTTTCATTGTCCACAAAATTGTGTAAAATTATTAAATGGTCTGCCTATTTTGAAATATTAAATATATTTTAAATATAATATTTATTCATGAATTATCCTTATATAACAATCCATGTATGGTAGTTATGAAAAATAAAATATATTTCTTCATGGTGGGGATACTCTACATATACAAACGAATGAATTTCTCTTTTCTTCATGGTAGTAGGACTGTAAATAATGGATATAACACTGACATAATAAAATTTATGGATATTATTAATAATAATTTCATTATATTAAAGTGAAAAAATGGAATTTGAGGTTAAATATTGAGAATAAAAAAGGATACGAAGTGATAAATTCCCACATTACCAATTTGAACCTTCTCTTTGCGAACCTATTTGAGATGGGGGATTTAGGGATTTCCAAAGGATAAAGGGTATTCCAGATATGGGAATGTTATCATGTAGAAGTAAATTCGGTTGAGGTTAAAGTGAAATTCAGATTTTTAGAGATTACGTATAGGGATGGTCAACGATTACATTTATAAGTGAGGAGAGTAGAATTTTTGTAATAAGAGATGTATTATTCAAGGAAATTGGCTCACAAACTAGAATATAACGAAAATGGAATGATTGTGGGTTTATAAAAACCTTTACTAATAATTTAGAGATAATTTTATGATAATTTTATGTTCATTATTATTATTTTTCACTTTAAACATAATTTTATTTTACCATGATAAATTTGTTTTTATCATGGTAATTTATTCATATAACTAAAAAAGTACCATTATTACATAATTTAAAAATGTTGATTTCCAAAATGATTTTCTCTGAAATTAAATATTTTCGGTTGAGATAAATTAATAATAATATTAGTTTATATAACTCATAAAACAAATTTTTTAAAAAAGTATACTTCTAAACATAAATATTATGTTTTAGAGAAATTAGTGTTATTTATTTTCATAATATTAATTTATTTATTACTAAGAAATAGTTCTTTTTCTATCAAATAAGTCATAAACGTAAATACACCATGAAAATATCCAATAAAAATAAAACGAAAAAAACATTTTTTAGAATAAAATATGAATTGAATTCTAAATTTCTAAACATTGGTTTTCTAAATGAAACATAATATGTGTAAATTTACTTAATAAATACATATTTGATTATTTAAATAGATTCATAAAATTTTAATACATTTTTATAATCTAATTATGTGATAAAATTTATATTATTTTTAAAAAGATTATGTTGTAATGTTCTACCTACCAAAGAACCTGTACCCAAGTTGTACAGGCACATGCTTGGCATTTAAAAGTCCCAAGATCAAATCTGAGTAGGGAAAAATTTCTAGGGCACTGTATCAGCACTGTAGAAGACTGTAGTAGTGGTGGTACTATAGTAGTGGTAGCACTGTTGCGGTTGAAGAACTGTAGGTGGTACTGTAGCGGCAGTTGTACTGTTGCTGCGTGGGTACTTTAGCAGTATTATTCACCGAGGGGTCCTTTGGGCCAAAAAATGGAATTTCAAGCCTTATATTCAGGCCAGTTGGTCATAGGCCTTCATGCTATGTAATGGGTCTCTCTCTACCCGCACAAAAGAGGCCTTTTCTTTAATAATTAATTAAGTCTTCGACCCCAATCTTTTAAAAAAAATTATAATGTTCACCTAAAAAAATATTTTTGACAAAAATATATAAAATTAATAATAAGAAAATATTTTTATGATAATTCATAAATAATTTTCTATTTATTAAATTAATAATTATAAAATTTTTAAATCTAACTTTTAAATGATAATATAAAATATACTAAAAAACTATGTATATATGAAAAAAAAATTTAATATTAATTGTTCTTATTATTATTTCCTATGAATTAAAAATTTGTGTCAATATGAAATTCATCGTAATAATATATTTTATTCTTATTTATTTAAAATATATATATATATTTCTAGCATAAAAATTCATACAGCAAATAAATATTTTTATTTAAGTAATTTTATGTATAAGATGATCTTATTGGTTATTTATCCATCCTAATTAATTTTTTTCACGAAATTAGTATTGAAAATGAAATATATGTTTCACTAATAGTTGAAAGTTAAAGTATAAAATAAATTTAATATTTATAATTATCTTATTGTCATATTAATTATTGAGATAAAGAGGTTTTGATGTGTTTTTGAATAAAAAGACATCTTATTGAATGAAACTGAGTTTTCATATGATGTTGTCTTTTGTTTTCACAAGAAAAATCATCATGTTAATAAAGGATGACTTTTTACCTATAAGAATGAATTATTTCTTATTAATTGCTTACACATTTTCCTTTCTATTTGGATAAGATCATTTTTTACAATATAATAATTTTTGAACTATTCTATGATGTTTTTCGATGAAAAGTAATAGATATAGAAATTTTGGTCTAATGCATAGAGATAGTTGAGATGAATAGACATTGAAGAATGTGATGAATGAAAAATGATAATAGAATAGTGAGTATGAAAATTTTTTTTTACAAATTTATTCATAATTACAATGTAAAATATTTATCATGAAATTATAAATCATTAGATTCATCATTGTTATTTAAATAATAATTCATCATTGTGACAAAAAGATTTCATGATTCAATGAAACGTTGTAAAAACAATGAATGTATTAGAACCTGAGTATTATCTAGTAGAGGTTATGAAACAAAGGGAAATAATTTTAATCATTGAACAAAGAATGCCTAATGAACAAATTTCAGTTCATCATACAGATGAAAATTTTATGATTCCTCTAGATAGAGCTTATTAAATGATTTCTTTATATGGTTATGCTGACTGAATCTATCAAAAATAAATTACTAGAAAAAGTGTCATAAGAAGTGTTTTGGATGAAAAATCAAGAGTATATTAGACAAAGTTACTCTATTTCATAAAATAAAAAACATGTAATTAAGTGTGAGATGTTTAATTTTTATGAAGAGATAATAAAGAGATTTATAAATGATAATATAGAGTTTTATGATTCATTAGATACATAATTACAAGACATCAGAAAAATACTTTGGATTCATTAGATAGTGGTTTCTAAATGATCATATGAGGTTAATGAGATAAGAAAATGGATTTAATATTATTATCTTTGTTCATCAGATAGTGTGTTACGAGTGCCATCAAGCGACATGATTTAAAGTCATTAGATGAATAATGAGAAATTCATCAAACAGAATGTTTTGAAGTCATTAGATATAGTTTTGAGAGTTGTATTGATCAAAGGGTTTAGTATATTTACAATGTTACCTATAAATTATTTAATTTTTTTGATTCTTATCTGTGCCTTCGATTCACAAAGAATCATTAAGGAAAAATTATGAATCTTTCAAAGATTTGAGGGTGATTTGAAGAGAATATTGATGCCAATATATGAGAAGTTTCTATAATGATTTTTGGATCCTATTTAATTAGATTTATAGAGGTGTTATAGTGAAGAAAAATATATTTTGGATAATCAATGATCACGTATGAACACTGAATTTGATTTTGGTGTTTTTCCCATTGTTTTCAGAGAAACAGTTTCTATATAATGAGTCATGGGTGAACTATGAAGTTGTTTTGGATGATAGTAAAATTGATGAATAATTTAGGTGCCAACCAAAGAGAATGATATATCATTTCTTCATATCATCATAAATCATATCATTAGATACAAAATAATTAGATGTTGTTTACTGTATATAGGGTACTAGAACAAGGGTATCAAAACGTAGTGTTCAAGGATTAGTATTCTGGATGAATTTTACCGAACATATAGCTAATGAGAATAGAAGATAATTATCACTATTTTTAAAGGAATTTGTTGGTCAGAGTGGGTACTCAAGAGGGGGGTGAATTGAGTTCCAATTAAAATTTCTGTTAAATTATTTCTCTTAAAATCCCCAAATTTATAAACAAAGTTAAATTGTAGTGAATCTATATAGAATGTAAATGTTCTATTAGATTCTTGAAGATTGATTAGCTCTCAGTTAACTTAATCTGAAGATTAAATTAACTTTTTATACCAACTTACTGGTTTACAATAAGTATAAACACTTTCTAATTTAACTATCAAAGTAGCTTTAAAATAGTTTTTTATTTCATAGTAGTGGAAGCAGAATATAAAATCTATATATAGTATACTTAAAGACATAATCCAAAAAGCACAACAAAGGTAACCAAGAGGTTCAGTCTCAAGCCGAGACATAGCCCTCTCAACAATTTATAAAATTGGTCCACACCATGGATGGGGGTAAAAAAAATTGAACACACTATCTAGGTACAAAGACCTCTACCACAGTTCTACGTGGGAAAACAAACAACAGCTCACAGCTGTCCAGGTCATACTCGACCTGTACCACTCTCCACAGTGGGAAACAAAGAGTTGTGGAGTTTGAGTGAGGATTTAAGAATCCTCCGATTTAGCTCAGGAGACAGTGTGTGTATAAAATAAACAGGGTACACACACAGATCTAAATTTAAAGAAAGAATCACTAAAGTAAGTGAGAAAGTGTTTAGAAAATCTTTAGTGATTGGCAGTGTAACTCTGGACTCGTTTGATTGATCATAAAAGCTTCTGAGTGCTTCTCTTGTTTTTCTCTAAAAAACACAGTGTTGTTTTCTTCCTTGGTTTCAGATTCAGCTTATCAGTCTGAGTGCATGAATTGTTTGTTGTAGTTCTTCACTCATGATGAAACTTGTGTTCTCCTCCAGAATGAGTAGCTTTGTGTATGTCCAGTTTTCTTGGAGTATGGATGTATCCTTGCACGAATGCACCACGTTTGAATGATGTTCAACACTTTTCTTTTTCACCCGTGCGCCTTCTTTTTCTACTCGTTGTTCTATATATCTCTATTGATGCTAGGTATTTATATTTCCTTTTATAGATTTTAACTCAGGAATGTGGGAATGATTACCTTTTACATGGGTACTTGGTATGGTTCCCTGACATGGCAACAGAGATCATTAAATAACATTAACTGCATTAAAAACATCAAGTGTATCCATTAGCTTAATAAATAAATAGTATTGAGAGTATATATTTTTACTGGTTGGTCAATCATTAGTAGCTAGTGTTTGTAAATGTGTACGGTGTCCTTTGTGTAGAATAACCTTCCATCGATATCTCTTTTGAACTTGTATCGGTAGCTATATATATCGGCGACTTCAATCTATTAGTAGCTTTTGTTATCGGTATCTCTTAATCCATCAGTAGCTCTTGGTCCATCAATAAATTGATGTATCAGTGACTTTGTACTTGTATCGATAGACTAATTTCAGTTGCGTCATATCAATCGCCAGACTATATATCAGTAGGCCGGTCGGTAGATCATATTGGTAGACTTACTCTATCGGCAGACTTCTATTGATAACTATTTGTGACCTGGTTCTATCAGTATAATTCTTCATATCAATAGCTTGGTAGCTCTACTCTGTTCTATCGGTAGACTTGGTGTCTGTCGGTAGCTCTTGTACATATCCATCATCAGGGATTCTGCTTATCGGTAGACTAAGTACCGAAAGCTCTATATCAGTATCTATACGCAGACCAGTGACTTAATACTTTTCTGTTTTATGAAAAACATATTTGAATGGGTTAGAAGTACATTAGAGTTTATATAAACAAAAACAAACATTGATTAACATATTTCAGAGACTGTTTTAATATTATTATCATCTGGACCACAGATTGAAAGAATTAATATATATAAAATCATTACATGGGATTATCAAATTATATGAAAGAATAATTGGGATTATCAAAACAGGTGAGGTCAATTATCTCCCCCTTTTTTATAATCACAACTTATGATATTAGAATTTTAAAATAGTGAATAATTGTTTTAGAGGACATATACGTAAATTAATTTTTCTCAGAGAAAATAGTATATTATAGAGCATAATTTATCAAAGGTAGAATTAAATGTGATTTTATCAGAGATAAATGAAAATGCAATGATATCACATGTAACATTTAGTGAAATAAGAGAGTTAAATGAAATGATATTAGAGAACTAAATGTAACAGTATTAGAGGGGAAAAGCAAGATGGGTCTTAGATTAAAATTTCTCCCCCTTTGATACTTTCTCCCCATAATTTATTCGTCCTTTAATACTTCTCCCCCTTTTTTAAAAGCTTGGTATAATATTTCACCCCCTTTTTGATAAACAAAAAGTGGGAAACAACAAAGTGAAGTGGATCAAAAATAATAACGGAAGTAAAATCCAGTTGCATTTCATATTGAAATTAAGTTACAAGGAAATAAAACAAAATACAATGAATTCCTATCAAACAGTCTAGGCACTTGTTCGATCCACATCCTCAATGTGATATTTTTCCTTGGGAGAAGAAGAAGATTGAGGTGAGGTGGATGTAGGTGAAGTCTTAAGAATTCTGGAAAAGACCATTGGAGGCTGAACCATAGAAACTGTTCCTGGTCTATATTGGGGAGTCCCTTGTCTGATCATAGGTGTGACGCTTCGAATAGCATGGGTAGGAATCAACTGAACTTGAGAAGCAACAGAGTCAGAGGCAGGAAATGCTGGAAGTACAATCACCGGTCTTTCATCAACATGCAGAAAAGGCAGAAAAATATTTCTGAAATCCATAATTATTCCTCCTCCTCCTTACATAGCAGAGATGAAGTCATCCTTGTTCTCCATAAATATGTCCTACACTGGAGTCAATTCTCTTAGCTTGCTAAATTGTTCTCAGAAGCCTTGATTGACAGGTGGAAGCTTCATATTTTCCAACAGAATTTTGAAATGATTATTGAGTTGATGCTTGGTGAAAATCTTAGAGAAATAGGAGTCCACCTTATCTTTCACTTCTTTCTGAGAGGCAGATGCTTCTCTCATATATTCTTGGACTATCTTCATTATTTCACTAGCTGAATCTTGAGTAGCAAGCACAACTTTACTATGTTCAGATGAGTCCACAGAGCTACTGGTTGAAGCTTGACCAAGCTCCTCCTTCATCACAGCTCGAATTTGAATCCAGTCCATAAAGGACTAAGATGTAACAGAACCAACAGAAAAGGTTAATGTTTCTATGAAGTTCTTGGTCAACCCACTGATAAGGTTTTGAACCTGGGAATCCTGGGTTTTAACATGATCTTTCATGGAGGTATTAAAACCTTCAAACATTGAAACCATTTAACTTACCACACTCATGACATAGGAAATGTCCTTGTCTTCTAGGGCTTTTGAGCTCATGTAAGATTCCATAGAGATAACAAATTTCTTTAAACATTCAAGATCTACTTCCATCCTAGATACTTGAGTCTAGCAGTCATTAACTTCTTCCACTATTTCTGCCATGAAGGTAATCAAATTAAAAACTAGCGAAAGTTCAAATGATATTTCCAAAATCCTCATCTCATAAGCAAAGAAAAGCTTCATCTCAAAAACTGAGGAAGTAAAAGATTCTTTCAGATCATCCTTCAAGGATTCTAGATCAGTCCTGGTGATCATATCAGCAGGTGAAACTATAGTGGGTACTCTTTCAGATGAAAAATTGACCACTGATTCAGTCATGATCGATTGAACTGATGAGACCAGAGAAACTTCCATCTTTTTTACCTCTTCTACAAAACTGTCCTTAAGATTTTTCATTTAAGTATCCAGGTCATGCATTCTGACCACATCTTCAAGTATCAGCTCAGTCTCAACATCATAAGTAATATTAGGTCTATTGAGAGATACTTCATTGTGAAAATCAGGATTGTCTAAACCACAAAATACAAAACACGGGTCTCCTACCCAGTCCTCAAAATTAACAGCCACTGTAACACTTCTAAACTTGGTTTGATGCTCCCCCTCAACTGGTTCATCCTCAAGTATAACAACAGCATTCTCAGCATCATACTCAGCAGGTCTTCCTTTTTTAGGATAATCTTTTACTATCATTTCCATCTTTGCAGTAGAAGTAGGATATTCCAAAGTAGTCAAGGGTATGTCAACTTCATTTGGATCGTTAGCAGGCACTAAAGATTGTCCAATCACTGGACTAATGCTCAAATCAGCTGACAGAGATGCTTCACACTCATGAGAATCTTCTTCATTCTCCACAGCATCGACTTCAACATCCTCTAAAGAAGCTTCTCCCTTGTCTGATTTATTTTGACCTAGATTTTCAAGAGTTGGGCTAGGAGGTAAGTCAGAGTATCCTCCTTCATCAACGATGGACTCTTCCTCTTCTGAATCATCACTGTATTCTGGTTCTTCTTCATCAGGTCCTAGACCTGGATCCTCCATATCCTTAGGTCTTAAAGGATGATTCACAGGATTATATTTTTCATATAACTTCTAGTTACCATTGACCCATTCTCCTCTCCAAGGGTTCCAATTTATCATCATGTATTTGCACACTGTGGATTTTATACAAATGTTACTCTTCACTAACACTATCTCATCTTGAGACTAAGCTACCCCTTTTACTTCAATCATCACAGAGATCATCTTAGAAATGAATAGATCACTTGTCTTTGATTTCATCCTTGTCATGTCATCCCTTTGGATCATCAATAATCTACACAGATTAACTTTTACACAATGTATTAATAGATGTAGGAGATAGATATCATGATATCTCAAATTGGAAAAGTCTCCTCTCCTTGGTATCAAGACATGCTAAACAAACTTGAACAACAATCTATTCCCTCCATCGATTTCAGCCGCAACTACTTGTCTTTGATTTCCATTACTAGTCAGCTCTTCAAAAGCAGTCTCATAGTAAAAAATATCACTGGTAGGTGGCATAGATCTTGAGACATACCCAGGTTACACCTTTGTGTGGAACAATCAATATCTCAGCCCACTCAGAAGATGAAAACGACATGGCATTTCCATTCACAAAAGAGGATACTTGTTTTTCATTCTCATATTTCTCAAAGCACTCATACTCGTAAAATTGTTTCAATAATTTTGGAATGTAGGGACCATTATAGTTCAAAAAACAATCTACCCATTTTTGATCTTCAAGAACTTCGAGAACTAAGAATTGCTAGGAAGCAACCATTCTACACACAGCTTTTTTCCAATCACAATGGTCCTATATTCTACAGATGAGGAATAACTGGACGCCTTCCCGACCTAGTTCTAGAAGAACTACCACTTTATTATTTCTCAGGCTTCTGCTTCTTTTATTTAGGCTCAACAATTTCATCTCTGATGGTAGGAATTTTGGCTTTTTCCATTGCTGGTTTGAGGGATTTAGGGTTCTCAAGAGATTCAGGAGCTAACGTTTGAGGGTAAGGATTTGAGGCTCGATGGATTGAGAAGTAGCTAGGACTATGTTTTTATCATTTAGGAATCATAAAATAAATAAATGAAATTAAAAACAAGATAACTCAGATTCTGGCGGTAAACAGAAGTTTTAAAACAGTGCACTCATCGGTGAGAATTCCTATCAATGAGGTTACGTCGGTGAGAATTTCACATCGGTGAGAATTTTACATCAGTGAGAATTTTACATCAGTGAGAATTTAACATCGGTGAGGTTAACTATGGATCAAGGTTAAACATACCTAACTCATGTCTAATGTAACTTAACCTACATGAACTCAATGTTTTAGTGAAAAAGTCGGCTAATTGATGTTCAGTGCCTATAAACTCAAGAGTAATATCACCCTTTTGATAATGATCTCTTAATAAATGGTGCCTTACATCAATGTTTTTGGTCCTAGAGTGTGACAAAGGGTTCTTCGAGATATTTATTGCACTAGTGTTGTCAGAGTTGATAGAAACATGCTTAAAGTCATATCCATAATCAAGAAGAGTGTGTTTTATCCACAAAATTTGTGCACAACAACTACCAGCAACTATATACTCTGCTTCAGTAGTGGACAAAGCTAAAAAATTCTTCTTTTTACTATACCAAGATAATAAGGATTTTCCCAATAAATGACATGTTCCTGATGTGCCTTTTATATCTAACTTGCAACCAGAATGGTCACCATCTGAATAACTCATCAATTCAAAGGATTTTCATTTTGGGTTAAACAAACTTAATTTTACAGTATGTTTAAGATACTTAAAAGTTATTTTAACAGCAAGTAAATGAGATTCTTTCAGGTTAGCTTGAAATCTTGAACACATGCATACACTAAACATAATATCTCGTCGACTAGTAGTAAGGTAAAGTAAGCTTCCAATCATTCCTCTATAATTGGTTTGATCCACTAGTTTCCCAGTTTCATCCGCATCCAATTTACAGACTGTAATCATAGGAGTATCACTTTCCTTGATACTATCCAAATCAAAACATTTTATATATTATTTTGTATATTTACATTGATTCAAAATATTGCCATTTTCATTTTCAAAAACATGAAATCCAAGAAAATATTTATTTTATCCCATTAAGCTCATTTAAATTCATTTTGCATACTCTTTGAAAAATCAGTAAATAAAGAGTGTTATGAAGATCCAAAAATAATATCATCAACATATAATTGAACTATTAAAACATCTTTAGAAATTCTTTTAATAAAAATATTTTTATCCGCAATTCCTTTAGAAAAACATTTTGAAATAATAAAATTACTAAGTCTATCATAAAAAGCTCTTGGAGCTTGTTTCAAACCACATAGATCATTAGAATGTTTAAAAACATGATTTGGGAAATGAGGATTAGTAAATATAGGTGGTTGTTCAACAAAAACATATTCAATTGTAAAACCATTTAATAAACCTATTTTCACATCCATTTGATATAACATGAAATTCAGATGAGCATCATAGGCATGTAAGATCCTAATAGCTTCTAATATGGCTCTAGGTGCAAAGGTTTCCTCATAGTCTATACCTTCCTCTTGACTATATCCTTTTAAAACTAGTCTATCTTTGTTTCTAACTATGTTTCCTGACTTATCAACTTTGTTTCTAAAAACCCATTTAGTGCCCATTGTTAATGTGCCCTTAGGTCTGTCAACTAATTCCAAGACATTGCTTCTTTCATATTGATTTAACTCTTCTCATATAGCCATTACCCAAAACTCATCATTGATAGAATCATTGATATTTTTCGGTTCCAGCTATGAATGAAAGGCTTGATGTTCAACCTGGTTTCATAGAGAAGCTCTAGTCTGTGTCCCTCTATCAAGATTACAAACAATAGCATCCAAAGGATGATTATTTAGAATCCTTGTTGATCTAGTAAAGGTTGGACTAGATATGTCAACTTCATCTCCATGTTCGGGTTCTCTAGAAGCAGATTCTGGAATATGTCTAGAACTTGATGTTTTTACAGCAGGTTTTTTAGATTTATCATTAAGTTCCATAAAACTAAAATCTTCTTCATGATTTTGAAAAGATATTTTAGGCTCATGTGGATCAGTTTCATCAAACATGATGTGAACAGATTCTTCCACACATTTGGTTCTTTTATTAAACACTCTATTTGCCTTTCTAGATAAAGAATAACCTATAAAAATTCCTTCATCACTCTTAGAATCAAACTTGTCAAGATTATCCTTTGTATTAAGAATATTGACATTGAATCCAAAGACTCTAAAGTTACTAACATTAGGTTTTCTATTATTCCATAATTCATATGGGGTCTTCTTAAGGACTGGTATAATTAAGACACTATTAATAATATAACAACTTATATTCACGACTTCAGCCCAAAAGTAAATAGGCAGTTCATATTCATTAAGCATGGTTCTAGCTATTTCTTGAAGGGTTCTATTTATTCTTTATACTACACCATTTTGTTAAGTTGTCCGAGGAGCATAAATGTTGTGACTATATCCATTTTGTAAGCAATAAGATTTAAAATCATTATTTTCAAACTCACATCCATGATCACTTCTCAGGGGTTTAATCATAAGTCTACTACATTTTTCTACAGATTTGGAGTATTTAATAATGTAAGAAACAAGATTCTCTTTTGTGAGCTAATAAGTATACCCATGTATTTCTAGAAAAGTCATCTACTAGAACATACACATAGTGCTTCCCATTTAGACTAGAAACTCTAGAAAGTCCAAACAAGTCCATCTAAACCAAATCGAGAGTTTGAGAAGTAGAAACTTCTTTATTTGATTTAAAAGAAACTTTATGTTTCTTTCCCTTTTGGCAGGGAGTACAAACATTGTCATTTGGAAATTCATGTTTAGGTAAGTCTCTAACTAAGTTCTTCCTAGTCATTTTTCTAAGTGAATAGATGTTGAAGTGTCCTAATATTCTGTGCCACAACCAAGATTCTTTATAAAAAGCATTTAAACAAGTAACATTATAATTAGTTAAGGAATTCAAATCAACAGCATAAACATTTTCATTTCATAAAGCTGAAAATACTAAAACATTTTTAGAGTTAAAAACACTACAAGATTCATTTTCAAACTTAACTTTAAATCCATCATCACATAATTGAGAAATAGATAACATTTTATACTTATGTCTATCAAGAAATAAAACTTTAGAAATGAAAACTGAATCAGTGTTACCAATCTGTCCTAGGCTGATAATTTTTTCTTTATAATTATCACCAAAGGTGTCATGGCCTCCATAAACATTTATTAAGCTTTTTAAACAAGAGTAATCTTCAGAAATATGTCTTGAACATCCACTGCCCAAGTACCATAACTTTTTGTGAGACCTCTTCAAGCAGTTTTCCTACAAAACAAGTATAAATAGAAAATTATTTTGGTACCCAGATCTTGATGGGTTAAGAAAGGTTTGAAATCAATGATTTCAGTATCCAAATATGTCTTATGGGTCTCATATAATTTATAGAATCAATAGATTTAGAACGATAAAATTTATTCGATCTGTAACCATATGAATAACTAGTTGAAGCATGCGAATTTCCAGAACTGGAATAAGCATAATTTTTTCCAGACTTAGGAGTAAACTTAGTTTTAGTAAACTGTCTTTTTCTAGGTTGGTATCCCAAACCAGTAGTGTATTTAAGTGAAACTTGCTTACCTAACATTTGAGTAAGTGTATCTTTTCCCTTTGTGAACTTCTATAATCCCTTTCTAAGTTACTCATTAGAAATTTTCAGTTCAGTATTTTCCTTTAACAGTTGAGAATTCTTTTCCTTTTCTACATCAAAAGTAGATTTAACATTAACAGTGAGAGCATGTTTTTTCATTAGTTACTTATACTCATCCTTGAGTTCATTTCATGTTTCTTCTAGCATATTACAGTATTCAAACAAGTCATCCTTAGAAATATTTTCATCATTGTCTGAATCACTGTTATTTTCAGAATAATAATCATTTAGAATATGGAAAACAGGTACCTCTGATGTGTTGGACATGAAGCACATGTTGGCATGATTCTTTTCAGAATCAAAAACATTAGACTCACTTGTGCAGTCTTCTGAAGCACTCCAAATTGCTTTCATAGATTTCTTGTACTTATTTTCCTTAAAATCATATTTCGTTTTGAATTTCAGTTTTGGACAGTCAACCTTGATGTGCCATTTCCTCTTGCATTCATAGAAGATTATATCATCATCTTTGTCAGGATTTTTCCAATACTTTTTCCAATGTCCCTTATTGTCATACTTTCCTTTGTAATTTGTTTTTCGAAAGAATTTATTTTTAATATAAAACCTCATGAATCTCCTAGCTATTTGAGAAATTTCAGCCTCACTGTCTGAATCAGAATCTTCAATGGTTGAACTTTCAGTAGGTGCTTGGATTTATTCCTTGTCCTTTCTCTTAGAAGCAGTAGACTTGAAAGCCACATAAATTCTCTTGGGTTCATCAGCATCCTATTTGTTTACCTTCTGTTCTTACACATACATCATAAGTTTACCTATTAATTCCATAACAGGGAGTGTGATGATGTCGTAGGATTCTCTAATGGAAACAGAAGAGCCCCTCCATCATTCTGGTAGATATCATGAGATTCTCATGATTTGTTCCTTTGCTGGAACATCCTTTCCAAGTGACCTCATTGTATTGACTATCTCATTGAACCTGAGATACATTTCAGAAATAGATTCATCAGTCTTCATCATAAAATTATCATATTTACTAGTATAAGTATTCAATCTCATTTCATTGACATTGGTTGTTATTTCATGTGAAACAGCCAATGTATCCCAAATTTCATAATCAGTTTTTCATGTAGAAATTTTATTAAATTCTTCATCTCCTAAATCATAGTACAAGGCATTCATATCTTTACAATTATTATTTTAAGCAGTCTCTTTAGGTTCATCACAATTTGTTCTCTCAGTTTCTAGAAGTTTATATTATGACTCTATAGCAGTCCAGATATCAAAACCCATACATTCCAAATGTATTTTTATCTTAAGAATCCACTGGGCATAGTGTGTACCATTAATGAAATGTGGCAGGTTAGTAGCAGCACCCACTAGTCTATTATCCATAGCTATATTTTAGAAAGTAAATTTACAGAAATAAAATTTAGAACCAGCAAAAATTTATGATCTTTAATGATGCAACTAAAATCACAGTTGACAAACAAAGTATTTCAAAATTCCTATTAACGACAATAACCTCTGATACCAAATGTTGGTCAGAGTGGATACTCAAGAGGGTGGGGGTGAATTGTGTTCTAATTAAAATTTCTATTAAAACATTTCTCTTAGAATCCCAAAAAAACAAAGTTAAACATTAGTGAATCTATACAGAGTGTAAATATTCAATTAGTTTCTCGAAGATTGATTAGGTCTCGGTTAACTTAATATGAAGACTAAATTAACTTTTCAAACTAACTTACTGGTTTACAATAAGTATAAAAACATTCTAATTTAACTATCAAAGTAGATTTAAAATAGTTTTGTATTTAAAAGTAGTAGTAGTGGAATATGAAATCTATATATAGTATACTTAAAGACTTAAACCAAAAAGCACAGTAGAGGTAACAAAGTGGTTCAGTCTCAAGCCGAGACTTATTCCTCTCAACAATTAATATAAATTGATCCACACCCTAGATCGGGTTAAACAACAGTGAACACACTATCCAGGTACAATGACCTCTACCACAGTTCTACGTGGGAAAAAAACAACAGCTCATAGTTGTCCAGGTCTTACTTGACCTCTACCACTCTCCATAGTGGAAAACAAATAGTTGTGGAGTTTGAGTGAGGATTTAAGAATCCCCTAGTTTATCTTAGGAGATAGTGTGTGTCTAAAAAAAGGGTATACACACTACTTGAAATGTAAAGAAAGAATCACTAAACAAAGTGATAAAGAGTTTAGAAAAGCTTTAGTGATTGGAAGTGCAACTCCAAACTCATTTCATTGATCATAAAAGCTTCTGAGTCCTCTGGTTTTTCTCTGAAAAATAGAGTGTCGTTTTATTCTTTGGTTTCAGATTTAGCTTATCAGTCTGAGTGCTTGAATTTGTTGTTGTAGTTATTCACTCAAGATGCAGTTTGTGTTCTCCTCCAGAATGAGTATCTTCATGTATGTCTAGTGTTCATTGAGTATGTATTTAGCCTTTCACGAATGCACCACGTTTGAATAATGTTCAGCCTTTTTCTATTTCACCCATGCGCCCTATTTTTCTACTCATTATTCTATATCTATCTTCTATAGATAGGTCTTTATCTTTCCTTTTATAGATTTCGGCTCTGACAAATGGGAATGATTACATTTTGCATGGGTACTAGGTATAGTTCCCTAAAATGGAAACCGAGATCATTAAATAACATTAACTGCATTAAAAACATCAAGTGTATCTATTAGAATAATAGATAAATAGTATTTAGAGTATAGAGTTTTACTAGTTAGTCAATCATTAGTAGCTCGTGTTGGTAAATGTGTATGGTGGTCTTTGTGTAGAAGAACCTTCCCTCAGTAGCCCTTTTCAACTTGTATCGGTAACTATATATATTAGTGACTTCAATCTATTGGTAGCTCTTGTTTTCAGTATCTCTTAATCCATCAGTAGCTATTGGTCCATCGGTAACTTGATGTATCAGTGACTCTGTACATGTATTGATAGACTAATGTTAGTTGCATCATATACGTCACTAGTCTGTGTATCAGTAGGCCAGTCGGTAGCTCATATCGGTAGGCTTACTCTATCAGCATACTTCTATCGGTAACTGTCTGTGAACTGGTTCTATCGGTAGACTTCTTCATATAAGTAGCTCGGTAGCTCTTAATCCATCATTAGTTATTGGTCCATCGGTAACTTGATGTATCAGTGAATTTGTACTTGTATTGATAGACTAATGTCAGTTGTGTCATATCAGTCGCCAGTCTGTGTATTAGTAGGTTGTTCGGTAGCTCATATCGGTAGGCTTACTCTATCGGCATACTTCTATCAGTAACTGTCTGTGAACTGGTTCTATCGGTAGACTTCTTCATATTAGTAGCTCGGTAGCTCTTGTCTGTTCTATTGGTATACTTGATGTCTGTATGTAGCTATTGTACATATCGGTTATCGGTGACTCTGTCTATCGGTAGACTAAGTTCCGATAGCTCTATATCAGTAGCATTACGCAGACCAGTGACTTAATACTTGTATGTTTTCACTACGGGAAAAATGAGCATTTGCGACGGGTTATTAGCGACGGGAATAAATCCCGTCGCAAATAGTCCTGTTAAAAACTTATTTGCGACGGGGTTATTTACCCGTCACAAATAAGTATCCTTTTGCGACGGGACAACTTTCCCCGCCGCAAAAGGACTGGCGCGGTTTGCGCGCCAAATCGCGGGAAACTTATTTGCGACGGGGGAATATACCCGTCGCAAAAAACCGCCGGCGGTAAAAGGTATTTGCGACGAGAATATTCCCCCGTCGCAAATAGTATGTCGGCAGGTGGTTATTTGCGACGGGACCCGTTGCAAATAACTATTTACCCGTTGACCTTATTAAATGTCGGCTAAGGTATTTGCGACAAGACCCTTCGCAAATACTCTAACCTATAAATACCCCCGTCCGTTTTTTTCAAATCATTCAAAAATTCCATCTTCTTCTTCTCTCGAAATTATATTTCTAAAGTTCAGTTTTTCTCCAGTTTAATTTTTTTTCTCTAGAGTTGATATTAATGTTTTGAAGAACGATCAGAGCAGATCAATTTTCAAGGTATTTATGTTCATTTTAATTTAATATTTATTTTTAATTTTTTATTAGTTTCAATTATTCTTAATTAGTTGTAATTTAATTATGTTTACATTGTTTTGTTACATAATAAATTTAAATTATTAGTATTGTTCATAGTTAATAGTAATTAGGAATAATTAGTAATAATTTTTAATATTTAAGAATAAATATTAATAATTAATAATAAATACCAATAATTAGGAATAATAACATTATTACATTATTAGTATATTTTATTATTAATATTAAAATAATATAATTTTTTATATATATACAGTTCTCTTTTCATTTGTGTGTTTGCTGTCTTCACATGTATTATTTTTATGTGGAGAGAGAAAACGCACAGATGAAAGGAGAATTGTATATAAATTAAAAATTATATTATTTTAATATTAATAGTAAAATATACTAATAATGTTATTGTTTGTAATTATTGGTAATTATACCTAATTATTGGTAATTATTCATTTAATTACTAATAATTAGAAACAATTACCAATAATTATCAATAATTATGAATAATTAGTAATAATTACCAATAATTAGTAATAATTACCAATAATTAGTAAAAATTACCAATAATTAGTAATAATTACCAATAATTAGTAATAATTACCCATAATTAGTAATAATTACCAATAATTAGTAATAATTACCAATAAGTAGTAATAATTATCAATAATTACCAACAATTAGAAATAATTAGTAATAATTACCAATAATTAGTAATAATTACCAATAAATAGTAATAATTACCAATAATTAGGAATAATTACCAATAATTAGTAATAATTACCAATAATTAGTAATAATTAGTAATAATTCGTAATAATTACCAATAATTCGTAATAATTAACAATAATTAGTAATAATTAACAATACTTAGTAATAATTACCAATAATTACCAATAATTACCAATAATTACCAATAATTAGTAATAATTACCAATAATTAGTAATAATTACCAATAATTAGTAATAATTAGTAATAATTCGTAATAATTACCAATAATTAGTAATAATTAGTAATAATTAGTAATAATTACCAATAATTAGTAATAATTACCAATAATTAGTAATAATTACCAATAATTTGTAATAATTACCAATAATTTGTAATAATTACCAATAATTAGTAATAATTACCAATAATTAGTAACAATTACCAATAATTCGTAACAATTAACAATACTTAGTAATAATTACCAATAATTACCAATAATTACCAATAATTACCAATAATTACCAATAATTAGTAATAATTAGTAATAATTGGTAATAATTACCAATAATTAGTAATAATTAGTAATAATTAGTAAAAATTAGGAATAATTACCAATAATTAGTAATAATTAGTATTAATTACCAATAATTAGTAATAATTACCAATAATTAGTAATAATTACCAATAATTAGTAATAATTAGTAATAATTACCAATAATTAGTAATAATTAGTAATAATTACCAATAATTAGTAATAATTAACAATAATTAGTAATAATTAACAATACTTACCAATAATTACCAATAATTACCAATAATTGGTAATAATTAAAAATAATTACCAATAATTAGTAATAATTGGTAATAATTAACAATAATTATCAATAATTAGTAATAATTATTAATAATTAGTAATAATTAATAATAATTACCAATAATTAGTAATAATTACCAATAATTAGTAATAATTACCCATAATTAGTAATAATTAACAATAATTACCAATAATTAGTAATAATTAGTAACAATTAGTAATAATCACCAATAATTAGTATTAATTACCAATAATTAGTAATAATTACCAATAATTAGTAATACTTACCAATAATTAGGAATAAATAGTAATAATTAGCAATAATTACCAATAATTAGTAATAATTACCAATAATTAACAATAATTACCAATAATTACCAATAATTAGTAATAATTAGTATTAATTACCAATAATTAGTATTAATTACCAATAATTATTAATAATTACCAATAATTAGTAATAATTACCAATAATTAGTAATAATTAGTAATAATTACCAATAATTAGTAATAATTAGTAATAATTACCAATAATTAGTAATAATTAGCAATAATTACCAATAATTAGTAATAATTAACAATAATTAGTAATAATTAACAATACTTACCAATAATTATCAATAATTACCAATGATTAGTAATAATTACCAATAATTACCAATAATTGGTAATAATTAACAATAATTATCAATAATTACCAATAATTAGTATTAATTAACAATAATTAGTATTAATTACCAAAAATTAGTAATAATTACCAATAATTAGTAATAATTAACAATAATTACCAATAATTAGTAATAATTACCAATAATTACCAATAATTAGTAATAATTACCAATAATTACCAATAATTAGTAATAATTACCAATACTTAGCAATAATTAACAATACTTACCAATAATTAGTAATAATTACCAATAATTAGTAATAATTACTAATAATTAGTAATAATTACCAATAATTAGTAATAATTACCAATAATTAGTAATAATTACCAATAATTAGAAATAATTACCAATAATTAGTAATAATTACCAATAATTACCAATAATTAGTAATAATTAGTATTAATTACCAATAATTAGTATTAATTACCAATAATTAGTATCAAATACCAATAATTAGTATTAATTACCAATAATTAGAAATAATTACCAATAATTAGCAATAATTACCAATAATTAGTAATAATTACCAATAATTAGTAATAATTACCAATAATTAGTAATAATTACCAATAATTACCAATAATTAGTAATAATTAGTATTAATTACCAATAATTAGTATTAATTACCAATAATTAGTATTAAATACCAATAATTACTATTAATTACCAATAATTAGTAATAATTACCAATAATTAGTAATAATTACCAATAATTAGTAATAATTACCAATAATTAGTAATAATTACCAATAATTAGTAATAATTACCAATAATTAGTAATAATTACCAATAATTAGTAATAATTACCAATAATTAGTAATAATTACCTATAATTAGTAATAATTACCAATAAGTAGTAATAATTATCAATAATTACCAATAATTAGTAATAATTAGTATTAATTACCAATAATTAGTATTAATTACCAATAATTAGTATTAATTACCAATAATTAGTATTAAATACCAATAATTAGTATTAATTACCAATAATTAGTAATAATTACCAATAATTAGAAATAATTACCAATAATTAGTAATAATTACCAATAATTAGTAATAATTACCAATAATTTGGAATAATTACCAATATTTACGAATAATAACATTAGTACATTATTAGTATATTTTAATATTAATATTAAAATAACATAATTTTTTATATTATATACAATTCTCTTTTCATCTGTGTGTTTTCTGTCTCCACATGTAATATTCGCATTCTTTTACAAAATTATCAACCTACTCGCCAATGGAGAGGTGAAAGTGAATGCAAATATTACACGTGGAGACAGAATGTTAAACACACAGATGAAAGGAGAATTGTATATAATATAAAAAATTATGTTATTTAAATATTAATATTAAAATATAGTAATAATGTAATAATGTTATTATTACATAATTAATGTTTATGAAAAAATTATATTAGTATTATTAAAATAATAAAAAATCAATATAATATTAAAATTATCAATATTTGTAACATTTTTTGCTTTATTCTCAATATATTCAATCTTTACTTGAGTGTTTTTTCTAACAAATTATTCAAAACCAGTAATGCTTTTATATTTTATAGAGAAATATGGAACAACGAGGTCGTCGACAATCATTATTAGGTGACCGCATATGGATAAATCAACGTAGAAATCCAAACGGTTCTGGTTTAAATCCACTATATGTTGAGGGTGTGGAGACTTTTTTATCATTTGCGGCATCAAATCCAGTATTTGTTTCAGAAGGCAAAATAAAATGCCCTTTTAGAAAATGTGCATTGAGAACGTTTGACACGTTTGACAAAGTTGGAGAACATCTCTTGCGTTTTGGTTTTCAACCAGATTATGTTTTTTGGTATCAACAAGGTGAACGCAGTTCCAGAGCAGGTGATACTAACTTGATTCCGGATCCATCCTGGTTTCAAGATTTAGTACATGATGTTGCAGGTTCATCTGTTCAACATACAGAAACTCCGGCTGATATAGCTTCAAATCCTGAGTTGGAACCGTCTGAATTTTATGAGTTATTGAAATCTGCTGAGGATGCATTATATCCGGGCTGAAAGATGAGCAAATTATAAGAAGTTAACAAATTTATGGCTATCAAATCAGATAACGGAATGTCAAACACCTATTTTGACCAGATATTTTCTTTGTTGAAAACACTGTTACCCAAAGGAAATGTTTTACCTGAAAATTACTATGAGAGTAAGAGGCTGGTTCGAAATTTGGGACTTACTTGTCAGAAGATTCATGCATGTTCAAATGACTGCATTTTATATTCTGGGGAAAATGAGTCGTTGGATAGTTGTCCTACATGTGGGAAACTGAGATATAAAGAAGGACAACACGGGAAGTCGATGGTGATTCATGGAAACATTTTGATAGAGTGCATCCATCCTTTGATTTAGAAGCTAGAAATGTTCGACTGGGCCTTTCCACTGATGGTTTCTGTCCGTTTGGATCTTATGGTAGTCAATATTCATGTTGGCCTGTTTTTTTAACTCCGTACAATTTACCTCCATGGATGTTGATGAAGGAGCCATATATATTTTTGACTTTACTAATTCCAGGACATCCAAAGAAAAATATTGATGTTTATTTGAAACCATTGATTGATGAATTAAATTTATTGTGGAGTACTCTTGTCAGTACATATGATGTTGCAACGAAACAGAATTTTATACTGAGAGCAGCATTGATGTGGACAATAAGTGACTTCCCGGCTTATGGGATGTTATCTGGCTGGAGTACACATGGTCAGAAATCATGTCCTTACTGTATGGGAGAGAAAAAAACATTTATGCTCATTCATGGAAAGAAAACTTGTTATTTTGACTGTCATCGCAGATTTCTTCCAACTGATCATCCTTTTTGCAGAAACAGATCTCATTTCAGAAAAGGAACAGTTGAAAGGGATGGACCTTCAAAAATGCTATCAGGTTCGGAGTTAAAATCAGTTGTATTTTCATTACCTCCCATCACTTTTGGTCCCACAATAAACCAACAGAAAATTTCTGGTTTTGGGAAAGAACACAATTGGATTAAACGTAGCATATTTTGGGATTTGCCATATTGGTCTGATCTGTTGGTCCGACACATGTTAGATGTCATGCATATTGAGAAGAACTATTTTGATAATTTGTTTCATACAGTTTTGGATACACCAGGAAAGAGTAAAGACAATGTAAATGCACGTTTAGATCTTGCCCAAATTTGCAGGCGTCCAGAATTGGAACTATTTGAGAATGTCAGAACAGAAAGGTTACTGAAACCAAAAGTAGCTTATACACTGTCTAAAGAAAACTGTTTATTATTTTGTCAGTGGATTGCAGATTTGAGACTTCCAGATGGCTGTGCTTCTAATTTGGGTAGATGTGTAAAGAATGGTCATATTACTGGATTAAAAAGTCATGATTTTCATGTTATAATGGAGAGACTTCTACCCATTGGATTAAGAGGTCTGTTGAATTCTGTGATTTGGGATTCAATAACAGACATGTCTCATTTTTTTCGGGAAATTTGTGTGGCTACGGCAGATTATGATGCTCTAGTAAAACATGAAAAAGATGTTGTTGTAATTATATGTAAATTGGAAAAAATATTTCCACCATCTTTCTTCGATTCAATGGAACATTTGATGTTACATTTGCCATATGAAGCCAAATGTGGAGGTCCGGTACAATTTCGATGGATGTAACCATTCGAAAGATGCATGCAAAAATTGAAAAGAAAAGTACGTAACAAAGCATCTGTTGAAGGATCTATTGCAGAAGCATATTTGCAAGAGGAAATATCTTTTTTCTGATCTCATTATTTTGAATCTGAGTATCCTTCAAAACACAACCGAATGGGACAGAACGAGAGGAATATTGATGAAATCGACAATCAATTATCTATTTTCAACCAGTCAGTGCTTGGTTTTGGTGGATTTTATGAACGATGGCTTTCAGATGATGAACATCAGAGAGCTCATACGTATGTTCTGCTCAACTGTGAAGAAATGACATCAGTTGTACTGTAAGTGTTTATATCACTTATTCTATCATTTATGTTACAGTAAATAACTTTGGTTTTTATAGGATGTATGATAATCATATCAAGAAACAAATTCCACAAATTACAGCAGCTGCTCTCGAAGAACGTCGACTGAAAAATTTCTCTCAGTGGTTTCAAAAACTGGTAACATAAATTATTTATCTTTTAGGAACTCATTCAATGTATAGTTTATTATATTGATAATTATTTCACAAATTTTCTGGTGCCTCGACATGCTGCTAAATTTAACAAACGGCTGTGTTTATTGAGTAACCCACCTTCCAAACTTGTTAAAACTTATAATGCATATGTGGTGAATGGATTTCGATTCCACACACATGCATATGAGGAATCGAAAAAAACAATGAACAGTGGAGTTAGCTTGTGAGGATCTCATCATCGAGAAAATGAAGTTGACTTTTATGGAATACTTGATGAAATCATTGAACTCTGTTATCTTGGACAACATTACATAACCATGTTCAAATGTCGGTGGTTGGATACAGAGAGAGGCGTGCGTGTTCATCCGACCCATGGAATCATCGATATTAAATGTAAAAGTGTTCTCGCAGTAAATGAACCATTATTATTGGCTCAACAGGCATATCATGTTTATTATGCAAAGTACTGTGCAACATCAAGAGACTTGACTGATTGGTGGAGTGTAATAAAAATCAAAATTCAAGATAATCAGTTTAGTCAAAGTGAATGTGCTTTCACTGATGTGCAAAGAATTGAAGTTTTTCAAGAGAGTACTCAAAATCAATCTTTTTTACAAAGAGACATGAGCATCGATGACGACACCCCACATTTAAGAGTCAGTGATTACGATGATGTTAATGATGTCACATATGAATTTGAAATGGTAAGAGATGAAGCAACTGTAACTCGAATGGATATCGATGATGTTGAGGAGGAATATGAAGATGACATTGACATATATGAAGATGATGATGAAGATGAAAACTGATAGCATTACATGGTATTTATATACAATCATAATATGTATATATGTATATATAATAGTAATTATCAATTATTTTCTAACATTAACATTTTCTGTTTCAGATGGACGACGCCACATTTCGTGAGTTGGCGGATGCTGACCTGACTTTCGATGCGGATGAGTTGCTGACAGATGACCCTCAGCCTGCAGGCGCTCCAGGGATTACGCGGAGGGGGCGCGGTCTTGCACGATTGATGATTCCTGACCCCGTCCCCGAGCAACGTCCACGTCTTGGGTTTGATCCACGCACACGAAGGTGTGATAACCTGTGTGATAACCTGTGGATTTGACTAAGATTTAATTAATCTATTCACATAATAAATGTTTATTATTTTGTCAGTTTTCCGCATATAGCAGTCGGACTGGGCAGCGCTATTTTGCGCAACTATTTCTCTCAGCCGTGGACCACATGGGAGCAGATTCCCATTGATGTTCAGCAGGCCATGTTCGGCTATTGGTTGGTACGTACGTAAATAAATAATTTTTATTTTGAAAATTATTTCATTTCTAACTTGATATTTTTATTTATTTGTAGGGTTTATGGTATCCGATCGAGGATACCATGCGTGAAGCCATCCACGAGGCATGGGAGGTGGCCATGCGTGATCGCCTTCGTCAGTTTTTTCACAATTTAAGAAAATCTGCGATGAAGAAAGCAGGAGTGTCAGATTTTGACGAGTCATGTAGAGCACACCGACCAGAGTATATTTCATCCCATGTATGGGATGGATTATGTGCGCACTGGTTGAGTGGTGCCTTTCAGAGGAGATCATCGGTGGGGAGGCAGAATCGGGGGAGACAGGAGGTGACTCATCGAGTTGGGAGTCGTTCTTTCAGTACTCATATATAGCATCTGGTACGTACATTATTTATAAATATTTTATTTAACTATAAATATTAACAGTTTATTTTTTATTCGTATAGGCTGTCGAGCACCCCGATATTACAGAGTACGACGTATATCGGAGGATGTATAGTGATCCAGCTACTGGGGAGCTCAGAGGTGATCGTCAGCATCACATCGTGGTCAGTATTATTTGTTTTCAAGTTTAAAAATTAACTACATATAATATATTCACAATTTTAATTGTAAATTGAAACTATAGGAGTCATATGAGGCCGCAGCGTCACAGGATCGGCCTGAGAGTCAGGCCGAGTCATCAGATCAGACCACTGCCCGTCAATTTTATGAAGCGACATGGATGCAGGCCACCCAGTATGCCTTCGAGAAGGGCCGGGTAGTTGGTATCGGCTCTCGACTGACTCCCGGAGATTATTATGGCAGTGCTGCGATGTCGGCGTCCAGCTCGAGAGGAGCTCGTGCATCTTCTTCTACTACACAGTATGAGGATCAGTTGCGATCTCAGACTACACAGATAGAGAGTCTCCGACAGGAGCAGGAGCAAATGCGTCAGCAGCATGAGGAGGAGCGTCGACGCCAGCAGCAGCTGTACGAGGAGCAGGCGAGTCGGTGGCAGCAGCAGCATCAGGAGCAGATGGAGTACATGCACCGACTCACTAATGCTTTAGGGATGTAGTTTCCTCCACCACCATCTGCAGATCCCCCACCTCCCCCCCTCCTTCAGATTAGAGATTGTACTTATGTTATACAATTTGTGAAATCAAATTATTTTTTTTTCTATTCGTAGTTTCTGTCTCATTATAAAATATTAATAATATTATATTTTTAAATAACAATATTAATATGAATAATAATATTGTTTATATTGTATAATATTAAATTATATATATATATTAAAATTTTATAATATTATAATTTAATTATATTTTTTGTAATACTCGAATTATTTTAATATTTGAATGTAAAATAATTCTATTATTTTTATATTAATTAAAATAAATTATTAATATTTATTTTATTTATGAATTATAATTCTAATATTATTATATTAATTAAATCATTTTTTAATATTCTATTATTTTTTATTTTTGAATTATAATTCTATTATTATTATATTAATTAAAATAATTTATTAATAATTTATTATTTTTATTTGTGAATTATAATTCTATTATTATATTAATGTAAATAATTTATTAATAATTTATTTTTTTTTTATTTTTTTTATAGTATTTGCGACGGGATACTATGTCCGTCGCAAATACTAGTATTATTAACAGTTTTTTATTTTTTTTAAAAAATAGTTTTTGCGACGGGACCGTCGCAAGAGGTATTTTCGACGGGTCTCGTCGCAAAAGGTATTTGCGACGGGCCCGTCGCAATAACTATTTTAAAAGTTTTTTACAAAAATACGGAGTACTATTTGCGACGGGGAGAATGACCATCGCAAAAAACGGCTTTAGCGACGGGCCCGTCGCAAATAGGTGTTGTTGCGACGCCGTTTTCAGCAACGGGCTATTTGCGACGGGCCCCCGTCGCAAATGCCCCGTCGCAAATACTTGTTTTTCTAGTAGTGTATATGAAAAACATATCTTAATGGGTTAGAAGTACATCAGAGATTATATAAACAAAAAAAATCATTGATTAACGTATTTCAGAGACTACATTAATATTATTATCATCTAGATCACAGATTGAAAGAATTAACATATATATATAAGCATTACGTGGGATTATCAAAGTATATGAAAGCATAATTGGGATTATCAAAACAGGTGAGGTCAACAGAATTGAATATTGGTAAGAATAACATACATGAAATAAAGTGTGAATAATTTTCAGGTTTCATATAGAAAACATATTGAACTATGATGGTGACAATTCTTTTTTTTGTAAAACATTATTTAATAATATTATTTATCAGGGGAGAAAATGCACAATAAAATGAATATAGTGTTATGTAAGTGACCTGAAATGCCTTTGTTTTTTCCATTCAATGATTTGAAATATATATAGGGGTATTATTGGTTCTAATAGATTATACAACATGAGAATCTAAGGCACATTGAACCCAATTTTGATATTTTCAAAATATTAAATTAACTAATATCATGCATTTATAGTTTTCCAAATATAGTGTAATAACTCTTGAATAGAGACTCCTGTAGGAGATATGAGATCTCTGTTTAGTCTGGAAAATGTTTATGTAGCATCAGTACAATATAACATATGTTAGTGTGGACTGTTTTGTAAAATGTTATCACTGTCAAATGAAATAAATTTAATAAATTTATTTAATTTTTTTATTATTTTTAGTTTAGTGACCAAACCATCTCTTTATTAAAAACAAAATATCAAAATATTATGTTTATCAATATAACATTCATTATTGAGGAAGATTATTGGAAGAATTCTTGAAAAATGATGAAAAAAGATCAAGGATTATTCTCACAAAATAAATCTGATGATCTCACCAATGGTGATGATGTATATTCATTCTTTTTAAATTATCGATCAAATATAATGTAAGGCATTGATTCCCTTTTTTTATTTCTCCATTTATTATCCTACAATGAACATGAACAAATTCTTATAATAATATTATTCTTAGGTCGATCATGATTATGGGTTTGAAATTATTTCTTCATATGTTTTAATGGAATTAATTTTCTAATTTCAATTACTCTTCATTTTTCATTATAAAGGTAATGAATCAAGGAAAACCCAAAATAGAATTTTGTTTCTTCATTATTATTAATTTGTACATTTATATTCTATTTATTTTCATCTTTAACACCATAAATTTCTTTAGATAATGATTTAATGAATACCCAATATTTGATTATTGCATGACCATTCATTAGCACTACTAATTGATACCATGAGATTAGTTCATCATCAAGGGAGTGATTGAGGTATAATGATGATTGAGGATGATCATAGGTTGATCAGGATCATACATGCGATTATTTTTTTCACTATTTTATTGTCCGACTACAATGTGATGGGATAGTGATGATTCTTGACCAGATTCAATGATGAGATTCCATTGAATAATGAAATATAGGTCATTCAACCCCCAAATATATGATATCTGAGTGTTATTTGTTGGTTGTGGTGTTGAAATTGGAGGATGTGTATATGAACATTAAGATTATGGAAAATCTTGAGTTATATGGTTGTACCCTAAATAATACAAGTCGTGTGGTGTCCCTAGCTATGAAATTAGGGTTTCACATGAAATAAAATATCACACACCATGTGAGACTTGTCACATTCCATGTGACCCAAGGCTGGTGGCTCTGTGTGTATCATAGAGGGTACACATTCACATACATGACTAGGCACATGGGCATGGTTAGAGTACAAATCCATGATGTGATATTCAAACATAACCATGTATATAGTCATGACTAGTTGTGAATGGGCATGGTTAGAAAACACATACATGAATTGATACTCATACATAACTATGTATAAAGTCATGACCAGTTGTTAATGGGCATTACCATGCGTAAATGGGCACAACCAGGTCTACATGGGTACATATATAAGAACATGGGCACATACATATGAAGGTCTGAGCTTATTGGTACATGTTGTGTACCATTTATACGAGTCAAATATATCCTCAAAAATAGTTCAAGGACCTTCATTTCCTCAGTATAGACCACATTCAGTGTATTGTTCCATTGTCTATCCCGATAAGGGTATAGTGTGTAATTACATAATCATAAATGGATTTTGATCGCCCTCTATGGGATTTGCAGTATATAGGGTTCAACGTATCCCTATGTGAGACTAAGGTGGGATCCCCTATCATTAATTGTTCTTCATAGATAAGATTCGGGTGTCATGGTGACAACTATACATACGATTTTTATGTAGTATATAGAGGGATGACCTGATCCGGTTTTTGGTGACCTCTAGTAGGCTTAGGAGTGATCACATACTTAGATGTTGAGATCTTCGGTAATCAAATGAGTACATATTGGTGAGGCTAGATGATCATGACCTCTCATATGAGTGTCATCGGTGACAATATGGCTTGCTGAGAGAGCCCTCCCAGATGATCATTACCATGAATCCTCATAAAGAATCATGTATATGATAGTATTAGTTGAGACCTACTAGGTCCTATTTTTTATAATGAACAATTTTTTATTTATTTGTAGTTATGTATCTTATCTTGGTTAACATCCCTATGTTTTGAAGAGATGGGTGCTCTTGATTCTTTATGCATAGTGAATTTGGGGTTTCCTAATAGGTATTGATATACTCACCCATTAACTGGCTCTAACTACACATATCATGTATTATGTAGATATAATTTCACTTGATGGAGTTCAAAGAGGACTAAGTGTGGCTATAGCTTAGTTTTGTGATAGAAAAATTGAGGTTCTTATCAGTGTTGAATTTCCCATCATTCCCCTCCTTCTAAGTAAGTTAAAGTCATTTTCACTTTTTGGTGGGATTTTAGTTGGAACCATTCTCACATTCAATAATTATTTAATGCTCTAGTTATGGGTTATATATGTATTAATCCATTCGTATTAATTTAACATTACATTAAGCTTTGTATGGGCTTGGTGATGTGTGATGTCTCCCATATGTGTTATATGCCTACTCGAGGGTGGACATTAGCCCCTTGCCTATTGGAAGCAGGCTAGGCTGGTCACACTCAATATATTAATGTCCAAGCGGGACTCTATGGGACATTTCATGAGAGAGTGGTTTCAAATCATAGTTCTAAAATTGGACCAATATTTGGAGATTTTCTAGTTGTGTGGTTGGTATGGGATTTATAGAAACATTTTGACTGTGTTTCGAGAAAATATTTTAGTCTAGGGAATCCAGTGTTGGTATGAATAATGACATATCCATTTCCCCGAATGATAATAACATTCTTGTTTACTTGATACATATAAAATCTAGTTATAAGTGAAAATGGGTACATTTATTATATATGAATTAATTTTGGCTTCAATGTACTTCTTGCGCCATCTCCCCATATATACTTTTTGATTCACTACAAAAAATACTCCTTTTTCCAGCGCCATAAATAGCCTTTAACAATGCAAGAAAAGCGTTGTTAAAGATGGTGAAGATAAAGGGGGAGTCCCCTTTATCAGCCCTTCATAAAGCACTGATAAAGCCCCCTTTTATCAGTAAAAATAAGTACTGATAAAAGGGTCCTTTATAAGCGCTTTCTTTTTAGCGCTAATAAAAGTAAAAAAATTTAAAAATTTAAAAAAAGTAAATTTTTTTTAAAAAAATCGTGCCAATTGGGGGGCTTTTATAGCGCTTCATCCCCCCTTTTCACAACACTATCCATCCCCCCATGCACCCATACACACCCCTCTCCACCTTATATCAGTTCTATACCCACCCCCTTTATCACCGCTAGCCCCCAAATCCACCCCCATTCATGAGCCCTTACCTCGACCAAGATTTGTTCTCAAGACCTCCCCCTTGTGCGCCTAATGCCTTAACCAGTCTAACATATTGATTTTTTTTCCAGTTAATGACATATCTATTTATTTATATATTTAGTTATATTTATTCATATAGTAATATATAGTTACATTAATATATATAGTTATGTTAATATATATATTTATAGTGATATTAATATATATATATTTATTGTTATATCAATATATATATATGTAGTTATATTAATATATATATAGTTAGATTAATATATAGGTATATATATATTTATATATTGGTATTTTATATAAAATGGATATTATTTATTATTTATATAAAGCTAATATATTTTATATGTAAATGGTATATAATTATTTATATATTAGAAACTCAATTTGACCATTTGACTGAGACTTCAGGACCCCTATAGGTCAAGTGATATTTTTATTGTTCTTAAAGGCTTCTCCTAGATGATAAGTTCTATGGGGGGGTATAATGACCTATTCTTTCAATACAAGGTATAATTCCCTGGGAATTTGAAATTTTGGCATTGAATCGATTGGCCATTGTTTTAACTGAGCATTAAAACATAATATGTAGTTATATTAATATATATATATATATATATAGTTAGATTAATACAGTTAGATTATATATATATATTTATATTAATATATATATAGTTATTTCAATATATATATTTATAGTGATATTAATATATATATTTATAGTTATATCAATATATATATGTAGTTATATTAATATGAATATATAGCTTGATTAATATATAGGTATATAAATATTTATATATCAGTATTTTAAATAAAATATATATTAGTTATTATTTAGATAAAGATAATATATTTTATATGTAAATATATTTTTTTATTTATATATATAATTAAATTTTTATGTGTGAATATATAAAAAATATGTATATGTTGTTATATATATGACTATAAATTGCAGTGCATTATTAAAAATGATAAAATTTAAAAGAAATAATATCAATATGAATTTAATTCCTTGGAATAAATTCAGTCCCCACGAAAAAGCCAATAATACCCCCTTAAACAAGGCTGAAAATCCTCAAAATGTTAAAAAATCAGGGTATCCCAACTAAAAACTCAGTTTTGGAGGCCTTCTGGGACAATTTTTCCCTTGAACAAACCTTGACCAGGGATACCTTGGTGACAAGGGTGTAGAGCTCATCACAGGCTTCAATTTGATATGTGGTATAACTCAAACAGACACCCGGATCAAAAGTTATGGATGTTTGAAGTTCGAGCTGTGTTTTCAACATATTTTTGATCTTTTTTTAAATTTTTTTATTTTGTTAGTCTTCAAATTGTTATTAAATGACTTTTACTCCATAATAATTAGAAAATTATTAATTAAAATCTTTTTTAATTTTTTTATAAGTCATTTTCACTAAATATCTTATATATTAAGTATATTAAGTGTAAATGTATATTTATAGTTATTTAAAATATATTTAAAAATTATATCTTATATTTATAACAATATAAATATATAAATATATTATTTTTAATTATTTTTTTTGAATCGACCCTTTATTAGTTCTTTTAAAAAAAGCACTGATAAAGGCCCCCCTCTATCATCACTACTAAAAAAAGCGTTGATAAATGTTGGCGCTGGGAAAAATTATTTTTGTTGTAGTGATTGTGGTTCATTTTGATTAGTTTAGGGTTCCTTTGTGAAGATATTCAAAATGGATTCCACTGTATGATCACATGGATGATATGCATTATTTTTAGGCTTTAATATATGGGCATGTGCATAAGATAGTATGTCTGGGTGGTTTTCAATTTCCTTCCAACCCATTGAGTATTAGAATATGCTTAAAGTACCAAATGAGGATCTATATAGGCTAAGTGCACTCAATGAGTTTCATAGTAAGTGAACAAACATATTTTAGGGTGATAGATACCTCTATGTACTGGATCACTATCTTGAGGTTGTTACCCAATATATATCCCTTGTGACAACACCATCAAATTAGATGGTGGTCATAGAGGACAACCTTCATGTTGGATCTGATGGGTGATGTTGGATTCCATTGACATAATAATATGAATAGAAAACATTATCATAGTTAAAATTTTAATGTGTCATTGTGTAGGAGTTATATATGAACATTTTTTATCATTTCACATTCATAAGCTTCAATAGTTACAATATAGTAGGTTGACCATCAAGGTGTATTCATAGTGGTTCACATTCCATTAATGCTACTCTCAAAATATGGTTCAGGATCCATGATTTAGATGAATTCCATTGATAGTTGATTATTAATAGATATTATGGTTCGATGATATATATTTTTATTCTCAACAATGCTATAGTTTTTGAGTTTGTCATAGTAGTGGGGAGTTTCCTAGAAGAGGGGAATCCAATAGTTGGTTCTAGTAGTGGGAGCCCAAGAGGTAATAAATCAAAAGTAGGTAGTCGATAGTAGTTATAGGGATCTGGGTGTGTGATTTTATTCAATATAATATACTAGGATAGAGGTTGAAATTCTTATTGATCCAAGTATGACTTATGACATCTTAGAGAGATTTGGTGTATCTCTTGGGACAACTAGGGAAATCTAGATTTGGATTGTTTGAATGGTTGTATAGATGATATAGAGACAATTGATGGACTACCTAGACAGAGATAATAGAAGGATATGGGTGGTCTATAGGGAGGTAGATGTGGTATCTATGTGGGTAGAGATGTGAGTGGTGACAGACAGTTTGAATTGTAACAACCACAACACCAAAGTGGTTTGTAATAGGGTTAGAGAGCTGGTGGTTAGAGTTGTGGATATCTATAGGTAGTAGAATCCAATGACCTTGATCCTCCTAGTATAATTTTAGGTATGATATATTTTGTACTTTAATTTAGATAAATTTTTTATAGAAAAGGTTCTGAACTACTCTTTCTATGCAACTTCTCTAGTTTAAGACTTGGTTATTCCGTTAGATCACATAGCTTGACCAATCCATTTCCAGACACCTATTAGAGGTGAATCGGTTATCACATTCTTCATATACTAATGTGATATGACTATATGATGGGATATTATCTTATGTGATCTCATTGTAGCATGTATGAGGCCTTATAATCTCATCGTGGGTTTGTACTGGCTATCCAAAATTAATAGTGAGACTGGATGTTACAAGTAGAGGATATGGTGTATCCCTAGAGATGTTATAATGATTTTTTTCATGGGTGATATGGAAACCTAGAAATAGTAGTAACACATCATATGTAGGAGGATACAACTGATTACTCTCTATTTGGATACCATTACCCTTGGAGTAGTGGATGATATGGGAATTCAAGTTTCATCCTAATTGGTAGAGTATGAGGACATCATCCATGAGGACATTGTAGGCTTACCTCCCCCCCTGAGATATGGAATTTTTAATTGACTTTCACCAATGGATTACAACAATATACATACCATTATATCAAATTTATCACATAGAACTATGTATGCTAAGGGTTTTATTAGATTACATTTACATGAAGGGCTCTGTCCAACCTAGTGTTTCCCCCTCGGTGACCCCAATGTTTTTTTTCCATCAAGGTCGATGGAATCATGAGGTTTTTAGAATTTTTGGTGCTTAAAATAGATTAATTTAAATAATAGATATCCCCTAACAATTATCGATGACCTCTTAAATTAGTTTAGAGTGGTGCAATGATCTTTGAAGGTTGACCTGGTTGGAGTTGGTGGCCTAGAACCAACTACATTGTAATTTATTCATTAATAAATACATTATAACATATTGATTGTTCTTCTATGTAAAAATTCATGTGATAAGGTCCTGAGGATTGTTTTTTCACTAAATGGTTATAGCGGATCCCTGCTATAATGATAACCCAGATGTTCCATAACACTATTCTTGAATATATATTCTATAGTTGGATGATGTTATTTGAGGGACACACATAATAAATGTCATTTGGGGTGAGGACTCATAAAAGATTGAGGAACCATATCATGGTGTGCGCCCTTGGTAATATCTAGGAGGATATTATGGGAACAAGACTCGCCCAAAGGAAATCCACATTTCATAGTGTCATTGGATGTCCCTACCTGCAGATGTGTGTTTTGGTCCATATAATTTAAGATTATTATTAATGGGTATTACAACTCGTACACTTAGATGTGTTGACGAAAACTGTGAGGACACACTGTTTACAAAGAGGTAGGATGTTTTGGGTGCGTCACGAGTAATATGACATTAATAGATAATGCGAGAATGTATTTGTCCCTTATGTTCCAAAACAGAAGTAGATATCTCATGCCCTTTGATGGAATTTATATAGCATAAATAAATCCATGGCCATGGTGAGTAATGGGAAAGTTCAATTCCAGAATGTCAAAGAAAGAATAATCATGCACACGAGTTCATGGCATTAGAATTTAGCCCTCTTGATTCGAGATATCGAGACAAAGCGATTACATTACATGGTAAGCGTTCATAGGAGGTGACATGTCACTGTGGCATTAATTTTTTTCTCTATGGGCTTGCCTCGTTGCTAGATGCTAACCTTGCTCTTTAGGATAGATATACCTAATTCCACTGAGAAAGAGGCCTAGAGGGGCACACACTAAGTGTGTCCAAGTATAATAGTTAAATATTAATTTAACAAACTGCATAAATATTATTCCCGACTGTGGTATAATAATTATTTAAGAATACCTGATTGCATTTATTTCAACACTAGTTATTCGAGAGAATATATTGTGGGTGAAATAATATATTTATTATTGATTAATTCAGTGATATTTATTTGAGAAATAAATATCCATTATTCATGGTCTAATAAATGTGGTGGAGGAAATAATGAAAATGGAAAAGTAAAATTACACGCTGTGTATATTAATATATACACGCTATGTATATTTTTGGGAATTTATAAAAAATATTATTATTTATTTAATTAAATAATATTAGATGTAATTCGTTGTGTACATTTCAAGTAATAATAATAGTCAACTATTATTATTAGACATGTGGTATTACTAAGAATTAAATGAAATGGATAAATGATTTTGGTTAATTAATTCATTTTATTATTCTATGTAATTAAAATCCCAATTATATATTTCTCATTAGCCTAGACATTTTTCTTGTGGTTGTGAACAATGGATTTGAGAAATCTGTCAATCCAAGAGAGAATTCTCTTTTCCACTAAGAACGTCCTCAAGCTACGAGATCGAGAGATCCACCTCTACCAGGTCAAGATGATCGAAAGGCGGACAACGCAAGTGAAGGAACTTCCACAGTAGCACCTAGATATCCCTTTGGCAATGCCTAGAGATACGTGGAGAATTTTTGGATCATCACTAAAGGAATCCTACAATTGGCTTCTACGATGCAATGACATATCACATTGGATCATGACCGGAAACAACAACGAAGAGATAATTATATCATGGAAATTCTAAAAAATTAATTAAATTAATTATTACCACCATATGATGATCCTATATATGGTTCTAGGACACCCCTCTTTATTTTTCTTTCTATGTTCTATTCTGAATATCCAGTGTTTTATTGTCGTGATGCATCTCAGATTGATCATTTTTAATGTTAAAATTAAAGTTGGGTACACCCTCTAATGTGTTTCTGCTGCATTAGGAACCTACATATCATAGATCAGGCTAGAATAAACATCAGGTATATGATGAGGATATACTAAAGATGAAATTATTATTTCACTACGATCACAATGAGAACTTTGGGAAGCCTTTAGGTCTGAATAATGCCCCAAAATTTTCATTGGACTCATGAGAATGATATTTGATCCTTAATTATACCAGTTTTTTGTGTTCTTAAATGACTACATCCACGTGTACTCATCATATAATGAAAATAATGTGAGGCACTTTAGGATGATCCAAGAAATACTCTATGAGTTCCAGTTATATGGGAGTTTCTTGAAGTGTCAGTTATAGATTTATGTGGTCCAATTTCTAGAATAATTCATCTGGATAATGGTATCATATAAGAAAAAATGAATTTTGAGGAATTGTCATATTGGGAACCACCCATGAGTGTTATAGAGGTGTGAATATTCCTTGTGTTGGAAAGATATCATAAGATATTAGTGGACAATTTCTCTAGGATATTTTCACATTTTACTACTTTCACATGGAAGGGTTATCAATTTGTTTGGATAGAGATCTTCCAGTAGGATTTCAAGATTTGTGGAATATGTTTAAGAGATATCCTATATTTATATTTCTATAGGATGGTGTTGAGTAGGTAGTGTTCGATGATTCCTCAAGGAACAGGTATGGTTGTTTTTTGATGAAATTGTTGGAATTAATTTTTTATGGGTCCCAAAAGATAAGACAACATGAGTATAATTATGTATCTCATGATCATCATTTAGACTATGTAGTCTTCACCCTGAATATGTGTAAACACTTCCTTCTGGGAGAGTAATTCTTCTTATATTTTGACCACAAGATTCATATGTATATCATCTATCAAATGTATCTTAACATAAAATATAGATTGTAGAAACAGTTCCCTGAATATTATTACATTGAGAGAGTTTATACTCCTGGGAAGTGGAACATAGTAGCTGATGATATTAGTCAGAGATATTAGTCACAGTTGTACACTATGGTGTGAGAGTAGTTATACTTGTTGCAGTTATCTCACATGGAATAGTATGGTGCAGATTATCCCCATTATAGGGTTGTTAAACAACCACTAATATAGTGGTTTAGGGAGTCTCGGTATATGGATAATGATTGTGATACCCTGTGTACATATATATCCACTTTTGGTGCTCCTGAGGGATAAACTAGTAGTGGGTAACATGTTATGATTTTTAGGGGATGAATTGCAGTACTATGGGCATTGTGAGAGGATGTGATGAGAGAGTTTCACACATCCCATTTTGTATCCTTGTCTTTAAAAGATGTAGTAGGACTGATGATTCAAGTTCTGATGTCCATGAATGAAGATTTGTATAGTAGTGTTTGCCTCTCGATGCCCCATTTTTTAGCTGTAAAAGATTGAGCCTAAGGTTATAGTGAGTTGATATTAACCCCTTGATGAAATAGCGTCAAAGTAGGATGGTATTTCTATAGGCTTAATGATGGTGTTACCAAAAACCTCTAGAGGAAAAAATTTCATAGGGCACATTTCAGTCCAACTCACCAAGTCTCCCCACTTCACAACTATTCAAGAGAAGAATTTTTTGAGATGTTGGAATGGCCTTATGGGATTGAGATATTATAAATCTATCAAGTTCCATTGAAGATAATTTTTGTTGATGATGGTCACTTCATATAATGGTTATGGGGATGATTACATGAGGCCTTTAGGACTCTGTTGAATTTGAGAATAACATTTCACCCCCAGACTGACTACAAGACTGAGAGGACTATTTAGTTTCTTGAGTACATTAATTTAGGCTTACATGTTGTACTTTGGCTATAGTTTTGGGGATCATCTACCCTTGGTGAATTTTTCATACAACAACAGTTATTATTCCACCTTAATAATGGTACAATTTGATTTTTTATAGGAAAACCTATAGGTCACTGCTTTGTTGGACTGATCTAGGTGAGTCTGTACTCAAGTGTCTATTGTTGGTGAGATCAATGAAAGAGAATGTACAATTTATCTAGGATTAGATAAATATTTTATATAGTCATTAGAATTCACATACAGGCTGATGATGGAGTCTATTAGATTTTGAGGAGGTGTATTATGTTTACTCAAAGGTCTCACATTGATGTGGTCTTTAGAGGATTGGATAGGGTGAAAAGTTATATATAAGATTCATTATAACAATCTCAATATTGTACAGAGTTGATAAGGTGGAATACCCATTTGTTATTTAATGAATGTTAAACTCCGTACATGACCTCATCTATGTGTATCAATTGGGGAGGTATGTACATGGCATATTACATGTTATTGGCTGGGGAGAGATAGAAATCATGGATGAAGATACCATTATAGAGAACCCAATAACGTTATTTTTTTTAGAGAATATACTATTTGTGTGAGTGATACCATTATGTGGGTTTTGGGGTATGATGAGACTCTTCATGAATTCAAATGGGAGTGGGAGACAAATATGTGAGCTCAGTACCTAAATAGTTTTTAATAATTTAATTTTCTTTTTGAAATAAAAATCCCTATGGTTGGGAGAATAAATCTTATCTCTTTTCTTCATGTAATGATTTGAAATATTTCTAGTAATATTTTTGGAAGCATGTGCTAAGGTGACAAAAGATTCTATGGAAAGACAAACCCAATAATGATAATATAAAAATTTTAAATATATATATCACCCACACACAGGATTATTGAAATAGAAAAATAGCTCTTGAATGGGCACTTGGAAGGAAATTTGATACATCTATTGAGTCTGGAACGTAGATTATACCTAGAGTGTTTCATAAACTAGGTTTGTGTCAAGAGTTTCTTAAAAAAGCTATCATAGTGGAAAATAAAGAAATATATAAATATATAAATTTATTTATTATTTTTAGCATAGTTACATAACTCTATCCTTATTTTAACACACTTATAGAAAATGTTCATGTCCATCCACACAACATTAAGAATTTATAGAGTGCTAGAGGATGTCTTGGTGAAAATGGAGACAAATCAAAGATAATTCCCTAAAATATAGTTTTTGGATCTCACCAATGAAGATGATGTAGATCCATTCTTCATCATTGATCAATCCAACCCATTGTAGAGTTTTGTTTTCCATGTTTTATTTTACCAACTATTATCCCATGAGAAACGATAATCAAGTATTCCAATAGATTTATTTTTGGATTAATTGACATTATAGGAATGGATTTACTTATATCTAGAAGATAAGGGAATTGATTTGTTGATTTCTATTACTATTTGTTCATAATTCTATTAAAAAATTATAGATAACCCACAAAAAATTGTGATTATTTCCATATTTTTGATTTGTGAATTTATTCCCATTCTGATAAAATTTTTATCATCATCAATTTATTCTGACGGTGATTCAATGAATACCAATTATTTGATCATAGATAAATCATTCATTGAAACAATGGACTGATATAATGGGTTTAGTTAATTATTTATGGTACGATTGAGGTATGATGATGGTGGTGGATTATAGGGTATGAATCGATATCAAATAGGTGATTCCCATTTCCCCTAGTTTAATGTGTAGTGATAGTGTGATGTGGTGGTGTTGATTCCAGATCATATTCAATATCCATATTTTGGGGAATGGTAACGGAAGTGTTAGTCCACCCTCGGATCTGCAATACCTGAGTGTGATTTTATGCGGTGGTGAAGAAATTTGAATACACGTATAAGAACCATATAATTATTTATAATCCTTAGTTAGACAGTGTGTAACAATAAGTACACATGCTGTGTTGGGTTACTGGTTATGGTGTTCATGTTTTGAGTGAAATAAAGTATCACATTCCACGAAATAATGTCATTTTCCAAGTGTTGTAGTTCTAGTGGATCAGAGTGTATCTAGTAGGATACATGGGTACATACATGACTAGGCTCATTGGCATGGGTCGTGTACCTAAGAACAACCATATAATCAAAAACAATTACGTACAAGGTAATGGCTAGATATACATGGGAATGACTAGGTGTAAAAGGAAATGTACATATGTACTTGGTAATGGGAATAGGAACATATGAATAGACACAAACATAGTATGTTCTGGGATAAGATGTATATACCATATTCCCATTATACACATTATCTACATCCACTGAGATAGGATGAAAACATTTTTTCTTTATTTTAGACCAGACCCTATTGAGTATGGTTCCCTAGTCAATCCCTATGAGTGTATAGTGTGGAATTACATTCTTAACAATGTATTGTGACCCCTTATTTGGGTTTTATATCATATAGGGTTCGGTATATCCCTTTGTGGGACTAGGGTTTTCTCTTCTATCGTTCTTTATTCATCCTATAAAGGGTCTGTGGTATTGTAATAACCACCTGGCATAGGGTGTCAGTCCCCTATATAGCGGTTGGATCATGTTGGTTTTTTCTGTTATCCAACAGTAATGTGAGTGATCCCCAACTTGGTTTCTGAGATTGTAGGAGATCCAATGAGTACATATTCATGATTCCAGATGAGCATGAACTCTCATATGATTTTATTCAGAGAAAACATGGTCGGTGGAGTGAGCCCTCCCATATGAGCATTACCATAAAGCCCCAAATAGAATCTTATGCCTGGATGTATTGATTGAGACCTCTAGAGAAAGGAGGTCTATTATGGGTATATCATAATTTTTTTTCTTTATTTATCATTATATAACATATATTGATTGACATACCTATGTATTAATTATCTTACTACTCTTGATTATTTATGCTTCGTGGTTTCGGTATATCTTACATTCTATTATTATACTCACCCATGTATGTGATTTTAAAACACATGTCATGTATTATAAAGATGGAAAACCATTTTATGGAGTACTAGTAAGACTGGGAGTAGGCGGATCTTAGTTTTTGAGCTATAAAACTATGTTTCTTGCTAGTGTTTCATTTCAGAGTTGTCATTTCCTTGGAGCAGGTTATACTCTATGACACTTTTTGTTGGGATTTTATATGGCCCCTTTATCACATTCAATAATTTTTCGATACATTGATTGTGGGTTATATAAATATTTATATGTTGTTATCAGTTATAAATTACTTCCATCTTTGTATGGTATTATAGATGTGTGTGTGAGTACATTTACCTTAGTTTAGTTCCTCTCATGAGTGTGATATGCCCACTTAGCATTGGATTCCATACCCTGATATGTTTAAGGTGGGATTAGAGTGGTCATTATTATATATTTTATTGATAAAAAACCGCTATGGGTCAATTAATGGAATGATAAATATTCCCCACATAGATTAAACCACCAAAGTATTGTTTTTTAGTTGTTGTTTGGTGTTGGATTACTTCCAAATTATAACAATGAAAAAGTAATATTACAGAGTAAGGAACCTTGTGAATACTTATGTTCATAAAGGTAATCATAATTCATTGATTATCCAAATAGTTAATTCCCACTAATGAAATGTTAAGGATAATTTTAAGATGAAGACATAAGAAGGAATATCATTATTTCACACCCATCTAATTGATCACATAGATCATGACTAGTCGTTTCAATGGGTGTTAGAGTAGAGGTCTATTCATTGACTATGTGTTGTGTAATGATTGAAGAAAAGGAATTAATTTAGGTTTAGAATATAGTTAATATTAAAGGTATTATTTACTTCAATGGTAAGAACAACCATATCTATAAGGATAGAATGCTACCCTATTTTTTATCAATTGAGTAAGAAGTTCTTAAAGATAGTGTAGGTGGATTCATGTATCCTCCAAACAGTGATCACATAATAACTATATATAAGAAATGTCTATATAATTATGGGCAATCAAAAATATTTACACACTCTTCATTTTGTAAAGGGGAATTTTATAGGGTTAAATGAATATGGAAATTCTAATTTAATCATTGAAAAAATGAATAAAATTTATGAAGGAAGAAAATGTGAAAGAATTGTATCTATATAATTTTATATTGAATTATTTTAAAATCATGATTGGAGAATATGAAATTTTTGGTGATTTCATTTCATTGGTTAATGATATTGTTATCATCGTATAGGGACTCGGTTAGAAGTTCGAAGATTCTACTATTTTTGAAAATATAATATGAATTATTCTCCATAGATTTAATAATTAGGTGTCATATTAAATGAAAAATCTCATAAAAATTAGTATCTCTATATTATATACATAGTATTATGATAACATACTAAATGAGATGAAAAATTACTATAAATAATAAATAAATATATGATTAGGAAATCTATTTCAAAGTAACGAAGTAATGAATTTCCAGAAAAATTCTAATGGAAGAACTCAATTACTGTACTAATAAAGTATATGTAAGTAAAAATAATGGATAAATTAATTTATTTTTTATAGATATTTGATAAGAGGATACTGAAATTATAAAAATAAAGTTAACATTTATAGTAATTAGTTGTGGATACATTAGAAATTGTGTTGAGACTAAATAAAGCTCAACATAATGATGATGAAAATTGATTTTATGAATAACTCAAAATAATAACCTAGAAAATTAAAGATCATAGTCAAATGGAAATGAAAATAAGTTTTCAAAATACAAAAAGATATTTTTTTATTCCAAATATGATTATGATAATGATAGTGAAGTGGAAGTAGAAAATTATGATGATGATTATGCTATGAATTTTCTTATTGAAAATTTAAATGATGAATTTTTTACTAATGATGAAGGAATCAACTACTATGGATAATAACAGGAAAAAATATAGATTTTCTTCAAAAAATATAATTTATTGAATTACATTCAAATATTGTTAATCAGTCGAAAGAAAACATGAAATTCAAGAAAGATAATCTATGATCAAACAATAAGAAATCGATTCTTAATGATGATTCCATGTTGTGAAATGATATTGATGATTTTAATGGGTTACATGATTATTAGATAAACCTTAAAATTAATCATGGAAATATTATTAACAGGAAGGAAAAATATTTTGATATTTTTCATCAAATCTTTTTGGAGCATATAAACAATAAAAGATCATGTGATACTCTATTTTGGATGGAGGTGAATGTTTTAAGATGTTTAATCCTTATAAGTATCAAAACATATTATCCACATTAATAAATAACAAAATTAAAAACTTGTTTAAGAGGAATAAATCTAAGAGGACCATGTATGTATCTAAAAAATGTGATATTAAAAGTGTGAAACTCCTAGATAATAATATTTAGATGTAAGAAATTTAACAACTATAGACTACTCTAAAGGTGAAAAAAATCCTAATCTAAAGAATAATATGTTAGGAGGAAACCAAAAAACCGGTTCATAATAATAAGATATAGTTTATGGCCATAATAATGATGGGAAAATGGTATATAATTATAGAAAACATACTTGTTCTGGAGTAAAATATTCATTTTATAGATATAACAGGTAATACATAGGTATTTTCCATACAAAAAAAGTGGAGAATCAATAATACATACTAAAATTAATCTAAGAGGTATTGGGTGTAGAGTTTTAGGGGTGGTTTTACCCACTTAAAGAAGGAAAACTAAAAAATCTAGTTTAAAGATTTAATATATATTTAAACCTATTGAAATGAATTTGGATAGATGTGACCATTTGTTATATCCAGATAATGGATATATTTTAGAAATATAATCTCAACAAATATTATATGAAAAATCCAAATACTATTTCTATGAAGGATGGAAAAGGCATGGATAATGCATATTTATTGAAACTGATCATAAATACAAAAGAATATAATGACCATAGATATAAAATATCATATTTGTTTAAATAGGGTTAAAATTCAAAACATTTTATTAATGTAAAATATTATGAAGAAGATATAGTGACATTTTCAAATAATGAGTCACATGGAATAAATGGAAATAAATCATAAATCATTGGAAAAGAAAAATTGGAACAAAATACATCTTATTTTTTTGTAGTGGAACAAAATTATAATATTGTTTCAAGGCTTTGTGATGAAGGAAAAAAAATTTAGACGATGTGAATTTTTTGTTAAATGTATTGAAGATTGGAAATTTGTTACAAGATAAATTAAAGTAAGGTAAATCTAAATTAGGTTGGAGATGTATAGAGATCATGATATCTAAGCATTATAGAATAAAATTGGCTATGGAATAAAAGGATTGGATATATGTTCATGAGGAATATGAACAATATAACAAGTTTTGAATGTATTTGAGATGTTCCTATAATCATAAAAAACAAAATATTAGTGTTTTTCATTATGCCATAATGGGACGATCTAAAATCCAGTACGTATGATGGTTGTGATACATAAAATTATTTCCTTTAATATTATTCATTCATACATATGTGGGAACATAACTATAATAAATAAATTTATATAATTTATGTATTTACTCTATTTATTATTTAAATCATATTGAAAAAATTATGTTATAAAAAACAAATCAGAGGCTATCAAAAGGTTTAAGAGTTTCATGAGAATTTTTATGAAGGAATTTGGATATTCTATGAAGAAAATTTGAAATAATACTAGTGTTGAATATAAAAATGGTAATTTAAAATATTATCTTCAAAATAATGGAATTCTTCATGAACAAAGTGCACCATACATTCCATAGTACAGTGTTGTTTCTAAAAAACATTTTAATTATGCTTAAAATGGATAGAACGTCATTGATTGAACATGATACTTTTGGATTATTTTTTAGAAAATTTATTTTAGTGGAAATTTTTATTCAGAATCATTATTTATATAGGTAAACTTATAATATGACTCTACAAGTTATATATTACCTAGAAACCAAAAGTATGAAATATGTAATCATTTTAGTAGACCCTTCATTATCAAAGTTATAGGTGAGAATCATGTATGTTGGATAAATGATATTTTTATGGTATTTTACTTAGCCACCCTCCTTGGGGTAGATCATATAGGTTTCATAATAATTAAATTTGAATGATTGTGGACTATATCATTGTGAATGTTCTGGAAATTTTTTATTAAGAATGGATTAGAGTTAGTTGATGATATAAAAGGATGTGAAAATTAATTTTTTATTATTAAATATGATGACTCCTTTTCAGATAGAAAATATTTTATTGAAGATTTCCCTGATAAGGATTTTGATTCAACTATTTCATGTGATATGGGGAAATTACACTCACCATATCCCATTCTTCGAAATCAAGTGAAGGTATAAAGTATCATTGGTTATCAAGGATAATAGGTTCAAACCATAAGAATAAAAAGTATTGACGAAAAAACCTCCTTGTATTATCATGTTAAGATAAGAGATGTTGAAGAATACATAAATCATAGAGATTATATTGATTCAATAGGTTATGGATTAGACCAAATTATGATGAATGAAATAAAGGAACATATACCCAAAACTGGGGATAAAATGTGATTGGAAAAAATTGATTTTTTGCAAAAAAAATAATGAAAAAGGTGAAGTTATAAGAAACAAGGAAAGATATATTTGTAAAGTATAATCATAAATTCAAGGCATTGATTTTTATAAGAACATTTTACCAATATCAAAACATAAAACCATTATAATATTCGTAGATATTAATTCACAATAGATTAGTAAAATATTCTAGATGGATTTAAAGTCATTATTTCAAAATTTAATTTTGTATGATGAAGTTTATATTTAGAAAATATGTGAATATATGGTTGTTCAAGATGAAAAATATTTAATTAAGATGAATAATTCATTTTATGGGCTAAAGCATCTCCATGATCAGGGTATTCCAAGAATGGTACCTTATTGAAGAAGATGAATTTTGGATATGGAAGAGTTGATAAAAACCTCAATATAAAAGAAAATCAAAAGGTTTACCACTTTTTTGTTGTTTATATTAATTATATTATATTATTAGTTAATTATAGATAATTTTTAAAAAAGTGATTTTTAAGTGATGATAATGTTACTAAAAATTTTTGTGTCAGTAGAAATAAATTAATTTGATATAATATAAGTATTTCAAAAGAAAAGATTCATTTTACTTTCTCCAGAGAATTATGTGAAGGAAACCATGACAAAATATATCATGGATGGTTTAGATAATATTTAAATAAAAATGTGTTGATGTTTTTTTTAAATTATAATAATGAAATGGAACCTGATTTCAAATATTTTAAAAAAATATTCTAGAAGCCTGTTAAATCTAACTTCTAAAACGAAAAATGTACTGTATATTATTACACTTTGTGCTAGGTATCAAAGATCACATGAAAATTTTTATGACACCACATGATTTAAAAAGATGAATTTTTTATAGATTATATTATATGGAACACAAATCTTATATAATAATTCAACACCCTCAGATTTTAGAAAAGATAACTATGTTCGATAACATGTTCGGGACGCAACATCGAGCTTAAAAGACAAAATAAATATGTATCTTTTATGAACTAGATTTTAAATTTAAAGGTATGGATAGTAATAACTAATTTATGATATATATATATTTCATACTCAATGTAAATTATTTATAAATATTTATTAAATAATCAATTAATTTTTAGTAATAAAATTTTATTCTTCACCAATAGATTTTATTCAAAAATGATTTTTCAATTTTTATGAAGACTTATAATAATTATTTTATGGATATTTTACAAATTATATTTGATATAATTAATAAAACTTTTTAAATCATAATATATAATTTTACATTGGGTGAATTTTTTTTTTAAAAAAAATATTGATTTTTCACTGAATAGTGAAACTTACAGATTTTTGTAAATAAGTTATTTATATAAAATTAATTAAGTTATATAAAAGTAATATTATGTTTTGGATACAATTTAAATTAATATAAGTATTATTTATTTATATTTAATCTCATAAATTACATTTTAATAATCTTAATATCTGATTTTAGTATAATTTTTATTTGGGTTTAAAATAGATATTTTCCTAAAAACTGTTTTAATGTGCATAATGATTCCAATTTTTAATTAATTAATATAATACCTAATAAGAAATTATTTTTATTAAATATATATATTTTATACCTATAAATATAAATTTATATTCATATAATTATTATTACTATTAATAGAGTTAATAAGAAATCGTCCTTTTTCATGATAAACACACTTATTGAAAACCTTTCATTTCATCATGACTGTAAGATAAATTTTAAATTAAACTTTTTGAATTATGTGAGTTGATGTTGGTATAATATATTCCATATTTGGTACCATAATAATTTTTATTATCTAATATATTAAACATAACCTTTTCCATAATTAATAGTTTAAATTGTAAAAGTTAATTATTGAGATTAAGGTGAAAACATTTTTTCTGGGGGCGGGGGTTAAATTCAAATGATAATGTTAAATAAAACCTAATTTTTTTAAAAAATCATATTTATTAATTATCATGTCTATGGATTTATAATGGTTGATTTTTTTAATCTATTTATAATGTGAAAAACATTAATCCACCTTATTGTTTTAAAAAATTAGAAGTGTGCCACTCACCAGAGTTGCAAATAAACACCCCCTCTCCTATCCTCTTCACACATTTAGAGAAATTTTTTTGACAATAAATACCCAAATATATTCTTAGTTTCCCTAACCACTATATATATATATATATCATTTTTCTTATGAAATTCACTATATGATGCTTTTTGGTGTATACCATGGGGGTTGTTTGAATTAGATATATAACCGAGCATCTTACTTCTATTAATTCACCCATATCCAAAAAATATTATTAAATTATGATTATATAATAAAACCAATTTATAAAATATATTTTTATTTTATTATGTTAATTTTATATTTTAAATCCATTTCCTATTATATCAAATGGGATACAAAATCATTATTCATGTCTATAGTGGATAATTATTTTACGAACTAATGTCATTAATTTATCATGATTACATCTCATGGATTATTATAATAATGGAATTAAAATATAAATTTGATACTAATAATATAATTATACTTCTAGACTTATTATATTACATATAACTTCTTACATTCCATTCTGTGGTGGATACGATAACATCGCTTGTTGGTTTGGCGGACTACCACCTCACAAAGTGATGTGATGTATTTTTCACTAAAAGTTTTCACAAAAGATAATAAGGATAATGTTAATGAAAATATGATAAATAATTAGAATAGTTATGATATTAATGACATGTTTATCACTCTAGAAAGATAATATATAACATTTACATTCACCCTTCCACTCAGTGGGAGATGATTGTGTCATTTGTTTGTATGTGTGGACTTCCACATCTACGAAGTGATGCGATTATTTTATCATCACAAAATCACATGTATTATATATAAAAGTATATTTAATAAAAAATATTTTATTTATGGTATGATGATAATTATTTAATTATAATTCATTTTTTACATCATTTCTATAATAATAATTGAAAAATCAAAATGTTACTCATGCATACATACAACCTACTATCTTGATGATTGTATACTAGTTCATTTATCATAACCATATTTTATCAATTACCATAAAAATATAATTATTATATCAATACTGTAAATATTAAATTATTATTATTTTAGATATATCAAAATAATCCCCTCTTTGATGATGATCAATATATCAAATCTATTTTGATTTAATGAACTGAACATCCTCAAAACACCTGACATAGACATAATTGACAATGTATTTTAATATGTTGTTAAAAATAAATAAATAAAAGGTTTAAGTATAAGGTATTTAAAATTTTAATGGTTCTTAACAAATAAAATAATTTTTATAATCTTATTATACACGAGTTAAAGGGTGTGCATGGAATTTCTTGACTTGAGGTATGAGTATCTATTCTCTCTTTTAATTCCTTGATACATGGGACATATTCACAATTACATTATTTTTCAGGGATATATAATTCCAATTAGATATATTATTTCATAAATATAATTAATTTTATGATATTTAATGTTTCACTTTATGTTATTATGTAATGGGGTTTGTGATTCAGAAGTTATGAAATTGGTAAGTGGTTTCTCATCTCACTCTTATTTATGTGTGACATATTCCATATTCACCACTTTTTTTATTGCGTGGTGTACATAATTAAAAATTATATATTATATTATAATTTTCTTGAAATTTATTGGGATTTAATAATACATATTTTGTTGTCAATTTCATGGGAGTTTGACCCAATGATTTCCAATGATGTAAGGGACTTCATGTCAATATTTTCATTGAGGAATATTTTAATGTAAGGCACATATATTATTTTTTTGCAGTATATAAATCTAATTTAATATGTTATATCATGAATTAATATATTATAATGAAATTTAATGTTATACTTAATGTTATTATTTCATGGGTATTATTATTCAAGTGTTTCCAATGTAGTAAGAGACTTTTCTTTAAAAAATCATCTTTTAAAGTTTTCTTCCAAATTGTTCTCTTCCATGTCCATGTTTTTAAAATTATTTTATGAAAGTATTTATATGTAAATAAAAAATATCATAAGTATATTTTATGTCCATTTTAACTTTATTTCAAATATTTTGAAAATAATTTATTTTACATGTTTTACATGGAAGGTTTTTGAAAAAGTAAAATAGAATGTTCTAATTTAATATATATATATATATATACAATTGATTTTCTACTAAAGTAATAATTATTTAAATTATGGATTCTTATATGAAAATTTATTTTTCATTCAAATTAAAAAAATTAATTCTAATTTTTGGGTGTTTTCTTAATGAAAATGGTGTTTTTAGAGGAAAAGGATATTCTGGTAATGAAAATGGTATTTTAAATGAAAAAAGTTATTTTATGGTTTTTAAAATGAAATTTTTAAAAATGTATTTTCATATCCCAAAGTGACTTTCATATGAGTTTAAAAGAGTTTTAAAAAAATGATTTAAAAGTTCAATGGAAGAAATATATTATTCAAGATATGGTGTTGGAGAATTATACAATAGAAATGGGTACTCCCAGATAGCAATTGGTGAACCCGTTACAACATATATGATGGGCGTTCCTAGATTGTGTCAGGTGGGGCCAATATAGTTTATATTATGGGTGAACACAAATATCACTCCCATGAGTTTGGTAATTTTCATAGAATTACAAAAGGGTTTCTTTTTGTTGATCTAATTAGGTTCCAGTTACTTTTGACACAGTTTTAAAATTATATATGAATATGATGCTATATTTTTTCAAAAAGGGTTATTAATTGCATATTATTGGTTTTGAAGTATTATTTTGATTAAAAAGTGTGTATTTTTCAATTAAAAGAGTTTTATTTTATATTCTCAATGATTTTTTAAGATAAACATAAATATAAACGATTTTTCATTTTTTTTCACTCACCCAACTGTTGTTTTATGTTCCTTAATGAAATTTTTATGCTCATATCAAAATCTAATTTTTTTTCATCGGGTTTAAGAATGGGTAATTTAGTATAAGATGTCATGTTTAATTTTATGGTAATTTTTACATGAAGATATATCATGATTTATTTTTAATGGTTCATATTATAGGAAAAATGAATACTAATTCTACGATTACACATTATATTATAGGGTTTTTATGTATGAGTTATCACCTAATTCTCAAAAACTATAAATCTAAAAAGATCCTAAAATTTAAAGATAGTGAATTTTTTTCTTAAGAACTCAATATTATGATTTATTTATTTATTTTTCGTTATATTTTTTATTAGATAAGGTTTAATATGACTTAGGAGATTATGATTTTTTTATGTGAGTTTATCTTAAGTTTTATGGAATCCATAATAGGTCTACAATATTAAAGATGACCATAAGTTCAATGTTTGAGAAATCCGATTAAATATTATTTGGGATATAGTATCATTCATTTATGGAATGATTAATTTGAACATTGGGTTTTACAATTAATATTAATGAACAATATAATCATATGATAGTTTATTAAATTTGGAAATTATATTTAATTTTCTTAACTAATTTTTGTTATACTTAATTTATAAATACATGAGAAATATTTCGGTATCCTTTTAGGAATAATTTTATCTATTAAAATATTATTTACTGCTTTAAAAATGGGAATTTTATCTTGAAGACTCATCGTATATGAAAAAAATTGATTTAGTGAAAATTTATTAAATGATGAAATTCATCTTAATAATTAAGTATATTTCCTTATTTAATTCATTTATATGGTAATACAATTCCTTATTTGGAAGAAAATGATCTTGAAACAAAATTCATCCCTATTACCATCATTTATGACTAAATTAATGATTTTTTTCACACATCTATAGTTATGGTTTTTTTGTTATTTACATTTCTTAATCATTCACATTATTATGATCTACAATACCCATCACTCTCCATAATTATGTTGACATTGATATTTTTTCAATTTCCAAATATTCACATCCCACCTATGTTCAAATATTTTTAATCCTAGAATCTTTTATTATTAAGGACTTACAAATATACCATCTCTATCTTATTAAGAGAATGTTTCATTAACCCTATTTATTATGTGGGTTTCTAACTAAGGTATTTTCAAATATCAAAACTGTTATTACCAAGAAAAAGTTAAAATTTTATGGATGCAATTTATTAAATGGGATAAGATATACCACCCTAATATTTAAAAATATGAAAAATAAGTTTTATATCATATAATATGTGAAACAAAAGGTTATACAAGAATGTAACACCCTAATATTTTAAGAAATAAAAATATGTTTGATAGCGTATTTAACATGCAGCACTGAGCATAATTGACACATGAAATATATAACCATTGTATCCTAGTCATTAAAGTGGTTGGTATAAATATAATTAACTAATTTATCAATTACATATATATTTCCAAATATATACAAATCATTGATATATTCTTATTAAATAATAAGTCAATTTTTATTAAATTAAATTTATTCTTCAAAAATAGATTCTACTTCAAAAATGAATTTTAGTTGTTTTTTTTGAGGAAATATTGTAATTAGTTTTTGGAACATTTATAAAATGTATTTGATAAATTGAATATAATTTTTTGAAATCATAATATCAATAAAAACTAATGATATTGTGATTTTTTTTTCAAATTAACTTAATCTTTTTATTATTTTTCCTTACACACAACACTATGTTTAAACGAAACATGACATACTATTAAATTATTGTTATTTAATATGATAGTTGTGACCTTATTTTTTGAATTTAATGTATGAATATGACTAAATAAATTATAAAAATATATGGTATAATTATGTATATAAAATTAATTCTTTGGCAATAAATTGATTGGAAATAAAAAAAAAACTATTTGAAAATAACAAAAATATATTTTTGAAAAAACTAATTTGTTTTAAACCAATTAATTTTACCTCAACAAATAAAAAAACATGTTATGGTGATTTATTTAATTAAATTTATTTAATATATGTTAAATAAAAATTTTAACATTCATTTTAGTTGTTTTCTATAGAATATATATGAATAAATCATAATATATTCTTATAAATCATATTTATAAAAAAAATTACCTTTCAGCAATTTATTTAAAAAATAATTTTTAAAATTTATAAAAAAATAATTTTAAAAATTAAAGTTAATTTTTGAAATCATATTTTTAAAATGATCTTTTGATGAATTTTTTTATAATATTCTGAGAAGATATATTTTTCAATAAATAGAGAAAAATTTAGTTTTTTTAATAATTATTATTTCCATTAAAACTATTAAAACCATGAAAAGAAATATTTTTATTTAAAATAAATATTTGATAAATTATAATCATATTAGTAAAATTTATATAATTTATTTATATTAATGTTTAATTTTTATATAAAATAATTTCAAACTTTTGAACATTTTACTATTGAAAACTCGCTTTCTCGTCATGTCTGTGATATTAATTTTAAACTTGATTTTTCCAATTATGTGAATGAAATTTGGATACAATATTTTATATTTGTACTAATAATAATTTATATTATCGAAAAAGGTTAACTTTTTTTTGGAACAAAATGAATAGTGAAAACGGTTAAAAATATTTTTATAGTTAAGAGAAAAAATTGATTACAGTAGGGTTAAACTAAATATATAAGAATTAAATCACCCTAAACAAGTCCAAAAAAAATATTATTGAAATATTTAGACAATATATCTTCTTATATCTACAATTATAAAGTTTTTATTATTTTGGCATGTGAATAACCCGAGTACACATTTTTCATTTAAAACATTACAACTGTGCCACTCACCTCACTTATAAAAGTCCACTTAATCTCCTCTCAACTTCACACTTCCAAAACGATTTGGGTTAAAAAAACAATAAAAAATTACTTTATTAACTAACTATTATTATCCTATAATACTTGTATTTTATTAAAATCCAACCTAATAATTCTTTTGCTACACACCAAAAGAATATGTCCCAAGGAGAGGTAAAGTCCCCGATCAAAAATTTTATTTAATTTCCTTCTCCACCCACTTAAATTAATATTAAACTATGATAATATAATATCCTTATTATTTTTTATATACTGATATTTTATTTATTTAATTTAAAGACATAAAACCTATCAACCTCCATAAAATTGGTGAAAAGTCATCATTCGTGGTTATGGAGCCCAACCACCTCACAATCCGATGCTTTTCATTTTACATAACCACCTATCACAGAGGGATATAATGATGAATTTAATTTTTTTATATTCTATTTATTATATTATTATTATTTGGGAATTATTTTACTATATTTTATTTCTTACATTACATTCCATGGGAATATGATAAAGTAATTCCTGTGTATTGCGAAATACAGCCTCACAAAGTGTTGTGATTCATTCTTACTATACATGGAAGGTAAAAAGGATGGGTTTAATAAAAATGTTTGATATATATGAACCAAAATGTATTATTTAATGGTAATATATTATTTACCTTTATTTATTTATTTTTTTGGGGAAATAGAATCAATGTTTATGTGTACATATGGCCTACTGTCTCCCAAAACAGTGTATTTCATTTTATATATCTATAATTTCTTAATGAATATAAATACATGTATAATTAATATATATGATATTTATATCATGTTTAAGAAATTGTATTATTTAACCATGATCATTGTAATAATACTAAAAATAGAAAATCAAAACATACATGAAAAACAGAGTAGTAATTGCATAAAACATGAATTTAAAAATGAAATGTTAATAAATGGGTAATAAAATATCATAATTAAAAAATATATGGTATATTAAATATATATATATATAGTTATTTAATATATGTATAATAAAATCATATTTATTATATACATGTTTTTAATTTGTATGAAGTAAAAAGGAGACTAATGACAAGGGATATTCATCTCATATTTTACTTTTGTGAGACAAATTCCATATTCCCCACATATTTATTTTTTGTTTTGTATATAATAACCATAAATATATTTTATGGTGATTATTCATAAAATTATTGGTCTTTACATATCCATTATAGGATCTATCTTTCATGGGGTGTATTGTTCAAAAGTTTACAAATTGGTAAGGGATTTTTGTCTCAATATTTCTTCTTTGAGATATATGTTTTATTATGAACCAATAATTTTTTGAGGTTTAAATAAAGTCCATTTGAAATTTAATCTAATTTAATTTATTTCTTCTCATTATATTTTATTTTAATTTAATGCTACTCTTTCTTGGGGCTTACAATTAATTGTTACCAATGTAGTACGTGTTTTATGTTACAATGTCATCATTCATCTGGATTTCTCATGATTATTCTTCTATTGAAAAAAATCATATGATCAATCTATAATTAACTAATGTATTTTCATATCCTATGATTATTTATGGAGAATAAATTTTTTACCTTTATTTATATCTCTTTATCTATTCATTAGTTAAAAACAATATTTTTATGAAAAAACATCATTATTTCTCCTTTCAGTCAGAAACATTTTTTCATCATAAATATTTCTTTCTATAAATATTCTAAATATTTTGTTTTCATTCTCAAAATTATTTACTAAATATATTTTTTTCAAAATTTTACTTTTTACATAAAATCATTGAAAATAAACATCATGTTTTTTTTAAACAATTCCCTTTTGGATTTTTCTCAAAAGGTAAAATAAATATTTATCATTACATCAATTGAATTAATTTTATTTTCACTATAATGATAATTATTTTCTTTAGGTATACATTTATATGTTTCCAAAGTTATTTTCAATGAATATTATTTTAAATTTATTTATGTTTAAAAAAAATACAAAGTGGAAAGTATATTATATTCATGAAATGTTTTAAATGATTTTTAATATTTATTTATAAGTTATAAATTATATTTTCCAAAAAAAAATTAAAAATGTTTTATATTTTTTTATCTTTAAATTTTAATTTCAAAATTAAAATGATATTTTATAAAAGAAATTTTTTAAATTATTTTAAAAACATTATTTATGAGTTTCAATGTTTATTTTCTTAGAATACTGTTTTCTAAATTGTTTCATGAATTTTTAGATGTAAACATTTATATTAAAAATTAAATTGATTTTTTCCTCAAGAAATATTATAATTTTTTTTGAAGTAATACTTTATAAATTTGAAATATTATTTTCAAAGTATAATATTTCAATAATATTTTATGGTTTTTTGTTTTAAAAATATATTTTTAAAATAAAAACGATATTTTACAGATAAAATATTTTAAATTATTTTTAAATATTTCTTAATAATATTCAAAGATTATTTTCAAAGGAAAAATGATTTCCGAATTGTTTTATGAATTTTTAGTTTTAAAAAGTTATTTTCAAAAGTAAAATTAATTTTTCCTCCTGAAATGGTTTAAATAAATTTTTATCCTTCCTTTATAATATTCCTAGGTAATTGTTTGTGAAAATATTTTAAAAAATATCTTATTTTTAAAGAGTGTTTTTCAAATATCAAAGGCTATTTTACTCATAAAAATGTTCCATTTGTCACTTTTAAATAATTTTTCATCTAAGATGAAAACATTATTTTAACTATACTTTAATGGGGATGTGTTACAAGGATACCATTATTATTCTTTATCTGGATGGTTTATGTATTTATTGACAAGAAGTTTATGAAGCCTATTTTTGTTCTTCAGGTTATACCATGATAAAATGATTATGAAACCTACTTATTTTCAAGGTTCATACTATAATGAAATAATGAAGTTATTATGAAACTTTTATATTTTCAATGGGTTATGTTATCATAAAAACTTTATAGAAGTCATTTCATTTAATGGGTTACGATATGATGACTTTATTATAATCTTATGCCACACATACAAATGATTTCCATTATGTAACTATTAGGACATATATATCCCCTCAATTAATTGGATAAATATTTATATCACTTTAAAAAATAATTTGAAACATGTTTATGGGATTGATTTATAATTAAAAACAAGTGAGTACTGATCCACTATTGTAAATAGGTTTGTGCTGATCCATAATGTGAAATAAGTGATATTTCATGATCAATTTATTAAGGGTATTAGTAGGTATCCATTATATATGAAATTTTTTTCTAAATATATGATGGTTCCACACTATTATGACATTATATTATAGTTCATGATTGATTTATGATGATTTATCACTGTTATAGCCCATGTTTCTGAAATGAAAATGTTTTTTTCCATGACTCATAATTATGATGTATGATAGTTTAGGTATGAAACTCATAATTTATGTTCATCATCACATATCTTTATGCTTATATTGTGATTTAATATGATCATATATTGATATATCTTATTTTAACCCCTAATTATTATCTTTTCTCAATGTTTCCTATGTTTTGTTCTCCATGTTACGAGGAATAGTTTCTATAGGGTATTCTTAAGAGGAGTACTATGTGATAAGTAATTTGTGTGACTTGTTGAATATATTTTATGATGTAAGAGTATTGGGTTTCTAGTCACTATACACTATATACTTTTATTAACTATGAGCATGTGTTTATAAAATGAATTTAATATTAATCTAAAAAGATGTGATAACTATGTATGAATACCCTTGGTTGCTATAGATGGTATTACAGGGAGTGTTTAGTTATCCTCTGGATACTATAATGGGAATACATTAGTGTCACAACCCAACCCACCGATGCTCGACCTGTGACTACCCCAAGCCTACCTTCAATAGGCCTGGGGTTGTCGACCTTGGACGAGTAGGCATATCCCACAAATAGGTGGCATTAGCATAAATTACCAATACAAAGGCATAAAAATCCAAGCCCACATAATGATGAAATGTAAAACCACTAAAACAATACACTAATACACCTATGATCTCACAAAAAAGTATGATGGTAAAGTACTAAAAGTATAAAATGAGATAAAAAATCCCCAAAAAACTATAAAGATTACAAACATCTCCATTGCCTAGGACTAAGTCCAAAGTTCACTCTTGGTAAACACATTGGTATTGAATATTTAGATATGCTCCACACACTCCCTTTCATCCCAAAAAATGTTCAAAATGGGTGTTGTCTTCGTAAACATGACACGTTTGGGAAAATCTCGTGCATGGGTGAGTATAACAATAATTATTAGGACAACCTAAAAACACTAAACATGAACCACCAAATTTAGCACACATATAAAAAAATATAACAGTCAATGTATAATTGATATAACCCAGATATACCATGGAAAGACACCACACCATTGGTCATTCATAATCAACATTGAGCCAAATGATTATTCTCAATGAAATGATCCTTTCAAGAGAATTTTATCTACAAGACTTTCTATCATCGAATACAATCAATTAAGGGGTGTATCTAATTGGGTCAACCCAAATAGAATGCATTAGTCTAAGAATTCTATGATACGCAGATAGGGGGTCACACCATGATATATAGGGGTACCACATGATCCCAATCTGGATCAACATGTTATGTAGTGGATCATACATCAGTGATTCCACCACCCCTATGGGTGGATCCTACAAGATAGAGGATCTAAACCATACTCATGGAGGTCACACTTATTACACAAATGCAAACTAGGAAACTAAGAATGATAGAGGATCTCACCCCGATCTCCTAGAGGGAAACGACAACACTATTTGAGACCCAACATCTAGAAGATATCACAACATAGAGACATGGATGTAATGTTTAATTGTACCCTCAAGGAAAAGGACCATGGGAAGGAACTAAATATATACTAGTCCATATTAATAAAATAACGATTCTCAGACACTCTGCAAGGGAGTACACAGTTTCAAGAAGGGGTACACATCAGGTACTCGGACCTCAGGACCTCCACGTTTAAACAGGAAGTGTCACCAAATAATGTTTGTATAGAATTATATGATGTGTAGTCAACCTATGTACTCTACTCATTTTCATGTACACGACTTTATCATGTATACCCATGCTCGTGTATCAGTACATGTCTTAGCCTGTGTACTTGGTCCAACCTGTGTCTGTGTGGGGGAGTACACACAATGTAGCAACCCATTTACTCTACCTTATGTCCATGTAATTCCCATGTACATTATAAATATCTGTGGAGGGACCACATTTCATATATGTTAGTCCAAACTCTGTGTGATACATATCTCATACTTGAATCTCTAGCTACCAATCAGGGGGACACATGCCATGTAATCTGTCACGAACCAAATCAATTCTCCACTAATACCAGCACCCAATCCTGAACATGACAAGTCCCGATGGTCATTAACTAACCCCACGGGCTTTAAAAAGTTCATGAGTATCAATAAGTTATGTTTGGGAACTATTTACCCGATTATGGAAGCTTAAAACATTAAAATCAATCAATAATATGAATTTTAAATTTGCATGCCAAACTAGACTTAATAGAAACCATATCTGAATACATGGTTTTAAATAAAGTTAAAGATGTAAAATAATAAATACAAACATCAGAAAATTATCCACAAATACTCCATGTGACAATGGGTCATCACCCTTGAGCCGTCTCCACAACACCACACCATACGAGGGGACTAATAATCCAAACTCCCTTCACCAATGGATTTTCCATTACCTGAGTGAAATATAATAAATTCTACAAACACCCATGGTGTTTAAGTATAATTTTAGCATAATACCAATAGTATACCACCGAAATATTCAAAATATTATTCAATATATGGGGAAACGCACGCAGTTTTAATATGCATGGAAAAGTGGAGATAAATTCTATGAAATGAAACATTCAATTGTAAACAGTTTTCAGAATAAAACATTTAGAATGTTAAAAAATATAAATAAGAAATTTTATCTTCTGCAACATATATCCAAACATACCCTAATACATGGGTAAATAAATAAAATCCAATGATCCCCAAAACTTGGAACACCCCTAGGAACTAGATTGTCTGAAGCCCTATATACCTCATACCACAGTGTAAAATATCCATGTCACAATCCTTTCTCATGCACGGTCCACTTGTTGGGAACATACCCATAACCTAGTGGTATCCAAACATAATCCACAAAGTTTAGTTAGATTTTGTGTTATCCAAAACTGCTAAGTGAAATAGGTACAAAACCCATCTGAATCACTAGAATACTAGTAAATATCTGCCCTCCTAGGTACCTGGGATTTCCTATTTATGATAAAACAATTTCAGCATTTTAAATACATCCCATTGCATATAAAAACACAAAAAATTGTCACATACAAATAGTACTATATCTATACACACATTATACCACTTAAAAAACACAATAAACATTTTCATTTTCAATAAAACAACTTCTCAAATCCTGCATTTTTTTGCACCCAAAACTCCTTGAAATACCCAGTTTGCACACCATGTTCACACTTATATGTCCCGAAAAATAAATTTAAGACAAAAAACATTCAATGGAACTAGAAAATCAGTTATAGGGTATCCCCATATGAACCAATAAGTGATATATTTATAAAACCTCTATTTTCACACAAACACGACACTTAAAGATCATATGCTTTACAAACACCATTAAAACAAATTTTCGCAGTGAAAAAAAAGACATAAAAATTAAACAAATGATTTTAAGCCCTAATAAATTTCAATTAAATCAACTAATAAGTTATATGGCACCCCCAAAATGAACCAATAAAATATTTTTTTGAAAAACCACTAATTTCACATAAAATGCCAATCAAACTTTGTTTGATTTGCAAATACCACTAATTTTTTTTCACCAATAATAAAATGATATAAACATGAAAATTTTATAAAAATAGAAGTATAAGTCACAAGGATTTCATATACATGGGATCACTTAAATAAATAGTTAATGCATTGAATACTTTGTGCGAAAATTCAATCTCACCACCACTACACCTCAAGGAAGGTAGATCGGGCCTTAGATCAAAAGACTGGACCAAGAAAACCCAAAGTTAAACCCTAGGTTATATACCCTACATTTTGGTCATTTTTTAAATCATTTAAATTTGATGAAACATCATGAAATGGGGAGGAACTAATATAAATAAACACTTCGTTTAGATTGTGTGGAGTTCCTCCACCAAATCCCCCTTAAAAATAATGATCCAAGGGTTTGAAGTGCTTGGGAGGCTGAAATGGCTACAAGGGACGAATGGGGGAATAAATGGGAGAGGATGGGTAAATCCCAGGTGGGAAAATAAGTCATTTTAACTCATATTTAATGAGATATACATGGGCACACTGTTTGTTTACATGGTTTGGATAACTGTTCACCGAAACCGTGCACACTCCTTTATTCGCTAAAAACATTTCCAAAAGACAAAACAATTTGTGGGGGATTAGAGGGGACTTGGGGGGTTAGAATAAAAATATAATAAATATAAGTACCTTTAATAAAGAACATGGGTGTGAAAATTCTCCCCACCATGAAAACTTTTCGTCTCAGAATGTCGACTAGAGGCTTGATCGGAAAACAAGAATGGGTAATCATCCTTAAAACATAACATCCACTCCATGGTATCATGTCTATCACTACTATTATTCTAATGAACATGGACCAATGGAATATACTTCCCTTGAATCACCTTCTCCTGGGAGTCCACTATTTTCACTATCCACTCAAAAACTAACAAGTGAGGCTCTATCTCAAATTCTTCCCAACTCAACACATGGGATAGATCTGGGTTCTATTTCATAAACTATGAGACATGAAATAAATTTTGCATTTATTTTAACTCTTAAGGTATGGAAATACTATATTCAACCTTTCCAATATGCTTGGTAATATCAAAAGGCCCAACATATTGTAGTGTCAGCTTCCCTTGCTTCCCCAATCAACGATGGCCTAGATTAGGGGCCACATTCATAAATACCATGTCACCCAAAAGAAAACTCTAAGTATAAAAACCACTAGTATGAATAAGATTTATGGAGACTTTTATCTATAAATAAGTGCTTCCTGGTCAACTTGACCTTCTCATACATCTCCTACACTAGACTCGGCCCATGCAGTGAGTTCTCACCTACCTCATCCCATCACAAAGGGGACCGACAAGGCCAACTATAGAGCACCTAAAAAGGATACATTAAAATTGATTATTGGTAAATGTTATTATAAGAAAACTCAACCAATACCAAATGGTTTTCCCATGAAACTTTAATGTACAAAACACATGCACAACGCATTTCCTCTAGAATCTAGTTCGTTCGTTCTGTCTGACCATCCGTTTGAGGATGGTACATCGTGAACATCTTGATCTGTGACCCAAGACATTTTGAAGGCTTTCCCAAAACATTGATGTAAAACATGGGTTTTTTATGAGATAAATACGGATGGCATGCCATGGAGTCTCAACAGCTCCGAAAGATGCAAATGCCCCAACCCTTCCACTTTATCTGTATATTTGATTGGAATGAAACGGGATGATTTTGTCAGATCATCAATCACCACCCAAATAGAATTCTTACACCAAGGTGTATAAAGTAAGACAAAAATAAATCCCATGGAAACCTCATCCCACTTCCAGGTAAGAATGGGTAATGGCTTGAGAAAACTGGAGGGCCTTTGATGCCATGATTTCACCTGTTGGAATGTGTAGCATATCAACACAACATCTGTGATGTCTAGTCCCATACCAAGCCACTAGAACTGCTGATGTTCATCATAATAAATCTTGGTGGCACCTGGATGGACATACCACTATGACAGGTGGGTCTCCTCCATCACCACCTTCTGAAGAGATAATGACACTAGTGAACGGACCTTAAAGCACAATATGCCCTTGGGAGATGATGACCAATCAGAGGATGAATCCCCAATATTAAGAAACTATTTCAATCGCTAACAAAGCATGTCACTAGGCTTATCCCACTAAATTTTCTCCACCGTAGAAGGAATCAACTGAACACTCTCCACAAAAACACACTCATTTTTCTTCTTGGTCTCCACATCCATCTGAGCAAAGTGTGTCGTCATATTGCACTCATCAGTAGACTTATTCAAAACCTACACTGAGATTCTTCTGATCCAAGAATCATCCACCATGTTACCCTTTCACGAGTTATAGAAAATGTCAAATTTGAACCCCTAAAAGTCCTCGATCCAATGTCACTGCCGAAAGTTGAGCTCCTTCTGTGAGAATATATAGGCCAAGCTAATTTGATCAGAATAGACCAAAAACTTCTCCTCAAAGAGGTTGTGACACCAAGTCTTCAAATAATGCATCACTATTTCCAACATTAATTTGTGGGTCAGGTAATACTTTTCACGTGGTCAGAGTTAGCGAGATCCACACTCCACCACATGATCATCCTGCATAAGAACGAACCCAAGACACATACCGGAAGTGCCTCAATAGACCACATAACCCTTACCTACCCTAGAATGATCATCACGTGTGAGGTAGTCAACATCCTCTTCAACTACTCTAATTATTCATGAAATTTTGATCCGCATAAAACATCACCATTTTATATGTCCGCGTGGTCATCAGTGAAGCAAGCTGAGAGAAATCGAAAATGAATCACATGTAATAACCAACCATGCCAAATAAACTATTAATATAAACCACATTATTTGGTTGATCCCTTGACATGAATCCTTTGATTTTCTAGGGTTCCACTATAACCCCCTACTATGAGATCACATGCCCCAAATAAATCACCTCCCTGATCTAGAAAGTTCACCTTGATAACATTACAGAGGGCCACTAATCCCAAAAAGTTCCTAAAACAAACCTCATGTAATGATCATGTTCCTCCTCAGAGACATAGTATACTAGAATGTCATCCACTAACACCACAATGAAGGAATCAAGATATTGGTGGAACAACATGTTCATGAGTTCCATGATGATAGTTGAATAATTGTTCTATCTGAAGGGCATGACCAAATACTAAAAGTGGTCTTACCTTTTTTGGGAGGTTTTCTTCAATATATCAGACTGTTTCACCCAAAGTTTATGGTATCTCAAACACAAGTATATTTTAGAAAACAACATTTCCCACTTTAATTGATCGAACATGTCATCTATTTAGGGTAAAGGTTATTTTTTCTTTATTTTCATATTATTCTGCTTTCTGTAGTCAATGTACAACGAGAGGGATCTGTCAGCCTTTTTCAAAAACAACATAAGAGTGACACAAGGAGATATTCCTGGGAAAATGAATCATTTAGATTCTACGTCATATAGGTATATATTTAATTCCCTCACATTGGTGCATGCTATACGATATTAGGGAAGAGATATCAGATGTGTTCTAGGTGCCAAATCAATTGAAAACTCCACATCCCACTCTGAGGAAAAACATAAAAACCCATCTAGAAATTACTTCAGAAAATTATTTACTACATGATTTTGTGAAACATCACGGGAAATACCATCATCATCTAGAATGATCGGTGATAACGAGAACATATGACTTCTCAACTATGGGAGTTGGGGTCTTATGTGACCCGAACAATGTTCCAATTCTCCATGAAAAAAAAACAACGACTCCCATCAGGTGTCGTGAAACTGGTCACTTCCTATATCAATAGATATGTTCATGGAAGTTTAATAACCAATACATGCTACTTATTATGTCAAATAGTTCCATATCTATGACCAATAAGTCCCACCCCATCTCAAACCTTTACATGGGAAATTCAACTGATAGACACCTCAAACCCTACTTCTTCTTCTTTCCAAATGGCATCACCAACTCCATCTCAAAAGTCAAAAATCAGTTGGAAAATTTAGTGTTTACAAAAAACTAGCATAAATGATTGAAATAGAGGAACCAGTATCAACAATTGTAGCAGTTATAGATGATGTGATCAAAATGGTACCTCTAACTGTTGACAAGCCCACCTCTGATCTTGCTGGTGAATGATACAACACATGGATAGTTTTGGTCTGTTCTAGAGGGAAACTGCTAGTCTGTGGCTATTCCCTAAAAAGGATATACCATGAATATGACTCATCTCTACCACCACATCCACCAAATCCAGATTCCCTCATCCTTGAAGGCCCTGAATAATCTGGAACACCCTTTGAGGCCGCTGATCTTTCCCTACTTTGATGTGGTTGTGACACCCTGCAAAAGTGATGTAAATGAAAAATACCTCCACATTGGTAAAATGGATTCTGAAGAAGTGTTAATGCTGGTTGGATTTTCCCCATCCTCCCACACTTATGAAAGATGTTTGATCTTGCATCAGAAGCCTCAGATGAAAACATCCTAGAAGGGTGGCTTGAAATACCACCGCCCTTCTTCACCTGATCCTCTCACATCATTTTATTCTCTAAAGAGCTGCCACTACCCACTACTAATAATGATCCAGAGAAACCATCCCTACCTTTACATTCAACATATACTATACACATTGGGTTAACTATATCAACACATGTTCTCACCTTGAACAAGAAAACCCGGGAGTATATCTCTGGTCAAAAGCCTTTCTCAAACCTCTAGGACATCGCTTGTTCATTTGAGACAATTTCCAGAGCACATTGAACGAGCTCAACAAAAAGGTTGGAATACTCCATGAAAAAAATATTCCCCTGAACAGGATCCATGAACTCTCGTGACCTGGCATATGCCAAGACCCCGAGGCAGTATTGTTCATGTAAGGTGGCCTTGAAATATCCCTAGTGCATCTGCTAATTCTTCTCAGATTTAAGTACTGACTCCCACCACCTGTGGGTGGGATGCTACAACCTAAAGGAGGCACATTTCACCATGAAATCCTATGTTGTATCCAGGAAATCAAACATGCTCTCAATATTATCTAACCATTCCTTGGCTTCCACGGGTTCTATGCTGCCTTGGAATGTAGGAGGATAGTTTTCCAAAACCCATGATCTTTATCATTTATTGCACCTATCTCTTTTACAATAATAGAAATAGAAATAAGAGTTATTCCATATCCCATATCTCAGACATCCTAGATAACAACCTTGACTAGCCTCAGATCAATCATTGTGGGAGAACTCTCTACGTCTTCCTCCTGTGGGCGCATGGGTGATTTATGGGGCGGCATGTTGCTACAAAATGAAACAGTCACAAAAAAATATTCAATAACACAATTCTGAAAATTTTATTCAAATACATCAAATATAAATAATCTAAACACAATACAGTAACAAAAGAAACAACTACTTTGGCCTCGCCCGATGTCCATGTGTGGTCTGTTGTCCACACGTCTCACTTGGATGTGAAGTCAACCAGACAATTTTAACATCCCCTGGTGACTCAATTTTATCAATGAGAGGTGTAGATCATGCACCCTTTTCATGGCCAAACTTTCAATCCTTGATAGTCATAGCTCCGGTCTATCCCGACTCATCCCAAAATATTAATATAACCCAAAAACATTGGCTTCTTCTGATACCATTTGGTCATGAACCAAACCTGGTCATCACGAATACCAGCAGAAAATCCATCCCATGACAAGGCCCAAATGGTGTTCCCTATCCCCATGGAATTTCACCAGTGTATGGGTATCAATATATTAGTTCTGGGAAATATTTACTTGAGTATGAAGTAATAAAACATTAAAAACAAACAATAATATGAATCTAAAATTTTCATTCCAAACATGCCTTAACAGAAACTAGATCAGAAGAAATTGTATTAAATAAAGTAAAAGAGGACCGAACATTAATAAAAATAGCATAAAATCATCCAAAAAGTCTCCACATGGCAAGGTTTCATCACCCTCGATTGATCTCCACAACACTGCACCATATGAGAGGACTAACAACCCGAACTGCCTTCACCCGAAGAAATACCTTTACCTGATTCAAACATTTTCAATTCTACTTAAACCCAAGGGGTGTAAGTATTGTGTGAGCCTACGAAAAATATAGTACCATCCAAATATTCCAAATAGTATGAAGTAAAATGTGAAAATCATGTAGTTTTAATATGTAACAAAAACCGGTGATAAATTCCATGAAATATAGCTTTCAATTTTAAATAGTTTTCAAAATATAACATACAGAATGTTAACACATTTAAATAAGACATGTTATCTAATATAATGTACAGCCATACAATCCTTATAATATGGGTAAATACCATAAATCCAACGAGCACCAAAATAGGGAACACCCATAGCCACTAGATGGTCTTAGGGCCTATGTACCTCATACCATTGTGTAAAAAATTCTTGTCACAATCCTTTCCCATGCATGATCCACTAGTAGGGAACATACACATAACCTATTATTTACGAATCATCATCCACATAGTTTATTTAGATTTTTCCTTATCCAAAAATTCTATTTTAAACAGCGAAAATCCCAACCCAGATCACTAGCGTACTAGTACATATCCTCCCTCCTAGGTACATAGGCTTCTACCTTTGTGATCAATCAATTTACGCATGAAAAATACATACCGTTGCATACAAAAATACCACTACTAGTCACATACAAGAAACACAGTAGATAAACACTCATTATACCACATAAAACACACTACAAAACATTTTTATTTTAAATAAAACATCTTCTAAAATCTCACATTCTTTTTCACCCAAAACACCATGAAATACCCACTTTTCGCACAATGTGCCCAATAATAAGTCACCAAAACAAAAATGGTATCCCAATACCTATCAATGAAACCAAAAAATCATTTATAGGGAAGCCCCATATGAGCCAAGATGTTATATATTTGTAAAACCTTCATTTTCACAAAAAAATGGCATGTAAATATCATATGCTTTGAAAACACTGTTAATGTAACACCCCTGGCTTCTATGGTATGTTTCCCTTTGAATAATGTAATAGCTTGCATTGTACGCAACTTCGAGATTCTAACACACCGTGACCCAAAAAACTACCAGTTATGAATAGTAATACCCACTTTTTGAAATATTATAAATTTTGTCTTTCAAAATGGACTTCATTTTTGGATTCGTAATATTGAAATTATCTTATGGTGAAATTTTCATATTTTTCTAAAAACATTAAATTTTTGATGAATAGTTAAAAACACTAAGTCATAGTTAAAAACCGAATTTTTATTTAAATAATTATTAAGTTTATTTAAATTTATTTTCAGTAAAAATAGATACATAATACCTATATATTATCAATTTAATTCATTGGAGTCATTTTTATTAATATTAGGTATATAAATCTTTATTGAACTTTTCACCGTCTTTTACGCACCTCCTAAGAGCATTTGCAAATTTACATAAAACCTAATTTTACCATTTCAATGTGTTTAATTTATAAAATACGAGAGGCAGGGTTAATATCAAGTAGTAAAAGGTGGTTCAATAAGATAAAAAAAGTTTTTGGTGAATTGAATCTTTTAACTTTTATTTACCACGGTTAAAAGTAAATAAGGTAATTAAAGGTAAAAATGATATTATTATTACGCTAAAACATGTCCTAATTCTATTTTTATAAGTATAATTATACCAAAAAAACATTAGGAATAAAATATGAACCTATTTGGTCCACTTTTTTTGGATTAAGAAAATTATTTTTATTTAATTCAATGAAGAGTTAAAAGAGTTAAAATCAATATTTAATAACTAAAACATTTTTAATATAGGGTTACAAATAAGATAAATTCAACTGTAACTATTAATTATAAATAAAAAATTATTTCCTAGATATTGTTATTTTATTTATAAATTTTAAACATTAAATAATTAAATTTATTAATGACACAATGATGATGCAGTAATTAACTACTTAACAAAATAATAAAATAATTGATATAATAAATATATAAATAAACATAATTTGAAACATTTTATGAATTAAAATAACTTTATAGGTTAATATAACATATTGGTGTTGGTTATATGAATTTATTTCGAAGTAATAATGATGTTCTAATTTTAGAAAAAACAAAATACCAAATAGTGTCATAATAGACATAAAAGCTTTTTTAAAACAAATATTATATTATTAATTGATATTCTATTCTTAAAAATATAAGTTTCGGTAAAAAGACTTATATAATGATAGGTGTATCATTAATTAACCACTTTGGATTCTATTGGAAGTTTATCGTAAGTTTATTAACCATATAATATAAAAATACAAAAAGACATGGTAAATGTCAAACTATTTAACTGAGAGTTAAATCTAAAAGATAAGGTTAATATAGTGACCCAGAGCTGTCTAAAACCTATTAGTTGAGTAGTTTTTGAACCATCCCCACCTTAGCCTTTAACTATTCTACTTAATTCCCATTAAAAACTGAAAATAGTTTATTGTAAAATAATATTTCTAGCTTTTCCTAAGGTTCCCCTCACTCCTCTTATAAAAAGGCACTCCCCCTTCTCTCTAATTCACACCTTCAAAGCCATTTTTCTTGGCCATCCCCTTCCCAAATTCCATATCAAATGTCCTTACATAATCATAGAGTCCTCCCATTAGTCAGAAAGTAAACCTACTGAACCCTTTTGATCAAATCGAATGAAAGAACCCGAAGAAGTGGTAAATATTTCCTCACCTCTTTCAAGTTCTTTTATTCTTCCACGTCCTCATTATTTGTTGTTTCCACTATAAAGTAATAACTCAAGTATCTTCTATATACTGTGATGTTATTATAAATATGGTACAACCATATTCATTATTCTATCCATCCTTTGAATTACATGTCACCATACGTGCGTACGTAGGGCTTATTGTCTCCACTTTGTGGTGTAATTGTTATTCAATACATTATTATTTGGATGAGTATAAGAATTATGTGAATATGATGTAAATAATTAATATAAAATGTTAATTATTATGAATATATTATATACCATCCAATTATATATTATTTTAATAACAAAATAATGATATTGCCGCTCCAGCATATGTACGGATTACTATCTCCACGAACGCGATGAGATTCATTCACCATGGTAATCCATTCAAGACTAATTTTAATTATATGATTAAAAATAATTTTTAAATAATTAATATCATTTTGAATATGAATAAGATACATCCTATCCATAACAAACATTAATTACAAAACAAATCATATAAAGGAAAATGAATCAGTTAACACCCTAAACGACAATAATACTAAAATATTTTTAAAAAATCAATATTAAAAAAACATATATGATATCAAATTAATGTATTTGATTATTTTATAATTTGATAACAATTATTTTATAATTATACATGAGTTTATCCTACCATCGCCCAAGGAAAAGTATAATGTAAGGGGTTTCTTGTCTCACTTTTTATTTCGTGAATTTCCATTGTTCACCACTTAATTATTGCATGTGGTGTATGTACCACGCCATGATTTTATTATTTGTGTAATATACATTAATTTATGGGTATTTACATCATCATTGTATTATACTTCTTTCATGGGTTATATGTTTCGTAAGTTACCAAATTGTTAAGGGATTTTCAAATATCAATTTTTTATTCATTGGGTTTTACGCAAACTTCATTGATTATTTTACTCCAAGATTATGTGTGAAATAACTATTTATTTATTTATTTAATAATTTCCACTCCTATTTGTGTGGATATATTTTTGATACACATAATCACTCCCCTGGTAAATTCTCAAGTTATCGATGTGAACTTGATAAGAGTAATTTTCATTCAATTTTTATTCAATGAGATAAACATCCAAGACATTGGTGTTGTTGTAACAAGAATATATGTGAATGTACTATGATTTATTTACACTTAAAATCCAATAATATTTAGTGTATTTATATTTTTCACAAATAATTATGTCATTTATTTATTCTTATCCTAAGGATATAGTCTTTATAAAAGATTTCATCTCAATTTACATCCTCTTGAGACTTCATTATTATTATATTCCAACTCACATTTATATGGTGTATATACTATCCATTGACATATTATATCATGAATCCCTTTATTATCATGATATTATAAATTTTTGATTTCCTATGTTATTTTTATTCAAGCATCTCTCATTTTGGTTAGGAAGTCAATCTAAAATATTGTTTTAATGATTTATTCTTCTAAATCATTCTCATTAATGTCCATGTATTAAAAATGGTTTTAATGATTTATTTATATGGACATTAAGGTTTTAAAACTAAAATTATCTTCTAATGTTTCAATGTGGTATGGGAAACTTTGATTCAAAAATCAATTTTGAAACTGCTTCTTGAAAAATATAGTCTCTTTAAAATGTTTTCAAGAAAAATGGGATATTTCTCTCAAATAGTTTTAATGATTATTTTCATCTATATCAAAATCCTTCATTATTCTTGATTTATGTTAATCTGTTACAATACAATCTTCTATATTTTATTTAATGAGTTATGTTTGATTGTAGATGTGATGTTTTTATATAATTCATGGTTTATGGATAAAGTATTGAAATTTTGTATGCTAGTTTTAATATGACAGTTTATGTTATGTTTCAATCTATTCATATAATTAATGCATTGGACTTAGTAAGTGACAGGTGGAGACTGCTATAGCTCCTCGGTGCATCAGTAGGTCTCATGAGACAAACTAGTGTCTTGGCATAAGGCCTTGACAAAATCTTATTTGTAGTATTGCCACAATGCCTTGACTATGTGGTTATAAAAGTTTGGAATTATTCATTCCATCAGTATGAAAGTGGAAATTTATATTGCATTTGATTATTCAACTTGTAGAATATCCATGAGAGTAAGTAAATGGAATTATTTTGATTTATATTTTCCATATTATGACTAATTTTATGTTGAAAAGGCTTTAGTTTTAGTTCTATACATTGCCTCAAATGTTTATTCATATTTATGAATGTTTCCGCTATATTTTATCCTTACTGAGCATCTGATCTCACACCTTTCTATGTTTTATTTTTCCCATGATGGAAAGAAGTATATTATGACTGACTTGTAGGGATAGACTATGGATATTAGTTTTGTCTATGGAAACAATTTTGTTGTAGTTTTCCAATTTATGATGTAATGTAAACCTTATGAATTTATCTAGTACTTCCAAGTATTGTAAACTAATTGGGATTTAGAGACTTGATCATTTGTGATAATATAAATGATATATAATAATTCCCTGACTCTGGGCTTCTAGGGTTGAGGCATTACAGTTGGTATCAGAGGACGTTTAGTACAAACCATGGAAACTAGATTTAGATAAACTCTGATCAGAGCACATATCCCTAAGATAGACATTGAGGATTAGTATAGAAGAAATTCCTAAAATTTTGGTATTGTAAAGATTTTCTGAGTTTTCCAAAAAATACATCCCTGACAGGATACGAGCAGGTTGAGGTGGCTCTAGCACAGATGTACGTAGGGTTAAAACCCAAAAACACTGCTTTTAGCTAGACTCAAATTGGAACAGGTGCATGAAAATGGTCCTTTTTGCACTCATGGTTACAACACTCCTTGGGGATATTCTTAGGATAATTTACATTTTATTTATACACCGATTTGAAGGATTTTGAAATAAGATGAGAATAACTGACCTCGGTTAATCCTAAGGTGTTTAAAATTGAAAATATGGTGTCATGAAATTCTATAAATGATTTTATGACTACTGTTACTCACACAATTCTTTCTAGTTTTAGTCTATGACTAGATTCCAAGGAAGTCTGAGTATCTTTGAGAATTATGTACAATGTGGGAACGGTGTTTGAAATGAGAAACAAAATGGAATGTTGATAGGCGTAAAAGATATCGTTTTCATGCCAAATTATTTTTCCAAAAATATGATAAAAACATATATATTAACAAAATCCTAGAGTCAACAAGGAAGATAAAGGTGATGAATGACAGGAGCTCCAGAAGTAGAGACCATCGAAAAAATAATCCTCAATTTCCAACATACAGGAAATGTGGGAGGAGACACCCAGGAAAGTATCTCAATGGAACAAATAAATGATTTACGTGTGGGAAAGAAGGACATAAAGTAAAGAATTGTCGAGGAAAAATTATGTGTACTATGTAAGAAAATAAAAATGGTCCAAAGAATCCATTTGCATAGATATGTTGTAAATGTAGCAGACCTGGCCATTACCCGAGTGAATGCCCTATTCTATAGGATATTTTCTTGTTCAAAGTATAAGCTATGTGGAAATAAATGGTTGGATAAATGTTTAAAAGTATTAGTGCTCCTTGTTGATGGGATTAATTTGGAAAACTTTTATCTTGTATTTGTAACCCTACAATTTGTCATATGAAAATTATATTTGAGGAAGAATTATATTTTCTCTTGTGGATAGAGTTATGAATAACCATTTGGTTTTATATGATCATTGGGTTTGTGGTAATTATAAGTTATTATATTTTAGGATGAAAATTCAAGGTTTGAGATAAAATTTGTGGTTAAATTATGTTTTGGTTTTTTTGAGGAATTTATCTTTTTTTGGTAATGTTATAAAATGTAGTTTTTGAAAAATGATAACACGCAGACCGTGTGACAACCTATCGCGTCGGAAAAAGCTGTGGAAATCAAACACACAAGCAGAGTGGGATTAGGATTTATATCCTTCAACTAGACTATGTGAAGTCTTGGGTTAGTGAGACTAATTATTTTTAGTTAAATGGTTTTATTGATTTATAATAATTTGATTTTGGATCTTATGTCTTATCAAATGAATACCCTTAGTATAGGAAAATGATTTGGCGATTTAGTGATAAATGTTATTTTGGAAGACGTTCACTCTGTTGGGAACACTATATGCCTAAGTAAAATAGAATAATATGGGATTTCATTTGAGGAATAAGGGTTTATTTTTATCTATGTTTTTATTGTGCATTTATAGTGATTTGGGTTATTTATGGAAATGATCATCCTATAAAAGATAATATGTGATTAGGTTAATTAATTTTATGTATGTGACATTAAGAGTAGTCTATGTCATTTGGAGATAAAATTAAAAGTGGAAGACTACAAAACAAAATTATCCTATGTATTGGGGTTCGATATTAGTTTGGATTATATTGAAGGATTTTAAGGAAAATTGTTTATTGAATGGTATTTAATTAACTTTGGGGTATTGTTGGTTTAATTTTAGAAATTAAGATTAATGTTTCTTTCACTAAAGGAATATCCTTTTGGGGATCATCTAATCATGTAGTAACTATTTCAATTTTGATTAATCTCTAAATACAAGTTAAATATATAGTTTATCCTTTGTGGATCGTGTGATTCTCTAGAAGTTGATTATAGCACTTCCGGTGTGACCAAGTAATCTTGAATACTCATCATTTGAAAAAAAAATGAGTTAGTGGTAGAAATTTATTAAAGAATGAAACTCTACATAAAAAGTAATTATATCTCTTTATGTTCCAAGTCAATCTCATAAATAAATTCCTCATCTTTATGAAATGTAATTTAAAAAAACCTTTTATATTTACTTTTCCAACTGAAAAACTAATGACCATTTGTTCCACAACAATTTTACAGTTTTCTTATTGTTAACTTTATCCTGATCAATTTTTCTATCCCTCTACATCAGAACATGGCAGTTAGTTTATCTTCCATATCTATGTTTTTGTACATGGAATCCTAGTATGGGTTATATTGGATGACCTTAGCACTTCTCTTTCTTTCTTATAAAGTGATAGTTTCATTGACTTTTTTTTGATGTGGGACATTCAATTCTGTTCCCAATCCCAATTTTAAAATTTGGGAGGTTGAAATTTCCAAAAGGGGGGAAGAATTGAACACCCCAAGCATCCACAGTACGTTTCCCTTTGAACAATGTAATAGCTTGAATTGTACGTAACATTGAGATTCTAACACACCACGACCAATAAATTATCCATTATAAATAAAAATACACACTTTTTAAGATTTTATAAATTTTATCTTTCAGAATAGACTTCATTTTTTATTATAAATATCAAAATTAACTTAGTTTGAATATTTGGCATTTTTCTGAAAATATTCAATTTTTGATGAATAGTGAAAAACACTGAGTTATAGCATAAATTCAAAATTTTATTTAAATAATTATTTATTTTAATTGAATTTATTTTAGGTAAAAATAGATATATAATACCTATACCTGTTCAATTTAATTCATTGGAGTCATTTTGTAATAATAATATATATATAAAATTTTATTGAACTTTTCACCGTCTTTTACCCACCTCATAAGAGCATTTGAAAATTTACAGAAAACATAATTTTACTACTTTTATGAGTTGTATTTAGAAAATCTGAGAGACACAGTTAATATGAGAGAGTAAAATTTGGTTCAATAAGATAAAAATAATTTTTGTTGAATTGTAAATTTTAACTTTTATTTACCACGGTTAAAACTAAATCAGGTAATTAAAGGTAAAAATGATATTATTATTACACTAAAACTTGTAATAATTCTATTGGATAAGTATAATTCGACCAAAAAATACCATAGGAATAAAATATGAACCTTTTTGATCCACTTGGATTAGATTAGGACATTTACTATTATTTAATTCAAAGAAGAGTTAAAAAGAGTTAAAATCAATGTTAAACAACTAAAACATTTTTAATATAGGGCTAAACATAAGATAAATTAGACTATAAATATTAATTATAAACCTAAAAAGTTTTTCATATATAATTATATTTTATTTATTATTTTTATATAATAAATAATTATTTTTATTAATGTCACAATGATGATGCATTAATAACCTAATTAACAACATATTAAAATAGCTCATATTATAAATATTAAAATAAATTTAATTTGAGACTTTTAATGAATTAAACTAATTTTATAGGTTAATATGAAATATTAGTGTTGGTTATATGAATGTTTTTCGAAGTAATAATTCTATTATGAATTTATAAAAACAAAATACCAAATAGTGTCAAAATTGACTTAAAAGTGTTTTTTAAAACCAATATTATATTATTAATTGATATTATATTCCTAAAAATCTAAGGATCAGCAAAAAGTCTTATATAATGATAGGTGTGTCGGTAATTAACCACTTGGGGTTCTCTTGGATGTTTATAGTAAGTTTATTAACAATATAATATAAAAATACAAAGAGATATGGTAAATGTCAAACTATTTAACTAAGAGTTAAATCTAAAAGATAAGGTTAATATAGTGACCCAAACCTATCTAAAACCTATTGGATGAGTGTTTTTCTACCCATAACCACCTTAGTATTTAACTAATCTACTTTGGAGCCATTAGAAACCGAAAATTAGTTTATTATAAAATAATATTTCTCGATTTTCCTAAGGTTCCTCTCGCTCCTCTTATAAAAGGGCACTCCCCCTTCTCTCTATTTCACACCTTCAAAGCCATTTGGATCGGCTAACCACTTCCCAAATGCCATATCAACTGTCCTCCCTTTATCCTAGAGGAATTTCTTTAGTCATAAATCCAACTTAAGGATCCCTATTGATCAAATCAAAATAAAGAACCCGAAGAAGAGGTAAATATTTCATCACCTCTTTCAAGTTGCTTTCTTCTTCCACTTCCTATTTATTTGTTGTTTACATTGTAAAATAATAAATCCAGTAACTTATATATGCTGTGATATTACTATCAATATGGTACAACCATATTAATTATTCTATCTATCCAATGAATGACATGTCACCATAGGAGCATACGTACGGCTTTCATCTCCACGTCGTGGGGTAATTTTTATTCAATGCATTTTTATTTGGATGGGTATAATAATGATCTATAATTTATGTGAATAATAAATATAAAATTCTAATTATTCTATATATATGATATACCATCCAAATATATATTTTTTTAATAACAAAATAATGATATTGTCGCTCATGCGTACGTACGGATTGCCGTCTCCATGAACGTGATGAGATTTACTCCCCATCGTAATCCATTCAAGACAAATTTTCATTAGTTGATTAAAAATAATTTTTAAAGACTTAATATCATTATGAATATGAATAAGATACATCCTATCCATGACAAATATTACTTACAAAATAAATCATATAATGGAAAAATAATCAATTCACACCCTAAACAATGATAATACAACAATATTATTAACAAAGCAATATTAAAGATCATATATGATATCATATTAATGTATATGAATCTTGTATAATATAATAACAATTATTATACCATTATACAGGAGGTTAACCTAACATCGACCAAGGAAAAGTATAAAGTAAGGGGTTTCTTATCTAACTTTTAATTTCATGAGATTTCCATTGTTCACCACATAATTATTGCATGTAGTGTATGTACCGCCCCATGATTGTATTCGTTGTGCAATATACATTAATTTATGGTTATTTACATCATCATTGAATGATCCATATTTCATGGTGTGTATGTTTCGTAAGCTACCAAATCGGTAAGGTAATTTCAAATATCAATTTCTACTCATTGGGTTTTTCGCAAACTTCATTGAGTATTTTACTCCACGATTATGTTTGAAATCACTATTTATTTATTTATTTAGTAATTTCCACTCCTTTTTTTGCGGATATACTTTTTATACAAATAATAACTCCATTTATAAATTCTTAATTCATCTATATGAACTAGATAAGTGTAATTTTAACTCAATTTCCATTCACTGAGTTAAACACCCAATTCATTGGTGTTGTTGTCTCAAGAATATGTTTGAATGTCCTCTGATTTATTTAAACGTAATGTCCAATCATATTGACTGTATTTATATCTTTCACACATAATTAGGTCATTGAATTATCCTTACCCTAAGGATATAGTCTTTATAAAGGATTTCATCTCAATTTACATCTTATTCAGACTTCTTTGTTATTATACACCAACTCACTTTTATATGGTGTATATACTATCCTTTGTTAGAGTATATCATGAACCCTTTATTATCATTTTATTATAAATTTTTTATTACCTCAATTATATATATTCAAGCATCTCTCATTTTGATTAGAAACTCTATCTAAAATATTGTTTTAAATATTTATTATTCTAAATCATTCTCATTAATGTCCATGTCTTTAAAATGGGTTTAATGATTTGTTTATATGGACATTAATGTTTTAAAATTAAAATTCCTATTATAATTTCCAAAGTGGAATGGGACACTTTGATTTAAAAATCTATTTTAAAATGGTTCTTGACAAATATTGTGACTTTAAAATGTTTTCACAAAAAAGGGGGTTATTTCTCTCAAAAAGATTTGATGATAATTTTCATCTATGTCAATATCCTTCATTATTATCGATTGAGGTTAATCTGTTACAATACAGTCTTCCATATTGTATTGAATGAATTATGTTTGAATGTAGATGTGCTCTTTTTATACCATTCATGGTTTGTGGATATAGTATTGAAATTTTGTATGCTAGTTTTAATACGAATGTTTGTGTTATGTCTCACACTTTTCATATGAGGAATGAATTAGACATAGTAATTGATGAGTGGATCCTGTTATAGCTCCTCGATGCATCGGTAGGTCTCATGAGACAAACTAGTGTCTTGGTTCAAGGCAATGACAAAATCATATTTGTAGTCTTGGCACAAGGCCTTGACTATTTGGTTATGAAAGTCTTGCATTATGCATTCGTCATTACGAAAGTGGCAATTGATATTTCATGTGATTATTAAAATTGTAGAATATCCATGCAATTAAGTAAATTGAATTATTTGGATTTATATTTTCCATATTATGATTAATTTTATGTTTAAAAATATTTTTTTAGTTATATACATTTCCTTAAATGTTTGTACTTATTTATGAATGTTTTCGCTATATTGTTTTCCTTAGAGAGCATCTGAGCTCACCCATTTCTATGTTTTATTATTCCCATGATGCGAAGAAGTATATTATGACTAACTTTCATGGATAGACTATGGGATATCAGCATTGTAAATGGAAACAATGTTGTTGTAGTTTTCCATTGTATGATGTAATGTAAACCTTATGAATGTATCTAGTACTTCGAAGGCTACTAAACTAATCATCCTTTCAAGACATGATCTTTTGTGATCATGCCAATGATACGTAAAAATTCATCGACTCTGGGATACTGGGGTCGGGGCGTTACAATTGGTATTAGAGGAAGTTTAGTACAAACCTTGGAAACTAGATTTATATAAACTCTGATTAGAGCACATAGCCCTACGATAGAATTTGAGGATTTGTGTATAAGAACTTCCTAAAATTTTGGTATTATTTAGATTTTGTGAGTTTTCCAAGAAATACATCCTTGTCTGGATACAAGAAGTTAGAGGCTACTCTGGCACAGATGTACCTAGGGGTAAAACCCAAAAACGTCGCTTTGAGATAGACTCAACGAGAACTGTTGCACGACAACGGGCCTTGTTGCACTCTTGGTTATGACACTCTTAGGGGATATTATTAGGATAATTTACATTTTCTTTACAAATAGTTTTGAAGGATTTTAATATAAAATGAGAATACATGTCCTTGGTTAATCCTGAGGTGTTTCAAATTGAAAATATGTTTTCATGATATTATCTAAATGATTTTATGACTACTGTTACACAAACAATGATTTCTGGTTTTAGTCATTGGATGGATTCCATGTAAGTCATAGTAACATTTATCATGATATACAAGGTGGTAACGGTGGTGGAAATGAGAAACAAAATGGATTGTTGATAGGCATAAAAGATATCATGTTCATGCCAAATCCATTTTCCAAAAATATGATAAACAACATATATATTAACCAACTCCCAGACTCAACAAAGAAGAGAAAGGTGATGAATGAAAAGAGATCCAGTAGTGGAGATCAAGGAGAAAAGAATCCAAAATTCCCATCATGTAGGAAATGTGGAAGGAGACACCCAGGAAAGTGTCCCAATGTAAAAACTAAAAACTTTACATGTGGGAAAGAAGGACATAAAGTAATGTACTGCCGAGGAAAAATGAAGAGTACTATGGAAGAAAATAATAATGGACCCAAGAATCCATTTACAGTCATTTGACATAAATACACAGGACCTGGCCACTACCTGAGTGAATGCCCTATTCTATAGGATATTTTCTTGGTCAAAGAAGATGCTATGTAGAAATAAATGGTTAGATAAATGATTTTAGTATTAGTGCTCCTTGTTGATGGGATTACATTGGAATAATTTTCTCTTGTATTTTTAACCCTGTAGTTTGTCATGTGAAAATGATATTTGAGGAAGAATTGTCATTTCTCTTGTGAATAGAGTTATAATTAACCAATTTTTTATATGATCATTGGGTTTTAAGAAATTACATGTTATTATATTTTGGGATGAAAATGAAAGGTATGAGATAACATTTGTGGTCAAATTATGTTATGGTTATTTTTAAGAATTTATCTCATTTTTTGTAATGTTATAAAATATAATTTTTGAAAAAGGACAACACACATACTGTGTGAAAACCTGTCATGTCAGACAAAGCTGTGGGAATCGAACCCACAACCAGAGTGCAATTGGGATTTACCTCCAACCACTGGACTACGTGAATTCCTATGTTAGTGTGACTAATTATTTTTAGTTAAATGTTTTTATTGATCAATAATAATTTTATTTTGGATCTTATGTCTTATAAAATGAATACCCTTAGTATAGGAAAAATATTTTGTGATTAAGTGATTAAAGTTATTTTGGAAGACGTCCAATCTATTGGGAACACTATATGCCTAAGGAAAATAGAATACTATGGGATTTCATTTTAGGAGTAATGGTGGATTTTTATCTATGTTTTTGTTGTATATTTATAGTGATTTGGGTTATTTATGGAAATGATTAACTTATAATAGAGAATATGTGATTAGGTTAATTACTTGTAATTATGTGACCTTAAGAGTAGTCTATCTCATTTGGAGATACAGTTTGACGTGGAAGACTACATAACCAAATTCTTCTATGTTTTGGGTTTCAATATTTGTTTGGATTATATTGATGGATTTTAAGGACAATTGTTTATTGAATGGTTTTTATTTAACTTTGGGTTATTGTTGGTTTAATTTTAGAAATTAAGATTAATGTTTCATTCTCTAAAAAATTATCTCTTTGGGGGATCATCTAATCTTGTACTAACCGTTTTGGGTTTGATTAATCTCTAAAGATAAGATAAATATATTGTTTATCCTTTTGGGATCATGTGATTCTCTATAAGTTGATTCTAGAACTTTCTTCGTGACCAAGTCATCTTGAATACTATTCTTTTAAAAAAAATGGGTTAGTGGTAGAAAATTATTAAAGAATGAAACTCTACCTACTCCAAATATTTTTTTAATAAACCACTTTTTGTGTTTGTGGGTACCTGACAAACATAGTTACACAACAAAAGCCAAAATACAAATTTCAAAATCAGAACCATCTGAAACATCAGCTACCATGCCACAAAACACCAATCGGATTCAAAATTCAAAAAGAAATTTCATACTTACAAATGTTCTACCATGCAGTCACCTCAATCCCACCAAAAAACCACCATTCAAGATGTAAAAAATAACAAAATTTAAAAATCACTATCTCGTCATCATCACTTCTCGGGTTGCGAGAGTACCGCTAACCACCTCCTGCATTAACTACCACTGATACATCCTCATCAACAACGCACCATCATCATCAACACTTACCATCTTCCATAGCTCCAACAGCCACAACCGGCCATCACTCGAGAACCATGAAACACCAGACCTACAAACCGCATTAGCTTCAACAATGTTCACTTGAGAGAAACAGGAAACAACATGAGAACCAAAACCATCACTCGCAAAAATTCTTGAGTAGAAGGCACCCAAAACCCAACTACTAGAAACCGATGTCCAGTTAACAGCACCTCCCAAATCCCCCTCAGAGAACATTGAACCAGACTAACTTGGAACGGGACATTGAACCAGGGTGCCAGGGCAGAGTTGAGCGGACCGCGGTTTGGTAGAGGACCTCACACCACACACCCTGCAACTAACATAAAAAACAGTAAGCCTACTATGAGAACCATCACAGATTTAAATCATAATGCCTCATCACAGTAGGATACTATGAATCAAACACCATCTACACTGAAATAGGCTTCCATCAGCGATGAACACCCTAAATCTGGCCGCTCGAACTCAAGTACCAAAAGAGCATGGAGACCATTGTGCTTCTCCAACTCGGAGATATGGGAGGTAACCTGGAACTAGAGTAGAGAAATGACAACATAGAGGCGGGATGAAATGCCACCATTGGTTCAACATCGCCATCATCACATCCATTTGAGCATCATCGTAATGTTGAAAAAATAAATAGCCACAACACACCACCTATGAAAACAATTGAATTGACTCTAATCCATTCTCATCACCAATAATAGGGCCACAATAACAGCTTCAATCCACAAAAACCACCGCCCGAAAAAGAGAACACCAACAAAAATTGTAACTTCCATAGAGAAAAAAATTAAAAAAGGGGGACAATAATTGAGGAAAACCCTGAAGAAGGTCGGGAATGAACGCTCTGGATGAGAACGAGAAAAGTGAAACAGGAATGAAACCCAAAGAAGAACCAGGGTCTGAAACCCTAATAGAAGAAAAGGGGACTCCAAGAGGACCTACAATCGCCAAACTGTAATGCCATAGCCGTGGTGTGACCATCACTCATGATCCATCCTTGAGAGGAGTGGTAGAAGAAGAGGCTAGAGTGCAGGAAGGCGGCAGGTAAAAAGCATCGCATAGCCAGAAGAGGCAGAGCCGGGAAAGAAGTCCGAGAACCTGTGAAAGAGATAATGGAGATAACCTTGAGGGAGAGAGAAGCCTATCAAGCCGAGCAGAGGGAATAATATCCAATGCCGCTGGGAAAAGAGGGAACACTAGAAGAGGAAGATGACGAGCCGAGAGCCTGAGAGCTCCCCTAGGGAGTGAGGCACCATCCTCAAAAAATATTCCACTCAACTCTTGATTGACTTGTTGAAAAATTTATGAGTTTTAAGAATGAAAATATACATAAAAAGTAACTATATCTCTTTATGTTCCTCGTAAATCTCATAAATTAATTCCTCGTCTTTGTGGAATGTTATTTGAAAAAACAAACATTGTTCGTTTACTTTTCTTACTGGGAAACTAATGATCATTTGTCCCATATCAAGGTTATGGTTTTCTTTTTGTTAAATTTATTATGATCTTGCTTTCTATCTGTCTCTATCAGAAAATGAAACTTATTTTATATTCCATATCCATGTTTTTAATACATGGAATCCTAGTATGGGTTATCTTGGGTGACCTTTGTACTTCTATTGCATTCTTTTAGAGTGATAGATTTATTGACTCTTTTTTCGATACAGGACTTTGAATTATATTCCCAATCCCAATTTTGAAAATTTCAAGGACAAAATTTCCAAAAGGGGTAATGAATGTAAAACCCCAAGCTTCCACAGTACGTTACCCTTTAAATAATGTAATAGCTTTCATTGTATGCAACATTGAGATTCTAACACATCGTGACCAATCAAACTAGCCATTATGAATAATAATACCCAATTTTTGAAATTTTCTAAATTTTGTGTTTCAAAATTTATTTCATTTTTGGATTTTGAATATCAAAGTTATCTTAAGGTGAATTTTTGGTATTTTTCTGAAAACATTGTATTTTTTATGAATAGTGGAAAACACTAAGTTATAATTTAAAACCGAATTTTAATTTTAATAATTAATTAACTTATTTAAATTTATTTTAGGTCAAAATAGATACATAATACCTATATATGTTCAATGTAATTCATTGGAGCCATTTTGTAATAATATTAGATATATAAAATTTTATTGAACTTTTCACCGTCTTCTACCAGCCTCTTAAGAGCTTTCTCAAAATTACATAAAACTTAATTTTACTGCTTTTGTGTGTTTAATTTTCACAAATCTGAGAGACATGGTTAATATCAAGGAGTAAAATGTGGTTCAATAAGATAAAACTAAATTTTGATAAATAGTAACTTATAACATTAATTTACCACATTTAAAAGTAAATTGGGTAATTAAAGGTAAAAATGATATTATTATCACCCTAAAAAATATCCTAATTCTATTACATAAGTATAATTATAACAATAACAACCTTAGGAATAAAATATAAAACTCATTGGTCCACGTGTATTAGATTAGGACATTTATTATTATTTAATTCAAAGAAGAGTTAAAAGAGTTAAAATAAATGTTTAATAAATAAAATATTTTTAATATAGGGATACATATAAGATAAATTCAACTATAAATATTAATTAGAAAGATAAAGAGATTTCCTAGATAATTTTATTTTATTTATTATTTTTAAACAATAAATAAATAAATTTATTAATTACACAATGATGATGCAGTAATTACCTAAATAACGAAATATTAAAATAATTGATATTATAAATATCCAAATAAATGTATTTGAGACATTTTATGACTTACACTAATTTTTTAGGTTAATATGACATATTAGGGTTTGTTAGATGAATTTTTTTTGAAGTAATAATGTTGTTAAAAATTTAGGAAAACCCAAATACCAAATAGTGTCAAAATTGACATAAAAGAGTTTTGAAAACAAATATTATATTATTAATTGATATTCCGTTATAAAAAATATAAGGTTCGGCTAAAAAACATATATAATGATATTTATATCATTAAAAAATAACTTGGGGTTCTCTTGGAAGTTTATAGTAATTTTATTAACCATATAATATAAAAATACAAAGAGACATAGTAAATGATAAACAATTTAACTAGGAGTTAAATCTACAAGATAGGGTTAATATAGTCACCCAGACCTGTTTGAATCCTATTGGTTGAGTGGTTTTCCACCCATCCCCACATTATCAGTTAACTAATTCACATGGTAGCCATTAGAAAATGAAATGGAGTTCATTATAAAATAATATTTCTAGCTTTTCCTAAGGTGCCCCTCACTCCTCTTATAAAAGGGCACTCCCCCTTCTCTCTAATTCACACCATCAAAGCCATTTTAATCGGCCAAAACCTGCCCAAATACCATATCAAATGTCCTCCATTCATCATATAGTCCTTCCTTTAGTCATAAATCCAACCTAATGAGCCCTTTTGATCAAATCAAAATGAAGAACCCGAAGAAGAGGTAAATATTTTAATCACCTCTTTCAAATTTTTTCTTCTTCCACTTCCTATTTATTTGTTGTTTCCATTGTAAAATAATTACTTCAGTATCTTCTATATACTATGATATTATTATAAATATGGTAAAACCATATTCATTATTCCCTCCATCCTTTGAATGACATGTCACCAAACGTGTGTATGTACGGCTTACAGTCTCCACATCGTGGTGTAATTGTTATTCAACACATTATTATTTTTATGGGTATAATAATGATGTACAATTGATGTAAATAATAATTATATCAGATAATGGTTCTTTATATATGATTTACCATTCAATTATATATTATTTTAATACCAACATAATGATATTGTCGCTCGTGCGTACGTACGGATTACCGTCTCCTAGAACGCGATGAGATTCACTCCCCATCGTAATCCATTCATAACTAATTTCCATTAAATGATTACAATTAATGTTTAAATACTTAATATTATTCTGAATATGAATAAGATACATCCTATCCATAACAAACATTACATATGAAACAATGCATATAATGGAAAATGAATCAGTTAACACCCAAAACAGTGATAATACTAAAATATTATTAACAAAGCAATATTAAAAGATCATATATGATATCATATTAATGTATATGATTCTTGTATAATTTAATAACTATTTTTTCACCATTATATAAGACTTTAACGTACCATTGACCAAGGAAAAGTACAATGTAATGGGTTTCTTATCTAACTTTCAATTTCGTGAGATTTCTATTGTTCACTAATTAATTATTGCATGTGGTGTATTTAACACCTTATGATTGTATTCTTTGTGTAATATACTTTAATTTATGTGTATTTACATCATCATTATCGGATCCTCCTTTCCTGGGGCGTATGTTTCGTAAGTTACCAAATCAGTAAGGGAATTTTAATTTTCAATTTCTACTCATTGGGTTTTATGCAAACATAATTTATTATTTTACTTCAAGATTATTTGTGAAATCACTATTTATTTATTTATTTAGTAATTTCAACTCTTATTTGTGTGGATAAAATTCTTATTACACGTAATCATTCCATTGATAAATTCTCATTTCACTGATATGAACTTGATAAAAGTAATTTTAACTCAATTTACATTAACTAAGTTAAACATCCAAGTCATTGGTGTTGTTGTAACAAGAATATGTGTGAATGTCCTCTAACTAATTTACACTTAATATCCAATCATATTGAGTGTAATTAAATTTTTCACACATAATTATGTCATTGATTTATCCTTAACCTATGGATACAGTCTTTATAAAGGATTTCATCTCAATTTACATTCTATTGAGACTTCTTTTTTAATATACACCGACTCACTTTTATATGGTGTATATACTGTCCTTTGACAAATTTTATCATTAATCCCATTATTATTATGATATTATAAATTTCTTATTACCTCAATTATTTGTATTCAATCCTATCTTATTTTGGGAAGGAACTCTATCTAAAATATTGTTTTAACGATTTGTTCTTCTAAATCATTCTCATTAATGTCCGTGCCTTAAAAATCGTTTTAAGGATTTATTTATATAGAAATTAATGTTTTAAAATTATAATTTCTTTTAAAAGTTTCAAATTGGTATGGGACACTTTGATTCAACAAACTATTTTAAAATGACTTCTTGACAAATAGTGTGACATGAAAATATTTTCAAAAAAGGGGGATATTTATCTCAAATAGTTTTGATGATTATTTTCATCTTTTTCAATATATTTCATTATACTCAACTATGTTATTATAAAATCGTCTATATTGTATTGAATTAGTTATGTGTGACTGTAGATTTTCTATTTTTATACAATTCATGTTTTGTTGATAAATTATTGATATTTTGTATGCTAGTTTTAATATGAATGTTTATGTTATGTTTCAGATTTTTCATATGAGGAATGCATTGGACTTAGTAAGTGACGGGTGGAGCCCGCTATAGCTCCTCGATGCATCGGTGGATCTCATGAGAAATACTAGTGTCTTGGAACATGCCTTGACAATATCTTATTTGTAGTCTTAAAACAAGGCCTTGACTATGTGGTTATAAAAGTATGCAATCATGCATTTCGTCATTATGAATTTAGAAATTGACAATGCATGTGATTATTGAACTTGTAGAATATCCATGCGAGCAAGTAAATGGAATTATTATGATTTATATTTTCTATTTTATGATGAAGTTTATGTTGAAAATGCTTTTTTTAGTTCTATACATTGCCTTAAATGTTTATGATTATTTATGAAAGTTTCTGCTATATTGATATCCTTCCTGAGAATCTGTGCTCACCCCTTTCTATGTTTTATTTTTCCTAGGATGCGATGAAGTATAATATGACTGACCTAGAGGGATAGACTATGGGATCTCAGTGTTTCCTATAAAACAATGTTGTTGTAGTAATCCATTTTATGTTGTATTATATACCTTATGAATGTATCTAGTACTTCCAAAGATGCTAAAATAATCAGTTTTTGAGACTTGATCTTTTATGATCATGCCAATGATATGTAATAATGCACCGACTCTAGGCTTCTGGGGTCAGGGTGTTACAGTTAAAAAAATTCAGTAACAAAAAAAGGGGATAAACTTTAAAAACATGATTTTCAGCCCTAATAAATTTCAGTAAAATCAACTAAGTAGTTATATGTCAACCCCAAATGAACCAATAAAATATTTCTATGAAAAAACCCCAATTTCACATAAAAAGGCAATTAAATATTATTTAATATTCGAATACCACTAAAACAAATTTTTTCACCAATACTAAAATGAGATAAACATGAAAATGTTATAAACACAAAATGATATATCACATGGATTGCATACACCTGGAATCACCTACCAAATTTGTTAAAACCTTGAATCCTTTGTTTGAAAATTCAATCGCACCACTGTTGCACCTCAAGGAAGGTAGATCAATCCTAATATAAATATATTGTACCAAAAAAACTAATTTTAGATCCTAGGTTAGAATCCATACCCTCCGGTCATTAGGGACAACAAGGAAATTAGATGAAACTTCATGAAAATGTGAGAAACTAAGATGGGGAAACACTTACTTGAGATTGTGAGAAGTTGTTCCACAAAATCCCCTGTCAATGTGAAGATTCAAGGGGGGTTGAGGTTCATATGAGGCTTAAATGGCTGAAAGGGTTGAATGGGGGTAAAAGGGGTGAGTTTGTATAATCATTGGGAGGGAAAAGAAGTCATTTTAACTCATTTTTAATTAGTTGGACCTGGGTGCCGGGTTTGTGTGCACAATTTGGTAAACCGTTCACCTAAACCATGAACCATCCGTTCTCCCCTCAAAACAAATCCAATAAACATCAAAATTTTTATGGGTTTAGTGGGAGAATTAGGGGAATGTTATGATAAAATATAAAATAATATAAGTATCATTAATGAAGAACATGGGTGTGACAATTCTCCCCACTATAAAAACTTTTCGTCGTAGAAAGTTGACTATAATCTTGATCAGAATACAAGAATGGGTACTCATCCTCAACCCATGTATTCTACTAACAGGTATCAAATTTATCACTACCCTAATACCAATGAACTTGTACCAACATAGTAGACATACCTTGAAGCACCTTCTCTTGGGATTCCACTATTTTCTCTGGCCACTAGAGAACTGACAAGTCATGCTTCTTCTCCAGTTCATCCCAACTCAGCACATGGGATAGATCTAGGTTGTATTTAATTAAATAGGAGACATAGGAAACATCATGGATGGATGTCAGCTATGAAGATGAGTCAAACCTATATTCCACCATGCCAATATGCTATGTGATATCAAAATTTCCAACATATCATGGCGTCATCTTCCCCTGATTCCCTAATAGACAATGGACTAGACAAAGGGACACTATCAATAATACCCTATCAGACACAAAAATTATAGGTCTCTAAAACTCTAGTATGAAAAATAATTATGGAGACTCTGAGCTATCAATAAAAACTATCTGATCAAGTTGACCTACTCAGACATCTCCTGCACCAGTATCGACCCTTGTAGTGAGGTCTCACCTACCTCAGCCTAACATAGGTGGAAACAAGGCCAACCATATAGTGCCTTAAAAATATCATTTAGGAATGAGGATTTAAAACTTTTTTTACAATAAAAGTCAATCAATCCCAAATTGCTATTGTAAGAACCTCCAAATTCAAAAACACATGCATGAAGAATGTCTTCTAGAATATGATTCATCTGTTCAGTCTGAACATTTGTTTGAGGATGGTACTCTGGGCTCATATAGATCTATGACCCCAAGGCCTTATATAGGCCTTCCCAAAACTAAGAAGTGAAACATAGGACTCTCTCTAAGATAACTTCGTATGGCACTCCATGGAGCCTCAATAGCTTCTGATGTTACAAATGGGCCAACTCATCCGCTTTAGTTTTATCATTGATCAGAATGAAGTGGGTTGATTTGGTCAGATGATCATTCACTACCCAAATGGAATTATTACCTTGAGGTGTATGAGGTAAGCCAACAATGAAGACAATGGAAACCTTGTATCACTTCCAGGTAGAAATGGGTAATGGGCGGATCAAACCAGAGGGCCTTCGATATTATGCTTTCACCTAATGGAATTTTTAGCATCACGATACAATGTTCGCGATGTCTTGTAACATACCAAGCCACTATAACAACATTAAGACATCATAATACATCTTTTTGTCACCCGAATGAACATCCCACTGAGACTGGGGGCTATCCTCCATGACCACCTTTTGTAGAGATAATGAAACTACTGAACGGACCCTAAAGCTCAAGATGCCCTCAAGAGATGAAGACCAGTCAGAGGATATCTCCCTACTATTGGGAATCTTCTTCAACCACTAACAAATCTCATAATTAGTATACTAACACTAAATTATCTACACTAGAGTAGGAGTCAACTGAAAGCTCACCAATAACTCACCCCCATTTTCTCCTTGGTCTCCACATGAATCTGAGAAAAGAGTGACATTAGATTCCACACATCACTGGACTTCCCCAAAACCTGCACTAAGACTCTTCAACTCATGGAGTGAGCCACCACATTACCCTTTACTAGGGTATAGACAATGTCAAAGTCGAACCCCTAAAATTACTCAATCAAACAACACATCCTTAAGATAATGTCCTTCTCTAAGAAGATATAGATTAATATTTTATGATCACATTAGACCACAAACATCAACCCAAAGAGGCAGTGACAACATTTATTCAAATAGTGTATCCCAATTTCTTACTCGAAGTTGTAGGTTGGATTATTCATTTTGTGTCGTCGGATTTGGCTAGAGCCATACGTCACCACCTGATCATCCTACATAAGCATTCACCTAACACCCATAACTGATGTGTCATAATAGAAAACGTACCCCTTCATGACCTTAGGAAAAATCAGAATGGGGGTGGTAGTCATCTACCGCTTCAGTTCCTCGAAGGATTTATGACATTATGGGCCCCATACAAACTACACCCTTTTCTAGGTGAGCATTGTCGCCACTGAAGCACGCCATGGAAAATCCAGAACGAATCTCCTATAATAACCATCCCGGACAAGGGAACTCGTGATATCTATCACATTATCCAGTTTCTCACATGAAATGACCGCACTAATCTTATAGGGGCCCACTAAAACCCCCTTTTCATAGATGACATGCCCTAGAAAATTCACCTCCTTAATCCAGAAAGTTCCCTTTGACAACTTTTCTTAGATGCGGTGTTCTTGCAAAGTTCCTAAAATGATCCTCATATTACGTTTGTGTTCCTCTTTAGAGACAAAGTATACTATAATTTCATCCATGAAAACAAAAATAAAGTAATTTAGATAATGGTGGAACACCTTGTTAATGAGTTCCATAAAGACCTTTGTATCATTGGTCAATCCGAATCGAATGATCAAATACTCAAAGTGGTCGTACCTACTTCAAAAGGATGCATTCAGGATATCTTCCTATTTCATCCTGAGTTTATAGTGTTCCAAACACATGAATGTTTTAGAAAACCCCTTTTTCCCCTTCAACATATTGAACAATTCATCTATTTGGGGCAATGTATATTAGTTCTTGACTGTTACCTTATTTAGTTTCCGATAGTAAAAACACAACCATAGGGATCCGTCATCCTTTTTTGCGAATAACACCTAAGCATCCCAAAGAGAGACGCTCAATCAAATGAATCATTTTGGATTATAAGTCATCCTAATGTATCTTTAGTTCTATTATCTCAGTTGCGGTCATATGATATGAGGGGAGTGATATGGGTTGTGTTCCTAGCACCAGATCAATTGAGAACTCCACATCCCATTCCAGGGGATAACATGAAAACTCATCCGTGAATACCTCCAAAAACTCATTTAATACCTATGTTAGTGAACCTTTAGGGGAAATATCAATGTCCTCTAGTGTGATTGATGATTACTAGAAGATAACACTTACCATCTCTAGTAGTGGAGGTCATGTGCAACATGACCGAGGATTCCATTCTTCCGGAAAAACCTAATGACTCCCATCAGTTGTCGTGAGACTAACCCACAACCTATAGAAATTGATATGTTCTGGAAAGTGTACTAGCCAATCCATGCCAAGTATTATGTCAAATAGTTCCATATATAAGTCCAATAGGTCTCACTCCATCACAACCCCTGACATGAAAAGCACACACGACGGGCACCTGAAACCCTGCTCCTTTTTCATTCCTAGCGGCTTCACTAACTCCATCGCAAAAGAGAAAAACTCAGTTGGAAAATTCATTGTGTCCACAAAATGGGTTGAAATGAATGAAAAAAACACACCAATATCTAAAAAATCATCCGCCATAGAATATGAAATCAAAATGGTACCTTGAACTGTCAATTGTCCGGCCTCTGATCCTATTGGTGCATGATCCACCACAAGGATATGTCTAGTATCTTCCTAAGTAAGACTGCTAGTATATGGATATACCTTAAACTGAATATTCCTATAATTGTTCCCTCCACAACCACTATGGCCCCCCAAATCATGATCCCCCCATCCTTGAATACCCTAACTGATTTGGCACTCCCTGTGAGGCCAGTGATCCTTCCCCACTCTGAAGTGGTCGTGCCACCCCGCAATGTGCTAAAAATAACCCGTAACTCCACATTGGTAATAAGGTTTTGGAGGATGTAGGAATGTTGGTAATATGTTCCCTAGCCTCCCACACAAGTGGCAGAGGACCGATCTCACATTAGAAGCCACAGATAAAAACTGCAAGGACGAGTGTCCTGAACTAAAACCTCCCTTCTTCACCAAATCCTCCCAATTACTTTTCTTCTATTAAGAGATTACACTGCCAAGTACTAATACTGATCCAAAGAAATCAGAACCATGTTTACAGTAAATCTCAACCACACATGCTCGATCAACAACCTCAAAATAGGTCCTCAACATGATCAAGAAAACCTGGTAGTATATCCCTGGTTGCAAGCCTTTCTAAAACCTCTAGGCCTTCACTTATTCATTCGAGATGATTTTAGGAGCATACCGAACCAGATCATCAAAATGTTTTATGTACTCTATTACAAAAATATTCCCTTGAACAAGATCCATTAAATCTTGAGACCTATAATATCCCAAGACCTCAGGGAAATACTATTCATTAAAGATATCTTAGAAATCTCTCTATCACATCTAGTCATTCTTACTAGTTTCAAGTAATGATTCCCAACACATGTGGTTGGGAACCTCTGCCAAAAAGGAGGAACATCTCACCCTGATCTCCTTATGTGTAACCAAGAACTCAAACAGTCACTTGATATTCTCAAGCCATTCCTCTGCTTCCTCGGGTTCCATGCTCCCTCAGATAGAAGGATTGTTTTTCAGAAACTGGTAAGCATTATACTTTCTATGACCCGTCTTTTATACCCTAACAAGAATAGGAATAGGAGCTGGTCCCTATCCCAGAGCATGGATATCCCAGATCATAGCCTCGACTAGCCTCTGATCAATCAGTGTGGGAGAACTCTCTCCAATTTCCACATGTGGCCACATGTGTGATTTTTAGGGAGGCATGTTTCTACAAAATTCAATAGTCAAAAAAATATTCAATACCACAATTACGAAAATTTTAATCAAATACATCAAATAAAAATAATCTAAACACATTAAAATAATAAACAAAACAACTACTCCATCCCAGCCCGATGTCCATGTGTGGTCTGCAGCCCACACGTCTCACCTCGATGTGAAGTCAATCAAACAACTCCAACATCCCATAATGAATCAAGGTCTTCCTTGAGATGTGTGGAATAGGCACCCTACTCATGTCCAAAACCCTGATCCCTGACAGTCCTAGCTTCTTTCTATCCCGACTCATCCAAAAATAGTAATATAACCCAAAAACATTGTCCTCCTCTGATACCATTTTGTCACGAACTGACTCTGGTCACCACTAATTCTAGAACCAAATCCATCCCATGAAAGAGACTGAAGTGCATTCCAGATCCCCATGGGTGGGAACAAGTTCCACAGTATTAATAAATTTGGTTTCAGAACAATTTACCCTAGTATGAAAGCATAAAACATTAATAACAATCAATAATATAAATATCAGATTTTCATGCCAAACATACTTTAATAGAAACCAGATCTGAATAAATGGTTTTAAATAAATTACATGTGGTCCAAAAATAAATAAAAACTTCAAAAAATAATCAAAAAGGCTCCACATGACAAAGCTTCATCAGCCTTGATCCGTCTTCACAACACCATACAATAGGACGGGACAAGCAACCCAAACCACCTTCACTCGAGGGTTTGTCTTTAACAGACCAAAACATAATAAAGTATACTTACTCCCATGCGATGTAATTAGGGTGTGTGACTAATCCCAATATGATACCATCCAAAGATTCCTAATAGTATGGAGTACAAGGTGAAAAGCACACAGTTTTTATATGTATGGAAAAGTACTGATAAGTTCCAAGAAATGTAACTTTCAATTTTAAACAGTTTTCAAAATAAAAAATTAATAATATTAACACATTTGAATAAGACATGCTAGCTACAATAATTTAAAACCAAACACACCCAAATATAAGGGTATATACTATAAATCCAATGAGCACTAAAATCAAGAACACCCCTAGGAACTAGATAGTCTTGGGCCCTATGTACCTCGTACCTTTGTGTAAATATCAATGTCACAATCCATTACCATGAATGAACCGCTAGTATGAAACATACACATAACCTATTGGTCCCCAAACATCATCCACAACTTTTTTTTATAGTTTCCACTATCCCAAATCTTATGTGAAACAGTGACAAAACCCATTTGGATCACTAGCCTATTAGTACCTATACGCCCTCCTCGGTACCCAGGCTTCCCCATTTGAGCTCAATCAGCTTCATAATTCTACATACATCCCATTTCATATAAAAACAAAACTACTGGTCACATGCAAAAAATACATTATCTATACAGACATTATACCACTTGAAACACACAACGAAATATTTTTATTTTCAATAAAACAACTACTCAAATGTCACATTATTTTCCCCCAAAACATATTTAAATCAACCCTTTTCACTCCAGGTGAACTCTTATAAGTCACCAAAAAATTACCACCCAATACCTATCAATGATACTAATAAATGTATTATAGGAAAGACCCACATGAACCAAGAAGTGATATCCTTGTAAAACCTCAATTTTTACACAAACATGGAACATAAAGTATATATGCTTCACAAACACCATTAAAAAAATCAGAAAAAAAATTATATAAGCATTCATAAAATTATCTTCATCATTAATACATTTCAATAAAATCAACTGATTAGTTATAGGGAACCTCCAAATGAACAAATAAAATATGTCTACAAAAACCCCAAATTTAACATAAAAATGGAACTTAAACAACATTTGATTTAAAAATACCAATAAAAATAGTTTTTCACCAATAATAAAATGACATAAACATGAAAATGTTATAAACACATCACGATAAGTGACGAGGAATTCATACACATGGAATCACCTACCAGAATTATTAAAACATTGAATCCTTTGTGTGAAAATTCAATCGCACCCCCGCCACACAACAAGTAAGGTAGATCAAGCCTAAAATCATAATATTGGTACACAAAAAATGTAATGTTAAATCGTAGTTTTAAAACAAAACCCTTTTTTCATTTGAGACTTCATAGAAAGTAGAATAAACTTCATTAAAAGGGGAGGAACTAAGTGGTAGAAACACTTACTTGAGATTGTGTGATGTTACTCCACCAATACCCCTTTAAAATGAATTTCCTAGGAGGGTTTGAGTTACTTGGGAGGATGGAATGGCTATAATGTTATAATGGGGGAATAAAAGGGTGATTTAAGATAAATAATTGGTGGGAAAAGATGTCATTTAAATTCATTTTTAATGATCTAGACAAGGGAACATGGTTTGTGTGCACGGTTTGGCAAACCATGCACATAAAACGTACCCCCTCATTTCTCCTCTAAAAACAAATCTAAAAGCTTCCAAAATTTTCAGGGGCATAGGGGGGATGTTAGTATAAAAATATAAGAAATATAGGTACCTTTAAGTAAAAACATGGGTGTGGCATAATCCCATATTACACTCCATGTTCTTCGGTATTTTACAGAAATCCCAGATCTTCCTCGGAATGCCTTTGTAAATCCTTTTTCTTCTGATCCATTGATTTCCATGACTCCATACTCAATATACAACCTCATTTTTTATTACATAATTTAGTCACCATTTTCATCACTATATATACTCTCAATATTGATGGAATCAATGATTTTTGTTTCATGTCAAAGAACACTGAAGAACGTTAAATCGGAAATAATCTTTCATATGAATTGGTTTGTCTTTGTTGTAGCACCTCATTCCTATGGTTATAATCTTTGATATATGATATCAGATCATTACACCAGGAAATGGGTGTTGAATGATTGATTTTTTGGGATGTGTTACGTCGCGGTCCAAACAAAGAACACTCATGATGAACGATGAGATCGGGGATAAAATTACAACAAAAATGAGAGGAAATAAAACAAATTAATGTCCATGTCATTCTTGATTCATTTTTGTAAGATAAATAGTGGAGATATTCAATGTAATTCTCCCAAATAACCCTATAATAAACCCCATATTGTAAGACAATATAACCATGGATGAATCTATTTTTTTATTGGTCTATGTTCATCATTTGAGTGATGAACGGGGAAGAAATACACATAAAACAACATTCTACCTCATTTATGTTTGACCAAAGAAGAAGAATTATTTTCGCATCGTGTTCGTTAGAAAAATCCATCAAATCCATGGTTCCTTGGTCATTGAATTGAAAAATTGTCATTGTTTTCCAATGAGGTCTCCTCTAATGCTCCAATAGAAATAATAAAATTCACATGATTATAAAAATAACCTTATGAATTATTAATAAGTGTGTATTTAATGGTAAAATTAGGTCACAACATCAAAATAATTTTTATTAAGTAATTTTATTTATTTTACACCTGGGAAAAATTATATACAAACAAAAACTACTAAGGTTAAGTTGAATCTTGGTAAAACCACCATTTTGATCTCAATGGTTCCCTATGATTTCTGATATGGTCACCCCTTTTGAATTTATTCCACTTTTTCAGTAAAAATGTGTGTGTGTGTGTAGTTAAATTAAGTTAAAATATTTCATATATTTTTTTCAGAACATTGGGGCTTGGAATCACACACCATCTCAGTTCCTTATCTAATAAATATATATAATATTTAAAAAAAATTACAAAAAATATGAGATGTTAAATTCTCCCAAACATAGGGTCTTTCAACCCAAAAATAGAACAACTACACAAATAGATAGGGTATTGTTCTCACATAAGGGTCGTTCACTCCCATGTTCCCTTCTAATGATTATAATGCTTCAACTAAACACACAGAAGGGGAATCTAATTCCCATGGAGGATCCTCTCATGATGATCCATTACCTACACTAGGTACTCAACAAAGGTAGATCCATATTCGATGTACATCTCCCACCCAGTCGATAACCTATGATAAGTCATGCTCATACCTCATCAACTATGACACATAGAAGACATTGTGTACCATATCTAACTATGTAGGTAGATCTAAGTGGTACTCTATTTCTCTATCTCTATGTAGTATCTAGAAATGGTCGATGAGCCTTGGAGATATCTTACCACCTTGGCCAAATCATTATAATCCATGTCATGGTGAAAACCTCAAGAGCACTATGTCTCCTTCTTCAAACTACATAGGCCTTCATCTACTATAACTATATGACTTCAAACCACTCTTTATATTCTTAATCTACTCCTGGATGATCTGCACCATCTTTATAGAATCTCACACCAAATTTGGGCCCATTAATGTATACTCTCTTAGGAAATTCCAAAAAAGTGGGGACCTACTGTGTTACCCTAACAAATCATTGAATAGTATCATATCAATGGTTTAATAGAGTTTTTTTATGTTCCAAAACTCCCAAAAGGGTTTTTGGTCCCCTTAACTTTGGCTAAAGTCCAACATGCAATCCCAAAGCATGCCCTCTAACACCTGAACGGTCTGCTCTCTCTGCCTGTCAGTTTGTTGGAGGAATGTTGTGCTCAATCGCAACTAAGTCCTAAAGGCTTCCCAAAATCCTCTCCATAACCAATTTGTGAGGAAAAAATCACAGACAGAGATGATCAACAAGAGAACTCTAGGGATTCAAACTATCTCCTAAATGTAGAGACATCACATTCTCTCTACAAAACCCTACTATTGAATTGTTAAGAAGTGGGTCAACTTGGGGAGTTGGTCAATGATCAATAATATGGCATCACTTCCCCTAGATATACGTTGAATTCCAACCATGTGTTTCATGAATATTCCCTCACACGTCCTTTCTGTCACCTCGAGGGATTCGGGTTAAAACCTGCTAAAACTTGGTTCTCATCCTACAATTACTGACAACTGAGACATCTAAGGACAAACTCTACAAATATTTTCTTCATTTCTAGCCACCAAAAATGATTTTAGAGGTCTTAGTACAACTTATACTACCTGGATATACCACATAATGGGATTCATGAAACTCCCATAATAACTCCTCCTGCAAAGACAACAATACCAATGTATGTACTCTGAAAAAGATGGTGTTCTTCCCACCTTTAGAATTTCCATTAGGAACTTTTCAAGTGAATATATTAGTATATAAGGTCTCATAGTTGGTATCTCTACATTGATCATCGCTGACTCAATATTGAAGTGGTGAGGAAAAGACCAATAAATAAAGATATTAATCACTATACCTATCCAAAAATTACAACTACAATGAGGAACACTAGTTCAACACATCGACCAACAATTGAGAACAAGATATCCTACTGAGCCTGTATACCACCATGTTCCCCTTCATATGAGTATAAAAAATATAAAACACATAGTCTTGGAGAAACACTATCCATATTTTCTATATCATGTGAAGATTCTTATGATAGAAGATATACTTGATACTATTGTGATCATATTATATGATCAACTACTCTCCCATCAGGTAGTGTTTCCACATCTTTAATGAGAAAAATACGGATGCAAAATCAATGTAGTGGGTTGAATAGTTCATTTCATGTAGTTAAAAATGGAATGAATCACAGGCGATAACTCTTTTTGTTTTCATCTTATCACAACAAAATCTCATCATTGATGCATCATAGAAGACTACATACTTGACACCCTCCTCTGGTAACTTCCATACTAGAGTGCTCGTCAACCTATACCTAAACTCTTGAATGCACTTCCGGAACATTAGTATCCACATGAAAGACCTCCCTTTCTTATTAAAGGTTTTTAGGGGTGTTATAACCTTATATAAGACTGTTACAAACCCTTCATAGTACCCATTAAATCCAAAGATACTTCACACCTCAGTAACACTATGGGTGTCTTCTTATAAAACATCACTTCAACCTTCGTTGGATCCAATGAAACTCCACCCTATAAGATAATGAGTCCCAAAAATTTGAATTATCAAATCATGAACTAACACCTTGAGATCATCCCATAAATATGTTTCTCTATGACTGTGTTTAGGAAAATACTCAAGTGTCTTGTGTTCTTGTCTACAGTTTTGAATAAAATAGGGTTTCATTGATGAAGACTACCATGAACTAATCTATGATAGGTTGAAAGATTCAGTTCATGAGTCCCATGAACATTGATGGAGAGTTTTTCATGCCAATTTGAATAAATAATTACTCATAGAGAGTGTAATGACATTTGATGATTGTCTTCTATATATCCTCATCCCGTACTTGATTATAGTGATAGCTCGATCTAAGATCAATCATTGAGAACCACCATACCCCTATCAACTAGTCAAATATGTAATCAATTCTCAATAGTGGAAACTCTATTTCACTATCCCATGGTTCAAGTGTTAATATTCCACACATAATCTTAATATCCTTTCTTCCTTCATAGGAAACAACACTGGGTCTTCCCAGGGGAAACATTGGGACTCACAAATCCCATCTCTTGTATGTTCTCAAACTTCATGCTTATCTCTAAAATCTCTACAGATGCCATTATATATGTTTGTGAATATATCAGTGTCATCCTAGGATACAATATGATGCAGAAATATACCTCTTGGATGGGAGGTAAACCTGGTACATGACCAGGAAACATGTCATCGTACTTGACCACCACTATAGGAAAATGATAGCAAAAAGCATCCACTACCCCCCAGAGTCATGTTGGTTAATAGGAGAGTAATAAAATTTAATCTTTTACAGATAAACTCATTCTTATCTACCATGGGTTCCTTTCCACACATAAATGAAGACCTCATTCTTTCATTATGGACACTCGATATCATTTTTCTAAAATACTCAATCTGGAACCAACTATAGATATTCATTCTATACATGAAATGTAGTCGTAAGGGATCATTGCTATAAAAAAAGAGATCCCATAATAATACGTAGCCTCCAAGTATCCAGACGAACTGTTTTTAAAATTGAGAAATTATTGAGTCACCACCCATCAAAGTCTCTAACTTCAAGGGTCGAGTCAAAACATCAACGAGAAATTATATGTTTAAATCAAGAGAATTGGAATGGAAGGAATGGATAGAAACTTTTTTTATTTATACTATGGATGAAATAAAAAATATATAGATTATACCTCTTATATTCCTTGGAGCCTCATGGTCATAGGCCTCCATAGCTTTCATTTTTTCTCATCCCTTCCCACCGGCTCCATGAGCCTAGCATTGACCACCAAGGGTGGTGGTTGTAATAGGTCGAACCTCTTACCACCTCCAGATACCCTAAATCCCCCTCTACCAAATCTTATACCCTACATGATACCCTTATGATACCTCTGTCTCAATCGCAGTGGTCCCTCGACCATCTCCCAATCAATTGAATGGTGGGTCATGCAATTTCATGGTAGATGTCCCTAACAGTCATAAGAGAAACAACACTAATCCATTGGCTGATTCAAGCTATCTTGGGAGCCCTGAACTACTGACCCGTAGGCTTTGGATCACATCCTATAGTGTCTGAACTTATTGGATCCCAATGAATTCCATCGCCTACCTAATTCCATGGTCTCAACTACAAGGTTCCCACTACATTCTCACACTACTAGTGTCTTATCAACATGAAATAATTATTCAAATAATGATTTCACATGAACTCTAGAATATGTGGAAATTATAACAGATACCACTAATGCCCATATTTCCTAGTGTAGGCTTTGCTCAAAGGAATGATCCCTAAAGAAATGTTCTTGTACCATATCTAAGGAGTAGCGTGAGAGGTCAGTAAAAATAATTGAATACTCCACCATGGTTTTACAATCCACCAGTAAATGTAGAATCTCATATACGAGTTCCTATCACAACAGAACTGGATTGAAATCCTCTATAATTAGACCCTCAAGGTATGTCTAGGAGAGCACTTCCCCATAGTGTGACTGAGTAACCAGGATCCACCATCACTCCACAGATCCCAGAAGAAGACATGTTGTAAGGACTTCCATCTAATTGGCAGGAATCAACATAAGGTGGAAAATGTGAGTGATTACCTCCAACATATCATCAACCACCTAGGGGTCTATATCACACTGAAACCTATGATGTTTCTAACTCTAAAACTCATGAAATTCCCTCAAACTAAATTTATCCTCATATATTAGTTTTAGCTACTACTCGACGGGTGGTGCTATACATTGAAAACCACCCAGAGTTATTATTATTTGTAAAATATCTTGTACTAATGCCTCTTTAGTAAATAGATTATCCTCATAATTAAATAGTGCAATCCTTGTTTGGTGTTTTCATAGCGGCATCGCGAGATAAAAAAAGATGTATTGTGTCCAAAAGAGTATATCTGGGGAGTTAGATCAATAAGTATATGGAAACCAAAACTCAATACAATATGATTCATGTACCAAAAATTATTGCCACAACAAAATGTTTAAATTTAATGAGTAAAAAGGCATGTAATCAGATTCCTGGTGTATGGATACATCAACATCCACACCAACACTAGAATACTTGTACTAAATTATTAACTCAACTGACTAAACATTGTTTCCCAAAAACAATATCAATGAATAATAGTCATAAAGTAGAATAGATCACTCTGATACTAGTCATTCATGACTCGACCTACCAAGGCCCAACCTATGACTACCCCAAGCCCACCACTAATTGTCCAGAGGATGATAAACTGTGCCGAGTAGGAATATCCCAAAAATAGGAGGCATTATCCTGATGTACATGTACACATCCACACATCTCCGAGCCCACAAAATTCATAAATGAAAAACAGTGTAAACAATGCAAGAATACATCTAATATCCCACAACTGAATATGTATGTAATGTACTAAAAGAAAAAAAGGGGACAGAAACTAAACCAATCAAACTAAAGATATTCCAAAATACACAATGGGAGAGTAATATGGAAAAAGTATTATCTTAATAAAAACCTCATCATATCAAGAAATTGATATTCTCTATTTACTCTCTATCCTCCCAGGACACTGTAAAAAATGTTGTTGTATGCACAAGACATGACACGTGCAGGAAATGCTCACGCATGGGTGAGTAAAACAATAATTATTAAGAGATCCCAAAAACACAAAAAATTAAGCACCAAGTATATTATGTTTAGTAAAATATATAGCAATAAATTCATAGTATAAAAACACAAATATACATTGTAAAGGAACCACGATATTAGAAGGTCATAACCATCTGTCCACTATAGGATTCTACTCGAACCAACGCACATTTATGTTGAACACACTCAGAAAGACTTGTTATCATCAGAGACACTCAATGAATAGGCATATATCATTAGGTACAACCTAAATATAATTCAATGGTGTAATAATACTATGATACACATATAGTGATTAATGACCATAACTGTTGGGGGACACCACAAACCCAATATGGATAAAACCACTATGTAGGTGGTCATATGTCAATGATTCCACATATCATACTTATGTAGCCTACTAGATGGAGAACCAACCCCTTACCTTGGTAGGTTATTCTTATTCCAAAAACATAAACTAGAAAAATATGGATTATAGAGGATCACACCCCAGTATCATGGAGTGAAACCATAACTCTATATGAGACTCAGACTCTAGATGGGATCACAACCTAGTTATGTGGATGTAATGATGCATTTTACTATTGAGGGAATGGACTATGAGAACTAAATCAGCCTATATTAGTCCAAAAAAACAAAAACAAATATCTTCAATATTCTTGGAGGGAGTACACAGCGTGTAAAAGGGTTAGACATCTTGTCCTTAATCCTGGGTCCTGCCCATGTAAACAGACCATGTCATCAAACTGTGTCTGTGTAGTAGTACCCAACAGGTAGGAAACCTATAAATTCTACATGTGTTCAAGTACACATATTCATCCTGTGAACCCTTGTTCTGTATCAGAACATGGCATAACCCATGTACTCGGTCCAACCCATGTTCATGTGGGTAGTTCACACCATGTCAGTAACCAGTGTACACCACCCCATGTCTGTGTACTTCAAAAGTACGTGATAAATATCTAGGGAGGGAAAAGATTATTTTTAGGTCATTCCACACACTTTGTGATACCTATATCCTACATGAAACCCTATCCACCACTCAAATGGGGCCACACACCATGTAATACCATATTACACGTTGTGTTTTCTGTGATTTTTCAGATATCCAAAATCATCCTCTATATGCCTCGACCAATATTATTCCCTCTAATAAATTAACAAAAATTCCAATAAACTCTTGATCCATCCACATTTTTCCATTCCATAACTGAATCATCATGTTTCATCACCACATCCTCTCAAAAAATGGATCGAATTGACGTTATTCATTATTTGCTGAAGAAAACTAATGAAAATAATATCAAGATTCATCTATTTTCATAATTGCTTCATCTCCATCATCACACCTACATCGTGTCATTATGATCCCATATCTATAGTATTAGATCGTTGATACAAAAAATCGGTGCAAAATGATCTATTAATCGAGATGTGTCGAATCGAGGGCTAAACAAAGAATACTTGTGAAGAATGATGAATTAGGGGATAAAAGCACAAGATCTAGTAATATTAAATAATCTAAATCAAATTTTTTGTTGATCTCAACACATTAACTTATGATAAATAAAAAATAGAATGAATGTAATTCTCTAAAATCACCCCATAATAAACCCATCCCACAAAATATTCAAACCACATATCAATATTTTCATTGATTGGTTTGGGTTTGATGTAAGAATAATGAACGGGGAAGAAATACACAAAAAACACATCCTAACTTGATTTATATTGATCACATGTTAGGACTATTTCCATGTAATGTTCATTGCCAAGATCTGTCGAATCCATGGTTCGTCAATCTTTAGTTTTAAAATCTGTCACCGTCCGCCAATGTTGTTACATCTAATGCTCAAATGGAACTCATAAAATGTATAGGGTTATGTGGCTAAAGATGGAAATTTTTTATAAGAATTTATTTGAAATGAAAACTATTTTTCTATTTAAAAATAATTTTTATTAAATAATTTTATTTATTTTACACTTGGGACAACTTTTCCACAAATGAAATGCACAAAATAAATTTAATCCACACCTTTGGTAGAAATTAAATTATAAACTCAATTGTTCCCTTAGATTTTTTTATACAAGAACCATTTTAAAATATATTCCCATTTTTAAGAAAACTATTCACACATTCTACTAAATATATTTAATATATTTAAAACATTTATTTTGGGCGGACATGGCCTCAGACTCACATGTCATCTCAATGCATGGTATTGATAACAATCCATATATTATTTTAAAATCATATATGAAATATATGAGATGTTAAAATAAAATATATCCCTAGAGATGTTTATAAGGATATATCTTGGTATGTCTCCAAGTAGAATTCTAAGAACAAGTAAGAGTTTGGAAAATGTTTTGGAATTTTGGTAAATTAAAGAGCAAGTGGTTTCCAAGATATTAAATCCCTATCTATATACTACAAGTGGATATGGATCTCAAAAAAATGTTCCAATAGGTAATAACTATGAAAAGGGTGCGTTTAGGTAGACTCAATCCTCACTTGTAGAATGACTATTTACCTTTCTTCACACCTGATTTGAAACTCCCCAGGAATATTCTTTGCAAATTCACAACCCCTTTATGAACCATCATGAAGGATTTAAATAATGATAATGAATGACATAGGATAAAACTAATATTTCCTATTTTAAAAATAATGTTTCAATATATATATCTAACATAAGTTATTTTTATTGATTCTGTGGTTCCCCGCATTGATTATTATTGATGACACAATTCTTTTTTGTTTTAATCAATGGGATGAACTAGATGGAAATAGATAAACGTTTTATGTGTTATAAAATGTGTTGTTGAGAAACAAAATGGTGTGAAAACTATAGAAAAAGATAATATGATTATACCTAATCAGTTATCATGATATATAATTGAAAACATACACTATAACCAACTCTCATACTCTCCAAATAATAGATGGATAGAGTTTATTGAGAGGTTATGTGGTGGAGACCATATATAAATTAATATTATGTCTCTAATATGTTGGGAATATGGGATGAACCACCCAAGTGTATGTTATAAAGGAATGAAAAGATGTTTTGAGTGGTGAAAAGAAGGAAATAATGAAGGGAATTGTAGAGAAAAAAAAGAATTTTGATTAAATCAATGTATGAGAATAATGGAATCCCAATGATAACATTTATAGTTGAATATTTCGAATGTGTAAATTATGGGCATTATGAAAATAAATTTCCTGAGGGAACGATCAAGAAGAAAATAAGAAATTTGGTATGATTAAAGGTTAATTTTTTATGATTTTGAGGATAATAAAAATGACTTATCGATGGTATGTGTCATTCAAATAGTATGATTTAGTTAAACATGAGATGCATTATAAAATTAAGGTTGATGAATGTTAAGTAATGATTCATATTTCATATATTATCGGATATTTATTAAATAATAACATGATGTATCCTACTTAATGGTTTGAGAACGAAGTGGGATGATAGAAGTGTTTATTTATTAGAATTAAATAATTATGTTATGTGAATCATGAAACATATAAGAATTATTCAGTGTATGTTTTTTTAAGGATTTGAAAAAATATGTTGGATTGTGTTGATGGCCTATAAAAGTGATTTAATGAAAAGGTGATATTTTTATTAAGTAAAGATAACACTTAAACTGTTCCTGATATTGAGAAAATGGTGTTTAGATTTGATAATGAGACGATTGATATAAATAAAATAAATTGTATAGTATCAATGACCTTGGTGTTGATTAATGATTTATGGAAAGAGTCGTTTTTGTTTTAATTGACTATGTTTAAAAAATTATTGTATTTATAGAAAATATTCAATAATATATGGTTCAATTCAAGGAAAGAGTAAGCATGTAATTGTTTCACTATTTCTTATGGTAAATTGGGTTAATAACATGATTCATAAAAATATATGAAAAATCTATTCACATATTTGGTATGTGAAAATCAAGAGTTAGTTTATGGTTTTTGGGGGATAAATGCAATGTTTATTTTGAGGAATTTAATAACCTTATCTATAAATTTCAAATTTTGTAAGGGTTATGAGTTTGTCCATTTATATAAATTATTAATTTGAATTTTGAATGTTGTTTTAGATATTAATGTATTATTTCTTGTTCAAGATTTATTAGCAACTTATTCTATCAATTTTAATTTTCATAAAAACTATAGATATAAGGAATGAATTATCATTCTTTAATAGATCATATTTAGTGATCCAAATATGAAAAATTAATCGCTTCGGGTAATATATGAAGTGGAAATAAATCATTGTAGTACCAAATTACGATATTGTTCTTATGAAATAGAATGGTATCATGTAATTTATCTTTTCATGAAAATTATACAACACTTTAAAAATTATATTGAAATAAAATTTTATCCTATTATCATCATTTTTAGGATATCAATGACTTTTTTCTCAACTCTTGGGTTTATAATTTTGTGGTCGTTAACCATCTCTTGATCATGTTCTCTATAACTCTACACCAATTTTTGGGTGTTACTTTTTTCTTCCAAGTCAATTTCATCACATCCCAACTATGTTCCTCAATTTGAAAACCTAGTAAGTGTAATTTTAGTAACCTTCATGCATCCATTCCTCTTTTTCAAGAAGGATTTTGATTAATATATTTTATGGTGCAGGTCACCCACAATGGGATTTTCGAAAGTTAAACCCTTTCATACTGAGCGTAAGTTCAAATTTAGAAGATAATGTTTATTTAAGGGGGTATAATGTAACACCCCTTCATTTTGTGGAATATGGTTTTTCAAATGATTTTAATCTTTTTGATATCTTTCATTAAATACAAAAATGTGTTTAAATAAAAAAGGACATACTATTAAAATATTATTAATTAATATGATATTTATCACATTTACATTGAAATGATGGGAATGAATAGGAATAACTAAATTATGAAAATATATGATTTAATCATATATATAAAATTAAATATTTGGTGAAAAATTAATTATAATGAAAATAATAAATATTTAAAAATAAAAAAATATTTTTCTAAAACAAATTGTATGAAAACAAAAAAGTTCTACCTCAATAAATTAAAATACCACTTTTTGTGAAATATTTTAATGAAATTTATATATAATATATTCAATCATATTTTTAATATCCATATTTAGTGTTTTCTAGAAAATAACTCATAATAGATCTAGTTTTATCCTTAAAACTACAATTTTATAAAAAATAGTTTTATTTGTATTTTCTGTTAATTATTTTAAAACCAATTTTTGTACACTTATATAAACATTATTTGGAAAAATAATGTTCAATTTTTAAATCATCCTATCAGAATTATCTTAGGGTGTGTTTTTTAGAATTTTTTTAGATGATAAATTTTTCGATGGATAGAGAAAAGTAATGGTGTTTGTTGTGGATGGATCTAAGGAATATATAATATTTAAATGATATAATAAATAATATAGAAATAATAATTTTTATTTTCAATTATTTTGTCTCATCTTTAAATTAATGATGACAACATTCATGTGTATATGCGGCTTACAATATACATGAACTATGTAATTTATTTTTCTTCCATTAACTTTTTTGGATGACGATGAATATATTTATAAAATATAAATGATAATTATATCAATATTAATATTATGGAGATGGTATAATCATTATCAAAGTACAAGGACCAAAACTACTAAACAGAAACATATGTGAAAAAAAACATTTAACACACAGAACATTAATTTTAATATATAATTATTAATAAATATGTGATAAAAGGATTTAAATAAATCATATATGTTATGATATATATAACTATGATTTTAGGATGGACTTATATTATATTTATATTTATTATATAGAAATTTATTTTAAATATAAAAATGAAATCAAACATAAAATACTAGTTTCTGGTCTCACTTTTACTTCAATGGGATAAATTTCATATTCACCACATATTTATTTTTAGTGGTGTATATACTACCCCAATAATATGTCATATCATGAATTCATTTATATTTATTTTTTTAATTTTCATTTAATGTTATTTCTTTCATGGGGAATAAAATTAAAATGTTTTCAATGTGGTATGGGTTTTTTACAAAATCTCATAACCAGTCGGTATTATCTCCAATTGGTGAGTCTTCTCTTCCATATCCATATTTTGTAAATATGTTTTAAATAATATTTTTACTATCTCATAATTGATTATTAAATTAATTTTTATTTTTGTCTCACTTTTTTACAATTTTTTTAATATATTTTTTTGCAATTTTCTGAATAAGGTACTTTTTGTCATTTATGGAAAGTGTAAAATGAATGGTTTTTTAACATATACAACATGAATGAAATTTACCACCACTATAACCAATAAATGTTTTATATATTTCTCAATAAAATTTTAGTTTTATTTTCAAATAAAATTTTTAATTTAATTTGTGAGAAGATATTAGATTTTAAAATTAAGAAAATGATTTTCATAGTGGGTTTCCCTCGGAATTCGGGGATGACCTCCTTGATGGGAGGTTCAAGCATTCCAATTGGTTTCTAATGGGTTTGTTCGTAGAACCGGAAACATACAATTATTCCACATCCATTTGGACCTACATTCCAAAGCTAGGCACTCATTACTTTGTGGACTGATGAGGCCTAGGAATTTGCATTGTTTGAGAGGATGGGATGTCGGACTCATCACACCTTTTTGAGGGGAATTATTGTATATACCGGGACTCTCTTTGTAGATTTAAGTTATGTTTGTGAATCCTTATTACATTACCAAGTATAAAATGAACTTTCCTTTAGATCTGACAATCAATGATTAAATATGTTGGAAATTTAGTGAATCTTTTATATGTATTCGAGGTTCTTCATTGATAGAGAATCATCTGTATTTATTAGAGATTCTTGGTCAATGGTATCCGTCAGCACATTTATATAGATGTCTCGTGGTAATTATGATGATCATGCTGGTTTTAAAGCCACTCAGTGGGGAACTTAATGTTTATTTTCTTTCAGAAGGACATAGATTATTTCTGATTTAGGATTGATCCCGCAGAGGGGCTACCTACATATCCTTTATTTAGAAAAGGAATCAGAACCCATGTAGTTCGAGTAAGGGAGTATGAAATTTATGATTGATGGCTCAAAGGAGGATGTCATAATTACTTTTACACTCTAAGATCACGTGAGTCATGCTCAGTGTGAGAAACAGGAGGTATTGGAAAAAATTAGACAATTGAGCCATGAAAGATGCAATCATAAGAAATGATGTGGGGATTATGTATGTATGACTACCCAGAAAAATGAAGAATAGGATTTAATTCAGGGAAGATATCCCGGAACAAGGTCCATAAAGGTATATGATCTTCTTGGAGATTTGAACATTCAATCTTGGGTCTTACTCTTGAAAAGGAGGCCCAAATTAGGAGAGGATTGACAATTGGGTTTTACTCCTAAGAAGGAATCTCAGATCAAAGGTAAATTAGGACTGGTTAAGATATATTAAGACTGGGGCTTACTCCTGAGAAGGAGGATTAGGTTAAGAGACTTGAAAAAATAAGGGACTTGGGCCTTATTCTTGAAAAGGATTCCCAAATTTGAGACTGGGACTTATTCTTGAAAAGGAGTCCCAGGTTTAGTGGACTTGGGACTTACTCCTATAGAAGATGCCCATAATTTTTGGAATTATGACTGGGAATTATTCCTGAAAAGGAAGCCCATGTTAATGGAATTATGACTGGGACTTATTCTTGAAAAGGATGACCAGGTTAAAGGAATTTGGACTGGTACTTATTCATAAAAAGGAAGCCCAGGTTAAAGGAATTATGACTGGGACTTATTCCTGAAAAAGAAGCCCAAATATGGATTCTCTCATCTAAAAGGATGAGGTTGAATGAATGAAATATCAATCTTTAATGACATAAAGATGTATGAATCACTATGTTTTGATATATATTCCACATAATTCCTTTCAGATAAGGAAGTAAAATCAATAAATCATGCCATAAATGGCTTTGAAGAGTGTCTTGAAGACTAAATCATGAATAGGAGAGGTGGAATGGCTTAAGATGGGTAAAAATGGGCAAGAAGGGCACCCAAAAAGGCAATGGCGTCCAAGTCCTGGAAGGTGTGCAGGTACTACGTGGATGCGCAAGTCCTGGTCACGCAGGTACACCTGCGCGATACATGGTTACTTGTTCGATGATGAACCAGTAGGGTAATACTTGAGAGACTCTTGGTTAGAGACTTAAGAATCATCTTGAGGTTCTTCCAGAGGAGTGGGGAACATGTTCTATTAAAGGAGTTAGGCGGCACGCAAGTGTGGCCACTTCCCTTAAGGACTGGCCACTCAGGCGCACATGTGTTGATGAGTATCAACACTTAGACAATCCTCCCCCTATTTAGATCTTCCGTTCTAGGTAAGAAATTAACTTAGAAGTGTTTTAGAAGCTTTTAGAAGAGACTAGGGCACCGAGAGCTCAAATCTGAATTCTGGAAAAAATTCCTCTTCGAAATGGGGGGCCCACAGCGTCTATTTATAGGAAAGATAAGATCTCGAGCAGTTATCACTTAGGGCATGCAAGTCACTTGCATGATCATTTAGGCATCGCACAAGTGGACTTGCGTGACAGTGATGGAACTTGCGTGGAAGATGTGCTTTTGAAGCCTTGTTCTTGTCTTTGCCGATTTTTTATTTTTTTTCAAAGGATGAATCAATTTGTGATAAGTCATTTCCCATTACATTCCTTTGGACTCTGTGACGAAAAAGGAGCATCAACAAAAGTCCCCTCTCAGATTTGGATCCGAATGAAATGAGGATTTGACTCTGAGTAAAACGAGAATCAAAAGGAAATTGGGGCGCGTAGGGTCTGGCGTGCAAATGAGCTTCAGGCATGCAGGATTTGGCACGCAGGGTAGGGCCTCTGGTCACGCAGGGTTACGGCCTAGTCTATTAATAGAGGGCCTCACTTCTATAAAAAGCATCCGGATTTCTGGATTTCAAACCTTTCGAGATCTCGCTGCGCAGGTTGCTCTGTTTTCTGGAGTTTCCTTGATGGCGTGCTACATTCAAGGTATCTAGACTTGTGCAGTGATACTTGCATGCCAAATACATACGCAACACATCCATACTTGCGCGCCAAGTTTTAGACTTGCACGCCTTAATGCCTTATCTATTTTTCTGAATTCTTTCAAAAATTTTATGAAAAATAAACACATTTAAGAGTTAGTTTATTCAACTTTTGTGCAGATTCAATGGCTCGTAGTAGAATTAGAATGGCTGATAGCAAGCGGATTGATGAAATGATGAACATTGTTGGCCATGATTACTATGATATCTGTGACAACACTCTCCCAGATTTGGCTAAGTACTTGAAGAAATATCATCTTAATTTCCCACAGAGAATCTACGTGACTCTGTATGGTGATGGTTATTTGCAATGAATCAATGTTCCAGATGCAAAGAACTATACGCTTGAAATACAGCTGCCCTACTACTCCTCTATTTCGGTTATGGTGTGCATTAATAGCAACAACATTGGTGTGAAATTTTAAAATTTTCTTCCATGCCATTTCCTTGTAGATATGAAAATGGAAAACCCATGGGCTGAAATGTTTTCCACTGCCGGTTTGTGGAGAGAAGACAAACATTGCTTTAGAGCAATATCTAAAAAGAGTACTCTCTCCAAATGGATCTTTACTTCCAATTCTCCATTCTCAAATGAATTTATCCATGTTCCAAGTCTCTTGGACAGAAATAGAGTCACTGTTTGATCAGCAGAAAATTTTTCTCAAACCGCACTCAAAAACAACCTTTTACAATCGTTCCATGAAGAGCTAGTATGACTGAATCACATATTATATCAAGACGAATTAATGAATTCTAGGTGGTTGCTGATGAATCTCGGGATGCCGTAAATCAAATAAAGAGTTATGTTGAAAGACTTTTTTAATTCTTGAAAAAGGGAAGAGACTCTAGTCTATGGATGTCCTTCTATATCATGTGTATCCCTGAAAAACACTTTCATCTTCAATCATTTGTAACTGAATTCTCTTTTTCTACATGATTTAGATTTTACCGAAGCCAATCGGCGTAGTAAGCGTAGTTTGATTTTTACTAGGATTAATGAAAATAACCCTACAAACTTCGAACCTTTTAATTGCTCAAATTACCTAAATCATACAAAATGTATGTTTAGTGAGCTGGAACATGACTTTTATTCAGAGTTCCTTTGTCTTTTTTGAGAATTTTAAAGTCATGCATGTCGGACATAAAGAGGCTAATGTTTAAGGTCGAAATATCTTTGACTGAATGAATTAGAATTGACTCAATTCATTGACAATTCATCTGAAAACATAGTACCATTTCTCAAGTATGAGGGAAAAATATGTAAACAATGACTTAAGAATATTTGAATCTAAGGAATTATATGAAAAAGAGATACAAGGAATTTTGAAGATGTAGTTCCCAAGAATGACGTTACCATTATTTAACAAACCCGTTAGGGTGTTGAATTATGCAGGGACACCTAAGGGCATTGGCTACATAGTTAAATAAAATAGTATCTTTTGGCTAACAAGTCTGTTATGTAGACTGTTTATGCAAGGCTACCTATGGGAATGTGCTTCATAGTCAGGCAAAAGAACTCTCAGAAATTTGCTTTCCTAGTGCGAAAATCTAGTGAATGTTTATGGAGATTAAAATTTTCCGAACAATAAAGTTTGTTGTATGGAAAGAGGTACTTGAATATGGAGAAGATATTTCCAAAAAATATTATCGAAGAACTGGATGGATATCGCTTCTACAAAGGTCTGACCTAAATGTAGGGAAGAAGAATATAAACCATAGACTTGAATACTTTCAGATCATGAAAAAGGACATGAGAGAAATATGTTAAGGATGTCTATTTTTGCAGATCCCTACATACTGTCATTTAAGACAAATAAGGACAATAGAGGAATTCTTCCCAAGAATGAAGTTACCACTATCTGAAAAACCCATTATGGGGTTGAATTATGCAGGGGAACCTAAGGGCATTGGATGCATAGTCAAATAAAAGTATCTTTTGTCTAACAAGTCTGTTATGCAGACTGTTTATGCAAGGTCGCCTATGGGCACATGCTGCATGGTCATGAAAAAGAATTCTCAGAAGTTTGACATTTTTGTTACTAAAAGTCATGAAAATGGTTATGATGATTTGGAAATATTTAAGGTTAGGATTATGACACATAATGATGGGTATTGTCCAATGTATACAGAGATACACCGATCAATGATAACCATAATCATGTTGTGGCTGAGTCCTGAATTGAAATGTTGGACTTCACTACGTATCCCATAAAGATGAGAATCACGCCATACGTAGTTTGTAAACGACAGTTTAATATCATGTGGGACAAAAGGATTAGAGATCTTTGTTTAGGGTCATAGAGCTTGGACCATATAAATGAATACATAGTGTGTGTTTTCATGGGGACTTTTCAGCCAAGGGACTGAAAGTGTAATTTGGGGTTAGGCCCAAAGACTTGGGGATGGATTTAAGGGACACTCAAATGTTCCTATGTATCCCATAAGGATGGGAATCAATCCCACGTAGTTCTAGAAATACCCTCTATTCAAATTTAGTTCGTACATGTGAAGGCTGAATGGGGACTTTAGTACAATGATGGTTTAAACCAAGATAAAAGGTTTGGGTATTGCCATGTATGCACGTAGTCTTTGAAATGAAACATGATTGAAAAAAATAAATATAAATAATGGTTCCCTCTCAGGTGAGGATATCAAGGAATATTGTAGTTTATTGTCATACTGTACAAAAGTGTTGTATAGTTTAACGTCATATAACAAGGACAAAAGTGATTCAATGTAATGATATTGATTCTAGGGGTGGTTTCACGAATCAACATCGTATGAGATGAAGGTGAACCAATGTGAAGAGATTGATTTTGGGCTTGAACCTTGGGAGATTGCCTATGTTCCCAGCCCGGAAAGCAAGGATCAAAGTCTGCGTAGTTCAATTAAAGAATGAGTTAATGATCAAGTTGTTCTGGATGATAGAAACCTAAAAAATGATGTTGATGGGACTTACACATGGCTAGTAGCCCAGAGAGAGTGTTATGGTTGAGGTTTTCTCTAAGCTCACGCGAGTCATACTCTGTGTGAGAAACAATAGATAGAAACAACCTTAACGATGCACAATTTAATGTCATGTAGGACATATGAAGGAACTATGCAGTTTTAAGGTCTTACGGTTGGGACTATTGGTGCTCCACATTTTAATGTCATGTAGCAGGGACAAAGTACATTTTAATTTCATGTAGGGCGTATTAAAGGATTTTCTGTATAGTTTTGCATCATGTAGTTATGAAGATGGGGAAAACATAGTTTAAAGTCATATTGGACAGAAGTGCGAATAGTTTAGGGTCATATGCATGGACCATGAATGGTGCAATTTAATGTCATGCTGGACATAAGGGACTTCTGTACAGTTTATTGTCATGTAGTTAGGATGTTACAGTTTAACGTCATGTGAGACGAATTGAATAAATATAGTTTAAGGTCATATGTATGGACCGTTGCTGTATAGTTTAACATCATATAGCAAGGACGATGAAGGGGACACAATTTAACATCTTATTGGATGGATTATGAACTTTTCATAGTTTAACATCATGTTGGACGAAAGGGGGACTTTGTAGTTTAATTTCATGTAGTGAGGAAAATTTTGGGAATTTTTTCCATAGTTTAACGTCACGTTGGATGAAAGCGTAAATAGTTTCGGGTCATATGCATGGACGGTTGATGGTGAAGTTTAAGGTCACACTGGACCACGGTGCAGTTTAAGGTCACACTGGACCATGGTGGAGTTTAAGGTCACACTGGACCATGGTGCAGTTTAAAGTCATACTGGACCATGGTCAGTTTATGGTCATACTGGACCATGGTGCAGTTTAAGGTCATACTGGACCATGGTGCAGTTTAATGTCATACTGGGCCATGGTTCAATTTAAGGTCAAACTGGACCATGGTGCATTTTAAGGTCATACAGGACCATGGTGGAGTTTAAGTTCATACTGGACCAATTAGGATATATTTTGTATTTATACAAATTACATCTTCAAAAATTTGGCATTAGTTGGAGTAGTAATGAGTTCTCCATCTATTGGGATTAATAAATAAGCACCATTAGAGTAGAACTTATGTATTGAGAAATGTACTTCCCATTTTGACTCAAGCTTGGGAGGTATCTTTCTAGCCATCATTGGAGTTCTGAGAATTAATACCAATTCTCCCTGAGTGAATGAACGAAGACGAACTTTTTTGTTAAAAGCTCATGCAATTCGATTCTGATAAACTCCCAATTGGGGAATAGTGCACAATCTTTTCTCATCTAACCATTCCAATTCATTCAAACACTTTTTAGACTGCTCATTTGTATATGACTGATCGCATATGGCTACTCTGAGCGAGTGTAATTGAACTTCAATTGGAAAGACTGCTTCCATTCCATATACCAATGAATATGGAGTTGATCGCATTGTAGTGCGGCTGGTTGTCCGATAATCCCTTAAAGCATGAAAGAGTTTATCAGTCTATGACTTCTTATCTTTATCCACCATATTTTGCAGTATATTTTAAAGAGACTTGTTGAAGGATTCTATTTTCCCATTGGCTACTGCATGATACCGATATAAATGGTTGGATTTGATGTTGTATTCTTGAAACAATTTCTTTACCTCAGATGAACAGAAGTTGGGGCCATTGTCTATCAATATGGTATGAGGGACACCAAATATGGAAATTTTGTTAGACTTGATGATGCTAACAACACATTTAGAACTGACTTCCTTGAGAGGTATTGCCTCTTCCCATTTGGAAAAGAAGTCAGTAGCAATAAGAATGTACTTAAACTGGTTGGCCATAGCTGAGGGGTAAGGTCCCACCACATCCATTACCCATGTTGCAAATGGCCATGAGTATTTAGCTGTTTGAAGCAACTCTGGAGGTTGATGAATGAAGTTGTCATGTACTTGGCATGAATGAATCTTCTTTGTGAAATCAACACAATCTTGTATCATTGAAGGCCAAAAGTATCCAAGCCTTCTAATTTGATCAGAAAATCTATGTCCCAACTGGTGGGCACCACATACACCTGCATGCACTTCTTTCATGATAGCCATTGTATCTTCACCATCAATGCATCTGAAGAGAACCCCATCAAAACCACGTTTTTAGAGAATTTTCTATAGTTGATCTGGGCTATCAAAAAGAGTAAAATTAACCACACGTCGCCAGATTTGTTCATTCTTGGCTCTATCGGGTGGAAGTGTTCCATTTTGAAGGTATTCCCTGATATGTGACATCCATCCTGTAGTATGAACATACGGTTCAGGAATGGGACTAATTTCATTAATTTCCACTATTCTGATTCGAAAATAGGGTGAAATTTCACGACGGTGGGAAATATTGACGCTTGTCTCGTCCCGATTTGGATATCCCAGAGCTGTGGAAATATTAGCCAGCACATCATCTTGAGCATTTTGTGATCTTGGGACATAAGAAAATGTTAGTTCTGAAGGGAATTCTTCCATTAACTCTCTGACGTAATCATACAAAGGGATTGGTTCTTCTTTTCTGATGTCATAATCCCCATTGATTTGTCTGATTACCAGGTCTGAATCACCTTTCATATTTAAGTTATTCACTTGTTCTTGAAGTGCTAACTCCAAGCCTACGATAAGAGCTTGGTATTTGGCTTCATTATTGGTACCACCTTCCCAGAATAAGAAGGAAAATGGAAACACTGCCTTTTCTAGAGAAATGAGCACAATTCGTATGCCAACATTGTTGAATTTAGGATTTTCCATTTTCTTCCCTATTGTTCTTCTGGAAGCACCATCAAAATACATTTCCCATGCTTGAGGAATTTTTTGAATAGAGAAGACTTCCTCATCAGAGAGTTCAATATCTAAAGACGTGTCTTCCACTGAAGGGTGTTCCGCCAGGAAAGCAGCCAGAGCTTGGCCCTTTATCACCTTTTGAGACACATACTGAATGTCGAATTGCTGCAAAATAACTGCCCACCTTGCTAGACTTCCTGTAAGCATTGGACGAATAAGGATGAATTTTAGCCAGTTATTGCGAGATACCAATTGGGCCTCGTGATGTTTCAGGTAGTGTCTCAACTTCTGAACTGCAAAGATTAATGCCAGGCACCACTTCTCAATACCTGAATATCGGGTTTCTGCTGAAAGCATTGTTTGACTGAGATAGTAGAGGTTGTTTTCATTCCCAACATCGTTCTTTTGAGAAACAATGCACACAATGATCGCTCTAGAGCTATCACATAGAGGATAAGTGGTATTACTTCAACAGGTGGCATGAGTACCAGTGGACTCAAGAGGTATTTTTTTTGAGAATATCAAATTCTTCTTGACATTATTCAGTCCACTAGTAAGTGACACCCTTCCTCATCAATATGGTAAAGGGTAAACTTTTTCCTGAAAAATTGGCGATGAAACGCCGAATATTGGCTAAGTTTCCTTGAAGTCCTCTTAATTCATTCAAATTTTGAGGAGGTGACATACAAATGATTGACTTGGTCTTCTCAGGATCGACTTCAATACCATGATGGTGTACAACCAAGCCGAGAAAGTTTATTAAGGTTACACCAAAAGCACATTTTAAGGGGTTCATCTTCAAATTATGTTGTCGAAGCTTGTAGAATATGACTTCCAAATCATCCATGTGATTAGAACGTTATTTGGATTTAACCACCAAATCATCTACATAGCATTCAATAAACTTCCCTAAGAAGGGTTTGAAGATACTATGCATGGCACGCTGATATGTTGCACCTGCATTCTTTAAGCCAAAGGGCATTACCCGGTAACAAAACACACCCTGAGGGGATATGTAGGCAATGGATTCCTCACCTTATGGTGCCATTCAGATTTGATTATATCCAGAATATCCATCCATGAAATAAAGTGCTTCATAGCTAGTTGTTGCATCAATTAAAAGTTCTGTAATCGGAACTGGGAAATCATCTTTAGGACAAGGCCGATTACGATCTCTAAAATCGATGCAAACACTAATTTGATTGTTCTTCTTCTTTACCGGGACAATATTAGCCAACCACTTGGGATACTGAACTTCTCTGAAGAAGTCAGCTTTGATAAGCTTATCCACTTCACCTTCAATTTTAGAAGCATAAGTTGGGTGTGTTCTTCTCGCAGCTTTCTTAAATCCATGATGTTTGTATGGTAAAGAAAAATGATGAGTAGCAACATCAGGATCAAGCCTATAAATTTCTGTACAGTTCCAAGAAAATATATCTCTATTTCTATTTAGAAAAGAAATATACATCTCTTTCTCTTCAAGGGTTATGGATGCACTGATTAAAGTGGGGCATGTATATTCCTTTGTACCCAGATTTATTTCTCTGAGTTCATCCGTAGTGGTAGAGATACCCTCTTCAAATGCTAGAGGAGCATCTCTGAGATCTTCCTCTTCTTCTTCATCATGTGTTATTTATTCCATTTCTACTTTCATAGTAGATGACAATTCAGAATTTTCATGATCATAAGAGATGTCAAAATTTGCACATTTTGAAGATAAAGCTTCCATTTCCGACCCTATTGATGATGAAGAGTTTTCCTTGGGTAACAAAGAGGAGATGATGGATTGAGAATCAATATCATTGTTCACCAATAATGTTTCTATAACTCCTTCTGGCCTAATTGGAGAAGTATAGACTTGTTGGATTTCAGCAGATGAAATGAATACGTCAACATTTGTTCTTTCATTACTGCTTGGTGGGTTAACAATTTCTCCCATGTTGTCTGGCTCGATTTCCGTAATTGACATTACAGATATTTCCATAAGAGTAGTTCAATTTGAGTATACCATGTCAATTTGACTGATAGGCAACACATAATCTGTACTCACATGTGTAAATGGATTTACTGGAATCTTCTCCAAACCATATGGATCATTGACTTTGGTAATATCCTTTGTTGTGGATTTCTCCCTTCCCTTCATGTGATAGAATTCCGCCTCAATGTATTGAGACTCACATGTCTTGAACGAGGCCTTATCACCATACAATATTCCAACTTGACCATCGATAGAGTATTTGAGACATTGATTGTATGATGAAGGGATAGTCGCATGCTGATGTAGCCAGGGTCTTCCAAGCAAGATTTTGAAAGATGAGTCTTGATCAACAACCATGAAATCCGAATTGGATACAAGATCTCAAAACTGAGTTCTGAGTGTAACTTCGCCCAATGGTTCTTGTTCATTTTTATCATATCCTTGTAACATCATGGTAGAAAGAGATAAATCAGATTCCGTGAGTCCCAATCGACGAAGTGTATGAATGGGCTTGAGGTTGACTCCTGAACCATTGTAAATGAATGATCTTCGGACGTCTACACCATTGACCTTTCTAGATAAGTACAAAGTTCTAATATTCCCATGAACAACATCATCTTCATGTTCATCAGTAAAATATTTTATTGCATGGAATTCTGTAGGATTATTCTCTTTGTGACAGACATCAGCTGGAGCAATTTCAGTTTCAAACTCCTAAGGACATAACAAATCCTCGATGAGTGCTTCCCGAAGATCTTTTGATAGATTCAAAGCATCCATAATTTATAACATGGCTTTTACATGGTCCAAGTGTTTCAATACATCATACTTTGGATCCAGAGGTCTATGTTACCCAACAAGAATATGTAGTTTAGCCAGTACCTTGGAAGCAGATTCTTTGGAAGTTGATGCATCTTGTATTGGGATAGGAGTTGGCAACATCCATAGTTTTGGAAGATTAAACCGATTAGATCCATTTACATTCTAAGAGGAAGAAGATGGGACCTTCAATCGGTCTTCCAAAATAACTGTTCCAGGACTGAATTTTCTATTGGCAGAAGAACTTTCTTGTTCTTGCTGAGATCACTGAAGGGATCTACCATGAGTTTCTGCTGTATACACAGTTCTAGAAGGGGTAGAATTGGAGTAGTGGCTTCTGAAAGATCCACGTCATCCCCTGTATCCTGAACCTCTGGAACTTCCTCTGATTCCCTTGTTTGATACTGGGAATTCAGGCTCATCAAAATTGAAACTGCAACTGGCATATGGATTTGTTAATTGAATCATATTAACAGAACCGAAGATTAACTGTTCATCTGATGAAGACTCTGCCTGATTAGCCTATTTAGGTTGTTCCATTTGGTGGGGCGGTTCCCGTGCATTTGAAGTAGATGACATGAAGTTTTCCAGAGTCAAAGACAACTTAGGCTTTAACACATACTCATCTTCTTCAGATTCTTTTTCTTTCTTTGAATCATTCCATTTCTTTGAGGATTTTCCCTCTGATGAAGAGGGTTTTTCCGCAAAATTCATGGAAGAAGACACAATCATTTTCTCTAATTGTGTTTGCAATATATTTTGAGTTCGGTTGATTGTCTTTCTGACCATCCAGTCATCATACTTCTATTCATTTTGTCTTTTGACTTCTTTCAATTCGCTTTCCTCCTCTGGAACTATAGTCATCACACATGCTACTTGAGCTAAAGAATGTTTCAATTTGACTTGTCCCAAGTAGACCATCTTTTTCAGGAGGTATTTGAAGACAAAACACTCATGGATGGGATACCCCAACATTTGATGAAAGGGGAAATAATTGGGACGGACTTCATCTCCTTTCTTATTTGGAATTTTGGGACTTGTAAATTGAATCAGATTATTTTCCAGAGCCGAAATGAAGTAACCAGAAACTTGGTAAATTCGTAAAGAGTATGTTTTGCACTTAAAATCCTCAAATTGTTTTTGTCATTGATCTCATTGATCATCTGGATGGAACAACCTTTATTGGATCTCAAAAGGTGGAGCCCATCGAGAAGATGATGGTTTTGAAGTAGAAACAGGTATAGGCACTTGTTTAAGCAAAATTGTAGCAGTTTCTGCTTTACCCATTATCCTTCCTGGAGCTTATGGAATTACACGAGATTTAGCCATAGCCTATATAAGGGAATCTTCAATCTGCTGAGTGATTGAAGTAAGGTCTCAAAACCCTCCTGTGTATTTCACAGGAATAAAAAGAGTGTGTAATTCATCATGCAGATTTTCCACACAGATTGGCAACAGTTCTTCTTGAGGGAGTGCTATGGTCAGGTAATATGTTAATCCCTTCTAGCGAGCAACAAAATCCGAGACACATTCATTCTCCCTTTTCATACAGTTTGTAATATCGAAAACTATCATCTTTGGCAATGTTGAGGTGAACTGAAGAAGGATTTTTTTCCAAAGATCCTCTCATCCGGTAATTGATCGGGATTGCAAGATTGTATACCAGACAAAGCCTGGTCCTTGCAAGGTCTGAACGAAGCATATGAGTTTTACTGCTTCTTGCTGCTCTGGAGGTCCCATCATAGGATCACAACAAGAAACCTAATGTGTCAAATGTTGTTTAGGGTCACCTGATCAATTGAAAGTAGGGAATACAGGGTTTCCAAAACTAGATGGAGGAGAGATTGAATCTACCCATTCAGGGTAAACATTCTTTTCTATTTGAATCTGTGCACGTTTCCCTTCCATAGTTTCTAACCAAGCTGTTAATGACTCAATGGTAGTTATTAAATTTTTAGAAACATCCAGTTGATCTTGGACTTGGGTAGGTGCAATGACTAGAGCTTGGATAGATGTTGTGGTTGGTTCTACAACTGATTGTAGCACTGTCAACTATTGTTTTACCTGACCCATAGGATTAGACCTATGAGGGTGTACTCATAGAAGAAGATATTTTGGATCCATCTTAGTAGCTACAACAAATTCCTTCAGCTGACTGACTCCAGAACGCTTAAGAAGAAGACTACTATGAAGTAGTTCAATATTCAACCTCCTTAATTCCATCATTTCTTCCTCCTGTTGTGAAAACCCTTAATATAGTGACAGCGATTGTCCTTCTCTTGAGGAAGGATATGTAACCTGATTATTTCTTCTCCCTTTGTTGGGTCCTTTTCAGAGAGGGGGAAGTGGGTTACTTGAAAGATTACCTAGGTTCTCAGTAATCCGTTGATTTCGTGTACGAACACCTTCTTCATGTTTATTGGTGCATACATCTTCTTGAGCAGGAACCTCTTCATCTGAGTCCCCTGAGTGAGCCTTATCTGGTGGATCAGCAACAACGACATTGATGACATTGATTGATGCATAATGCATAGCATCCCTTCTACCATCATTTCTGTGATATTGTCCTCTTCCATGTCTTTGATGAGACACTGCCTTTTGTTGATTCAATCCCTCGGGAATATCATGATGAACTGTAATTTGGAGGGAATCTCCTAATAATTTGGCTTTTCGTTCCTCTTGAGGCTTCTTCCACAATCTAGAAAATACCGACGTTCTCTAAGGAGGGGATTGGTGATTTGAAAAATTCCCCAGTCTAGTGGACTGGGGATATTCCTGCTGTTCCCGCTCAACTCCTCGAATCCTATTTGTTTATTCGGAGGGTTGGTTTAAAAGATTCCCCAGTCTGTCAAGCTGGGGTGGCTCATGACATGCTATGTCTGAGACTTTCTTAAAATCTCTCTTGATCTTACGAACCTTAGTCCAGAAATTAGGTGGATGCATTAACCTATATCCACTTTTATAACCTGGTTCAAAAGAACGTTGGATGATTTCCGACACTCCTTTCACTTGATGATGTGCTTACTCCATACGAGAGGACTTTTAGATATTCTTGTTTGCCTGATGTAGGAGTAATTCAACAACTTGATCTCTGTATGCTTGATTTTGAGAGGAACTAGTTGAAGCATGTTCTTGAGAAAGCTTTTGATTACAAAAAAAGCCCACTAATAGTGGCCAGCCATGGAAATAACATTTCATTAGAACATTTACGGTGGGCTTTACTGACTTTAGAGCATTGTGAAATGTAGTGCTCCCTGAACACCCCACCCTCTGACATGAATACCAGATGGGGCATTGGAAATTAACTGATGCAATCTTCTTAGTGTTCCAAGGCATGAACGTTGAAGGGCTCTCTTTTTCTTTTCAGCCTTTGGATATCGAGAGACTGATAGAGATGCCAAATCAATCTGACATTGTAACCCTTCTATTATCTTAAGATGATTTTCATATTCATCATAAGATAATACCTTCTTCTTAAATTGACAAATAGTTTTCCATATGTTGAGACGAATATCATGGATTCCATCTTCTGTCAACATCATTGGAATGTCATACTAAGAGTCAGGAAGAGGCCAAAACATGACTGGTACTTCACCTTTTTCCAGTTGTTCACTCATGTTCAACATTTCCTCTTTATCATTAAATGAAGATTCTTCCACCTATTTTGACCAGAGTTGGTGTTTCCTTTTTGCTTCATCAGATTCAACAATATTGGTAGAGAAATCATTGATCAATCTAGAAGATGCATGACTTAGGGGTGGTTTGGAGAATGACCTACACCCTGGGCTATCTTCTGATTGAGAAAGTATTTCACTTGCTAACGATAAAGCATCAAACATGACTAGTTTCTCATTTGCATGTGCCTCAAGATAAGAGGGCTTTCTCGGCACTACTTTGTCCACTAGATCATTTTCTAGGCAATGTGCATAACTACTACGGAGAGTACTTTCGCAGTGAAATTCATCATCATGGGGAGGACCACCATGGTGGGTTAAGCAAAAGATGAGATATCTTGCTCCTTAGTCTTCTGACCACACAGAGGGATCCTGTGGCTCTCATCTGAAGAGGAAACTTCAAGATCGACCAAATTTTCATGAATCAAGCCTTCATGAGGAAGTGTCTGTTGAAGAACATTGGAATTAATGTTCCCACTATTGGGAAATAAGGGAGTAGAATCTTGAATTTCAACAGATAATTGTCTAAGGGAATCAAGAACACTAGTATCGAGCAATGCCTTGTTACAGATTGGCTCTTGATCTCCTGACAGTGTTGGACGGGTCTTTTTCTTAGATGCCTTCTTATACGCTTTGCAAACCATTTGTTGACGAAAGTGGCTGCTCTGAGCTGGTGTATGTGCCTGATCAGGAAATATGGCTGGGTTAGGCTGACGATCTCCACTCAAATCAGGTGTATGTGCCTGACATGGTTGTCCGTATGATATGGGGGAGTATGACCCACAACCCTCTTGGACTGGAACAGATGTGTGTGTCTTCTCCAGAGTGAATTGTTGATGTTTCACTCCACTGGTAGGGATATATTTATGTGTCATTCCCTGATATGCTGTTGAAGATGTTATAATATTCTGACAAGGATCCATCATATGAATAGGAATTTTCTTCTGCTCTTTCACCATTGATAAAATATGCTTGGTGACTTCAGCTGTCAGAACTGGGATATACATCCATTCCGTGCTTGAAGTAGGTGTATGTGCATGCTCTTGTCCTCCAATTCCTATCAGTGAATCCTGAAAGTACTCAAGTGTGGCGGCAGAGAGTTGAGTGTGCCTCCTGTTTGTCGTCGGAGCATTCTGACTAACATCTCCATGTGATACCAAGCGAGACTGTGGTTGGCTTGATTAGTACTAGCAGGTGTATGTGCCTGCTGATTACACTTCGCCGAACATAGTTGACAAGCTCCATCATATGTAGTCAGAAGATCCTGCTTACTAACTGATGAAGTATAAACAGATGTATGTTCCTACCTATAGTACTCCACGAGAATTGCCTGGTAGGATTGGCGTTATGCTACCAGATGAGTCTGCTGGACAACGGAATTAAAACGAACAGGTGTATGTGCCCGCTCATTGCTTACCACCAAGTTAGGTTGGTGAGCTTCTCCGAAGGTGGAAGAGATGAAAACCTACTCACTGTTGACTGGATTCCACTGCTGGCGATTCATCATGCCTGCTCGGGTTCGAGGAACCTGAGCCGAACGCCTGGATTCGGTACCCTCATCATGTTGAGGGCGCACTACTGCACGAGTATGGCGGCGACTGTTAGTGGGACCCCTCAGGAAGGACTCCTGTCTACATGAATTAAGGCCCTGAGGGACCTTTTCATTCACTTACTCAGAATAAGGGAGCAAATGATGATTGTGTTTCGAGGATAACGACCCGAAACAGCTTGAGACGGTAGTCAGCACCGCCTACTTCATGATCACTGGTCATCACTGTCCGGACGACCAATGTGAGTTGTTTACTTGGAGTGCTTGTCGGGAAACCTCTAGAGTTGGGATGGTATCATGTTGACGGTACTACATAACCAGCCCATTTGATACCCAGCTTTGAAGACGCTGAGTAGGTGATGCCATCCTCAGAGAAAATGACGATCTAGCTGGAATAACAGAAGTGGCATTTACAATAGCATCATTCACAGGTGTTAATTTGAGAGCATCCATTATGGAAATGTAGAAGACCTCGGAAAAGATTGCTTGTTTGATATAACAGATGTAAGAAGATAAATTCAGCTACTATATATTTTAGATGAGCACATATGTCAATGATTGTTTTTTTGTTGGCCCTCTCATTGAGTTTTAAATAGGGGCCTAACAAATAGGTAAAACATCATTTTAACTTGGTTAAGGATTCATGTCGGGTTCACCATTTTTTGTTTCCCTCAGAATTCGGGGATGACCTCCTGGATGGGAGGTTCAAACATTCTGATCTGTTTTTAACATGTTTGTTCGTAGAACCGGAAAATTCCAATGATTCTACATCCTTTTGGACCTACTTCCCAAAGGTAGGTGCTCATTAGTTTTTGGACTGATGAGGCTTAGGAATATTCATTGGTCAAGAGGATGGGAGGTCGGACTAGTCACACCTTTTTTAGGGGAATTATTGTCTATTCTGGGACTCTATTTATAGATTTTAGTTTTGTTCATGAATCCTTATTACATTACCAAGTATAAAATGAGCTTTCCTTTAGATCTGAAAATCAATGATTAAATATGTAGGAAATTTACAGAATCTTTTATATGTATTCGAGGTTCTTCATCGATAGAGAGTCATCTATATTTATTAGAGATTCATGGACAATGGTAACCTTAGGAACATTTATATAGAAGTCTCTTGGTCATTATGATGACCATGATGGTTTTAAAGCCACTCAGTGGGGCACTTGAAGTTTATTATCATTCAAAAGGACATGGATGATTTCAGAGCTGGGATCAAACCCGCAGATGGGCTACCTACGAATCCTTTGTTTAGAATAGGAATCAGAACCCACTTAGTTCAATTAAGGTAGTATGATGTTTATGATTGATAGCTCAAAGAAGGATGTCATAATTACTTTTACACTCTAAGCTCACATGAGTCATGCTCGATGTGATAAAAAAGAGGTATTGGTAAAAATTAGACAATTGGGACATGAAAGATGCAATCATAAGAAATGATGTGGGGATTATGTATGTATGACTGCCTAGATAATGAAGATTAGGATTTAATTCAGGGAAGAAATCTAAGAACATGGTCCATAAAGGTATATGTGCTTCATGGAGATTTGAATACTCTAACTTGGGGATTACTCCTCAAAAGGAGGCCCAAATTAGAAAAGGATTGATAATTGGGTTATACTCCTGAGAAGGAATCGTAGATAAAAGGTAAATTAGGACCAGTTAAGAGAAATTAAGACTAGGGCTTACTCCTGAGAAGGAGGCCCATGTTAAAAGACTTTAAAAAATAAGGGACTTGGGACTTATTCCTGAAGAGGATGCCCAAATTTGAGACTGGGACTTATTCCTGAAAAGGAGGCCCAGAGTTAGTGGACATGTAACTTAATCCTAAAGAAGATTCCCATAATTTGGGGAATTATGACTGGGACTTATTCCTGAAATGGAAGCCTAGGTTAAAGGAATTATGACTGGGACTTATTCCTGAAATTGAATCCCAGGTTAAAGGAATTATGACTGGGACTTATTCTTAAAAAGGAATCCCAGGTTAAAGGAATTATGATTTGGACTTATTCCTGAAAGGAATCCCAAATTTGGATTCACTCATCTTAAAGGATGAGGTTGAAAGAATGAAATCTCACTCTTTAGTGACATAACGATGTGTAAATCACTATGTTTTGAGAGATATTCCATAGAATTCCTTTCAGATAAAGAAGTCAAATCTAGAAATCAAGCCATAAATGGCTTCGAAGAGTGTCTTGAAGACTAAATCATTCATAGGAGAGGTGGAATGGCTTAAGAGTGGTAAAAATGGGCAAGAAGGGCACCCAAAAAGGCAGGGGAGCACAAGTCCTGGCAGGCGTGCATGTATTGCGTGGGCGCACAAGTCTTGGTCCCACAGGTACACCTACGTGACACATGGGTACTTTCACGATGATAAACCAGTAGGGTAATACTTGAGTGACTCTTGGTTAAAGCCTTTAGAATCATCTTGAGGTTCTTCTAGAGGAGTGGCGCACAAGTTCTATTAAAGGAGTTAGGCGGTGTGCAAGTGTGGTCACATCCCTTAAGGACTGGCCACTCAGGCGCGCAAGTGTTGATGAGTATCAACACATAGACTGTCCTCCCCCTCATTAGATATTCAGTTCTAGGTAAGAAATTACCTTAGAAGTGTTTCGGAAGCTTTGAGAAGAGACTAGGTCACCGGGAGCTCAAATCAGAATTCTGGAAAAAAATTCCTCTTCGAAATGGGGGGCCCACAGGGTCTATTTATAGGCAATAGAAGACCCTGAGTGGTTATCACTTAAGGTGCGCAAGTTACTTGCACGACCATTTAGGTGTCGCGCAAGTGGACTTGCACGACAGTGATGGATCCTATGCGGCAGATGTGCTTTTGAAGCCTTTTTCTTGCCTTTATCGATTTTTGAAGTTTTCATCAAAGGATGAATCAATTTGTGCTAAGTCATTTCCCTTTACGTTCCTTTGGACATTGTGAGGAAAAAGGAGCGTCAACATAGTGAAATGGGTATTTTAGTCATGAAATATTATAGTATTATATTTAAAATATATTCATCTATGTCAATATACTTTATTGAATATTATTATTTGTATTAAATACAATGATACCATCCAACCATTTTAATTGTATGTTTTGGATCATTTTTATGGGGGAATGTTTGATAGTTCATCTAATATGGAAAATTATTAATTTTTTAGGCATGTTGATCAAGATTTTTATTCATATATTAAATTAATTGGTCTTGTAAATTTATGGAAGAGGCCTACTATAGCCACTCGATGCATCAGTAGGTCTGATGAGAAAAAATTATTAGGTTTTGACTAAGGCCTTAACCATTTATTTTTATATTTCTTGGAATAAGGCCTCATAGATGTTTTCAAATGTCCTACCAAGACCTCAATAGTAAGTATCAGATGATCTAAATAATAAATTCCATCATTATGAAATAATTTATTGATATCTATATATGATTATTTTATTTTTTATTATATCCATTTTTAAGTTTCTAGACTATGTGATTTTTTATATGCAATTATTTTGACCATTATTTATTCTTTCCAATTTATTAATTCTTTATTAGTTTTTATTGTACACATAACCATAGTGAGCATCTGATCTTTCTATATTCATTATTTTATTTTCCCCAATATATGAATAATGGAATTATCAATAACAACAAGGTTGAAAACATTATTTTATGTAATATATTTTATATTTCAAAATGTAATTTTAGAATCATATTTCTATCTATTTCATTGAGACTATTAAAATATTTCGTCATTTGAGATGCAATTACATGTATCTAGTGCCAATGTAATAATGTAACCACTAGCTTTGGACAACAAGGGTTGGTGTATATACAATCTATGACCCCATGGATTGAAAATTATAATGACCAGAACTACTATAAAAAAATTCCCCTTTTGATTTAATTAAATGTATTATAGTTATAAAACACATGAAATCCTTTTGTTTTATTATATCCAATTTATTTAAATGACCATAAGTATCTTTACCATTGATAATATTTCCATTTAACACATGACTAATTTAAATTTAGTGTTTTATCAAATCCATTTTACACCGAAAAATGAATTTATGGCCTCATCAAAAAGGAATATACCCTATGAAAGACATAATCAGAGCTTCCACGGGAGATATCATTTCAGGGATTTTCCCTAGTCTAAGCCCAAGTCCAGATCACCAAACTTAAGCATGATCAGAATAGTTTTATAGAATTATATCATGATTATTGATATCAAAGACTAAACCATGTTCACCGAACGACCCCATGAAATCACAACCATCGTGCCCCAAACTCTTAGGGTGTATGCTAGTGTATTCAATATATATGTATCAATACACTAGAATTAAGAATATGTAAAATATTTTTTATAAAATAATTAATATATTTCATCCTATTTTTGTTAATTGTAAATGACTTTAAAAGCAAAAATAGTATTTTTGGTTAATATTAATTTTTTTTAGAATTATATTTCTTTGGAATTAATGGATTTTTGAACTAAATAATTTTCTAATAAATTATTATAAAATAACTTGTATCAAATATAAATGAGATATTATTTTTAAGAAATCAAATAAATTTTTTTAAAGGGTTCATAAAATATTTTCAAAATCATAATGTTTTAAATTAATGTTTGTTTTTATTTTAAATGTGATAAATTGCATATTTAATAATTTATTTAGATAAAATTATTATTTTTTTGAATAATGATGTCAAAATTATCTAATGGTTAATTCTTCATATGTTTTTGATACAATCAAATTGTTGGGTAAAAATTAAATACTATATAAATATAATTTATGGTTTATGACATCACAATGACACAAAAGTGTTTTAATAAGTTATATAAATGGTTTTTAAGAATAAATATATTGTTAAAATTAATTTAATGTTATTTTAGGTTTATTTATTTTTTTAATCCATTTTGAATCCTCAGAGACTTATAATATATTTTTAGATTTTGAAATCATTTCTTTTAGAGTGTGACTTTCCGCCAATTAAAAAAGGGTAATAATTTAATAAGTTCATCCATTTGACTTATAAAATAATGTATTCCTCCTCCAATATTTAGAATCCATGGGAAAACCATGGGAGGGTTTTTGGTTTTGAATATTTTATTATGTATATTCCAAAAGTAAAATAATAAAGAAATACCCCTCCATTAATATATAAACCTACCCAATCCCCCATTTATTTTCACAAAATGCCCATAGAGAACATCTAAACACTTCCCAATACTCTCTAGAGTCCTCTGAAGGCTCCCCCAAACTTTCAAGAAAACCCTCCCAAGCCTTTGGAGTCACAAATTCTAGTAAGGGATCCTCACCTTCTTCTTCTTATTCTTTAAATAAAAAATCTTCCTTGATATTAGTATTTATAAATATTTTTTGATTATATTGTAATTAATTTAATATTATTTTTAAGGTAAAATTGATGTAATTTTAATGAGATATTAGTTATCCTTTCACATTTTGATATTTATCCATTTCATTACTATGCCGAAATTCTGTAATAGATCTTCCACTATCCCCTTTTATCAAGCACTCCTTTAATGTTATGTATTTTAATGTACAGTTTATTATGTTGGAATAAGTTATTATATATACCCCTTACTATAAATTTTATGTATAAATTATTAGATCCCCTTTAACTCTCATTCATCCATCCTTCGAACCATTATGTACACCCGTTACAACACTGAAATTTTGTAAGGGTCATTTCTTGTCTTCTCCTTCTTCTAGTTTCTTAATTATTATATTCTTTATATTTAAAATTCCATGTGATGGGTAATTTAATAAAATGTTGATATTACTATCCATTTCATGTAAAAATTATGAGATACCCATTTCTTTCTCATCAACCCATTTTATTAACCTCTATGTTGCACTATCATGCTACTGAAATTGCCCCATGATTTTCCATACTAAAATAAATATATAGGGATTACCATACCCATTTATCTGACATGGATATTCACATTTATACACATATATTTCTTTCATTTGGGACATATATGTTTGTATTCTGAACTCATTGATTGTGGAATAAATTATGACTATGAATGAATCCATGTTATATGATCTATGTGGAACACTTAAACATGAGAATGAAATGATTAGGAAGGGTGTTCCCAGATATTTCTCCAATGTATTGGGTAATGGTTAGTATCATGATATGTCATTTTGGGATAGGGTTTTGAACTGATCTCATTATGGTAAATTTTCAACCATGATGTCTTGGATGATATATATATGAATTATGTTTATGATCCTATGTTTTAAGTCATTACCACATTTCCCATGTTGTCATTATAATGAAGTATCATGCATTATTATCAATGTTCCTATTTTGCTCTATTTATATTCCTATTGTCTAAAATGACATTCTTTATTAACTTTATTCCTTGGTTATCCCTTATTGAGCTTTATAACTCACCCCTTTATTATATATTATCTTAAGTTATCTCCTGAAGTTTTAAGTATGAAGGATATTTTTTATCATGTTAAAGAAGTTTTCAATAAAGATGTAGTTTTTTATGTTTTAATTTATTATATAATGTACCTAAATTTTGCAAAGGCACTATAAATATCTATCATCCTGGTCATATGAATTGTTATTTTATGTAATATGTGAAGTTTAAATATGAAATAATGAGCAGGGTTGTTATAGTTGGTATTAGAGTATAGATTTATTTATTATTGTTATTAGCACTTGAAAACTCTAGTGAAAGCCTTAGGATTATAAAACACAAGTTACTTCCTTGTTTATGAGACAAAGTATAATAAAACATCACTAAATTTTGGTAATTAAAGTGTATGTTTTTTATTATGTAAATACATCCATTTCTGTATACTGTAAGTGGATGTGGTTCTGACATAGAAATACATAGCAGAAAAAACACTAAAAATATGTCCCAAGCCCAACACGGGGTATTCTGGTACACAAAACTAGTTCCTACAGTTCACCTAGTTTTACAATCTAGGGAGATATGCTTTGGTAAATTCGTACGCTCTTTAAAAAACAATATTAAGAGAAAAAATTAATGTAAATATATATGTTATAAAATAGATCATGGATAACAAAGATTGATGCCTAGAAACTCATAAGTTAAGAAGATAAATTAAATTTATAAGTTATCCATTTAATTTCACAATATTCCCCTTTATGTGTTTAATTATTTAAGATACTCTTCCCAAATTTTCCTTTTATTCTATCCAATGTTCATAAATATGATAAATCGTGTTAACAACTGATGCAAAGGGTAATGTGATGGCTCCCAAATGAGATACCCAATCAGATGGGAGCTCACCTATGACATATCATGGTTATTCAATAATATTTATAAAAAATGATTAAAAAAAATAGAACTTGGAAGAATTCCCAAGGAAATCACGGAAGATGAATATGGCATCTCATGAAATGGAATATGATAAAAATGATAAGGGAATGAAGACCCAATTTCCTTTGTGCAATAGTTGTGGAAAAAGGTACCAAGGGAAATGTCACAAAGGGACTAAGTGATGTTTTAAGTGTGGAATGTTAAGGCAAAAAGTATCCAATTTCCATGAAAATGGATAGTGTGATGGATGGAAACATTATTCATTCTAGGACACAATATATAGTTTTATTTCATAAATGTCGAGAATTCGGGAATTATATAATAAAATGCTATATTGCAAGGGTTGGGAAGCATGATGAGAATCAACAATATCCTTGATCGAAGGAGTACATAAAGCCTATAATTATTTGGATAATGATAATCTAATTACATGTAACCACTACTTAAAATTTGTGTTTGTCATATTGTATTAAAATTCATGTCCTGTTAGCATATTTTGTATGTTTTCTAATAACATTGACTCCCCACCTCATATTATATTAAATAATTAGGGAAAACTTTTATGAATATTGTATGACATGGTGAAGACTATGGAAATATTTTTCATTAAAATATTATAAGTCTCCATTTGGTGTAATTTTATGAAATTTTGGGCTTGGATTGGCTTTCCCTTTAAAGAGCCATCATAAATTGTTGTGATAAGGAAATCACTATTCATATGGAGAATCGATCCCCAATTCTATATATGTGCAAGGCTGTGGATGGAAATTTTTTAGAACAATCATATGAATATAAGATATCATTTCCATATGAGAAATAATATCAATATGGAATTATTAATTAAAAGGAAAATATCATCCTCAAAGACATTTTTATTATGAGAGAATATTGTGATGTGTTTCCTAGGGACTTTATCGGTGTTCCCCCTATCCGAGAGGATTAATTTTCAATAAATCCTATAGCTAGCGTGTTTTTAATATCCACGACTCTATATAAGTTGGATATCGTGGAACTTGAGAAATTTAAGAAAAATCTATAGGATAAACTTGATAAAGGATTTATATGCCCATGTTCCTCACAATGGGGTGAACTGGTCCAATTCATTACGAAGAAGGATTGGTTAATGTACCTTAACATTTATTATCATGATCTCAAAATGATCATGATAAATAAAAAGTATCCTTTTCCATTAATTGATGACTTGTTTAATCACCTATGTAGAGCACAATACTTCTCCAGGGTGGATATATGGTGGGGATATTACCATGTTATGGTGAAGGTAGGGGATATCCCGAAGACTACATTTCGTACAAGGTATAGACACTAAAAGTTCATTGTGATTCCATTTGGACTCACTAATTCTCTAGAAATATTTGTCGATTTAATGAATAGTGTATTTTTAGATTTCATCAAAAAGTTTGTGGTAGTATTTATAGATGATATTATAATAAATTTTAAATCCAAGGAGGACCATGAGGAGAATCTGACAATTGTACTAATTACCTTGAAAAAGGATAATCACCATGTGATGTACAACAAGTGTGAGTTATGGTTGAAGGAAGTCTCATTATTTGGGAATATAATCTCAAGTAATGGGATACCTATGGGTCCTTTAAAAAAATTGTAGTATGACCAAGGTCAACATCTGTGATAGAGATCCATAATTCCATGGGATATCTGGATATTATCACTAATTAGTGATAAATTTCCTAAAATTGTGAAACCATCATACCAAGAATACTCAGAAGTGATTCATATTTTCTCTGAATAGTGAATGTGAAGAATGCATCATGAAGTTTAAAATAGGCTTATCACTACCTCTATTCTCACACTACCCACAAGAGGGGAGATTTTCGTAACTTTCATTGATGCTTAGAAGAAGGGATTGTGTTGTGCATTGATGAGAAATGAAAATTCATATCATGTTCTTCAAGGTAGTTTAAAATTCATGAGAAAAACAGTCCCACACATGATCTGTAGTTGGCAGCGATGATCTTAACTTTGTAAAATTGGATGCATTACCTATTTGGGGAGAAGTGTGAAATATATGTAGATCACACATTTATTAAATATATATTCACATAGAAAGAGATGAAGATGTGCCAATAAAGATGATTATAGATCATCAAGGATTACGAATTCTCAATCCACTACCATCTTGGGGAAGCGAACAATGTGGAAGATTATCTATGCAGAAGGGATCCAATAATTCTATCACTAATGAGAATTGAGAAGGATATGATCGTCCTATATTTGAATAGGATGTGCATAGAAATAATACTATAAGGTACATCATCAATCATTTAAAAATTATTTCTAAATTGTCTCTTCTTGAATGGTTAAATGTTACTAAAAAATATAATGTGGCAATTTAGAACAAAGTGGAAACTATATGAAAAGGTTAAAACATGGATTTCAATGTTAATGAAGAATGAATTGGGAGAGTTTTTTCAAGACTATGTGTTCCATAAAATCCTAAGTTAAAGAATGAACTATTGGATAGTGCACATTGTTAGACATTATACATTCACCCCAGAAACAAAAAAATGTATTGAGATATCATAGAACATTATTGGTGGGAAAACATGATGAAATAAATCATTGATTATAAATCAAAGTGGCAGGTATGTCAGTAAGTAAAGGATGAAAGGAATAAGTATAAGTGGATTATACAACCATTACGTATACCAACTTGGAAAAGGGAAACCATCAGCGGGGACATTGTCACCAGACATCCGAAGACATCTTGAGGAAACAATGTTCTCTACATTTTCATGGATCATCTTACAGAGACTATACACTTCATTGCGATCCAATAATATTTCTCAAGTGATCAACTAGCATGGATACAACTCATAAAAGTAGTAAGGCTGTATGAAGTACCACTAACTATTTTTTCTGATCGAGATCCAAGATTCCCCTATATATTTTGGAAAATTCTCTACCATTATCTAAACACTAAGATGAACTTCAGTACGTCTTATCACCCAAAATACAATGACTAATCTATGCATACATTCACGACCCATCCTCCGGGGCCCATGCTGTGACTACCCCAAGCCCACCTTCCATAAGCCAGCGGCTGGTGACTAGCACCAAAGGTGCAAATCCCTAAATTGGGAAGGCATTGCCATTATAAAAAGTAAACAAACACAACAGAGTACGATCTGAAAGAAAAACACTTTGTAAAACTGTATACAAATGAGAGCTGAATGTAAAAGGGGACTGAAATAAAATCCCAATAGTATAGTACAAGAAAACTAAAAGTACAAGTACTACTGAAGAAATGTAAATCAGCCGCTGGATCGTCCTCCGAAAAATCTACCCAGAAAGGTAGGTACAGATAGCCTACACAACGCTCCAATTCCTTCTGTCTCCGCCATGTACCATCATGTCGTGTGGTCCACCTCTTAGTACCATCGAGTCCGGGTACACCCAGCCTCGGTCATCGTTGTTCATCGTCTACATACAATACCACCAGGTGCGGGCATAGCCTGTGCATCGGTGAATATAAAAATACTCAGTAGGGACCCCGACACCACCAATGTCTCTCAAAATTCACCAAGGATGAACCACAGAGTATGAAAACAATGGATAACCATTACGTAGGTATATTCCCATACATATACCTAAGTTATCAGGTAACTCATCTCGATCATGAAGAAAACACAGAATTCATTGACTCATCTCACACATCTATACAACTTTTGTAGAGAGATAGAGATTCTCAGATGTAGTCACTAAATCAACTAAGTTGTCGGACCCACATGGGATCCAGGACCAGCAGTTAGAACTTTCGGACCCACACAGGATCTAGGAATAGTAGTCAGTGATGTTGGACCCACACATGATCCAGGACATCTAGTTAGAACTGTCAGACCCACACAGGATCCAGGAATAGTAGTCAGTGCTGTAAGACCCCCACATGATCCAGGACCAGCAGTTAGAACTGTCGGACCCACACAGGATCCAGGAACAGTAGTCAGTGCTGTCAGACCCACACAAGATCTAGGACCAGCTGTTAGAACAATTGGACCCACACATGATCATGGAATAGTAGTGAATGCTATCGACACACATAGGATCCATAACCAGGAGTTTAAACTATCGGACCCATATAGGATCTTGGAACCGTAGCCAGTGCGCAGCCAGCCGCAGGGTTCCACTAGAGCACGCTTGATTCCATGAGGGTCCGCTCCTCAAGATTTGTGTCGATATAACATCTTCCATTAAGTCCCACCATTAAGTATCCCAAAGGTACACCTCGTCATAGGGTTCTCAATACAATATACAGCGTGTCAATCGAACGCTAAGTCTATGAGTTATTAGCTTCTTAGTCCCAGGGGGCTGGTTGGATTCGTGTACGATCCAACCTGACTGTAACTCATCAAAACCCCAAACTCCAGTGTGGTATACTAAAAGGTATTGTCACACTCCAAGAAATCCAGCACCTTAGACGTTTGGTCAAACGGTCATCTGGTGCCAAAGATATGGGATAGAATGTAAAGGGTTGGTAGTGGGCCCAGGTCCAGTCCGACCCAGCTGTACCGACTTGGCCCAACCCAGTCTAGTCCGACCCGATTAGACCTCTTGGGTATGGACCGACCTATTGGACGGGCCAGGCTATTAGGTTCAACCTGGTCCAATGGGCCCAGCCCAGCGGACTGCAAGGGAGGTTCATCCTTGAGGTCATCGTGTAGGTGGTTCGGTCTGGAGACCGGGGCTAGTTAGGCTGGCACCACGTGGGGCATGACTGGGAAGGCTAGGTGGCAGCCTGGGCCGGCCGGTGGGGCACCGGACAGGGTGCTAGGTAGGCTAGTAGGTCAGCCAGGAGGGTGCCGGGCAGGTTGGGTGGCGGTCTGGGTAGGCCGGCGGGGCACCAGGCAGGGCGCACAGGGTGCGGGTAGGCCATGAGTAGGCTGTGTGCGCCGGGATGGGTGCGCGGGGCGTAGGGAGGCCATGCGGGGCGCAGTTAGATCGGAAGGGCATTGGTCGGGGTGCGCGGGGTGGGGGGAGGTCGCGGGCAGGCCACGCGGGAGGTAGCGGGCAGGCAGGCCAGTGGCCGGGAGCACCGCGGGGGCGGCGCGATTCACAGAGTCCATCGTTATCACAGCCTTTGTCATTTCCAACCTTTTCGCCTCATAGTTGTTACGTTTCCATACTGAAGAATGCCACATGAAGGAAAAAATCAACGGAACATGTCGGGCAATGTTATGTTGCATGTATACTCTGCATTTGTGGTGATAGTAAAAGTTTCATAAGAACGAAGCTCAAAAACCTTCATTTTCCAAAAAGGAGAAAATAACAAGGTACTCATATGAATTTAATCACCCTAACTTTGATTCTTCATTCGTCCTTTGTTGACGGAGTCGTGGAGGATGGTCATTGAAGACGTCTCACGATGGCTAAAGACTCGAAGAAGAAGTCGAAGAATGATCAGCTTCCTTCATTCTTTGTTCTTTGTTGGAAGGGGAATTCTTTATTGGAGTTCTCCTTCTCTATTAAGTTATTCTCTTTCCAAGCTCCACCAAAGTGAATATTCCAATAAAATAATAGATTTTAATATCCAATTAAATTGTTGGAAAATTAATCAAATTCACTAATTAATTAGGTAGGCTCCCCTTAACTAATGTGAAATGATGGAACGAATTAATTAGGGTATATTCGCACAAAATAAATAAAGAGAAGTTGAAGAGGCTCCCCAATATTAATTGGAGCTTGAGAGTTTTCTCCACTTTAATGGGGAGTTTCAAGGGGATAAGAGCCTAGGTAGTCCCCACCTCATTTATCCTCACATGGGAGGTTGAGATGTAGTGGGCCCCACCACTATAAACTTTCATGGGAGGTTATGGTGAGGTGGCCCCACCTTCTACATTTAGGTGGAGGTTTTAACCACCCAACACTCACTTGGCGTCTCAAATAAAATAATGTGGTGCACACTTTATTTTATTATTTTCCATGAAAACCCAAAAACTAACATTTAACCTTGACCCACTACCGTCAAAGTGAAAGTCTCCTTAAGTGAATAACAGTGCTACAAGTTCAATGGTGCCTTCGGATTTCAATTCCGAGCACCGGTTCAAAAGTTATAAAATCTCGCTCGTACATTTACTAAACGTACCCAAACAAAACTCCAAAAATTAATTCCGGGAACACCGAGACTCAGAATCACGAGCTATCAGTTTTCGTGAACTCGTAAAAATCCCATGTATTTACGAAAATAAATTCCATAGAAATTCCGGGTCTTTACATTCTCTCCACATTAGGGCTTTACATCCCCGTAAGCTACAACTCGTACTAGGGGAACAAATGGAGGTACTAAGCATGCGTCTGAGCCTCCCACTCAAATGTGCTCTCATGGATGTCACGTTCTGACAACGAATGCTCACCAGAGGTATCGACCATCCATGTAGGACCCACTTCTATCGATACTCAATATCCATTGGAACCTTCGTGAATGTCGCCTCATCGTCGATGTCCATCTCTCCATGGTCGATGATGTGGGGAGGGTTGTGCACGTATCTCCTTAGCTAGGATATATGGAAGACATCATGCACCAAGTGAAACTAAGGTGGAAAAGGTAGGTTATAATCTACCTCACCTAATCTACTGAGGACATTGAATGGTCCGATGAATCTCAGAAATAACTTGCGCCACGACCAAATCTCTGTAAACCTCATCGAGATGAGACCCGTAGAAAGACGTGGTCGCCATAATCGAACCCCATAAGCCTCTGTCTCCAATATGCATATTAATTATTTCTGCTCTGTGTAGTCTTCATCCACTCCTGGATGATCTGTACCTTCTCCATGGTAGCTCGTACCATCTCTGGTCCCACTATTGCTGACTCCCTTGGGTCAGTCCTACATAGTGGTGATCTGCTTGGTCGACCATACAGAGCCTCAATAGGTGTCATCCCGATGGTGAAGTGATAGTTGTTGTTGTATGAAAACTCCACCAAAGGTAAGTGATCCTCCCATCTGCGACCGTAGTCAAGGACACAAACATGTAGCATGTCCTCAAGGGTCTGAATGGTTTGCTCGGCATAGCCATCCGTTTGAGGATGGAAGGCAGTGCTTAGACGAAGCTGCATCCCAAAAGCCTCCTACAACCCCATCCATAGCAGTGAAGTAAACTATGTGTCACGGTAGGAGACAATATAAGAATGCACTCCATGTAGTTGCACAATCTCATGCATGTAGAGGAGTCCCAGACTCTCTACTGAGCCCTTCCCTCGGATTGGTGGGAAGTGGACCAACATGGTGAGTCGGTCAATGATCACCCAAATCGAGTCATGACCGCTATATGTACATGGAAATCTCATCACGAAGTCCATGGATATTCCATCGCACTTCCACTATATGACCTCTAAAGGCTGAAGCAAGCCTACTGGTACCTGGTGGTCCGCATTCACTTGCTGAAATGTAAGGGATCAAGAAACAAACTCCGCTACTGACTTCTTCATACCTGGCCACCAATGCTGTCATCGAAGGTCCTAGTACATCTTCAGCACTACTGGATGTAGCTTTAGAGGGGATGTTTGGAAATCCCTCAACACTTCCTCCTTAAGTGACACTGGCACCATAGTAAGTCCTCTGAAGAAGATGACGTGCTCCCCACCTTCAGAAAATCCATCAGGTGCTGGACCTATGGATATCTGAGCATGTCATATCTCGCAGTCAGCGTTTCCACACTGTGCCTCCCTGACTCACTGAAGAAGTGGGGGAGTGACTGTAAGAGACTGTAGAAAGGCTGCTCCATCTCTATCCACAAAGGATATCTATAAATTAACCAGCTACTCTATCGCTTCACCTAATAGTTGTATACCATATCTCCTGCTGAGTGTGTCTCCTACAACGTTCCCCTTTCCAAGAGTATATACTATCTCGAAGTCATAGTCTTGGAGGAACTCAAGCCATCACTGTTGTCTCTGGTTCAGGTCCTTTGAGAGAAGATGTACCTGAGACTCTTGTGGTCAGAGATGACTTTGATATTGTCACCCATAAGATAGTTCCACAACATCTTCAAGGCGAAGACCACTATTGCTAACTCCAGGTCATGGGTGGTGTATTTCTACTCAGGATTTCTTAGGTGATGAGAACCATAAGTGATCACTACTCACTCTTGATTCAGGAAACACCTGATTCTGGTCCCTAATGTGTCGCAGTAGACTACGTACTCTATGCCCTCCTCTGGAAGACTCGTGATGGGGGCACTAGTTAGCCTATTCCTTAGCTCTTGAAACCTCTTCTAGAATCTCTCTGACCATATGAAGGGTTGACCCTTATTCATCAAGGATAATAGTGGTGGTGCAACTCTATAGAAGTATGCAACAAACCTTTGGTAATATCTAGATAATCCCTGGAAACTATGATCCTCCGTCACACTCTTGGGTGGCTCCTAAGCAAGTAACATCTCAATCTTCACTTGATCCACTAAAACTCTAGCCTCCGAGATGACATGTCCCAAAAAGTGAACCTCTCGGATCCAAAACTAGAACTTAGAGAGCTTACCATAAATCTAGTGCTCTCAGAGTCTGTCCAGTACTACCTACAAATGGTAGGCATGCCCCTCCTCGGTAGTTGAGTAGATCAAAATGTCTTCGATGAAGATAATGACAAAGCGGTCAAGGTATGACTGGAAAGTCCTGTTCCTGATACCCATGAACACTACTGGAGTGTTGGTTATGGCGAAAGGAATAACCAAGAACTCGTAGTGGACGTACCAACATCTGATGGTTGTCTTCTTCAAATCCTCATCTCGAACTCTGAGCTGGTGATAGCCTGATCTGAGGTCTGTCTTTGAGAACCACCATGCTCCCTTCAGCTGATCAAAGAGGTCGTCAATCCTTGAGAGTGGGTACTTGTTCTTCACGGTCACATATTTTAGGCAATGGGAGTCAACACAAATCCTCAGGCTCCCATTCGCCTTCGTGGAAAACAGAATTGGAGCTGCCCAGGGAGAAACATTGGGCTAGATGAATCCATTTTCTTGCAAGACTTCTAGCTGTACCCGCAACTCACGAAGCTCAGCGGGAGCCATTTGATATGATGGTTTAGATATTGGTGTCTTCTTGGGGTACTGTTCAATGTAAAAGTCCACCTATCTATGAGGAAGTAGACTTAGGACATCATCAGGGAAAACATCTGTGTACTAGTCCACCACTACAGGATATCTCAGACTCTCCACATCAACCACTCTGCGGGTAACGGAAGCCAACTGATGAGTGATCGGATACACCCTCCTCCGAGTATGTCTATCATACGCTGCAAAGGATCCCTTCTCACCAATGGTGAAGGTGAACCTGGTCCCATCCATGCAGACACACCACACTTTGCACCTAATACAGTCGATCTAAGCATGGAATGTAGATAACCAGTCCATACCCAAGATGACATCTTAAGGCCTCGACGCCACTATGAGGAGATCCCAGCCGAAGATCTTGCCTCCTAGAGTAATCTTACACTACCGGCACCAATGTGAAATCGTCGATTCTTCTCCTGTAGGAGTCTCTATCCATAAGGATAGATCCAACGGCTACGTCGGAATCTCCGAGCTCCGAACGAGGTAGTGGCAATGAAAGAGTGATGGGCACCTGTGACTATAAGTACTGTAGTTATGGTGGAGTAGACACAGATCGTACCATGAATCATCTTCGGAGCGCCAAGGTCATATGCTTAAGCTACTTGAAGCTGGGATCTTGCCTGTCCACCTACTCCCTGTGGTCGGGGTGGACCTCCTGGTGGTGGTGGCAGTAACACCTCAAATCGTCGTCCACCACCAGCTGCATGGCCAGCTCCTCCGCCTTGTCTGCCTGCTCCCTGTGGTCTGCCTCAATAATATCTTTGTCTCTACCTGAGAGGTCCCTCAACTATCTGGTGATCATATAAATGGTGGTTCAGAAAATCACTATCCATGTGAGCATGACCTCCACATGAGTAACACTGCTCGTTCTTGGCAAGTCTGTCTCCACTTCGGGTACCCCGGAAAAACGATCATGAGTCATGCGGTCATCCACCTATAGGTCTGGTACTATTGGACCTCCACATCATCTATCTACAACCATAAGTAGAAGCCTCCACTATATGTCAACTAGTGGTGTGTGTCGCTGCTGGAGACTGCTCAGCAAATAAAACTCTCCACTAAGAGGGCTCGCTCCAACACCCCTACCAGCATCGAGATGCTGGGAAAGATCACTGAAGCTATGATCTATCACCTGATCCCCAGCTCAAAGGTCCAGGACCTAAAGAATGGGACTCATACCATATCTGTGTGGTAGTGCGAGTGGTTGGTGAACCTCACTGAGTACCGTGTCACAGACATGCTACCCTGCTGTAGATGCAGTAGCTCTTGTATCTGCCCCACACGTAGGGTGGCTTGGAAAAACTCCTCCCGAAATAGGCTCTTGTAGTCAGCCTAGAGAGGTGTCATCTCGTCATGCACCTCGAGCATCAGGCTCCACCATATTCCCGCTACATCCAATAGAAGGCTAGTAGTAAGAATCACCATGAAGTTGGCTGGTGTCCCTTCTAGTCTTAAGACTCTCACCAAAACCTCCTGTCAATCCTCACCTGCCTGCGGGTCTATCTCTCCCCTGAACGTGGTGTAACGACACAAATTTTTTCAATGGAAATTTCCTTCTTATAATTATGTCATAAAATCCCATTAAAACACAAAATAATGAAATACTAAGTGCTAAGTGACCTCTAAACACAAGTTTTTCACTTCTGTTTTGGGAATTTTGAGAATCTGACATACATGGTTGTGTTCAAAATGTTTTTTGGAGTCTAATAAAACAAACATATTTTTTTTCTGAACAGTCACCTACCCTTATGAATAGTAACATACCATTATGAATAGTAATATGACCCTTATTAATGGTAAATTATCCAGCATAATAGTAACCTTACCCATGAATAATTAAATAAAATTTAGACATCTCAGAAAGTGACAATTTGACCTTAATAAATGTTTTGGTATTTTGTAAGTCATAAATAAATAATTATAATTAATTAATTAATTTAAAAGATAATATTTTTAATAAAATGTGTTCATTAAATATCAAATAAATTTATTATACTTATTAGATAATTTCATAAGACCATACATAATTTTTAAAAGCACTATAAAATCAGTTTAAATTTTAAAAAGTGTTTTTTAAGAAAAATATGATTTTAATTAAATATTAAATTAATAATATATAGAATATTATTTTTGAAAAATTGAATTCTTTTTTGGATTCTACAAGTCAAAAAATGGTAGGGGTAAATGTCTGGCTTTTTTCTAAGATACAACAATTTTTTATGAATAGTAAAATACCATAATTTACAAAATAAGCTAAATAAGCTAATTATAGAGCCATGTGTGATGTTATACTGATGTAAGCCCACTTGTTTTGGGAAAATATGATTATATTACTATTATTGGTAATTGAAGACTCACTATTCCTTGTATTAGGGGAAATTAATATACTAATGAATATTATTTTAAGGAAACCCCTCTCCCCTCCACTATAAAAACAACCATTCACACCCTCATTTCCTCACACCTCTCAAGCTCCAAAACTTCTCTAAAATATGGTCAAACATCCTCCCGATCCCTTCTCCCATGTTTAAGAGCTTCTGGTATCATCAAATGACTAAGGAAATATTCCTTACGGAAGATCTTAAGAAGGAGATTTAATAAGTAATTTCTCTCTCTCTTCTCCTTTAATTTCCTTTCAAGTTCTAGTTTATTTCTTGATCTCTCCCCATCTATCTTCATCCAAATATTATTTTAACTCCAGTATTATACATGTACTATAATTTTATGATGAAAATGGGATATTATATCATCAAACCCCCTTTCCCTCTTCCTTATATTTTATTAAGGAGAACATTGTTTGTGAGGTGTTAATTTATCACCTTAAAGAATGAAAAGTTTTATTCTTCCATTTCTACCTTCAGATGCGGTCATGAAAACATGCTTGAACCATAAAATTTTATATCCATTATATCCTATTTAATGTTCTTGAACTAACTTATGACCATATTTCTAGTGATAAAATAAAACAAGTTCATTATGATCGAAAACAAATCGCTAAAATTAACCCAAAAAATCATCATTTCATTCTTATCTAATGATACATCCACATGGATCTAATATAATTAATTATAAAATCATTAAAACTCCTGTAATATCATTAATAACATGAAATACCATTTCTTGATGTTTACCCATCTTCTACCCGAACATCAACTTAAGAATACAAGTGAACCACTCAAGAAAACCATAAAAACAAACATTCCCGAACAATGTTTTTGAACGCTATAACTAATCCAAAGGCACATAAAATCATTTAATAAAACCATAATGAACCATATTAATTTAAAAAAGGTTTTGGATTTCTAATTAATGAATATAATGTCATTATGCAGGACATTAAATAGAAGGATGCATTCAGATACAAGGTAAGGGGAAATTCTTGAACCCAACTTTCGTCATTTGGGTTAGCCCTCTTTCACTCAATTATTTTTTATATTGTTACTCCTTAAAGATGATTTTTCCATAATTTTCTTTAATTTTTTAATATATACATGTTTCTCACTGGTATTTATAAAAAACCAAATGTTTTCCAAAAGAAATCTTCTTTCAAGAACACACCTTTTACTTCTCATTCAAGATTGACGGTTCTTGTAACATGTATGTTATTCCCTCATTATTTTGGGAAACCAATGTTTATGAATGTGTTATTATGAGATGAAACCCATTCCTTTTACATGGGTTCATTATGTTCATTTATGTTATATGTTCATTGTGGCATGCATGATAAATGATATTGTTATTATGTGACGGGTGTGCCCAGAATTATATAGCGCAATGTGAATGTTTAAATGTGACGGGGGCACACAGAATTTTACTGTGCTCCAATGCATTGGGTAAAGTGATGAATCTCATGAGTAAATGTGAAATTATTTGTGATCACGATTCTATCTTGGTTCAGAAATATTTGTGGTAGATATCCACTAAGATATGATGTTTCATTTTTATGCATTGCCACATTTCAAGTCTTTTATTTATGCTCCTCTCATGTTCATGATCTTTTGCCTATGCCATGACTATCCTCACACCATGCTATATTCTTCTTATCTATCCTCATATTGGGCTTTTATCTCACCCCTTTTCATGTATATCCTCAAATGGCTACATGTACTAACGAGAGGACAAGTGCCAATGAGAAGCTAGAGAAGAAGAAATTAATTAAATATGTATTATTGATGATGTAATACTATTATGCTCTTTATTTTTAAAATGGTGTAATAGTAATTTAGGAAATGGCAGGGATTCTATAGATTGTATCAGAGGAATGGTTTAGTAAATTTGGAAATTAGTTTTAGTGAACCCTAGAAAAAACCTCTAGCATGGCACTAAGTACAAATATACACACAAGAGTACATACATAGGGATCTCATATGTAATTATTTTAATATATATTTTGAAAATATATAAGTTATTTATTCATGAATTATTCACTTATGATTTTTTCTTCCCTTTCTTTTTTAAAAAATGCTGGGAACGAGGAGAAATCAGGCCAATAACACTTACGAGGGCCAATGCAACGATTTCCAGAATGACATCCCCAAGGATTTGGGAGGTGGAGTCAAAAATTCATGGCGATACATACCCAATTATCTCAGGTTATAAACAATAACCACAATAATGGGGAATTTCCTCTTTCACCAAAGAGGTAAAAAATAGCTATCGAATGTTTTATGCGGCAACGACCACCGAAGTTTAATGTATCTTCTGATCCACTAGATGCGAAACAGTGGGTCAAATCCATGGAGAAGATCTTTTTTGTGCTTCAATATTCTGAGACGGAGAAGGTGACCGAGTCCGTTTATCTTCTAGATGGAGAGGCTGATCAATGTTGGGATTTGATTAAGAACACCAAGCCATGGGAGGAAATTGAAGAGATGGAATGGGAGGACTTTAAGATAATTTTTTGTAACAAGTATTTCCCAAGAACTCTTCACACAATGATGGAGAGAGAATTAATAGAGCTCATGAACAAAGAAGGATAATTTATCACAACCTACAATGTGAATTTCACAAGGCTTTCAAGGTATGCTGAGGGTTTTGTTATCAATAATGATTGTAAAATTTATAGATTCTGTAGTGGATTAAAACCATAACTTCAAAAGGATCATGCAATTTTAGACATTGGGAGTTATAAAGAAGTTGTTTGGTGTGCTCTAAAAGTGGATATGGAGTTTAGATAATGGTTCTAGAGCTATCGTGATAAGAAACAAAAGATGGAGTTTCAAACCGTTGGATCTAATGATAAAGGTGGGAAGAAAACTCAACGACCCAAATGCCAAAATTATGGAAAGTTTTACCATGGGAACTACCTCAAAAGGATAGGGAAAAACTTCATGTATAGGAAAGAAGGATATCATGCTCAAGAGTGTTGAAAAGACATGAAAAAGAAGGAGAATGTAGGCGATGAAAGGATAGAACCACTCATGTTTTAATGCTAAAAAATTAGGGATCTAGGGAACAATGAAAACCAGTGTACTAAACCTCTAGATCTCGAGGGTAATCAGATTTAGTAGCCACCAAAGCCAAAGGAACAAGGGAAGGCTTATTCCATCACTACTGTGGAAGTGTAGCAAGATAATGAATTCATACAAGGTACACTTTCTATTCACTTAATAATGGAAAATGTATTATTTGATTCTGGTTCTAAGCATTCCTTTATACCTTGAAAATTTTCAAGAACTATATAATTGAATCCCCGAATCCTTGAAGTAGAGATATCTATTAAAAAACCATGTAGTGCAATCATTGTAACCCAAGTGTTTGACTCTTCTCTTATTGGTGTATGTGGGAATATTCTTCTGGAAAATCTCGTAATACTTTCCTTGGTGGAATTTGATTCTATAATGGGAATGGATTGGCTCTTATTATATAGATCACATTTCAACTATTGAGAAAAGGAAATATCTTTTCATATTCCAAACAATCCCATGCTCATCTATAAATTCAAGGAAGATCATAAATCTACTTTAAAAAATCCTTCAATGTTTTGGGTGTTGATTCCCTAAAAAGAAGCATACATCTCCCAAATGGTTGAGTTGAAGGAAAGTGTCAACCATGAGGAAATTCAAATTGTGAGGGAATACGGTGATGTATTTCCTGAAGAGTTACCCAGAATTCCACCAGATCGTGAGGTAGAGTTCTCAATTGAACTCATAACTAGAGATACTTCTATCTAGAAGTGTCCCTATAGGATGGATCCTAGCGAACTGGAGGAGTTAAATAAGCAACTTCAAGAGAATAGGGACAAAGGGTTCATATTCCCTACTGCATCACCTTGGGGTGCGCAAATGATCTTTGTGAAGAAGAATGATGGAACAATGCGGAAGTGTATCGATTATCGGGAACTCAAAAAGATCACCATAAAAAAAGTATCATCTCCCTAGGATTAATGACTTTTTTAACCAGTTAAGAGGAGCTCAATAATTATCAAAGTCGGATCTTCATTCGGGATATCATTAGGTAAAGGTGAATAAGGATGATATTCCGAAGACTACCTTCCGTACAAGGTATGGGCACTATGAGTTTTTGGTGATTCCCTTCAGACTTACTAATGCCCCTGCAATCTTCATGGATTTGATGAATTGATTCTTTAGACATTACCTTGAAAAATTTGTGGTACTATTCATTGATGATATTCTCATCTACTCCAAGAGCAATGAGGAACATGAAGAACATCTAAGACTTGTTTTGGCGAAAATAAGAAAGGAGAATTTATATGCCAAGTTCTCCAAGTGTGACATTTGGATGAAGAAATTCACATTCTTGGGACATGTGATCAAAAGTGAGGAAATTTCGGTGTATCCTTCAAAGAAAAAGGCAATTGAGGAATGGCCCAGGCCCTCTAGTGTCACAAAAATCAGTAGTTTTATTGTATTATAAGGGTACTTTCGATGTTTTTTGAGAAACTTCTCATGATTGTCAAGCCTACTAACTTAGTTTACAAGGAAAGGAGTAAAGTATGACTGGACGGAAGAATGTGAGGTAAGCTTCAAGGAGCTAAAGGGAAGGCTGATCACTGTACATATACTCACACTACCAAAAAGTGGAGAATGTTATCTGATATAAAGTGATGATTCAAAGAAAGGCTTGGGTTTTTTACTCATCAAAATGATAATGTGATAGCCTATGCCTCACGATAGTTGATGATCCATGAGAAGAACTACCCAACACATGATCGAGGGCTAGCAGCCATGATGTTTTCCTTGAAAATATGGTGGCACTACCTTTATGGTGAGAAGTGTGACATATACACTGACCACAAGATCCTAAAGTATATATTCACACAAAAGGATCACAAAATGCATCAAATGAGATGGTTAGAGCTAATCAAGGATTATGATTTATCTATTCACTATCATCCTGGAAAGGTGAACAAGGTAGATGATGCACTAAGTAGAAAAGAACTAGCTACTCTATCCATGTTGCTGATTGAGAAAGACCCAATCTTCTTGGATATGAAAAGAATGGATTTGGAAATCATAAGGGTAGGGGATACATCCTACCTTTCCCAAATGATTGTGCTACCATCCATCGAAGAGAAAATTATAGAAGAAAAAAGGGATTATGTGGAGATACAAAAAAGGGGAAATTCATTAAAGGAAGGAAATATGTTGGAGTTCCATATCGGTGATGATGGTGTGATTCGGTTTGGAACGTAGATTTGTGTGCCTTCATCAACTCCGATAAAGAAGGAGCTATTGGACAATTCACATAGCACAAAATTCTCTATCCATCCCGTGAGTACCAAGATGTACCGTGATCTCTGAGAACACTTCTAGTGGGACTACATGAATAAAGAGATTGTGAAATAGATATCAAGGTGCTTGGTATGTCAGCAAGTTAAAGTTGAGTGAAAAAAGTCAAAAGGTATGATGCATCCATTGCCTATACCCATTTGAAAATGGGAAAATGTTAGTATGGACTTTGTCATGGGTCTCCCAAAGACGTTAAAGGGAAATAATGTGATATTGGGTTGTGGTTGAAGGACTCACCAAGACTGCCCATTTTATCACTATTTAGGAAGATCCCTCACTTGAACAACATGCAAAGATATATGTTATGGAAGTGGTGAGACTGTAAGGAGTTCCACTCTTGACTGTCTTTGACCACGATCCAAGGAAAACATCTAAATTCTAGAGAAGTATTCAACATGCTTTGAGTACTGAATTAAAATTCAGCCCGACCTATCACCCCCAAAATGATGGGAAGTCTAAAAGGACTATTCAGATGATTGAATATATGCTGAGAGCCTTCTCTCTAGAATTCAAAGGTGGATGGGATCAGCATCTCCCATTGGTTGAGTTCTCATACAACAATATCTTCCACTCGAGTATTCAGATGGCTCCATATAAAGATATGTATGGAAAGCGATGTAGAACTCGAACCTCTTGGGATGAAGTTAGAGAACAAAAGAAACTTGGACCTGATCTTGTGAAAAAGATGACAAAGAAACATCAAGTCATCCAGAAACACATCAAAACTATTCAGAGTTGGAAAAGAGCTGTGCTGACAACCGTCGAAGGGACTTGGAGTTCGACGTTGGAGATAAAGTCTTCCTACGAATATCTCCATGGAAGAGGGTCATGCGATTTGGGAAGAAAGGGAAGCTAAGACCATGGTACATTAGCCCCTTTTAGATCCCTTAATGCATAGGATCCATGGCCTATTGACTTGGACATCCACCGAATATGTCTCAAGTTCATGATGTGTTTCACATATCACTCTTGAGAAGTACATACTGGACCCCTCACATGTACTAAACTCAGAGGTGGTACAGTTGGAAGATGATCTCTCTTATGAGGAACAACCAGTAGAGATTCTGAATCGGAGAGATAAGGTACTACACAACAAGACAACCCACCTTGTCAAAGTGTTTTGGAGGAACCATAATTTTGAATAAGCTATTTGGGAACTGGTGGAGATGATGAAGGAGAAGTATCATCACTTGCTTGTGTAAAGTGAATTTTCGGGGGCAGAATTTCTTAAGGGGGAAGAATGTAACAACCCAAATTTTTTCAATGGAAATTCCCTTTTATAATTATGTCATAAAATCACATGAGAACACAACATAATGAACAACTAAGTGCTAAGTGTCCTATAAACTTAATTTTGTCACTTCTGTATTGGGAATTTTTAGAATCTGACATACACCGTTGTGTTCAAGATGATTTTTGGAGTATAATTAAAAAATACTTTTTTGTGAATAGTAACCTACCCTTATGAATAGTAACATACCCTCATGAATAGTAATATGATCCTTATGAAGATTAAATTATATAACATAAGAGTAACCTTACCGATGAATAATTAAATAAAATTTAGACATCTTAGAAAGTGACAATTTGACCTTAGTAAACGTTTTGGTATTTTGTAAGTCATAAATAAATAATTATAATTAATTAATTAATTTAAAATAAAAATAATTTTCTTAAAATGTGTTCATTAATTATCAAATCAATGTATTATAGTTTTTAGATAATTTCATAAGATCTTACTTAATTTTTGAAAGCACTATAAAATCAGTTTTAATTTTAAAAACTGTTTTTTTAGAAAATTATAATTATAATTAAATATTAAATTAATAATATTTAGAAAATTATTTTTGAAAAACGTATTTCATTTGTGGATTATAAACAATGATAAATGGAAGGGGTAAATTTTTCTGATTTTTCCGAGTTACTTGAATTTTTGATGAATAGTGAAATACAATAATTTACAAAATAATCTAAATAAGCTAATTATAGAGTCATGTGTGATTTTATTCGGATGTAAGCCCACTAGGTTCTGGAACACATGATAAAATTACTAATTTTGGACATTTAGGACTCACTATCCATTATTTTAGGGGAAATTAATAAGGTAATGAATTTTATATTAAAGAAACACCTCTCCTCTCCACTATAAAAACCACCCTTTACACCCTCATTTACTCACACCTCTCAATCTCCAAGCCTTCTCTAAACTCTCCCCAAACAACCTCTTGAGCCCTTATCCCACATTAAAGAACTTCTAGTCCCATCAAAAGTCCAATCCTAGCTTCCTTAAAAAGGATCTCAAGAAGAAGATTTAAGAGGTAATTTCTCTCCCTCTTCTCCTTTAATTTCCATTCAAGTTCATGTTCATTTCTTGATCTCTCTCAATAAATATTCATCCAAATGGTATTTTAACACCAGTATTATACATTAACTGGAATTTTATGATTCAAATGAGATATTATATCATCCAACCCCCTTTACCTCTTCCTTTTATTTTATTAAGGAGAACGTTGTTCCTGAGGTGTTAATTTATCACCTTCAAAAACGAAAAGTTTTATTCTTCCATTTTACCTTCAGAACTGGTCATGAAATCAATTTTATGTTTGAAATAGAACATTTTATATGTATTATCTCCTATTTAATGTTTTGTAACTAACTTATGAAAATATTTACTGTGATAAAATAAAACAGGTTCATTATGATCGAAAAAAATGTCTCAAATTAACCAAAACAATCATCATTTAATTATTATATAATGATACATCCAAATTAATCTAATATAATTCATTATAAGATCATTAAAACTCATGTAATAACGTTAATAACATGAAATATCATTTCAGGATGTTTACACTATTCTACCAAAACATCAATTTAAGAATACATGTGAACCACTCAAGAAAACCATAAAAACAGACATTCCTGAACAATGTTATTAAGTTTTATAACTCATCCAAAGGCACATAAAATAACTTAATAAAACCATAATGAACCATATTAATGTACACAAGGTTCCTTATTTCTAATTAATTAATATAATGTCTTTATACATGACATTAAAGAGAAGGAAGCATTTGGATATAAGGTACGGGGAAATTCTCGAACCCAACATTCATCCTTCATGTTCTCCCTCTTTCACTATATTATTTTTGATATGGTTACTCCATAAAGATAAATTTTTAATCATTTTCCTTAATTTTCTAGGATATACATGTTTTTCACTGCTATTTATGAAAAACTAGACGTTTTCAAAAAGAACTATTCTTTTAAGAACACACCTTTTACATCGCATTCAAGATGGACGGTTCTTTTAAAATGTATATTATTCCCTCATTCATTGGGGAACCCAATGTTTATGAATGTGTTCTTATGAGATAAAACCCATTCCTTTTTCATGGGTTCATTATGTTCATTTATTTTATATATTCATTTTGGCATGCATGATAAATGACAATGTTATGATGTGACGAGTGCGCCTGGAATTATATAGTGCAATATGAACATATAATTGTGACAGGTGCACCTGGAATTATACAGCGCTCCAATGCATTTGGTAAATTGACGAATCTCATGATTAAATGTGAAATGATGTGTGAACAAGTTTATAGCATGGTTCAAAAATATATGTCGTAGTTAGCCACTAAGACACGATGTTTCATTTTTTGCATTGCCACAATTCAAGTATTTTATTTATGGTCCTCTCATGTTCATAATCTTTTGCCTATGTCATGATTATACTCACCCCATGCTATATTCTTCTTATTTATCCTCTTACTAGGATTTTAGCTCTCACCTTTTGATATATATCTTCAGGTGGCTAGATGTACTAAGGAGAGGACAAGTGCTAATGAGAAGCTAGGGAAGATGATTAAATAAATGTTTATGCATGATGTTGTAATTGTTATGTACATTCCTAGTTTTCCCAATACACTAAACCTTTGGATACTCTATGTGTAATACTATTATGTTCTTTATCTTTAAAATGATGTAATAGTAATATATGAAAATGTAGGGACGCTATACCTAGGTGTCCACTGGTGCTAGAACTCGTGCAACGTGCTTAAGCATCGTGCATCGTCTACTACTGGGGATGGTGTCAACGGTGGCACAACAGGGAGTGGTACCGCTGGTGCCTCCGCTGGTAAAGGGCCTTGCACTGAGGCCTCATCACTCGGTGGGCTATCTGTGCGTACAGATCTTGGGGCTCTATCTGTTCTTCCGTGGGGAGGCATCCTGAAAGAAATAGATTTGACACGGTCAAAATATTATAATTAGTGAGCTGAACTAGTTAAGCTGACTTAAAGAAAACTTTTGAAAACACACACACAATCAGTTTTTAGTGAACTGAGTCAAAAATCAGAAGTCATGGTCCTGGTGTATGTATACGTCAGTCACCACACCAACACTGGACTCCCCAAACTGAGAACCATACTCAGTACCCATAACATTATTTCTTCATAGAAAAGAAAGATCAGATTCCTATGTTCTGTAGTAGAACCAAAGCCTCTCATAGAAATTTTTCATGAACAGTCATCCGGGGCCTGTGTTGTGACTACCCCAAACCCGACTTCCATAGCCCAGGGGATGGAAACTTGCACCAAAGGTGTAAATCCCTAAATTATGAAGGTTTTCCTTTATAAAAAGTAAACAAACACAATAGAGTACGATCTGGAATCAAACCACTATATAAAACTACATACAAAAATTGATGATAGTAAAAGGTGCTGGAAATACAAGCCCAGCTGTGAAGTACAAGGAAACTGAAAGTACAAGTACTACTATTGAAAAGTAAAATAGATGCATGATCATCCGTTGGAAAATACTACCTGATGGGTAGGTACAGTATCCTCCATAGTTCTCCACATCCATCTTTCTCCTCCGTGTATCGTCACGTTGAGTGGTCTACCTCTAAGTACCATCCAGTCCTGGTATACTCAACCTCAATCAGCACTATCCATCATCTGCATCCAACACAATGAGGTGAGGGAAATTACCGTGTAGGGGTGAGTATAACAATAATATGTAGGGACCTCAAGACCACCAAGGTCTCTCAAAATCCACTAAGGATGAACCACAGAATATGAAAACAACAGATAATCATTACTTAGGTATATGCCCATACATATACCTAAGTTATCAAGTAACCCATCTCAATCACGAGGAAAACACAGAAGTCACTGACTCAGCTCACACAAGTATACAACTGTTTTAGAGAGATAGAGATGATTAGATGTAGTCACTGAATCATCTAAGTTGTCAGACCCACACAGGATCCAGGACCAGCTGTTAGAACTGTCGAACCCACACAGTATCCAAAAATAGTAGTCAGTGCTATCGGACCCACATAGGATCTAGGACTAGTAGTTAGAAATATCGGACCCACACAATATTCTGGAACATTAGTCAGTGTTTTCAGACCCACATACGATCCCAGACCAGCAGTTAGAACTGTCAGACCCACACAGAATCGAGGAACATTAGTCAGTGATGTTAGACCTACACAAGATCTAGGGCTAGCAGTTAAAAATGTCAGAACCACACAAGATCCAAGAACAATAGTCAGTGCTATCGGACCCACACAGGATCAGAGACCAGTAGTTAGAACTGTCAGACCCATACAGGATCCAGGAACAGTAGTCAGTGCATAGCCAGCCCTAGGGATCCACTAGATTATGCTTGACTCCGGGAGGTTTCTCTCTTCAAGCTAAGTGTCAATACAACAGCTTCAACAAAGTACCACTATGAAGTATCCCAAATATATGACTCGTCATAGGGGTCTCAACACAATAGATGGTGCATCGAATACTCGGTCTCTAAGTTATTATCTTTTTAGTCCTGGGGGCCCAGTTGGATTCGTGTACGATCCAACCTGACTGTAACTCAACTAAACCCCAAACTCTTGTGAGGTATACTAAAAGAGACCTTCGAACTCCATGAAATCTAGCACCACTGAATGTTCGACAAATGATCATCTGGTGCCAAGGATAAGGCCAAAGAAATTAAAGGGTCGTTAGTGGGCCCGGGTCTGGTCCGACCCAGTCGGACCGACTCAGCCCAACCCAATCTGGGCCACCCTTATCTGGGTCAACCCGGTCAAACCTTTTGGGTCTGGACCGACCCATTGGGTGGACCAACCTATTAGGTTCGGTCCGGTCTGCTAGTCCCGACCCAACGGACTGCGAGGGTGGTTCGACCTAGAGGTCGCCTCATAAGTGGCTCGGTCTTGCGGTTGGGGATGGTTCAGCCATTACCATGTGGGATGGGGCCAGGCAGGCCCAGTAGCGGCCTGAGTAGGCTGGCTGGGCACTAGACAGGGCACCCGGTAGGCCGGTAGGTCAGAAGGCAGCCAGGGAGGTCGGGTGGCGGCTTGGGCAGGCCGGCAGAACGTCGGGCAGGGCACACGGTGTGCGGGTAGTCCACGGACAGGCCGCGCGAGGTGTGGGGATGCCGGAAGGGTGTTGGGCAGGGCACGTGAGGTGTGGGTAGGTCATGGGTAGGCTGCGCAAGGTGCGGACAGGCCATCAGGGTACTGGGTAAGGCGCGCGGGGCGTAGGGAGGCAGCGGGCAGGTGGCGTGGGGTGCAGGCAGGTCGACAGGGCGTTGGGCAGGGCGTCGGGTAGGGAATGGGGGGCGCATGGATGCCACAGGTAGGCCACGTGGGGCACGGGCATGCCAGTAGGGTGTCGGTCATGCCACGGGTAGGGCTCACGGAACGCTGCGGGTAGGAGGGCCAGTGGCCGAGAGCACCAGAGCACTATGGGGGTGGCACGATTCGTGGAGGCCACGGGTAGCGCAAACTTTGTCGTCGCCACCTTTTTCGCCTCATATTTGTTACATCGCCATGTCGATGAACGCCACAAGAAGGAAAAAATCAACAGAGGATTTCGGGCCATGTTAGGTTGGCCCGTATCCTCCGCATTAATGGTGATAGTGAACGGTTCATAAAAACAAAGCATTACAACCTTCATTATCCAAAAAGGAGGAAAGACCACGGAACACAAATGAATTTAATTCCCCTTCTTTTGATTCATCATTCTTCATTCGTTGACGGAGTCACAGAAGTTGGTTGTCGAAGATGTCTCATGACGGTTGAAGTCTCGAGGAAGAAGTCAAAGAAGGATTGACTTCCTTCATTTTTCACTCTTTGTTGGGAGGGGCCTTCTTCATTGGAGTTCTTCTTTTCTCCTAAGTTCTCCTCTTTCCAAGCTCCACCAAAGTGAATATGCCAAAAAAATAATACATTGTAATCTCTTTTTAATTTGTTGGAAAATTATTCAAATTGAATAATTAATTACATAGGCTCCCCTTAATTAATGTGAAAGGTTGGAATGAATTAATTATGGTAGATTGGCACAAAATAAATAAAGGGATGTTGAAGAGAAACCCCTATATTAATTAGAGCATGAGAGTTTTCTCCACTTTAATGGGGAGTTCCAAGGGGTTGTGAGCCTGGGTGGTCCCCACCTCATTTATCCTCACATGGGTGGTTGAGTTCGGGTGGGCCCTAGCACCATAACCTCTCATGGGAGGTTAAGGTGTGGTGGCCCAACCTCCAACTTCCAAGTGGATGTTTTAACCCCCAAACCCTTACTTGGTGGCTCAAATAATATAATGTGATGCACACATTATTTTATTATTTTTCACGAAAATCCAAAAATAACCATTTAAACTCGACCCACTGCCATCGACGTGACTGTCTCCTTAAGAGAATACCAGTGCTATGAGTTCAATGGTGCCCTCGGGTATCAATTACAAGCACCGATTCAAAAGTTATAAAATCTCGCTTGAATGTTTACTAAACATACACGAACAAAACTTCAGAAATTGATTCTGGGCACACCGGGCCTCAGAATCATGTGCCGTCAGTTTTCGTGGAGTCATAGAAATCCCATGTATTTAAAAAAACATCAATGGTAATCTCGGGTATTTAAAAATACTATTAAAAATCTTGAGTGAATGCTGAGAACATACTCAGTTGACTTCAAATGTGGATGAGACCAACATCTACCTCAGGTTGATTTCTCTTACAATAACGTTTTCCACTCAAACATCCAAATGGCTATATATGAATCCCTATATTGGAAGTGGTGCAGAACACCAGTATGTGGGGATGATGTTGGGGAATGAAAACTTATTGGACCTAAAATGGTTATAAAAGGGTTGAGATGGTTAATACCAATTCGTAGCACATCAATATAGCTCTGAGTTGACATAAGATCTATGATGAAAAACGTTGATGTGACTTATAGTTTGATGTTAAAGACACTATATTCCTCCACATATCTCTATGGGACAATGTGATTTGATATGTGAATAAGGTAAGGATTAGTCCCAAGTATATTGGACCTTTTTAGATCCTTGATAACATCAGAGTAGGGACCTATCTACTTACACTCTCACTGAACTAATATCAATTAAATGATGCATTCCATGTATCCCTCTCAATAAAGTGCATAAAATACTCATACGATGTACTCAATCCAGAGGTGGTACCATTGGAGAATGAACTTTCCTATGAGGAGAAGTCGGTGAAGATCTTATATCATAGAGAAATAAATGTACAAAATAAGACAATGTCCCTCATGAATGTGTTGTAGAAAAACCACATGTTTCAATATGCAATGGTGGAACAAGATAAGGTGATCAATTAGTGTTACATCCATATATTTATTATGGGAAACGAAAATTTAATGGGTGATATATCTAAAGGGGGAATATTATAATGACCTGAACTATTATGAATAAAATTCTAATTTTTTATTAAATTAAGTTTCATATATTTATTGAAAACCCATGAACTTATTTTGTTTTTTATATCCAATTGGAGTTAAATGACTTTTATGTATCTTAACCATTGATAATATAGTCATTTAACACATGATTAATATAAATATAGGCATTTAAAAATCTATTTAACATAGAAAAAATAAATGAAGGCCTCAAACAGTAGTTTCATACCCTAGGAATCCCCTTATTGGAGCTTCTAAGAGAGATATCATTGGTGGGAATTGAACATGACCAACCCTAAGATGAGATCCAACAACTTATGCTTAAGCAGAATATTTTACGTGATATGTTCAAGCTCATTGAGATCACAAACCCAACCATGTTCATCGAATGGCCCCAAAAAACTCCCACCCTCGTACACCTTACTCTTAGGGCGTATTCAGGTGTATTGATGGTGTATGTATAAATACCCTAGAATTATTAATATGTAGACTATTTTGTAAAAAATAATGAATATAATTTCCTCATATTATTGTTTATTTGTAATTTATTTTAAACGCAAAAACAGTATTTTTGGTTAATATTCAAAATAAATTAATAAATTTATTTTGATGAATTAATGCATTATTGAAATCAATAATATTTTAATAAATTGTTATTGAATTTTTTTTTATCAAATATAAATAATGATATAATTTATATGATTTCAAGTGTAATTTTTTTATAGGGGCTAAAACAATATTGTAAAAAACCCTTCATTTTCAATTAAAGATAATTTTAGTTTTCAAAGTAAAAAATTCACATTTTTAGAAAATTATTTATATAAAATTAATATTATTTTTTGAATCAAGATTTCAAAATTATTAGATGTTTATTTTTTCAAAATTTTCGAAAACATTTATATTTTTTTGGGTAAAAATTTAATACTGTATAAACATACATTGTGTTTTATGACATCAAAATGATCGAAAAGTGATGTAATAAGTAACATAAATTACATCCATAGTCAAATATATATTTTTTTCTTTAAAATATTTTAATTTTAATTTTTTATAGCCATTATGAATCCTTTAATATTTATATTATATTTTAAGATTTAATAATCATTTCTTCAAGAGTGTGACTCTCCTCCACGTCTTCAAGGGTAATATTTTAATAAGTTTGGCCATTTTATGTATAAAATAACGTATATAACTCCTATTTTTCAGAAACCATGGGAAAAGTTTCATATGTTTTTCGTTTTTGTATATTTTATTATGTAGAGTCCCAAATGAATATAATTAATAAATCATCATCCTTTCCTATATAAACAAATAAAATACCCAATTTATCTTTTCTAAACCACCTAATATTACATCCAGACATTTCCCAATACCCTCTAGTGTCCTCCCAAGGAACCCTCAATCTTTCAAAAATCCCATTCCAAGCCTTGGGAGACACACAATCAAATAATAGATACTCACCTTCCTCTCCTTGTTTTAATTAAAAAATCTCCCCTAAAGTTAGTTTTAATAATTTTAATTGGTTATATTTTAATTCATTTAATATGATTCTATTACTATCCAATTTATGTTATTTTTGTCATAAATTATTTATCCTCTCTAATTTTTACATTTATCTAAACTATTACTATGCTAAAATTCAATAAGGGATCTACCAGTTCCCTCTTTTATGAAGCACTACTTTAATGTTATGATTTTTAATTTCCATTTTGTTATTTTGGGATATGCTTTTCCATATCTCCATTATAATAAATTTTATGAATAAATTATTATATCCTATTTCACTCTCAATTACCCCTCTTTTGATCATTTATACACACCTATAACAATGTTGAAATTTTGTAGGGGGTTTTTGCTTTCTCCCCTTTCTATAAGATTATTTATTATGTTATGACATTTATTTAAAATTAATTTTGTTGGGATATTTATTTACATTTCTTTATTAAATTAAATTTTTTTATAAATGATAATATACCCATTAATCCCTCATCATCCCATTTTATGAATTTCTACGTGACACCATTATGCTTCTAAAATTGCACTATGATTTTCCATACAAAAAATTATTCTTTAGTGAATACCATAATGAATTTTTTATAATGGGTATTCACCTTTATAAACTTGTATTTATTTGATTTTGGATTTATATGTATTTTTTCCACACTCCATGATCATGTAATAAATTATAACAATGAATGAATCCATGTTATATGATCTGTGTGGCACACATAATAATGAGAATAAAATGACTGTGAAGGGTTTGCACTAATAGTGATCCAATGCATTGGGTAATTTTTTGTGTCATGATACGTCATGTTTGGATATGGGGTTTACCTTATTCCATTAGGGGACTTTGTGCACCATGAACTCTTCACAGATTTATCCTTGAATTAGGTTTATGATATTGTGTTTTTAATTTTTTCCACGTTTCCCATGTTATGATTGTAATGTTATATGATGCCTTATTATCAATGTTCATTTAATAATCCATTAATATTCCTTTTTTCTAACATGTAATTTTTTGTTCATTTTACACCTTTTTTATACCTTATATATCATTATATATCACACTTTTCTTATATAAGTCCTCAGGTTATGCCACATAGTGTTAAGTATGAATGAACATTTTCATAATGTTAATGAATATTTTAATAAAGAAGTTGTTTTCATGTTTTATGTTGTTAGGAAATGTTTATAAATTCATAAAGATACTATAAATTTCAATCATTAGGGTGTATTATGTGTCATTTTATATAATAAATCTAGTTTTTAATGTGAAATAAAGAGTATGGTTGTTATAATAACATTTTATGAAAACTATGATTATGATATTGGAAAAGTAAAAAATTCCATATAAATTCCTCCAAGAAAATAAATCCCAATAAATTACCAAAAAATAATGAAAAATCTCAATAATTATATTTTATAAAAGATTTTGTTGTATGTAAATATGTAAATATTAATCTAACATTTTTGGAATTATCGAATCTATGGAAACAGTTTTGTGTATTTTTTTATTCAAAACTAAATTGGATGAATCTAAATTTCTATTTATGAAGGGGAATATTTCATATATGTGATAATGGGTGGAACAAAAATGTAAGAAAAAAATGTCAAAGGCAAATCATGCAATGTGAAATGACCGAGGAACCTAAAATAATTCAAAAAAATATATATTTTATAATTATAATCATTGACATAAAATGTGATGTATAAAGAGGTTTAAATTAGTAATTGGATGTAATTCCAAGATGGTAAGTCATCCATTAACAATCTGCATGAATAATCAGTGTTCGAAATTTTTATATTGTATAAGGTTCCATTGATAAGTCATGTTAATACACCCAAACACCATTCCTTATAATATTTTTAATGTAACAAAAAATATACCAATCAAACAAAAGGATATTGAACATCATGTAACATGTAGGTTTCTTCCATATATGTTTGAGTTTTTTACTAATTGCAAGGTTTGACTCAATATAGAATTTAAAATAAACCCCCAGTTATACTACCATGGATTATGGTAAATAATAAAAAATATAACATTTATTAGAAAGTATAATATTGAATTTATGGTGGATATACAGACATAATAAATCAAATAATAATAATATAATTTCAAATTAACCCATATAAAATCATATAGGTTATGCATCAAGATGGACCACTCAATGATCCATTTACATACATGGTGTTTTTAGAAATATAAAATAAAGAGTATAAACTAAAAAATGGTCATACACCTCACATAACTTTATTTACTAAAACCTAACCAAATACTCTAGCTCATATATCCACAATCAAGGCTATTCCTATAAAATTCTCATGATCCACAAATTCTGTACATCCATGAAGATTCATTTGTTGAATGTCAGTACATCACATACTTGGAATAAACTAACAACCCCCTAAAAAAATCTTATATATGTGAAGTATATATTATATGGGCTAAAAGTTGTTATATTCATTTTCTAACACCATTTAACATCTTCATGTACTAATTACACCACCACGATGAGTATCCATAAATACTCCATCCAATATCATTATATTGAGGTGGCAATTCCAATTTATGATTAAATAGAATGATTATAAAAAATTAGAACATACAACTTTGGGTGAAACTACCTTTAATGTGGTTATACCATAATAAAAAAATTCAACATATGTGACATTGATTCAGTATTCATGTACCTAAAATAAGGGACATACTATTGAAGTAGTTGGATTATGGTTTGGGTTTCTACATCAAATAACATATTCTAATAGTGTAATTCATTTATACAGATATTATAATGGGTAATGTGAATATTGATGTAGCGGTCCTATCACTTTGGGGGGAGTGACACCCTCACTAAAATACAATTATTTTGGGAAATTTCATCCCATTATTTATACTCCATTGTGACCTTCCAAATGATATTGTGATAATATCTAGTCACAATATTCGTAAAAATATTAATTTATAAACCGGAACATCAAAAATATTCAGTACAACATTGAAGGGTTGAACCACATTGAATTGATAAATATTAAAAAAATTTAAATGAAAACGACCTTAATAAATTAGAAAAAATAAAAATAAAAATAATTTTTTAAAATTGAAATTTAAAAATAAATAACTTATTAATAGATTAAGAATGAAATAAATTTGGGAAAAATAAATTATTCAAGAGTCACGATCACATGAGATAAAAACATGATTTGATAACAACAAATTATAGTTAAAATGGAGTTTATATTTGTGTAATTAAATGAAAAAATTTACCATTCTAAGATATATTTTTCCAATATAATTATCAAATTAAAAAATTATAATTATATCAATTATTATAAAATAGTTATTATAAAAATAATAAATTGATATAAAAATAGAAAAATAAAAAACAATTAATAAATATATGTGAAGGAGTTCTATACAAACCAAATTTTCTTTTATTATATATACTTAAAATATTTATCGATTATAAATCTCAATTTTTCAATTCATCATAAAATGAAAAATATATATATTCATAGATTAAATCGTATTTAACTTTAATTACAACTCCTCAGTTCTTTATCTTATGTTTAAAATTAGTAATTTCAAAAAATTCCTCAAAATATAACATCATAAATAATGAATAATAACACAGATTTCATTATTGAAAACATGAAATAGTTTTTTGCAAATAATTTCATTAAAGAAATAACCCTGTAAAAAGTATTAAGAAGGTTTATATTAAAAAAATTATAAAATGGTAAAATATATATTTTATATTTACAAGTAATCACCTTGAAAAAAACTAGAAATGAAGAATATTATAATTTAATAATTTCAATTAAAATATTATGATACCTAGATATAAAATTGAAGAATAACAAGAATAATAGTGAATATAAGAATCTTATCATTTATCTTTTTTATCATCCTTTGGGGCCTATAATCTCTACTATAAGGGAATGGTTTCTCATGACCCCTTCTATAGTGTTTTTGGGTGGGTTGGGGTTTCCATGATGGGATAGAGTAGAAGATGTAATGTTTGATCTAAATATTAGCTAGAGGTGGTTGATTGAAAGATTTCTATAGTTAGTATCGTTGTGGTTTTGTTTTGGAGGTAAACCTTATTGAATATCCTATGTACGAACTGTTTTCATAGTGGATTCCCTTGATCAAATTAAATAATACATTTTCATTACCTTATCATGTATACAATGAGTTATTAAGGTTTCTTTATTACTATAACAGTGTTTACAATTCTAAATACACTATTTATATGGTAATTTTATAAGATTATATGTTGTATCAAAAGTTTATAGTTGTCCCATGATATAATAAGAACATAAATATACAATGAAATTAATCATAAACATATTTTTGATGGTCAAGATGCATCATACTGACAATAGAAAGATTAAGTGTTGTAACTCCACCCCAAATATCCTATAATCGATGTATTCTATCAATTACGGTTGCATGATTACAAAGAATCAAATCCTAAAGGACTAGGATTTTAGTAGGCTTGGTAAACTAGATACGTAAATGATGATATTATTATAAATTAATTGGCTAATTGCAATATTTTTTTTTAAATAACATTGAGGATGACATTATTCCCTCTAGAAAATCTCTTAATATTTATCATAAAAAGTTTCATGGATTTCTAGATAAATGAAACATAATAAGTGTGAGATCAAATGCTCATTAATGGTAAATTATAGCGGAATAAATAATGAATCAATATTAATAATAATTATGGAATTGTAATTAACTAAATACATGTTCTATGTAACCAATTGTATGAAAACGAATTGAGTAAAAATATGTCATAATGAATGAAAAAACATGCCATTCAAACAACAGGAGAAGGAAAATTCAATATGTAAAGGTATGAAACTGAAACACATTCCATTTATACAGTGAACTGAAAATTAAAAGTATCCACAGATATGAAAAAGAAATATATCATGGTTGAATAATAACATAAACTAAATGGATGAAAATTAATTATTATAGGGCATCATGTTTCCTAGGTACATAGAACCATTACTGTCAATACACAATTTACCCATTCCAATATGTGCAACTAATTAGTCTCATGAGACTGCTGATGCATCGAGGGGGTTTCATTAATCGTTCCCCAACCCGTAGGTCTTTCCATAAATGGTCCCCAACCTGTGTATTGCATGTCGAAATCAATCTTTATATCAAATACACATTATTCTATATAAAATATCCATATCGAATGAGGTATATGGATTTATCAATTTTCACCAAATAATATAATAACTATCAAAGGTGATACAATATGTAAAATGATATATAGTTTAGGTAATATATTATCCATGATAAATGAAATAGATAATTGAGGGGAAATTTAATGTTCAATTATCATAGGATATTTAATATTTCATGGGGACTAAAAAATGAATCATGAAAGTTAATGTGAATATTATCCTTATCCAAATCAAAATAATCCATCCAGAGGAAAAATAAGTATTCTATCAATACATCAATCCCCATGTAGAGTAAAATAAAGGGTTTTTGTTTAAGAAGAATAGAAATCCATTAAAAAATATTTTAAAAACATTCATGAATAAGATAACTATTTTTTGGAAAAAAAACTTGTGAAAAACACTTTCTTTGAAAATCACATTGGAAAAAAATTTCCTTAAAAATTAAACTTTAAAACATGCAAAGGAAGCTTCAAATAAATGATGGTGGGTAAATCAGTACAAGCCATACGAGGTAAAAAATAACAATCCTTTTTCACGACTAATGTTTAGAAAAATGAATGTTTAGAAATTTACAAGAAGATTCCGTTGTCAACATTGGTAAAAGATAAAAGGGTAAAAAATAAATGACCAAAACTTTTTAAAAATATATTTTAATTTTTTTTAATAAATAATGGTTTCTATAAGAAAACTATTTCTCTGACTAAATAATGAAATAAAGTTGAGTTTTATTAAAAAAAATTCTCAATAATATTATAGTAACAATTATTATAAAAATGTTAAAAATATTAAAAAATGGTCTTGAATAACTATATGAGTGTAAAATGAACTATTTTTTTAACAATGGTATTATAATTTCCTCGAATGTAAATACTATTGAAAAAACATTAACGTTATTTTTTCAGTAAAATAATCATTAATTATTTCAAATATTACCATATCACTTTGAAATATTTTAAATCATAAACTTAATAAAAGAATAAAATTAAATGAAGGTTATAATATCATTTGAGTATTTATATTCATTAAATATCATTTAAAAGATAAATACATGCACCATATAAATAAACTAGGTACATAACAACCAATAAGACTTAACGGAATGTAAATTTGCATAAAATCCATTACCATTGTAGTAAGAAATGGATTGGAAAATACAAAGGGAATAATAACTAAATAAAACATTTACATACCAAGAATATAATATAATTCTTTATATTATAGGTCAATGTGGAATTATTTACACCATATATAAGAAATTAAGTGCACAAAAATAATGTATACCTTATAGAACGAACTGTGAAATTAGAATCTTTCACCTTCTATTTTCCCTTCAGGTGAACATACGTTAACATCCTATATAATAAAAATAAGTTAATTTTATAATTTTTCAGGAAAATTATAATGTTTATCATTACATTTATTTCAATTATTAAAATATTTTATAATACAAATTAAACAAATTTTTTTACGTCATGTGTTTTGACCAAATTCGGTTCGTGTGTTAAAAACAACATCAATAGATGTACTATGATGAAATGGGTCATTATATAACAACTAAATAATAATAATAACAAAATTATTATATTTTAACATTAATTATAAATTTAAAACCAATCATTAAATATGGTTATGAAAAATGAACCAACGATGCAATCATGTTGACGGTAGGTCGTACGTACGCATCAGTAACATTCTTATTTTTCAATGATCGTTTTGGAAAGAAGGAAAGTTACACTATGTCATTAAAAAATTATAATTATATAATAAATTATATCTTATTTAGTCATATATAATTTTAAATATCATTATTTTGATTTAAAAGGAATCACATCATGTCGAGGTGGTGGTAGTCCACACATCCACAAACAATGTTATCACATTTTATCGTATGAAAAGATAATAAGGGAAATGATATATATACACATATATATAAAGTTAATTATGTCATTAATATAATATATATAATTTTTATGTCTCATATTTTTAATTATAACAATCTTTTATACATTCCATTTATTGTGTGAATGAATCACATCATTTTGAAGGGGTGATAGTCCACACTTCCACAAATGATGTTATCATTTTTACACGAAATGAAAGTATAAAAATAGGTGTTATAAAATAACTAAATAAGAATAAAGACATACTAAATATTATATATAACATAAATAAATATATTTTACATCATCATGGCTACCATAAAATGTGGTAAAGCAAGAAATAAAGAATCATCATTTCGTGATCCAGTAGTTCATCATACACTGAAAAAATTAGTCTGTTATCCATTAGATGCAAGTGTGTATATGTTTTGGTATAAAACATAGCATAAAAATCATATATTATTTATTATACTGGTTTTTTTATATAATAATATAATAAAAATAGATTAGGGGTTGAATAATGTAAATAATACTAAAATGTTTAAGTAAATACGTTACCTCATAACCATGTAACTCCTTTTGGTTTGAACGAAAACCTTTCATAGAATTATTTATTACAAAGGGAAGTCCTATAGGATTAGTGGAGATATTATTTCGATCTATATGGGTATATATTGGTCTATCCATGGTTCTTTATATTTTTTAAAAAATTGGAGGATATGAGATCCTTTTATAGAGGAGAAGGAGTGATACACATGTAATATTTTTACAAATAAAATCTATACATGTTTTTAACATTTAAAGTGGATATCATAATGGAAAAAATTCTAGAAACATTATTATAGGGTATAAATAAGTCTATCCATTTTTCTTGGAAAATATGATATTTCTTTGGGCACATAATATAATGGTTTGGTCGCTTAGTAAGCTTAATTTTACCTTAATCATTGTGATTAGTTTTAATTACAATTACTAATATTTATGGTCAAAAATGAATATTAACTTATTATAAATTATAAATTTTTATGATCCAAAATATGGATCCACATTTTCTAATTCCAATCATATATGATGAATATAATAATTTAAAATTTATATTGCAGGCGGGACGACAATGCGGGGTTTTAAAGTAAAAACATCAGAAAGTTTGCTATGTTATTATAAACAATCTCAATATGAAATTGATTAAAATGGAATAAATTGTATTAATTGATAAAAATATTATCTAATTAAACTTTAAAAACCAATAAAAAATATAATTTAACCTTATAAAAAATTAGATGGAAATTCATTTTTTAACTAAAATTCTGTATTTTTGAATATTCATTAAAAATGAAACTTTTCTGAAAAATTTAAAAAAATTAACACTTATCTAATTATTATGTTTCTATTTAAAATATTATTTTTATTTTAACATATTAACTCACATAATTTACTAAAATTCATATTGAAAATAGGTTCACCATTAAAAGGTAGTAAAATTGCCTTTATAAAAATATAGGTGTATATTTGTAAATTACATTTTGTTCTTATATTATGCCTATAGAACATAATGGGTGATTAGAAAAAATATTTTATTGAATATATAACATATATATTAAATTTAAATCAATATCTAATTGAAATTAATTATGTATATTAAGACAAAACTCTTTTGGAAGCATAAAAATAATAATATTCCTTTTTATATCCAATTGGTTTATATCTTTGTTTCTCGTTAATTGGTAACCTATGAATTCATTTTATATTTGTATAAACTATAAATTTTGGATTTAGTTAATAATATTCATAACCACTAACATAATTTTCCTGATATATCATTTTATATTAAATGATACACTTTCATTTGGTGAAACTCATTCTTTTTTAATGGAAGATATTGAGGAAGGTCACTCTAGAGTGTAACACAAGCTACCAAAGAAGGTATCTCTTGTGTGTAACTCTATATAGATCGGTGTAGTGTTTATTATAGTATATATCGTGAAATTAATTTCATTAAAATAGTAAATCCATAGTAGAGTCTTTAGATATTATATCATTTACGTGCTGGTGGATGTGTGTCACACCCGTTATTGAATACAGAGTTGTACTCTAGCATTTTGGGTAGTTGCATTCTACCCACCATAATTAAATTATATCCTCTCAATTAATACTCAATCTTGGTAATCCAAGAGACCCGGGTTCAAGACTAGGTGGAGGCGAATTTCTGAGGTACTGTAGCAGTTACTGTATATAACTGTAGCAGCCGGAACTATTCACCTGATTTGGGCCATCGGGCCACCGGTTTGGGCCTATGGGTCTCCAAGGCCTTCAGGTCATCAAGGGCCTTTGGGCCACAGGGCATTTGGGTCACGTAGACCATGGAGTATCCAAGTTCACTTAGAACAGGCCCTAGAAGAGGATCAGAGCAACATGAGTAGAAGCCACGAGATGTAGAGCTAACCGGGATGGAAGAATGAGAGGGTATGGTAGCTGCCATCGGGACTTGGGAACATACAGCTTTATAGGGGGAAATGCTATCCTATCAACAATGCAAGTTGGGGTGCTAGGTGATCAATGATTCAAAAAGCTGGGGTGGGGCAGTTCAAGTGGGCTGGGCCTACGGGTCATGTATTGGGCATGGAATGCCTCTGGGCCTTCGGGTCATGTTTTGTGGGTTTGTCGAGACTTTTGCCTAGGTCCTATGGGTTATGTTCGGGTTCCCCTTAAAACATTAAAAGGGGGATTATCAATAATAAAAATAAAAAACAAGGCCTTCGGGCCATTCAGGCTATATATGCAAACATTAGTGGAATGTGAAAAAATGTACTTAGTGGAAAAGCATAAATATTTATAGTGAGTGATTTAGGTCATCAATCCGAAACATGTGAATTATCAATAGAATGATGGGGTACACAAATCTACAATTTTTAATGATTTAAGAAACCATCGGTTCAACTGAAATTAAGGTATTTGGAATAAAATTAGTATTCCTTTTCAAATGTTGAGGAATGTTTTTTATTTTCTATGTATACATACATGATATAATTCTGTAAATATAATATCAATTTTTTGTTGTGATACAGTTTATTTTCCTATTCATTCAAAATATAATATTTATGCATGATACATAAAAATACATTTCTAAAGGATCTTAAGTTCCGCAAAAGAGTGATAACTCCAACTATATATCTCTATCTATTTTACAAGACTAATATGGTAAGGAAATTAATCTATAAAAATAAAAAGTAACACTATGGGTTTGTCATTAATATGTATTCATAATTTCTTTTAATAAAACCCATGAAATATTCTCTAGGACGCTGTGTCGGTCAGTGGTTGTTGTGAAACCCTTTCATCATTTAGTCATGGGTTCAAGACTCAAGGAAATTCCAGATTTGATTGGTTATCACCCAACATGAAGTTTGGCCTTTTCCAAAACCATATTAATATAATTTCCAAAATAACTATGATTGGAAATCCTTGAAATTAGTACAATCACTACATAGACATTAAACTACGTTTTTAAATAAAACATCAGTACATAAATACCTCATCCATTTTATTTCAACATAGGTCCTTCATTTGTCTACCATTTATTCCATAATATCATTTTTAGTATTTATTAATAATGAAAACATATCTCAAATATAAGACACCTTAGGTTTAACCTAGGCTAATCATTTCCAAAAGAATTCATTATTATTTGTAATCAAAATGTGAATTATCCAAGCATATCTCTAAGGAGGTTTGAACTAGGTGCATAGTAAGTCCCATTTTCATGTATCAGGGTACCCTGAGTTTGGCTTATAACTCCTTATCAAAGTTATCAATCCTATTTACATTTGTGCTAGAACCACATCCACATGTAGTATCCAGATAATTGTTTATTTCATGGAAGAACAATGTAATCTCTTCCTTAAAAAATTCTAGGGTGTTCTTATGCACTTATCCCTCTATTATACGTTAGGGTAATTATGTATAATCTTTGTTTTCCAAAATTTCATTCCCATGGTTACTACTAAACCTCCCTCTAACACCAACTGTAGTGACCTAGCCCAAGATAGCCAAGAGCTAGTGTCTTAAATCAGTTAAATTTTCATCATTACAAGGAATCAAATACAAAAGTAATGAAACTATGTATTCTTGGAAAACTAGATAAATAAATGTGACATGTATTACAAATTAATACTCTAATTACAACATAATATTTCTTTCTGAATTACACTGAGGATTACTTAGTTCCATGTTGTAAATATCTAAATTTCATTGACAGTATGCTTCATTGATTCTTAGGGAAAAGAAACATAATAAGGTTGATCTTAAATTATCATAATGTGTAAAATATAGAGGAATAACTAATTAATCATTAGGAATAATATTTATAGAATGTTAATTAACTGAACACAATTGATAAGTAACCAATAGGCTGAAAAGGTAGTGAATAAACAAAAAGGTAAGGTAAATTAAAACACAATCCATTCAAATAAATAGGTAAGGAAAAATAAATATGGAAAGGTAAGAAACTAAAACACATTAAATTTAAAAAATGAAACCGTAATTAAATATATCGATTTATATGTCAATACAAATATATCATGGAAGAATAACAGTGGAAACTAAATGATGTAAAATGATTAATTATTGGACTTTATGTTTCATAGGGATGTTAAACTATTACTGTTAAGAGATAGTTTAACTATTCCAATTTTTTAATCCAATTCATCTCATGAGACTATTGATGCATCGAGGGACCATCATTAACTTTTCCCCAACCCATAAGGGCTACTTTAAATGGTCCACAACCCATGAATAGAATGTCCAAATTATTCCTCATATTGAATAGACAATATGTCTTTTAAAATATCTGTATTTAATGAGGTATTCTAGTTTATTAATATTTCCCTAAATAATAAAATAAATATCAATGTAGAAACCATATGTAAATTATAAACATTTTAGGAAATAAAGATAAATCTGATAAATGAAATTGATAATTTTTAGTAAATTCATTGTTCAAGGATCTTATGAGAGTGAATATATCAATGGGACTAAAAATGTATAAAGGAAGTTAATTCAAATTTTATCCTTGTCAAATTCAATAATACACCACCAAGAGGAATAATAAGGATGGTATTAATACACTGAATCCCATGTTGAGTAAAATAAATGAATATTTTTACTGATTAGTATAAATACTATAAAATTATCTTTTAAAATCAATCTTGTGGAAAATAGACCTTTGTTGTGAAAAAACTTTTGAAAAAAATTTCTATAAAAATAAATTTTGAAAAAAATTTCATTAAAAATTAATGTTTTAAACATTGAAAGGATGATTCGAAAAAAATGATGATTGGTAAATCAGTACAATCCTTATGAGATAAAATGAACATTTCTTTTGCAAGGTTAGAGTTTATAAAAATTCCTTGTTCAAAAAGTAAAAATAAGCTTCCTTTAAAAACCTTGGTAAAAAAAATTGGTTTAAAATATATTTTCCAAATTATTTTAAAAACACATTTGAAATTTTTTTAATAAAAGATGGGTTTAGAAGAAAATGGTTTCTCTAACTAAAAGGGATGAATAATGTTTTTTTCTTGAAAACAGTTTCTCAAAACATTGGACTACCAAAGTGTAGAAAAATGGTAATAATAATTGAAAGTATTCATGAATAACCAGAGGAGAGGAAAATGAATGATTTTTTGAACAATATTTATATAACATATTCTAATATAAATACCATTGGAATAACATTATAGTTTTTATTGATTAAAATAAGCTTTAAACATTCCAAAGTATCCCATACCACTTTAAAACATTTTAAATCATAAATATCATAAAAAATTAAATGAAAGTCATTATATCATGATACTATAGATATTAATTATATATCAAGTAAAACGGTTATATAAAAACAAAATAAAATAAAATATGTTCATAATTACAAATAAGTTTAAATGGAATGTAAATTGAGAAGAAATCTCTTACCATTATAGTAAAAAATAAATTTGGAAAGCCAAAGTTAAAAATCATTAAGTAAAACTTTTAAATGCCATTAATATAATATAATACAAGATAATTAATGTCAATGTGGAATTATTTACACCATATATTAGATATTATATGCAAAATAATAAATTATACCATACAGAATGAAATGTGAGACAAGAATCCATTAACATGCGTTTCCATTTTGGTGATCATACTTTAACTTCCTATATAATAAAATTGTGTCACTTTTATAAATTTTAAAGAATAAATTTCATGTTTATAATTAATTTTATTTCAGTTATTACCTTGTTGTATACAAATAGTAGAAAAATTACATTTATGTCTGGTGTTTGGACTAAATTATGTTCAGGTGTTGAAAATAACTTTTGTAGGTAAACTATGATCAATGGGGTCATTATGTAACATATACAGAATAATAATAATTAAATAATTATCATATTTTTAGAAAAAAATATTCTTTTAAAATCAATATTTATATATGTTAATCAGAAATGAACCAATGTTACAATCATAGAGATGGTTGGTTGTACATACACAAGAGTAACGTTCTTATTTTTCAATGATCATTATGGAAATTAGGTAAGTAATAATATATCAGTCCATAATTATCATTAAATAGTAATAAATATATTATTTAGTCATATATACTTATATATATGTAATTAATGTTATGTAAAATGAATCATATCTAGTCGAGAAGGTGGTAGTCCACCTATCTACAAACGACATTAAAACATTTTAGTGTGTCAAAGGATACTCAAGAAAATGATATATATATATATATATCCTGAAATTTTATTATGATATTAATATCATATAGATATTGTGTATGTATCATGTTTTTAATTATAATAACCATTTATATGTTCCATGTATAGGGTGAACGAATCACCTCACATTGAGGGGAAGGCAGTCCACACTTCCACGAACGATGTTATCTTTTTTACAAAAAATGGAAAGTATACATATAGGTGTTATAATAGAATTAAAGAGGAATAAAGACATAATAATATCATATATAACATAGAAAAATAACTTTTTGATCCTAATTTCCGCTGAGAGTTGTGGTAATGAAAAAAACGAACAACCATTGTTTCATGAGGTAGTACTTCCATATACACAGAAATAGTATGTTCGTTACCCATTAGATAAAAGTGTGTGTAATTTTAGTTATATAACAGAGTAAAAAACATATAAATATTTTTAGGATATTGTTTTTGTAATACAAGTATATAATTATAAGAGTTGAGGTTGGAGAATGGAAATAAAACAAAAAAGCCTAAGGAAAGATGTGACCCCTTAATCGGGATCTCCGTTTGGTTTGAACTAAACGATTCATTAGAATGATTTAATCACAATTTTATGATTTTATGATGTGGGTAAATATTATTTAAAGATATTTTTTTAGATATTTTCCCAACCAAGTTTTCCTGAGAGGTTTGAGGATGTGGGAGGAGAGGAGGGCCTTTTATATTGGAGGTGTAGTGGCATTCTTGTAATATTTTTACAAATGAATTTCATGAACATTTTTCACAATAAAAGTGTCTCCAATAATAGAACCAATTATATAAAAGTGATTTTGGTGTCTAAATATTGTCATCCAATTGATTTTTGACAAGTTTATAAGTTATTCAGTCATTTAGGATTAAGGTTTAGTACTTTATTAGGCTTAATTTTAATTAAATAGTTGTGATTAATTTTAATTACTTTCATTAATATTTATTTTCAACAACTATGATTAAATTAATAGAAATTAAAAATAATGATTATTAAAAAAATTTAATCTATTTTTCCAAATCCCAATAACAAAAGTGGATGAAAATAATATAAAATATATCCCACAAGCGGGACGACCATGCACGTTTTTAAAATAAAAACATTCTAATGTTTTCTATGTTTTTATAATCAATTTCAAAGTGAAATATTTTTTAACAAAATAAAATTTTTTAATTGATAAATATATAATCTAACTAAAATTTATAAAACCAATTAAAAATAAAATTTAATCATCTAAAAAAATAGAAGAAAGTTTTGAACAAAAATTTAGAATTTTTTCACTATTTATTAAAAAATGAAATGTTTTAGAAAAATATATAAAAATACCCCATAACCCAATTATTATGGTTTTATTTTAATTATAAATTTCATTATTACATATTAAATCTGTTAATGATTCAAAATTCTTATTTAAATTGGGTTTTCCATTAAAAGGTGATAAAAGTGCCTTTATATAAATATAGGTTTTTATGTGTACAATAGAGTTTGCTCTTATCATATGCCAACCAATCCTATTCGGTGAATATAAAAAAATATTTTATAGAATATATAACAGATATATTTCATTTATATCATTATCTAATAGTAGTTAATTATGTTAATTAATATAAAACTTCTTCAGAATCAAATATATAATAATAATTGTTTTAATATACAATTGGTTCATATATTTGTTTCTATTTTATTAGTAACCGAAGAATTTTTTTGTATTTGAATAAACCTTAAATTTTCATAATATAGTTAATAATATTCAAAATCAATAACATAAAATGAAGATTATATGATATTATAATGAATAATAATTTTTTAATAATACATTGTTATTTGGTGGCACTTATTCTTTCATATAATGCAAGCTATCGAGGAAGGTCTCTCTTGTATGTAACGCAAGATTTCGAGGAAGTTATATTTTTTGTATAATGCAAGATAAAAATATTTTGGGTTCTTTATAATCTATATCATGTATTGAATTTATTTAAAATATTAAAATATAATAGAGTCTCAGAATATTATATTCCATTACACACTTGGTGTCGCGTGTCATACCTGTTATCGAATACAAAGTTGTACTCTTGTATTTCTGGGTTTACATGTTGGGTGATTGTCAAGTGTTTCAGGCTCATAATAACTATGTATTATTCTCATGATGTTATCACTTGAGGATTTTGAGTAGATTGAAACATTAGGACAACCCCACGAATAGTAAAACCACATGTTTCAACAATCATTAGTAGTTCTAATATGTAGACATCGGTAATGGTATCCTAACATGATATTATTATGAATGTATATTATTAGATCATTTACTTTGATGCATGGAAAACATTATGGCATGGAAGTCATATTGTAATAACTTCTGTTCAATGCATCATTGGTAGTAAAACAGTGATTGAATAATAAAGATAAAAAATTTCTTTCAAAAGGAAGTGATTTCTTGAACATAATTGATTAGGATGGCATTAACTTCAACAAATCGATGGACATGGTAGAAGAAGGTAATTCCATCATGTAATTTCCAAATATAAGAAAGAAATAAAAAATGATGAAACAATGTGTGTGTCTTACTTTATGAGATATCACGAGCTGAATATATTATATCACATAGTGTGTGTTTATAAGAAATTTTGTTTTTCTATATCTATACCTTATCCCTTTAAGGAATTTAACGATCCGGGTATGGGAATAGTATCCACTATAATCGAGATAAGATCCTACAGAGTCACACACTTTGTGTATTCAAAAGTCAAACATTTTTAGATGAATAGGAGTATAAGACATGATGGGCCCCACCATGGGGCTTGTGAATTGTTCAAGAATAGACAATCACAATGAAATAAATAAATTCATATTATACAAATTTAGAATCATTTAATTGAATTTATTTATTAAATTTATTGACAAGTAACAAAGTGAATACATGGATAAATATTATATAAAGAAGCATTATTTTACTGTTCAATGTACATTTAATATTTATGTGAACTACGACTTGAGTTAGTGGGTTATTATTATAAAGTAATATATTTGCTATATTATATGTATGTGAAATATTTTAAATGAGATTTTTGACACATTGAATTAGTCATAAGATATCATTTATCTATTATTTAGTGGGTAATAAATAGCAAGGGGTAGAAGAGCAATTTTTTGGTGTTTAGAACCACAAAATAATAGGATGAGACGGATATCATGCAATGAACTATTCACTATATGATTCCAGATTCTCTCTCTCTATCAAATTTTAGCTTCACTCGCCAGTGGATCAGTGTAGTGATGATCTTTGGGATGTCTATGGATTCATCAGATCTTTTTAATAGCATCCATAATTCAACAATTGAAACTCTTGTAGACTTTTGAACCGTGTATGGGCAATCTAGAGGGAATCTATTTCGATTATGTGAAGAAAAAATCAAAAATTTTGTATTATTAATGAAAAATAATCTATATCAAATTTTATATTTTTTTTTAATTTTCATGCTTAATAACTGTATATATGATCATCACAGCTTCATACAAAGTCATGCTTTACCGGAGGCAACGTAGTTACACTGATATCTTGTATAAAATATTAAGTCCATTACCCATTGAATTCTGATCCACTCCCCAATACCATTATTTTCTATTAAAGGGAACACATGAAAATTTCAATTTAATAAATACTAAATTTTACATACATTATTTTAGAGGGAGTCACTACATTGAAAATGTTGTAGTTGATGTTTCAATTCAACATCAAATGACAGTGTTTTAGTAATTTGTTGTAAGTCAAAGAACCCTGTCCAATTTTCAAGTGGCCGAATAAGTAATTTTATACTGGCCATTTTTCCCCAGGTTGTGGTCTTTTGAAAATATTTTTTATTTAACATACAACATTCTATGTGTATCAGATTTTGAAACATTGAATGAAAGAAAAAAATAAAGGGGATTTCATATAAGGGGAGATTGTCTACAAAATACAACAAATAAATAATTGGTTGCTAGCGGATGGAAGAAAATTATTAAAATAATAAAATTAAACATAAGAGACAGTGAGGTGGGGATTTTTCTTTTCTCATCACTATGGGAAAAATGACTTTTTGTGACGGGATTTTTGTGACAGGAATAATTCTCGTCGCAAAAAGTTCGTCCATGAGGTTATTTTCAACGGGGGTAACAACCCGTCGCAAATAACTGATTATTTGCGACGAGATTTTGTGTCCCGTCGCAAAAGGTTTGGCGTGGGTAGCATGTCAAACTGCATGAAGGTTATTTGCAACGGGTCCCGTCGCAAATACCTGGAGAGTTAATAGCTTTTTGCGATGGGATATCCTCGCGTCGCAAAGGTGTGTTGGTAGGGACTATTTACGACGAGACTTGTCATAAATATCTTTTTAACCAACCATTGTAATTAATGTGGGCGTAGGTATTTGCGATGGGACCCATCACAATAGATACTATTTGTGACGGGTAACCTATCGCGAATAGTCTCGTCGCAAATAATCTAACCTATAGATACCCCCATTCGTTTTTCTTCTCATTCCTCTCAATTTCTAGATCTTGTTTCTCTCTGAACTCTGATTTCATAGGGAAAATTTTTCTATGTTAATTTTTTTGTTCACTAAGAAGTTGTGAAGCCGTCTACATCAATAGCAAATCAAGTTTAATTGTATTTATGTTCTATTTAATATATCAGTTATTTCAATTTTTATGTTAATTTTTTATATTGTTGATTAGTTGTAATTAAATTGAATTTAAATTTTTTTGTCATAACTATTTATTTGTAATAATAAATTTTAATTTTTAGTATTAATTTTTAATAATTAGTAGTAATTAGTAATTATTAAAGATAATCAATAATGCATATAATTAAATTGTATAAATTAATAATAATTGGTAATAAATAATTGTAAAAACTAATAATTAGTAATAAATATTAATAATTGTTAATAAATAGTAATAAATAGTAATAGTGAGTAATAAATAGTAATAAATTATAATAATTAGTAATAAATTGTAATAATTAGTAATAAACTGTAATAATTAGTAATAAATTGTAATTATTAGCAATTAATTATAATGACCAGTAAGAAATTATAATAATTAGTAATAAATTGTAATAATTAGTTATAAATTGTAATTATTAGTTATAAATTGTAATAATTAGTAATAAATTGTAGTAATTAGTAATAATTAGTAATAATTAGTAATAAATTGTAATAATTAGTAATAAATTTTAATAAATTGTATTAATTAGTAATAAATCGTATTAATTTGTAATAAATTGTATTAATTAGTAATAAATGGTAATTAATTGTATTAATTAGTAATAAATTGTTTAATTAGTAATAAATTATTTTATTTAGTAATAAACTGTAATGATTAGTAATAAATTGTAATAATTAGTAATAAACTATAATAATTAGTAATAAATTGTAATAATTAGTAACAAATTGTAATAATTAGTAATAAATTGTAATAATTACAAATAATTAGTTAGAAATTGTTATAATTAGTAATAAAATTTAATAATTAGTAATAAAGGGTAATAATTAGTAATAAACTATAATAATTTGTAATAAACTGTAATAATTACTAATAAACTGAAATAATTACTAATAAACTGTAATAATTACTAATAAACTGTAATAATTACTAATAAATTGTAATAATTTCTAATAAATTCTAATAATTAGTAATATTTATTAATAAATACTAATAAATACAGATAATTAGTAATAATTATTAATAATTAGTAATAATTAGTAATAATATGTAATAATTTGTAATAATATGTAATAATTAGTAATAATTAGTAGTAATTTGTAATAATTTGTAATAATTAGAAATAATTTGTAATAATTAGTAATAATTAGTAATAATTTGTAATAATTAGTAATAATTAGTAAAATTATTAATAAATTGTAATAATTATTAATAAATTGTAATAATTATTAATAAATTGGAATAATTAGGAATAATTTGCAATAATTAAGATTAATAGGAATAATTAGAAATAAATAAAAATAATTAGCAATAAATAAGAATAATTAAGAATAAATATGAAAAATTGATATTAAATAGAAATAATTAGCAATATGAATATTTAGCAATAAATAGAAATAATTAGCAATAAATAAGAATAATTAAGAGTAATTAAGAATAATTAAGAATAAATATGAATAATTAGAAATAATTAGGAATAATTATCAATAATTAAGAATAATTAGCCATAAATAGTAAAAAATAGCAATAATTAGGAATAATTAGCAATAAATATTAAAAATTAGGAATAATTACAAATAATTAGCAATAATTACTAATAATTAGATATAATTAATAATAATTAGGAATAATTAGCAATAAATAGCAATAAATAGTAATAAATACCAATAAATAGAAATAAATAACAATAATTAGCAATAAATTGCAATAATTAGTAATAAAGAGAAATAATTAGAAATAAATTGGAATTATTAGTAATAATTAGTAACAATTAGGAATATTTAGGAATAATTAGTAATAAATAGGAATAATTGATAATAATTAGGAATAATTGATAATAATTAGTAATAAATTGTAGTAATTAGTAATAAATACCAATAATTACGAATAATTACGAATAAATACTAATAAATAGGAATAATTAGAAATAATTAGAAATAAATAGTAATAATTTGTAATAAATAGGAATAATTAGTAATAATTAGGAGTAATTAGTAATAATTAGTAATAAATAGTTATTATTACTAATAATTAGTAATAATTAGTAGTAATTAGTAATAATTAGTAATAATTATGAATAGCTAGGAACAAATCAGAATAATTAGGAATAAATAAAAATAATTAATAATAAATATGGATAATTAGTAATAATTAGGAATAATTAGTATTAATTATAATAATTAGTAAAAATTTGTAAAAATTAGTTATAAATAAGAAAAGAAACAAACAATAGGAAAAAAGAGTAATAAATATAAATAGTTAGTAATAAATAGTAATAGATAGTAATAAATAGTAATAGTTAGTAATTAATAGTAATAGTTAGTAATAAATAAGAATAGTTAATAATAAATAAGAATAGTTAGTAATAAATAGTAATAAATAGTAATAGTTAGTATTAAATTGGAATAGTTAGTATTAAATTGGAATAGTTAGTAATAAATAGGAATAGTTAGTAATAAATAGTAATAGTTAGTAATAAATAGGAATAGTGAGTAATAAATAGAAATAATTAGTAATAAATTTGAATAATTAGTAATAAATAGGAATAATTAGTAATAAAAAGTAGTAATTAGTTAGGAACTGTTAGGAATAGTTAGAATGAAATTTTATTAAATTTTAATAAATTTTACGAACATTGGACAATTTCTAGTGGATTGATGACACTCCTTTTGCTCGATGAATTTTCTATTTTCAAATCTCACCAACTCAAAAAATTATGAAAAATGTGCTGATACATAGGCATATTCAATCGTGTATGCACGATATTGGATATGCATTCATAGGATCAAATTTTTATAATGTTTTAAGGTGGTGACAATTGGAATAAGATTATTCATCGATGAAAAGGGGTCTCTTTTGTCTGATGGCTCATTTACTTTCATCTTTCTTACACTTAAATAACAATGAAGAGTCTGGTCAGAGGTACACATATTCATTCTCATGCATACCTGAATGAATATGGATACCTCCTACCAGATTCTTCATTTTGATTTAAGTGTTAGAAATATCCAAGTAAATGAGGCGTCGGACAGAAGAGTATCCGTCAATCCACTAGAAATTGTGTCGCCCTTAATTAATGGTAATTATTAAGAAGTAGTAGTAATTAGTTATATCTTTTCAGATATTATTTTTATACTTTTAAATTATTAATAAATAGTGATGATTTGATATTCTTGTAGAAAAATATGGAACAAGGAAGTTGACATCCTTTATTATTAGATGATCACTCTTGAATAAATCAGTACAAAAATCCAAATGGTTCTAGATTAAAACCTATATATATTGAGGGTGTTGAAGATTTATTAGTATTTGCATCAATAAAACCAGAATATGTTTCAGAAGGCACAATTAAGTGTCCTTGTAAAAAATGTTCTCTGAGAACGTTTTACACATTTGACAAGGTTGGGGGACATCTCATACGGTTTGGTTTTCAACCAAATTATGTTTTTTGGATTTAAAACGGTGAACACAGTTCTAGAGAATATTCTAATAACTTGATTCTGGATCCATCATAGTTTTAAAATTTATTATATGATGTTCTAGGTCCATCTCATCAAAAAACTGAAACTCATGATGATATCGATTTAACTCCTAAGTTGGCACCATCTGAGTTTTTTGAGTTTTTGAGGTCTGTTGAGGATGCATTATATCCTGGTTGAAAGATAATAAAATTAGAAGCAGTTGAAAAATTTATGGCTATTAAATCAGATAATGCAATGTCAAACAACTATTTTGATAAGATATTTTCTTTGGTTAAAACAATGTTACCTGAAGGAAATGTGTTGCCTACAAATTACTATGAGAGCAGGAGGATGGTTTGTAATCTGGGCCTTAGTTATCAGAAGATTCATGCATGTAAAAATGATTGGATCTTATATTCTGGTGAAATCGAGTCATTGGATAGTTGTCCCACATGTGGAAAATAGAGGTTTAATGAAGCTCAACCAGGGAAGTCTGGATTGATTCCTATAAAATAGTTAAGATATTTCCCCCTTACACCCAGGCTGCAACGTTTACTTATGCCTCATAACATAGCGTCAATGATGTCATGGAAGAAATCTAATATTTCAACGGGTAAAATCCTGAATCATTCATCTGATGGTGATTCATGGAAACATTTTGATCGTTTGCATCTATCTTTTGCTTTAGAAGCCCAAAATGTGGGATTGGGTCTTTCTACTGACGGTTTCTATCCATTTGGTTCTTATTGTAGTCAGTATTCATGGTGTCCTATCTTTATAACTTTGTACAATCTACCTCCATGTATGTTGACTAAGGAGCTCTTTATATTTTTGACCTTATTAATCCCAGAACATCCAAAAAATAATATTCATGTTTATTTGAAACCATTTATTTATGAGTTAATTGAATTGTGGAGTAATGATGTTAGTACATATGATGTTTCTGCGAAACAAAGTTTCACATTAAAAGCTGCATTGATATAGAAGATTAGTGACTTTCTGGTATATGGCATGTTATCTGGATAAAGTAAACATGGTCCGAAATCTTATCCATAATGTATGAAAGACAAAAAAGATTTTATGCTTGTCAATGGAAAAAAACCATGCTATTTTGACTATCATCACATGTTTCTACCTACCAATCATTCTTTATGAAGGAACAAATCTCATTTCAGAAAAGGAACAATTGAATGGAATGAACCTCCAAAAATGAAATCATGTACAGAGTTAAAATCAGTTGTATTTTCATTACCTCCCATCACATTTGGTCCAACAGTAATCCAATGGAAAATTCATGGCTTTGGGAAAGAACATAATTGGATAAAACGATGCATTTTTTGAGATCTCCCATATTGGTCTAATTTGTTGGTCTGCCACATGTTGGAAGACATGAATATTGAGAAGAACAATTTTGATAATTTATTTCATTCAGTTTTGGATACACCAGGTAAGACCAAATATACTATAAAAGCACGATTAGATATTGCCCAAATTTGTAGTCGACCAGAACTTGAACTAATTGAAAATCTAAGATCATAGAGGTTAATGAAGCCAAAAGCATCTTTTAAACTATTCAAAGAGAGTCACTTATTATTTTATCATTAGATTGTAGATTTGAGACTTTTAGATGGGTATGATTCCAATTTAGGCAGATGTGTTAAGAATGGTCATATTACTGGATTAAAATGTCATGATTGTCATGTTATAATAGAAAGAATTATGCCAATTGGATTCAGTTGTTTTTTGAATTCTATGATTTGGGATTCAATAATAGACATATCATATTTTTTTCGAGACATTTCTACAGTGACAATAGACTACAATGCGCTAAGAAAACAGGAAGAAGATGTTTCTGTAATTATATGTAAACTGGAAAAAATCATTTCACCTTATTTCGTTGACTCAGTGGAACATCTGATATTACATTTCCCACATGAAGCTAAATGTGGAGGTCTAGTACAGTTTCAATGGTTGTACCCATTCGAGAGTTACATGTAGAAAATGACGAAAAAAGTACATAACAAAGCATCAGTTGATGCCTCGATTGCTCAAGCTTATTTGCAAGAGTAAATTGCATTTTTATGCTATCACTATTTTGAATCTGAATATCCCTCAAAACAAAAATGCATGGTATGAAATAAGGGAAATGTTAATGATTAAATGGACAATCAATTATCAGTATTTAATCAGCCAAATCTTGGCTTCGGTAGAGTTCAAGAACGATGGCTTTCAGATGATGAACATCACAGAGCTCATACATATGTTCTGTTCAACTGTGAAGAAATGAAATCATTTTACTGTGAGTGCTTCTATCACCAATTCTATAAATTCTATTACAGTATGTAAACTTATTTTATTTGTAGGTTATATGATAATCATGTCAAGAAACAACTTCTTCAAATTACAGCAGCCTCTCTTGAAGAGAGCAGACAAAAATAAATTTATCAGTTGTTTCAAAATCTAGTAACATAAATTATTGATAGTTTAATATCAATTCAGTTTACTATTTATTATATTGATAATTATTTTAAAAAATTTCAATTGTCTCAACATGCTGATAAAATCGATAAGTGACTGTGTATATTGAGAAACCCAACATCGAAAATGGTAAAATATTATAAAGAATATGTGGTGAACGGTTTTAGATTTCATACATGTGCATATGGGGAATAAAAAAAATGGACATTGGATTTTTTTTTAGAGGATCGCATCATAGAGAAATTTAAGTTGACTTTTACGGCATTCTGGATGAAATTATTGAGCTTTTTTATCTTGGAAAAAATTACATAACGATGTATAAATGTCGGTGGTTGGATACTAAGAGAGGCTTGTGTGTTCATCCAACTCTTGGAATCATCAATATTAAATATAAAAGTTTTCTTGCAGTAAATGAACCATTTTTACTGGATCAACAGGCATATAAAATTTATTACGCAAAGTACAGTGCTACTTTAAGAGACCTAAGTGATTGGTGGAGCATAATAAAAATGAAATCTTAGGAAAATCAATTTACTCAAACTGAATGTGGTTCTACTGAAGTGGAAGGAATTGAAATTTTTCAAGAGACTACTCAAAATCCATCTTTCTCACAATGAAACATGAATATCGATGATGAAACCCCACAATTAAGGGTTGATGGTGATGAAGATGTTAATGATGTTACAAATGAATTTTAAATGACAAGGGATTGTGAATGTGAAAATCATGTGGATATTGATGATGCCGAGGAGTAATATGAATTAATTGGCATTGTTAGATAATAAGATGATGATGAAGGTAAACATTGGCATAGTTAAATGATGGTTATGATCATAACTAATATATATCTATATATGATAGTTATTTTCACCTATTTTCTAACAACAATAATTTTGTGTTTCAGATGGATCCTGATCTATTTTAGGAGTTGCAGGAGGCTGATCTACCTTTTGATGAGGGGATGTGGGATCATCTGACCCTCAGCCTACTAGTGGTTCAGGAGGTATGCGGAGGGGGTGCGGTCTTATGTGACAAATGATTCCTAACCCTATCCTCAAGCGACGTCCATGTCTTGGCTTCGATCCACACACACGTAGGTATGGTAACATGTATATTTTAGTTAAATTTTTCATTAATATTTATATATATATACTAATTGTTTGATTATATATTATTTTTTCATATTTTTTCAAATGTAGCTATTGGACAGGGGAGCACATTCTTTTTCAATTATTTTTCTCAGTGAGGGATCACATTAGAATAGATTCTCGTTGATGTGCAGCTCGCCATGTACAATCATTGGATGGTACATAAATAAATAATATTTGTTTTGAAATTTATATTATTAATAACATGATATTATAAATTATATTTAGGTTTTATGGTATCCCATCAATGATAACATGCATGATGCTATCCATGCAGCATGGGAGGTGGCTATGCATGAGCGTTTGCATCATTTTCTGCACAATTTGCGAAATACAACCATTAAAAAGCTACATCAACAGTATTTGATGAGTCATGTAGGGCCCACCAACAAGAGTATATTTCATCTCAGGTTTTGCATGGATTAGGTGCACACTTGTTGGTTGGTAGATTTCAAAGGAGGTCTTTATTGGGTTGGCAGAACCGGAGGAAACATGAGGTGACGCATCGAGCTGGTAGTCGTACATTCAATACGCATAGATAGCATCTAGTAAGTATTTTTTTAAATATTTTATATAATTTAAAATATAAATTGTTTATTTTATATTCATATTGGCAGTCGAGCAACCTGATATTACAGAGTACGATGTTTATCGGAAGATGTACAGTGATCCAACCACCAGAGAGATTAGAGGAGATCGCCAACGTCAGATTGTGGTTAGTCTTCTTTTTCCAGTTTTACAATTAACTGCATATAAGATTTTCAAAATTATAATTTCAAATTGAAATTGAAGGATTCATACGAGGTTGTGACCTCTCAACCGCAGGCTGAGGGTTAGGACACGGCGACTGATCAGACCAGTGCACACCATTTCGACGAGGCGGCCTGGATGCAGGCAACTCAGTATGGCTTTGAGAAGGGCCGAGTAGTTGGTATCATCTCTCATGTGACTCCTGTTACTTATTATCATACTGTTGAAATAATGACATCTACCTCTAAACGAGCACATGTAGAGGCATAATCTTCTGCCTCATAGTATCCGAAGTAGTTACGAGCTCAGAATTACCTTATAGAGAGTGTGCAGAAGCAGCAAGAAGAGATGCGTCAGCAGCAGCAGCATCAGCACAAGGAGGAGATGTGTCGATGGCAGCAGCAGCATTAGAATCACATAGAGTACAAGCGTCGTCTGACTCATAGTTTGGGGATGGAGTTTCCTCAACCATCTCATTCAGCTCCTCCACCTACTCCAGAAGACGACCCCCTAGTGATTTTTTTATGATAAAATCATTTGAATTTATTATTTATTGTTATATAAATGATTTACAGTTTCTGTCTCTTATATTGGTGTGAATATTAGATAATTTAAATTAAAATATTTTATGATTTTTTGCGAATATTGAGAATTTTAATAATTTTTTTTATTAGATTAATATTAATAATATTATTGTTTCATTAGTCATAATTTTATTAAAAATATTTTTTTAGTATTATATTTTTTAATGTTGTTTTATTTTACTAATAATAATAATAATAATAATTTATGGTTTTTTATATTTTTTTGTGAATATTTTGAATTTTTAATATATATTTATTTAATTATTTTAATAATACTAAAATTAATTTTTCAGTAATCACAATTTTATTAAATTTATTTTCGTTAAAATTTATTTATTATTTGTGATGGGATCTGTTGTGACGAGTTCCCGTCACAAATAGTCTAAATAATTATTTTATAACTTATTTGCGATGGGATTAGGGGCTCGTCGCAAAAAGAATTTGTGACGGGCCAGTCGCAAATAGTCTAAATAATTTTTTTTAATAAGTATTTTCGAACAGATTATGGGCCCTTCACAAGAAAGATTATATATATATATATAAAGTATATAATTAAAGACTTATTTGTGATGGAGAAGTTACCTGTTGAAAAAAATATTATTTGCGACATACCAATCACAAAAAATATTTTTTGCGACGTCGTTTTCTACAACCGTCTATTTGCGATGGGACCCCATTTCTAAAACTTATTTGCAATGGAATCCCATTGTAAATACCTAGAATTCTAGTTTTTCTTGTTTACACCACTAATACATAACCAAACATCAGTTCCTTGACAAATGATCTCTTTCCCACTAACACCTCATGTAACTAGGGTTACCTCATTTCATTATCCACTACCATGGACAAACTTCTTTTTCCATGCTCTGCTCCCTAATGTCAGTCACTCCATCGCCACACTACATACATGCAATCACCCTCCAGCAAGTCGTCTATTGGTTGATGGAACCCCAACCATCCCAGTTCAGCCTCTCACTTTGCAGAAGTGCACCACTGGGTTCCTAGGGTATCATTGTTCTACCCTTCCCTCCTACTGTACGCCACCACTACATAGCTAAACAATGGTCAAATCAGTCGGCCCAACCCGGGATCTGGTTTTTTGGGCCCTACATGACTCTCCTAGATCATTTTGAGTCCAATTGAGGACTGTAATCCTTATTAAGGATTTTATGGGCTTCATGGGAATGAGAAATATATATATATATATATATATATATATATATATATAATCTGTGTGTGTGTGTGTGTCTATTTTATAATTATGTTATATTTTTATTAATAAAAATAATTAGTATCGAGTGATTAAAATTGAAATTAAATTAATTATTTTCATTCATTCATTGACTTAAAAATATATTTATTTTAAAATAAATATTGTTTCGTATTTTATTGTTCATCGACTAACCTTGGGAAAATAATTCCTAATATATGACTATATTTATTTTTTAAAATTAATTATGTTCACTACAACTGATGAATTTAATAATTAGTTTATATAGATGATATGTACATCACCATTTTTTATCAATTAAAATTTATTTGATCCTTCAGGTCCAGGGGTGAAATTTTGAATGTTTATTATGAATTATCATGACCTCCTCTCTAATGTTCAAGTATTTATGTATTATAACGTGAATTATATACGATATGAGTCATTCAGAGATGAGGTGGCATTCGAGGTGAGATGGCGGTACATTGGACAAGGGTTTCAGTTACGATACGAGTTAGAGGCGGCTTGGGTATTTTACCCCTAGGGCCATAGTTGTTATATCAAGACTATTTGGGTTAACATATATTAATGTATAATGTTCATTAATATATCTTATTTAATTTATTCATTTTTTATTAACATGCATGGTTAGACAATCACATAAAATAATAATCGTAAAATTCATATATTAAAACAATCTATGAAATAATGAATGTTTATTTATTTATTTCATATTTTGTTATGAGTGAGATCATATAGTTATGCATATCATATAGAAAATTATTCTATTCATATATTAATAATAATAATTACCCTAAAAGTTATATTTTGTGACAAATTCCTTCCATCATTAGAATTTAAACCAAATAGGGTGTATGTGGTGCTCTTCATCCCTAGATGATGTTGCCTCCTACTATTAGGGTTCCATTGTAAGATTCGTGAGTTAAATAACTAATGATCCATAAAAATAATTATCCATCAAATGGTTTTTTCATCTTCATAATAAATGTGTTGAGTAAATTTAGTTATTGATTTCTAGATGTTAGGACTCCACACAATAACTCAAGGAGCCATGAGTTAATCTACTTGGCAAGCCAGATGCATACCATGAAACACTCTAGGTAGTGGAATACTAATTTATTGTTCTATGATGATAGGTGTTAGGGATCATTTCAACAAGAAAACTCTAGAGACTATTTATTCGAAATCTATTAGCGAATACTATCAGGGTTCGATAAAATAGTGGGATATATTTAAGGATTAAATAAATCGATAAGGTCTAATCGATAATCAAGCCAAATATAAAAACATATAGTTATTATTTTTATTGAACAATGAATGTGAAACCATATTAATACTGCAATTAGTAGGGAGAATGTCAATGTCTTCACTGGAATGTGTTTCCAAGAGTATTGCAAACACATCTACATTGTACTGTTATATATGAAATACAGGGTGTTGGAGTCCCCAATACCTGATATAATACCTCATGAATAATGGTTGTAAAAGATTCTTACAAGAGACTCATGTATGAAAGATTTTAATTTTACATCATAATTCTATCATCATTGTCTAATGAGGTGTGGATAAATCACTAGGACATGAATGATCTCACAAGTTTTCTCATCTCCAAGAATCATGCGAGGAGAAATTGAAGAAAGATGCGAAAAAGAAGAGGATTACAGTAAATATGTATAAATTAAAATTTGAGTCATGATATTTCAAAACATTCCATTTTAAATAATTTTCTCCCAATCACTTTAGTTTTATTTAAGATAGAAAAATGAACTATCTGGAGAACATAATTCATTTCCTTTGGGTATTGTTTTCTAGGTAAATAAAAACATAAATAATGTTTAATATTTATTCTTATAGTGAAAAAGTAGAAAGAAAATGTGAAAAGGATAATGAAAACATTAAATTAAAATGCACATTAAAAACATCCATCAAGTAAAAGATGTAATAAAAAGGTTTTTATTTTCTTTGCATGTCATGAGATAATTCCATGTATGTTTAAGTACTATGAACGTAATATAAAAACCAAATAACATCTTCTTAATTAGGTATAATTTTCATTGGGTGTGATGTTTCGATCATAATTATTATTTATGAAATAATATATACATATATATATATAATATTTGTATTTGAGTACAATAACCATATAATTATAGAAATATTAAAAAAAGTATATTGAATTCTCTAAGAGGGTGAGCAAGGGTGATTCCTAAGTTAGTTAGGAGAAGTACAAAACATATTATTTCATATATTATGGTTCTTATTGAAATTTTATTGAGTATAGATGAAAAAAATATCTCATGTTTCCATTGGTCCAAATGATACATTAGTCAAAAAAATTAATATTTTTTTTGTTTCTTTATTCTCAACTAATATTATAGATGTACTTTAATCATTAGCAATACATGGTCAAAATAAATGAAATACAAATGAAATACCTAGTTCTGGAATGATAATTCTTTTTCTATGAAAACTAAGTATATTTCAAGGAGATAACATGTATGTTAGTTAGACTATTTATAGGTATATTCCATAGGTATTATCGACACATTGACTTATTTATTTTTTGGCAAATAAAACATCATAAATAAATGTATTCCATAAATAATTCAAAATTGATTCATCTTGAGAGTGTGTGATATTCGAAGGTTAAGCTATAGGTAAGTATGTATACTTAATGAGATAATTTTAATGTTTTATGTAAGAAAAAAGTGAATTATGGTAATAGAATAATAATAAAAAACGTGTTTCTTCGAGCCCTTGTGTTAAATAATATCTTGACGAAGCATTTAGAAATATTTATAATATAGCATGGAGTAATTCATAAATTCACATTTCCTTATACAAATAAAAACAATGATGTAATGAAGGAGTATTGATGTTGATTTTTACAGGCTAACATCAGTCATTAAAATGTATCATGAAGTAATTATAAAATGCACATTGAAGTATACACAATAACATCACAATGAAATTAAAAAGAGACTTAATGTGGTGACATATATTCATTGAATATTTTTCTTTTATTTTTTAATAAATGATTTTTAAATAGTCTCATTAGAAGATATCCATATTTCAAATATAATGAATAATTAATATCATATGAGTTAGATAATGATATAATTCCGTTATGTGATAAGAAAATGTATTTAGATGCAAAAGGATTGTCTAGATATAAATAAATATGCATTAAGAAAAAATAATGTGTAACTAAATTAAATATGTAAAATGGTTTATAAGGTTTTTAATTAAATCTATAAGATATAAAAATTTATTTTTATGTGTTAGAATATATTACTGTAAAGGATTGACATATATACTTGAGATTGTGAGGTAGAGATTTTTTTTGATTAAGTTGTTGTTAATGATTCAAAATGGTTATAATAGGAACAAAATTCTCAAGAACTTATGTTAAAAGAGTGTTCCAGAGACAAATACAATATAGGATGCATAAAAACATGTTAATGTTTTTCAATTCACCTTATCCAGGGATACATTATTCATTGAGAGTAATGAATCCAACATGTATGAAGTAAATAGAAACATGCTATGTTTTACCCGTCCAGTTATGTAAGATGATGACCTTTTATAGATATGAATCATGCACATTTTTTAGGTACTCTTTTTCCTAGTTTTGTTAATGATTTTATTTGTGTATTAACATAGGGATAGTTCAGGTAAATTTATAGAAATTTGGAAGAAAAATAGGGAGTGAATAGTCTGATTATAGTTTTCTAAAATCATGTGCCTAACCCCAGCAAACAGTGCAACCAAGATAGAAGGGGATTTAATGGTTGGATCTTAGTCTATCAAACCATCAACACTCTTAGTAGAATCCATGTGACCCCTAAGATGAGGTTCATGGTTAGGTGCACAGCTAGAGAAAAATAAACACCCCATACAAGAAACCATTCAGGCGGTAAATCAAACCACTGTGAAATTATTAAACATTTCTTAAACCCCTACATTATATAATAAAACACCCTAAATAGACCCTAAAGTAATTACTAAATTATTTTCATTTCCCAAAATTATTATTAGGGATTATAAACTCCATTATTTACGAATAAACAACCACATTAAAGAATATTCACCATTCTTAGTAAGTGACTATTACCTTGTTGTTTCGACTATCTCTCGTATCTCTTTCTATATGATAAAGAGTGTTTTATTATCCATTGGTAAGGGTTTAGATCTAGATTTTTATAGATCTTAAAGATTCTTATCATTGATAATGGATTTAGTTCAATATATCATTCTTCATTATGTAATTTGACGTTCCACTTCAATTTGGGGAATTTCTTTTGGGTAACGCTTGCCATCGATCATCATGTTGGTGTTCTATATATCGATTTCCCTTATTCCTATTTTATTACTTTTTGAATGGTTTTATGAAATTGTAATTTCTATTTTGGGAAATTTCATACAAATTGGGTTAATTAATTTTTCAATTAATTAATGGAATTGAGTGAATATTGTGATATTGAAATTGGATGTTTAGGTGATATAATAATTAGATAATAAAAAGGCGATAAAATACGATAATTGAATACTATGGTTATTTATTACTTGCTTAATGGGAATTAGAGGATGATTTTTTTATCCTTTCAGGGTTAATGACTTATATGATTAAATGTTGATAAATGGTTTAATGTTGAATTCTTCATGTTACTCCATGTGATTAATGTGATGAACACTGATTGTTGTTATAAAATTGAAAAGTTAAACATTAATGAGAATGTTTGATTAGAAGGTTAATGATGCTTAAACATGCTGTATATGGAATTGTGATTTGTGTGATATTATGGTATTTTTGATATATAAGATAGTGGGTGTCGGTTATGGACAAAGGTTCTAAATTCCCATATATGACATGGAGGTGTGGGACAAAGTCTAAGGCTCTAATTACCCATATTGATAGAGAGTATAGGATAGGGTCTAATTCTCTAAATACCTATGTGACATTGAGGCGTGGGACTAGGAAAAATACTCTAAATAACCAAGGTATACTATATATGTTGTTTTAGTCCCATGATATTTGAATTAGACTATGGATTGACATAGCTGTGATATTAATTTTAAATAAATGGAAATGGAAACCCCTAATGGTATGGAATTTGATATCCCTGTGTGATATAGTTCAAACTCCATCATGGTACAAAGCACATATTGATGGTTTAGGTGTTATCATGAACCCATGTAATTTATGTGGTAAGTTAAAGAATAATTAAATGTGATTACTATTTTTATGTTTTATTTTTATTCTTTTTAAAACCTCCTACACTTTAATACAATGAATATTGATTTTGACTCCATTGGAAGTGGAAAAAAGAGTTGTAATCACACCCTACTCAGGCAACCAGATCAGTACCGTAATAGCCATAATGTTTGAAGGATGTGATAAAGGAAAGAACCCTATATTAGATGGCTGATATGGGATAGATCATGGATGAGGAACTAGAATAAAGACACTATGATCAAACTAAAAGAATATACCTGTCATTATTAGTAATTAAAGATCCATTTAATAAAATACACACTGTTTTGTTCTAGTTCATGGAATCATTCCTAGAAATTAATGTTTAATCCTGATATACATTATGATAATTTTTTTAATGGTGCTATCCAATATGCCTTTTTTACATTGTAAAAAATATAATATACTTAGGTATATACTCTCTTGATGAGTTTAACTAAAGGAGGTGAAGTTATAGAAAGAAGAATTTCTATACAGCTGAGATGTGGTAGACATAATGACTAAATCCATAACATTATTGAAGCATTATCTTATCAAGTGAGTGATAAGATGGATAGTTAGCAAGTGGTATCTAGTTTAAGTGAGAGTTTTGTAATAGTGTGTTCCTTATAACCAAATAAATAGTACTTTTTGATTACCATATCATAAATACAGTGAGTTGTCCAGGTTGATTTCTTGATATAATAATGTTTATATTTGTCCATACACTATTTATATGGGAATTTAATTATATTATATGTTGAATAAAAATGTTATATCATTTCCCTAGAAATAACGAGACCTCCATATACTATAAAAAAATCTTAAACATATATCCTATGGTCTAGATACATCATACTAAATTGACATAGATAATGTGTGACAATCAGTTTCTTGGGGATCATATACCTTTAGACATATTCTCATGAATCTCCCACATGGTTATCTTGGGTATATGAGATCTATAATTCTAATATGCTATTAGTAACAACACATGTTTTAGGTTTCATTGGTAGTTTCTATCTACAAACATGTGTAGTTGCCTCCTAGATTTAGGTGATTGTTAATTAATACTATTTGATGACATAATTTAATGCAAAGAAAAACATTTACATTGAATTATTAGTGAGGTAGATTGCATTGGTTGATTCATTGGTATTATTATCTTTATTGAATAATCAAGATAAAAATTTTCCCATCCAAAAGAAAGTGACATCTCAAGCCTATTAGAATAGTGTTCTTTTACATTCAATAAATCTATGTCCATGGTAAAATAAGGAAAGTCCATCAAGAATGTTTAATGAAAAATTAATCCAAAAAGGATGATGACACAAAGTGTGTTCCCTACTTTATGAGATATCATTATATAGAGAGGTTATATTACACATTGTGTGTTCATAAAAAATATTACCATTGCTCTAACTATACCTTATCTCTCTAGGTGCCTTGATGGGTTTCTAGTGTCTACTCCTGGTATATGAATAATATTCACTACTACAGAGATAAGGGCCTTATGGATTACTAACTAACCTTATTCAAAATGCTAGCCCATTTTTATGAATAAGAGTATATGGAATTGTGGGCCCCACAATAGGGGTAGGGTATTTTCTGAGAATATACTCTCACTATGAAATTAATAATTTGTTATTATTCAGGTTTATAATAATTTGATTTTTATTTATTTTTTATATGTATTTCCAGGTATTAAATTGAATACACCGAAAAATATTTTATGAACGAATATCATTTTAATATTCCAGGTTCACTTAATATATGAAAAAAATATGAGTCGAGTTAATGGATCAGTTTAACCACATGATATATTTATTTTTTCATAAGTATTTGATAAAACTAAAAATGATAATTATGACTTCATGAAGCATTAAAATGATTTTGTTTATATATTATTTAGTTTTAAATAAATATATAGGGGCTATGGAACCATTATTTGGTATTTCAGAACCTCACTATAAAAGGAGGAGGAGGTTCTCCTGAAATAAACTACTCAATACACAACACAAGAGACTTTATCAACTCTCTCACATACTAGAGATAGAATTAGTTGATTTAATTCAACAATAAAAGTTCTACTTCATGGATCGATGAATCAATGTGATAGTGACCATTGAGATGTTAAATGATTCGATATATCTACACTATAGCACATGGAATTAAATGATCGAGGCTCCCATATAATTCAGAGTTGTGTGTGAATGATCTAGAGGGAATCTAATTCAATCCATTTGAGTAATGATTTCCAATTATGAATTATCAGTGAATGTGTATTTATATCAAATTAGGTATAATTAATTTTATTTTTGATGGTTAAAAAATTCATTTGGGATCCTCTAGGCTTCATAATGTGCTACACTTCACTAGTGACCATATAATTACATCAATCTCTGGTGAAAATTTCCAAATCCTCAGCCCATAAGCTTCTATAACACACCCACATAACATCACTAATGGAAATGAATCTTGAGAATAATGTTTATTGTTTCATCCAATTTATCGATCCCTTTTTTGTGGGGATTTATCCAAATTAATGGTTCTAATGGGTTAGGTTATAGGTCTCTACCTTTATGAGATCTATCAAGGAATATGGAAAAGGATTCATTGTGGAGTATAAAAGTTTGACGCTATGACTCTACTAATTTGGGAAAAGTTACATCATTGAGATTTTGGATTTACTGTAATACTAACATTTTTTATAAGAATTAGGTTTTTCTAATGTTTCATAGGTGGATATACAATAGTGATTGCACTGTGGTCTCATGAGGGAACAAATTTTGTGGTGTGACCTCTTGTCTGGTGCCATAATTTTTGTATAAAACATAACACTATTTTTTGGATAGGGTTTTCACAAGACAATCCTATTTATATCTAATCTACCAAAAATTTAAGCTCATTTGATGATTCTTCTTAGGAGTGGTGAATGTGAACATTTTATTTTTCATTCATTCATATTCATCAAATATAGAATGTTTTATCTCATGTTTGGGGATTTATGTGTTGGTGTAGGTGGAAAATAACTAACTAATATGTACATTATGATAATCTATATTCATATTTTTTATATTTATAAAATTCTTTTTCTCATCACAATTGTTCTATTGTGTGGAATAGTATGTAACAATGTCTTAATGGTAACTATAAATCCAAAATTACATAGAAACTCTTTGTTATGAAGATAACACAGGTGATCCATGATAGAATTCATAAATACATGTTCAATAGATGAATGATATATTTTTTTGACATAAATGGTATATTGTATAAGGGTTGGATACTCATAGGAAATTTAGGCATGTTCTCATTGTGTAAACCCTTTGAATTTTATCATTCAATATATTATGAGAACACGACTAACTAGTAAGAAATCCATAATATTCATTATCATTATTTGTTCCTATAGATGGATATTGGTATTTATTCATAGATAATAAAATTATTATTAATGGATATTATCAGTCACATGATTTGATGTGTTGATGAAAACAAAGAACATATATGTTCATGATGAGGTAAGATATATAGGATTCATCATGAGTTATATTTCATTAATAAATAATGTAAGAGTGGATTTTTATTTTCTATTCATTAATTAATGTTCATATACAGGGCCCTTTGATTGGAATGAAATAAGATAAGTAATTCTACAGAAATTTTTTTCTATGGGAATGATAATTTTTGGAATGTAAAAGAAAGAGATATCGAGAACATTGGTTGATGACACTTACATGGAACCAACATGATAATAGATATCATGATAGAGTTATTATACTACACAGTAAGAATATGTATGGGGTTTTTATGGAATTATGACATTATCTTCTTTCTATATGGTTTCCTTAGCATGTTTTTATATCGTAACCATAGACATTGGGATGTTCTACCTAATTCCAATAACAAAGAAGCATACAGAGTCACACACTATGTACATCTAGAAGATCAGTTAAATAATAATATTATTTATTATTTACCATGATGAATAAATAATATTATTGTACTTCATTTAATAATTATTCATGTCTTCTTGATCTCATATATTTGATCACAAATTATTCAAGGGAATATTTTTTTGAGTAGAATAGTTAATATATATTTATTCTTTATATGATGAATGTAATATTTATTTATTTATTAGTGAATAGTTAAATTATATTTATTTATTAAATTAATATAATTTTTTCAAGGATTAATAAATATTGTGGTGGAATGGTGGAATGAGTTTAATGTTCTGGTAATACATAATATATATTACATAGTATTTGATTAAATTTTAAAAAAAAAATTAAGGAAGAACATGTAATTAATTTTATGGTAATGGGTATGTAAATAAATTATAATAATAATATTATTATAATAATAATATACATGGTATACTATAGGGATTATGGTTATAATATGGGAACATGTGAATTTATTATTTCTAACCATAGCTCTATTTAATCACAATTATAATATTTATAACCCTATGGATAACCGTTTTGTTGGTTATGCATAATGACTTTCAAGAATTATCTCATGGCCTAGATAAAACCTTCCCATTGACTCTCTAAAAATGGAGAGTGATCCACCTCCACCACCCCATTTGATTCTATAAAAATAATGGACTATCCTTTTTGGAAGTTATTCGTATGGTGGTCAAGGATGAATGATCCACAAATTAGGATCTTCTGTGAAAACACCTAGGGGATCCTTTGATGATTTTCAGAGGTTCACAACACACATTTGAATCACAACTAGTGGGAATATGTAAATGATTCTTCTGATGCAATGATAATATGACATAGAGGTGTTTCAAGATTCATCAACTAATAAAGAATTATCACACGGAAATTCCTTAATTACTCAAATAAATATTAAATATTTATGTGATGATCAAATTTTCAGTTCCAACATTCTTATATAAATTAAAATTTGATTCAATTCCATTTTTAATGATGTTATACATATATTGACTTCCCATATTAATAATCGATTATGAAATAATCTAACATGTGTATTCTCCAACCAACACTACTGTTATTCCCTAAAATTTCAAGCAGTATCAATGGGGTCATATGATAATTTATAATTATTTAATGATCATCGATATATTTACACATTTATTGTTAGATATAAATATTTTTTTTAACATTCATTAATTTGAATCACATGATATTCTCTTCTTCCACTTTATTTTCATAAATAAAATAATTAAATTGATTTATTTTTAATTAAGAACATTTGAAGAACACATTCTGAGGTTACAACTATTGTGGATAGATAACAGAAGAGTTCAAAATGCGTATCCCATGGGTACATGTCATGTAACCATGTTCAATACACCATGATATCTCATGAATTAATTCCAAGTATGATCATTTAACACACATGTTATGTATTCAATACATAGTGTATTGACCGATCTGTCCTGGTACATAGTTAGTCAAGTTAAACAACCTGTAACATGCATATAAGACATGTAGTCTATTAGTTAGTGATGAACCATGTGTTTTCCCATGAAACATTTCACTCGTAACTATGTAACATGGATAAAACAACACGTGTATCCCTTTTAAAAATCGTTCCCTCCATTATTTCTCATAACAGGCCAACACACCCAGTCCTTATGCATTTTTCTTATATAGACGATGAAGATTTATATACGAAATCTAGCAAGATAGTACACACTCTATATATGACCAATTTATGAATAATGTAATACTAATTTATTATAGTACCTAAACCTTGACAACATGTATTCAATTTTTCATTTATTAGACACATACATAACATTTGATGGGATGTATATACATATAATAAATATTTAATATTTTTCTACAAAATATTATGAACTAAATTTTTTGAATACGTCATAATAAAATGATTACCCTACACGCATTATGGAATAAAACACTATGTAAATAACATGTGTTCCATGTGTCATTCATTTGGTTGTACAAGGCATGTAATTATGTGATAAGATTTTTATTCTTCATGTTATAGAAGTAAATTTTATATAGATATCATACACATAGGGTAGTTCTGATGGGTACTCACTATGTTTCTCCAAGGTATATGTTTTTCACATAGTAATTTTAAAATAAATTTATTTAATTCATTTAAAATTATGTTTGATGTGATTCTCAAAAAATCCTGGAAAAAAATAGGTTATGTGAATTGAGAAATTAATTAAATAATATTATTAATTGATTGATCCTTGATTTATCTTAAATAAAAATAATTTCTATTGAATTATATTATATTACATGATTAATTCCTTTCATAAATGCGTATGATCACGAGAATATATGTTTAATTCCATTCATAAATTTTTATGATCATTAAAATATACCATTCCATTTCATTTGATTAAATTCCTTTTAAATTATTATCAAACTAGTTTTATGGTATGAAAAACACCAGCCCTCTCATTATGATATATCCTATGTTCCCATAGTTAGTTTTATGTTAACCCTGTAATAAATAATTAGTTCTCCCCATCCATGTGTGACTAAAAGACATTGTAATGGACGAAGCTCTCAAATGAGTGGATACAGTTCATTTTAGAGCTAAGGAGAAACAAATAAAATAGATAGATGGGTGGATATGAGGAAAGATACATCATGAACTAAGTCACGGTTCAAGGTATTTTCTCCAAGTTAGACATACCATTAAGAAAATATATTGATCATACCACCCTTATTATTTTAGTTAAATCAATATGCATGGTTAATTTCATTATGGATATTTTACCATGATCACATGAATTAATGAACTAACAGAAAAGAAAGATGGAATGAAAATAAATTGAATTATTTTTAAATATTAGCTAATACATTTTTAATCACATAGGTAAATGAAAATAATATTAAAAATCATGTAATATAGATAAAAATGGTCTATTTAAATATAATACCTTAAAAACATTCAATTATATATATTAAGTTGTTATATCTTTCCACTACATGGGAAGGAATCTATCCATAGTTCAATGTGCTTGAAAAACATCATTGGGGTGCTTTCAATTATCAGGTAATGTTTATCTTGAGTGTAGGGTCATTTTAACCTAGTCATGATTATTTGTTAATCACCTCCAAGGGAATTATATTAACTTGTAGTTACAGTGTTGAAGAAGTCCAATTTTAGGATTTCTATATTGGGGAGTCAACTCATCAAATCATTTAGCTATGAGTTAATGCCATTTTCATGTCATGCTTACCAAAATATCATTAAATATCATGATATATCCCTATTTGGTATATGAAAAGGTTTATATGGATCTCTAACAATAAAATATTTTACTAATGAATTGGTTAGATATGGTTAAAGTTACATGATTACGTATAAATATGATCCATTTGAGAAATTCAATGAATTAATGTATAAATAAAAGAATAATGTTGGTAAGAAAAAGAAACATCGATCAGATTAAGGTGGTGAATGTCTTAATAAATATTTTAAAAACATTCCAAGGATGTTTGGGATTCTTTCCCAACTCACTCCACCTTATACATCAAAGTTTAATGATGTTCCTTAATGAATTGTATATTGATTAACATGATATGGTTGATGATGAGTCAATAATACTATCAATTATCATTCTAGGGATATGCATTATATGCTACAATACACATTATAAATTGAGTTCCAAATAATATATAAATAATAGTTTCATATGATTTAATGTTTGAAAATAAATATTTGTTTTCACACACTCATGTATTGGTATACGATGTGTTGGTTGTGAATATATTAAGAAACAAACTAGAACCACAAGGAAAAAACTGTATCTTTATCGGATATTGAAATTAATCAAGTGGATACTATCTATATAACCCCTAAAAAAATTTACTATCATAAGTAAATATATCCCTCTTGAGAGAGAGAAAATCCTCAAAAATTATATTAGTAGAAAGATTTACTTTGATTATGTCTTTTTCGTGATATATAATATTTGGTTTATGGAAAATGTCCATAGGTCTCAGGGTAAGAAATTGTTCATGAAACAGAATTCCCATATTGGATAACTACATCTATAATAGAAAAAAAAAACAATATGGTTTTCCAGTCACTAAAAATTGTAACTCATTATTTTTTGACAACAATGAACCTCTATCTAATAAAGAGGAAATATAGGGCTCAAAATCTAAAATATGGAAAGGGGCCTTGGATTTTGAGATGGATTCCATATATTATAATCAATTGTGATTTCTAGTCGATCTGATCATTAATGTAATTCATATTAGATGTTAATGGGTATTCAAGAGAAAACTAGACCTAGTAGGTAATGAAAATACCTTAAAATTATGACTACTGTATGAAGGGATTAAACAACATCAAGTTATAGACTATGATGAAACCTTTTCTATAGTTTCCATGTTTAAATCAATTATAATTCTAATTTATATAATAAATTTTCATGAATTTGAAATTTGACAAATGGGTGTTAAAAAAGATTTCTATAATGGGATTAATCATGAAGAATTATATATAACACAATAGGAAGGGCTTTTTAGTCTAAATAATTCCAAAAATTGGTTTCACATTACCAAGATCCATTTATTCATTGATGTAACCATTCAAATCATAAATCATTCATATTGATGAATCTGTAAAATAATTTGGTTTCATTAGGAATGAATCTAATCATGGTTTTAAAGCAAATTATTTTTAGTTCATATGATGTCATATTAGTAAATTTTGAATTAATATTACTTATTTCAAATGATACAGTAGTCCTATATTTTGTTATGAACTTGTTAAAAAGATCTTCTCAAAGAAGTACTTAGGTGAAGTGGCCTATATTATTGGGAATAAGAACATTCATAAAAGATTCTTTTGGATTTTTTTGACTATTTCAAGGTACATACATTGATATAGTTTTAATGATATTTAGTATGGAACAATTGAAGAGGGGATTCCTTCTAATTCCACATGATATAAATATTTCCATGGAAAAATTTCCTTTGATACAACTAGAAAAAAAGGATGAGTAAGATAACATAATATTATTTGATAGGACCAATAATGTGTTCCTTATTATGTACTAGAATTTATGTTTTAGGAACCTTGAGTAATGTAGGTAGATATCAAGCTAATATTGGTGAAAAACATTGGTAATTTGTTAAGTGTATCCTAGAATATTTGATAAGGAATAAATGTATTTCCTTGGTCTATGGATTAAATGAAGAGAATGTTATTAATCATTGTAATGATAATATTTTTACAATATATTAGTATGATCTAATGTCTTATACATGATTTGTATTCAGTATAAACAAAGGATCTATGAGTTTGAAGGGTCAATGAAAAAGCATATTGAAAATTCAAGAGTCTAGTATGATTATATAAGAAATTCTGATGTATCCAAATACGAATTATGTATATGACAATTTTCTTAAGAGATTTATATGGTTCTCAGTAGTAAATACCTTTTCACATTATATTATCATAATACTTTGGAGGTGGCTATCAGTATGAATCCAAAATTAAAAAATGATGAACCTAAGCTGAAACAAACAACTCATGATGTATTTTTTATAGAGTAGTAATGAAAATTTATGAAGAGTTTAGACAAATGAAAATGTGGAGGACCCATGAATAAAGACTTACCTTAGTAGAATCAAGAGTATCATGTGAGACAGCAGATTGAATTTTGTGTGTAGTTAGATCTAGGGGAAGTGAGAGTCTATTGGAGTCAGTTCCATAGAACCAACTTGATTGTAATTTAGGGAAATATGTTTTCGATACTTAGAATGTTAATAAAATTATTATCACACCATGATTGTTATTTTTTATGAAATATTATATGATAATTTCCTAGGAGTTACTGTTACACTAAAATTTCATGTAAGTTCCAATGTTTGATGAGAACATAGATATACAATTATAGAATTGTTAAATTCATTTTATATAATTTATGATATCATTTGATGGAAGTCAAATGATAAGGGATATCAGGGGTGGATATTCATAGGAATTGGATATAATTTCTCATGTTGTATAACCTTCGTAATTAATAATGCATGACATTATGAGAACACAATCTGTTAGTAGGGAATCCACATTTATATTTTGCATTATATTTTCATATATGTGGATATATGTATTCATCCTAATATAGTATGGTTGTAATTAGTGAATATTATTAGTTTTTTAAGTTTATGTATTGATGAAAACCATGATGACATATATTTTTGGAAAGGTATAATACATTTGGTGAGCCATGATTAATATTTCATTAATAAATAATGTGAGAAAAAAATTTCCCTTATGTTATTTAATTGAAGTTAATATTTAATTCCATTTTATGAGAATAATAAAACGTAAATAAATCCATTTTCATGGTGTTTTAGAAGCATGTTAATTTATATAATGTCAAAGAGTGATATATAAAGCATGTAGATTGATGAAACAAACAAGAAACCTTCTTCATTAGATATATCATGATAAAGGAATTATATTACATAGTAATCCTCCATTTGAGGTTGTATATCATTACTACATTATCTTATTTATTTACAGGTTCCTTCGCTTGTTGATAGATATTAACCGTTGACATTGGGTGGCTATTCCTATACACATTGAGAAAGAGGTATAGTGGGTAAGACATTATCTGTATCCAAAATATTGTATAGGAAATAATTTTATATATTATTTAATATTTAGAATAAATATTATTCTTTTATTTGGTTTAATGAATATTAAATTCTTTCTTAATCTCCTATATTCCATCACTATTAATTTTAGAGAATATTTTGTTAGTTGAACATTTTATAAATATTTATTTTCTATTTATTTAATACAATGTCTAATTATTTATTGGTTATTAATGTAGTGATATTTATTTTTTAAATAAATATTAATTATTAAAGGCCTAATAAAACCTTTTGAGTAATGGAGAACCAAGATTAATGGTATAGGGAGAAAAAAATATAAATTAAATATTATTTGAATAAATTTTAAACAGTTTTTTTCTTGAAATAATATTATATCAGTTATCTAGTTATCCAAATTTCAATAATTAATAATAAAGATATTAATATTATTATTTAAATGTTGTTATATTTGGATTAATGGAAGAATTAGTGTGCATATGAAATTTTTCTTTTCTAACTCTAGTATAATTTGAATCTATTTATATTATTTCGAATACTAATTCTAGAAATTGTGTAGGTTATCCACAATGACTCTCAATAATTCATGCATTCCATAGAGATACTCTCTATAAGAGAACTCTCATTAAAAGTGTTTTATCCTTCCTTACCCCCCCACTCAATTTTATAGATATTAAATAGAATTCATATTATATGCAATTATCTATGAGATCAAGGGAGAATGACTCATGAGCTAAGATATTATATAATACCATATGGAGATTAATATATTGATGATTAAAGGATTTTGGTTCACTTTTCGATCATCTCTTGATGTACTTTAAACATGATTCTATATTGCAATGAAAATTCAATGTAGAAAAGTTGCTCGATTAATCAACAAATAAATAATTTTTTACAAAATAATTTTTTACCTAATTAAATTAATTATAAATTTACTATATGGCGATTAGGAATTTAGTTTCAATATTCTCATGTCATTTAATGTTATATTTTATTCTATTAATCACTCTTTATATGAGTATTTACGTCATGTTCTAATCATTATTTATGAGAGAAATCAGAGTTCGGGATACATTGCTTGGGATTCCATTGCATCGGAAGCCTTCATTATGACTTATATTTTTTTTGTGAAAGTGTGCGACTATCATTCTTTATATTCTTTATTTGTCATCATAATAGACCAATGGGATGATAATTGTCATGAACCAAATCTGGTCGCCAATGAAACCGGCTCCAAACCTGGACCGTGACAAGGCCTAAATGGCATTCCCAAACCCCATGGGCTAGCACAAGTGCTCGGGTATCATAAAATGAGAATTGGGAATGATTTAACTGAGTTTATAAACATAAAAAAACCAATAAAACCAATAAAACGAATCTGTATTTTTCAATCCAAATAATATTTTACAAAAATTCAGAACTGAATTACATAGTTTAAAACAACTCACCAAGACTATTAACAAGGTACAAAACCAAAAGGAAACAGCCCAAGAACCCTCATTGTAACAACCCAATATTTTATGAGAATTATTCTTTTTAATTTCATTTTTTTGTGGTGTTGTACGATACACCAAAGTGAGTTTTCACTACATGCATCCCTGAGTTGGATTGCATTACACGCTATCACGACCTTCCTCGATAGCGTGTGTAGTACGCAATACCAGGTTTCACTAAACAACGATATATTGATATGATATTATTATAGACTAGCTGTTATGAATATTATTAACTACATTTTGAATTTTATAACATTATTATTCATCTTAAACATTATCTAGAACATCGTATGAGAACAAAATAAATGTTTCAGGTAAAATATGTATTTTTCAAAAAATTTAGTTTTGCCGCCCTTTAATGGCGCACACATTTAAAATATATTTTTTGACATGTTTATATATTCAATTTGACAAAATAAAATTCTTCTTTGAAATCAGGATATAAAAAATTTCTTTGGATAAATTTTTCATATTATTCTGATAACTTTTATATTTTAATTAATAGTAAAAACACGCTATATGTTAATTAAAAAAAATTAATCAAAATAATTTATAAAGTTAAATTATAATATTGAATGTTTTTAAAGTATAATTAGAATATATGTTTACCATTTAATGTAATTTATGTAATTACCATTAATTTTACATTGAATTCATAGGTATACACATTTCAATCTTTGGGAATATTTTAACTTTTAAAACCCGTTTTCTTAACAACGAGATAAATATTAATTTAATTACTGAAACATAGGGGTTTTGAATTTTGAAAAATGGATTCCATATTTGGATTCAGTGGGTTTAAATTTTTTTAATAGGATGCTTTTATTTTTTTGATATTATGAATAGTAACTACGATAATTTTTATTTACTTCAGTTAAAGATAAATCTGGTAATTAAGGGTAAACCTAAGATTATAAAATTACATTAACACATGCCAACGTTCTATTTGATGACTAAATGTCGACCCATATCACCTAAGGGTCTGATTAGATTCATTTTATGGACTTTTTACCATGAAAATAATTTAATTTTTATTATAACCAAATAAAGTGACAACATGTCACTCTCCTAAATCCTATAAGTATGATGATTTTAATTTAGTGATAAACTCCCTCAAACTTTTAAAATAAATAGTCTCCAGACATATGATAAAAGTATCTACATCATGTGAATTTATTTAGAATATTTATGGATTATATAATTATCATTAAAGGTGACCCAATAGTGATGTTGAAATTATTTAATTGATTGAAATATCAAATAAATGGTTTTATGAATATTAAAATAAATATTATATGAACTATTTAATATGCTCCACAAATTTTCAAGATACATATGACATGTTATGAATATATTAACTTTTTTTTTGAACATATCTTCTGTGTGGAGTTTATTTAAATTCAAATAAATTAATTGTGTAAATATTGACACAATTGATATTTTATATTATTAAATTGTTTAAAAATCACAAAAATATTTTAAAAATTACAAATTAAAATATATATGATCTAACATTTCATTAAATATGAAATTATGTATAATTAAGAACACATAATTAAGTATTTATAACCATATAAAATTTATAACATTATTACCAGAAATAAAATTAAATAGATTAAATAAGGATTAATCAAAATGATATGGTTTAAAATAAAATCAAAACATGTCTAAATTTAATTGGTTTATGGTATAGCAACCATATATTATCTAATATCCGAATTTGAGTCACTTTTGATGTTTTTATGTGGGGTTTTGGTTTATTATAAATTAATATTTTAGAGGTTTCCAAAAGTGCCCCTCTCCTCCTTTATAAAAGGGAACCTCCTCCCTCTTCTCTTTACACAACTATGAGCCGTAAAGCATGTACAACCCCTTACCATTACTCTTATAAACTATCCTAGTTATATTATTGATGTTATGGTCTTCTCAAAAGACCAACTCTAGTCCCTTAAGAGGATGTTTAAAGGAGGCATGTCGAAGAAGAGGTAATCTCTTCTACCGATTCCTTCAAGTTTCATTCTTCTTAAACTTATTCTTATTTAGTTGTTTCATTGTAAAGTAATAATATAAGTTTCACTAATATACTGATATGATATTATAAATATAAAATAACCCCATTTCACCTTCTATCCATCCTATGGAAAAAAAATCACCACGCGTGCGTATGTACGGAATACCGTCTACATGCTGTGGTGTAATTAGTTTTTCCACCACCACCTTACTTGGATGGGTATAATGGTGCGAAGAATAACTATATATGGTTATTATAACATCATACATATTCTGATATATTATATCATTCACTCAAATTCTTTTCTATAATTATGGAAACGATATCATCGCTCGTGCGTACGTACGGACTACCGTCTCCACGAACACGATGAGATTCATTTTCCATGATTAACCATTCAATTATGATTACAAAGTATATATGTAATAAATAATCATGAAATATATTACATAATAATTATACTAGATTTATGTATATATATTTTCATTTACTTAATTCAATTCAATTCAATAATGAATCGAAAACAGCGTTCATGCGTACATACGGCCTACCATATCCATGAACGGTGTATTTCATTCCATTTATCGATCTATCATATATATTTATATACTGAGTATATATTATATATAATTTTTTTTAAATTCGGGAATTAATTAAATTATTATATGAGTAATAATATCAATAACAACAAATCAAAACACGTATGATAAATGAAATGATTTTACCCAAAACGATGTTTTAACATGGGAGTTACAAAATAACTGGTAATATAAAGTCATAAGTGAACCATATATTATATAATAACAATGAATATGATTCTTTAATAATTCAATGACATTATTTACATCATTTTAGAGGTGGTTCGGATACATACGAAGCACATCAAACATAAGGGAAGTGATAACTTTTCCAATCTCATTTTTATCTGAGATTGTTTATTCGAAATTATTTACAAGGGATATATTTATCATATATGTCTCTATTTTCAAAAAAAAGTTTCATTTAAGTTTAAAGTACTTTTTACCCATTTCTTACTTTTACTACATTGTATGTATGGAATATTTCTTTTGTTTACCATACGAGGTACTTTTGGACTTTTCCAGAAAAAGTACGAGAACAATTTTTTTATCTTATACGGCATGAATGGTTTTTTATAGTTTTATAAATCCTTATTTTCATGAAGCTTACTCTAAAATAGTTCATGAATTTTTTCATCAAAATCCCTTTCTTTTTAAATTTCATGGAATTTTGTGAAAATAAAATGATTTTAAAGAAGAAATGATATTTTCTTCAAGAATTCATTTCAAGTGTTTTATCAAAACGATTTTCCATCTATGATGAAATTATTTTATATGTGTAAGTTTCAAGTATAATGTCTCTATTATTTACATGGTTTCACTTTTATTATGATGAAATGATATCCATTTGTTTTATATGGATTATGTTATGACGGTATGCTGTTTATGAAACCCATTTTATTGTTTGGGTTATGATGAATGATCTATGTTTATGTTGTGTAACACGAAGGAATGATTTCATTATGAGATGGGTATGACCTATATCTCCCTCAAATGTATTGGGTAAAGATTTATATCTCATGAGATAGACATTTATAGAACTATAAGTTAGTCCGGTTCAGTGAAACAGGACTGGAACGAGGAGTGAACTTGATTCAGAAAGGGAATTTGTCCACTAAGATGGTCTTGGAAATAATGCCTTGGATACTATAGAAATAATATCATGTTATTAATGGTGTTCCACATATACATGTTTTATTCCCATTCTATTTTATGATGATCAATGTTCCTTTATGATATATACCTTACATAATTCCATGATTTATGTCATTGCTCATGAATTTGATGTTTATATTTTATGTTCAGGTTTTTCATTCAAATGTTTATGGAGTGTTTTATATTCTCTATGTTTACTTTTATTGAACATTTGAGCTCACCCCTTTTATGTTTTCTTTTCCCCAGGAAATAGAGAATGTTTTTAGGTAATAAAACAAATGGGGAAGATCTTTAAGAGAGATGTTTAAGATCTTTCACCATGATTAGAAGACTATGTTCCCTGTTTCCAAAGACACTAAACTATAATGGTCCTTTGGTGTCTGTTTTTGTTATGTATTAAGTATTATTAAAAAGTAATTCAATTTCTATCTACGTAAATTACGGGTCTCAAAAGTTGGTATCATAGGAATTGTTTAGTCAACTTTTGGAAACTAAGATGCGATAACGATAGTGAGATCCCTAGAGATATTTCTAAGGTATGTCTAGGGATGTCCCTAATGTTAAGTATAAGTTTAGGTTATATTACTAGAATTATGGTAACAATATTAGAATTAAACCTAAGATGTTAGATATTGAAGGTACATCCCCTTTCTTATTTTGTTTTCCTAGCATGATTTTTGCCTCTCACACTGTCCTTTTTGGGTTTTAGACGATGGCTGGAACCCAAAGGAACCATGTTGGTCAATGTAATGGACAATGCAATGATTTTCCTCCCGAACAACCAATTTTGATGGGAGATAGAGTGAAAAATATTATTACTATACAAACACATGCTATAAATCATTTTGGATTTCCAAATGATCAGATAAAGAAACAATTTATTATTGAGTCCTTCAGGAGGAAATGTACACCTTCCATCAATGGGACTTTTGATCTACTTGATTCTGAATAATGGATCAGTACCATTGAAATGATATTTTCCATAGTTTTCTATACAGGATATGAAAAATTCATTTTAGCTATTTACCATTTATAAGGTGATGCAAAACAATGGTGGACTCTGATTAAGAATAAAATTCCCCTAGATGAAATTGAAACCATGGAATGTGACGAGTTCAAGAACTTGTTTTTCTGTAATTACTTCCCTCGTATTCTTATAACAATGATGGAAAAGGAGTTCTTTGAGCTTAAGCATAAGGATAATGAATCTGTTGGTATATACAAAGCGAATTTTACAAGACTTCCACGGTACGCATCTGGATTTATCATCCAAGATGAAAGTAAAGTTGATCGATTTTTCAGTGGCATAAAACCAAGTCTTTGAAGGGCATTAGCTATTAGAGACTTCAGTAGCTATGTAGAAATTGTGCATTGTGCTATAAAGGTAGAACTGGATGTTGGTGTAACAGATCCATTTCATTGCTTTGACAAGAAATGAAAGATGGAGATGAAGGAAAAACCTCAGAATAATGGTGAAAATAAGGTGAATGTTTTTTTATGCTCCAAGTGTGGATAGAAGCATGGTGGAGATTGTCTCAAAGGTAATAGAAAATGTTTCAAGTGTGGAAAAGAATATCATCATGCAGCTGAGTGCTGATGTAATGGAAAAAAGGTTTCTATTGACGTGAATAGAGAAAATACTATAGAGAACGCTCCACCAACACTTAAATGCTTCAAGTGCAAGGAAATGGGGCATTATGGTAATCAATGCCCTAATCCAAGGTTTAATGATGATCGATGTGAGCAACCTCTTAAGGCAATAGAAAAAATGGAAGTCACATGCGATCATTATTAGGGATGTTGAGTATCACAACGTTTTAGTGGTATGATTATGTGTTTATGTAATGAGATTACAAAATAATGGTGTGGAATCTAATTTATATTACTGTGGAATTTTGGAATATCTATGTATTAGATTATTATGGTTTTCATAATTATATGGTACCAGTAACCATTAAAAGTAATTCAAATATTTTGTAAAGAAGATGTCATGCGCATAATGAAGGGATAAGGAGAAAATAATATTTTTGATAGTATTAATGAGCTCATGATGGATATAAGGACAAAGTGATATCATGGTTTGAGTATATAGAATATTTTTGGATTTTGGTATGTGGAAAGAGATACCTTTTGGCAGTATTCATTTTTTCACTATGGTTCTATGGTAATTCATGTTGCAATATAATACAATATTAAGGTATTCACATGTTTGGAATGAGAACAAAAAGATATATCTTATGATATTTGGGGGATAAATGATAGTATTCACATGCTTGGTTAATGACATTTATAGTAATCATTTTCTTTATACTATGATATTGGGCAGATGTATTTTAGATAATTCTAATGACTGGAATGTATTATGTCAGACATCAGATAGTATTGTTTAAGGCTAGAACATTTTTCGATATTATTTATGTAATGTTTTAAAAGTGAAGTTTTAGAAGAAAAAAAGACAACTTGCAGGACGGGAGACAACCTGTCGCGTCAGACAAGGTTGTCGGAATTGAACCCACAATCGATGTGCGACATGACTTTATTACCGACCACTGGCCTACATGATGTCCCTGGTTAGTAGAAACTAGTTTTATTTTATTAAGTGATATAATAGATGAAGTATAAATCTATTTTTGGATATACGATTAACCTCACCATAGATTGACTTAGGTATATCTGATAACTTTTTCTAACACTTTTTAGAGACAAATGGAGTGACCCATCATTCTATAACATGATCTGCTAACACTTCATGAATGAAAAATTCAAATTCATTTCATTAAGATATGAAGTGGAAATTTTTCAAGGCACGAAAAATGGTGAGATTGTACCGAAATAAAGTAAGTATTTCTTCTAATTCAAATTCTTCAAATTTTGGGAAATCATATTGAAAACCAAAATCGTTTTTCTAGTTCCCTTATATCCGATGAATCAGATGGTACCTTAGATCATCACAAATTTATGTCTTTGTGATTGTTGTCTTTTTCATAGACAAGTTCACTACGACTATCCATCAGAACTTGATGGTTAGGTTTCTCTTCCGTATCCATATTTTCACATATGTTCTCCTATGTAAAAACCCTGTGATGAGTTAATTTGGGTAACCGATATGTTTCATACTTCACTTTTTAAAATTAATTTTTAGTATTTCTTTTTATGATATGGGTTTCTATGAAATAAACATTCAAGTATTAAACCATTTATATCCCCGATGAATTTCGAGGGCGAAATTCATTTTAAGGGGGGTTGAAAGCAACATCCCGAGATTTTATGAGAATTATTATTTTTAATTTAATTGATGTATTGTGTTTTACGCTACACCAAAATGAGCTTTTACCCCATGCATCCCTGACTTGGCTTGCAACACATGCAATCACGACCTTTCTCAATAGCTTGTGTAGTACGCAATACTGGGTTTCACTAAACAATGATATATTGATATAATATTATTATGAACTAGCCGTTATGAATCGTATTAACTAAATTTTGAATATTATAACATTATTATTCATCTTACACATTTTGTATAACATTTTATGAGAAAAAAAAATCCGGTAAAATAAGTATTTTTCAAAAAATACTGTTTTGCCGCCTTTTGATGGCGCACCCTAAAAAAATCTATTTTTTGACATATTTATAAGTTTAATTTGACAAAATAAAATTCTTCTTTAGAAATAGGATATAAAACATTATTGGAATAAAATTTTCATATTATCTTGATAACTTTCATATTTTAATGAATATTAAAAATAAGCTATATTTTAATTAAAAACAAAATTTTTAATCAAAATATTTTATATAGTTAAATTATAATATTTAATGGTTTTAATGTATAAATAGAATAATTTTTTCCATTTAATGTAATGTATGTCATTACCATTAATTTTACATTGGATTCACCGGTAAAAACATTTCATTCTTTGGCAATATTTTAACTTTTAAAACCCGTTTTGTTAACAAAGGGATATATTTGAATTTAATTAATGCAACTTATGTGTTTTTAATTTTAAAAAATGGATTCCATATTTGGATTCAGTGGTTCCAAATTATGTTTATAGGTTACATTTATTTTTTTTGATATTATGAATAGTAACTATGGTAATTTTTATTTACTTCAACTAAATATAAATCGGGTAATTAAGTGTAAACCTAAGATTATAAATTTATCCTAACACATGCCAAAATTATATTTGATGACTAAAAGTCGACCCATATCACCTAAGGGTCGAATTAGATTAATTTTATGGACTTTTTACTATGAAAATAATTTAATTATTATTAAAACCAATGAAAGTGACAACGTGTCGCTCTCTTCAATATTATAAGCATAATTATTTTAAGTTAGTGATAAACTTCATGAAACATATAACATGAATATTATCCATAAATCCAATAAAATTATCTACATCATGTAAATTTTATTTAGAATTTTTAGGGATTAAATAATTATCAATAAATGTGACACAATAGTAATGTTGAAATTATTTTATTGATTGAAATATCAAATAAATGGTTATAAAAATATTAAAATAAATATTATATATACTATTTAATGTGATCCACTAATTTTTTAGATATATATGTTATGAATCAATTATATATTTTCTTTTCGAACATATCTTCAATGTGTATTTTATTTAAATTCAAATAAATTAATTGTGTCAAAATTTACACTATTGATATTTTATATTATTAAATTCTTTAAAAATCACAAAAATATTTTAAAAATAAAAAATAAAAAATTATATTATCTAAGATGTCATAAAATATCAAATTATGTTTAATTAAGAACACATATGTAAGTATTTATAAACATATAAAATTTATAACATTATTACCACAAATAAAATTAAATAGATTAAATAAGGATAAATCAAAATGATAAGGTTTAAAATAAAATCAAAACATGTCTAAATATACTTTTTTGATGATATTATGACCCTATATTATCTATTATCAGAATTTGAGTCACTTTGGAAGTTTTTATGTGGGGTTTAGGTATGTTAAAAATTAATATTTTAGAGGATTCCAAAAGGGCCCCTCTCCTCACTTATAAAAGGGAACCTCCTCCCTCTTCTCTTTACACAACTTTGAGCCTTAAATCTTGGCCAAACCATTCCCATTACTCTTATAAACTTCACTAGTAATACTCTTTATGTTTCGGTATTCTCAAAAGACCAACTCTAGTCCCTTAAGAGGAAGTTTAAAGGAGGAACGTCTAAGAAGAGGTAATCTCTTCTTCCGATTCTTTCAAGTTTCTCTCTTCTTCAACTTATTATTATTTAGTTGTTTCATTATAAAGTAATAAAATAAGTATCAATAATATACTGATATGATATTATAAATATGAAACAACCCCATTCAGCCTTCTACCCATCCTACATAAAACGAAATCACCACGCGTGCGTACGTTCGGAATACAGTCTCCACACCATGGTGTAATTAGTTTTTCCACCACCACCTTACATGGATGGGTATAATGGTGTAAGGAATAACTATATATGGTTATTATAATATCATAATGATTCTAATATATTATATCATTCACTCCAATTATATTCAATAATTATGGGTAGGATATCATCGCTCGTGTGTACGTACGGACTACCGTCTCCACGAACATGATGAGATTCATTTTCCATGATTAACCATTAGAGTATGATTATAAAGTATATATTTAATAAATAATCATGAAATATATTACATAATAATGATACTTGATTTATGTACATATATGTTTCATTTACTTAATTCAAGTATCATTATTATGTAATATATTTCATGATTATTTATGTACATATATGTTTCATTTACTTAATTCCATTCAATCCAATAAGGAAATGAAAACAGCGTTCATGCGTACGTACTGCATACCGTCTCCATGAATGGTGCATCTGATTCCATTTATCGATCTATCATATTTATATTTATATACTGAGTTTATATTATATATAAATCATGTTTTAAATTTTGGAATTATGTAAATCAGGTTATGAGTAATAATATCAAGAACAACAAATCGAAACATGTACGATAAATGAAACGATTTTACCCAAAACACATCTTTAACATAGAATTTACAAAAGAACCGGTAATATAAAGTCATAAGTGAACCATATATTATATAATAAGAATGAATATAATTTTTTAATAAATAAATGAAATTATTTAAATCATTATACAGGAGTTTCAGACACATACAAAGCATAACAGACAGAAGGTAAGGGATAAATTTTCCAATCTCATTTTTATCCGAGATTGTTTATTTGTATGTTTTTACGGGGGTTATATTTATCATCCATTTACCTGGTTTCTTAAAATTGTTCATTTATATTTAAAGTCCTTTTTACCCATATATTAAATTTTCTAAATTTTATTTAAGGAATATTTCTTTTGTTTACCATACGAGGTACTTTTGGACTTTTCCAACAAAAGTACAAGAATAATGTGTTTTTAACTTATACGACATGAACTGATTTTTACGGTTTTATAAAGCCTTATTTTAATTAATATTACTCTTCAATATTTCATGACTATTTTCAAAAAAAAATAATTTTCTTTTATAATTTCATGGAATTTTGTTTAAAAAATGATTTTGAAGAAGAAGATGATTTTCCTCAAGAATTCATTTCAAGTGTTTTATCAAAACCATTTTCCATCTAAGATGAAATTATTTCAAATGTGTATGTTTCAAGTATAATGAATCTATGATTTATATGGTTTCACTTTTTTTATGATGAAATGATATCCATTTGTTTTTTGTGGATTATTTTATGCTGGGATGATGTTTATGAAACACATTTTATTCTTTGGGTTTTGAGGAATGATTTATGTTTATGTTGTGGCACACATAAGAATGATTTCATTATGATATGGGTTGGACATATATCTCCCTCCAATTCATTGGTTAATGATTTATATCTCATGAAATAGATATGGCTTGAATGGTAAGTTAATCCGGTTCAGTGATATAGGACTGGAACGAGGAGTGAACTTGATTTAGAAAGGGACATTGTCCACTAAGATGGTCTTGGCAGCAATAACTTGGCTACTATGGAAATCATATCAAGTGATTAATGGTTTTCAAAAAATACATGTTTTATTCCTATGATATTTTATCATGATTGATGTTCTTTTATGATATATTCCTTACGTACTTCCATGATTTATGTCTTTGCTCACGATTTTGATGTTTAGATTTTATGTTCAAGTTGTTGCATTCATATGTTTATGGATTGTTTTATGTTCTCTATGTTTACCCTTATTGATCATTTGAGCTCACCCTTTTTATGTTTTCTTTTCCAAATGATATAGAGAAATTTTTTAGGTAATAAAACAAAAGTGGAAGATATTAATGGGAGATGTTGAAGATATTTCACCATGATTAGAAGATTATATTCCATGTTTCCAAAGACACTAAACTATTAAAGTCCATTGGTGTCTGTTTTTGTTTTGTTTTAAGTATTCCGCTAATGTAATGAAATTTCTATGTAAATCAAGTATGGGTCTCTACACTCATGGAATGGGTCACCACTCTCAAGCCATCTCCACAATACTTCACCACAAAGGACCTACTAGAAACCAAAACCACTAGCACTAAAAACTGTACCCAACTTACAACAAAAAAATATCCAAGTGTACTTACACCCAATGGTATAAGTATGGTGTGAGAAAATTCCTAGTAGGATACCACCACTAAGATATTCCATTTTATAAACATTCAAAGACCAAAAGCTAACAAGTTTTCATAAATGGGAAATGCTAGTTACAATTTCTAAAAGATGCAACTTAAAAATTAAAACAGTTTTCAAGTGGGCTATCATTAAAAATAAACACATTTTAATGTAATGTCAACACACCTGAATTTTCCAGCCAACCATACTGTATTCTAACATTAAGCACAAAGTAACTAATGAGCACAAGCAATAGGAAATAACCCCTAGGCACTAGCTCGTTTTGGGTCCCAGGTACCTTGTATCTCAGCCAAAGTAACCATCACAATATATGTTATCATGAACCGGACACTATTAGGGAACATAACCATAACTTAGTGGTCCCAAATCATCATCATAATAGTTTATGTAGTGTTTTATGCATTAATATTTCTTCATAAACCGGAGGCCAAACCCCATGGATTCAATAGCATACTAGTACACGTCCACCCACCTATATACTTGGGTTTCCCCTTATTCTCAAACATGTTCAACATGTTAAGAAATATACTTTTCATATGAATATATCCTTTCTACATCACAAGTTCACCAAACATCCCACAGGTTCATCACACAAGTCATAAAATCCACTTTTTCATTCAAATACATTTTGAAATCATACTCACACAAAAAATAGCACACAAAACTTTTCACATTTCTTTAACACTTACACAAATCCTTTATATTTTTTCACAAAAGCATTAAAAGAAAATATAACACACATAAAATCCCACTCAAATATCATATAATACATCTTTCATCAAAAAAATTCATTTTGCACAACACACCCACGTAAAAAATCCCACAACCGTGTTTTGTAGCTCTCTTTCAATTTTCTAAAACATTTCAGCACTTTATAAAACATTATAAAAAAATATTTGACATCGTAAATAACCACCTTACATTTAAAAACCCTATATTATGTGAAAAAACCCACCAAAAAATACATATACACACTTTTTCCCACTTTGTTTAACCAAACAAAACATTCACAGTTTTCATAAAACAAACCCAAGGTGTGTAACTATGCTTCCCACACAAAACTCATTTAATACCCCTCATTCAATTCCAAAATCATACCAATACCAGTACATAACATAATTGGAATCCCTAATTACAATTATTAAACTACCCCCAAGTGTTATAAAAATACCTCAATTAACACCACAAAAGACACACATGAAAAACAAACATTTTCATAAATCACATCCACGAAGTACAACATGGTTTTACACCATGAACCCTTTCAAAACCCCATTTCAAGGAAAACATGACAGTAAATCCTTAAAAACAAGAATTGGAAGCCCATTTAAACACCAGTAAGTCACTTTCATGTGTTATAAAATACACCCAAACATTACCCCAAGAGTCTCCCATGAAAAGAAACCAATTTCAAGACATAATGCAACTATAAAATTAAACACTTAATAAAATCTATAAAAAAAGGTTTTTGCATCATAAGAAGAATATGAAGAACATGAAAACCAGTAAATAAAGGAAGATAAATCATAAAAAATTACATAAATATGGAACCACTAACCTTTTGAGTCAAAAGCCTTGAATCATGGTGTGAAACCTCAAACGTACCTTCACCGAACCATAAGGAAGTGAAAACAAACCCTAAACCATAATATTTCACCAAAAAGACCCCAAATAAAATAGTAAGAATAAATCCTAACTTCTGGAAACTCTATAAATTCATGAAAGAGGTTGGAAACCCTAAGGAGAAGGAATAAAATGATTAGAGAAACACTTACCCATATAAATCTTGTATAAAATGACCAAATTACAATAGTATCTGAATTTCAAAACAACCAAAAATGAACATGAGGTTTGAATAAGTATAAGGAGGTCATGTAAAAAACTGTAATGAGAGAAAAAGATTAAAAATAGACGTTATTTTGAATGGATCAATTTACCTCTTCAAATCTAGGTGATTTGTGAAATCTAGAGAAGTTTCACCCAAATTTTCGATTCAATTGAGCTCTAAATTGGGGTAAAAGAGAATGGGGAATGCCTTTGGTAAGTGGACTCGAGTGAGTTTTGAATCACCAAAAAAACATAAAAAATAAATGAGATGTTAAATAATTAAAAATATGTATTTAAATTATGAAATTTGCTTTTGGGTTTTCCAAACTCCTAAAAAACCCCAAATCCTTCATTATTATGGACTCATATGTGGCAAAAATAGATATAGTGGTTTCAATATAATAGGGTATTCTAATTGGGATGTGTAATGGGTGTAAAATAATTAAAAATTAAGGAGTTATAATGGAAACAAAATTTAATTTTAAATTTGGAAATGGGATAATGGTTTGGCCCAAATATTGAAATCCCACCATTTCCACCAAAATGTTTGGAAAACCCCCATAACAAAGAAAGGATGGAAGTTAAATGAAAAATTCCATTAAAAGAAGTCATGGATGTGACAATTCTCCCCACCATAAAACATTCCACCCCGGGAAATACACAATAAGGCCAAAAGAAAAAACTAAACCCAACTGAAAAAATAGAAATGTACTCCTTCAGCAAGTTCAGACCACCCCTAAAAGGAAAAAACACCTATAGTAATCAATTATGGATGGAATACTCTCAAAAACCAAAACACACATCAATTTCATGAAATGATCTAGAACATTCATAATTTATCTGCAAAAGGAAACTCTTAAAGCACTATATGAACAAGACTCAAGTAATCTATCCAGAAAAACAACAAGAACAAACAAGGTTACACATAATTTACTTTACTAAAATGTTGGGAACTATCTAATCCCAATGTTTACCCCAAGAAGATTTTGTTAGTTAGATAGATCTGAAGGAAACTACCTCTTTCTAGGCCAAGACCAAGGAAAAATCTATGTTACTAGTATGGGGAGACATAAAGGTGCTCCCCACAATAAGAGAAAACTTCAATTTTTCATTGACAGATTCATGACACTAACAAAGGGAGGCCTTAACGGACTCACCGGTTCAAGGGTATACGTTTTTTAGAACATAAAAAAAGAAAATATATAAGACTCAAAGTGGGTATCCTCACCATAAGAACAAACAATATTAACCATCTAACACAGGTTGGTACAAAAAGACACCAAAATTTAAAGAATTGGTACGGGCGCACGGTTAGTACACATAGTTTAGAAAATTATGCTATAACTGTGGTGATCCTTCTTTCTACATGGATTTCTGGGGGACGGTCACTACTAAACATGTGAAACTGTGCACTCAACCTATCTAGAAAAACTTCAATCCTTTCTCCAAATACCCAATTGAATCCAAATGGGAATGTATGAACATAGTCTATAATTTGGAAATGAGGTCCTCCCCCCTCTTCCACCACACAAGAACAACTGGAAAAATATAATAACTCCAAAATTTAAACCCTTCCTACTATTTATACAGAGGATGTGAAATTATACAAATTATTGAATGACCCTATGATTTCTCTTGACTATGTTCCAACATCTCTCTAGGATATATGGATGAAGCTCAAATGATTGAAGCATCGTTGGCCTCATAGTTAGGCTATGGAAACCACCTGAATAGAAATTCTACTTCTAGTGACACAACATACAACACCACAATCCCTGTAAAGTTTAACAAGACATAACAGATTCCAAACTCACTTTATCCTAACCCATCATTTCATTAAAACAAGGTCTTAGAAGATACACATATATAACACTATGTTTCTTTGGGTGAGAAACAACAAAAAGAAAGGGAGAATATAAACACCTTCCTATGAAATAGAGGATCTTGAAGTTTTTCCAAGGGATAAATACTCCCAACACAATAGAGGCTCTTAGAGTATTGTGAAAACTTCACATTTACATTCAAACGACCACATGACATCACAAGAAGTTACCTAACATGACTATTGTGACTGATAGGAACAATACACAGAACTAGACCTTATGCCATGTCTCTAAACAACACACAAGTATAGAAAGTGTCCACAATAGCATCTAATGACCAGATTCTGAAAACTAAATGTTTAACATTAAATACTACTTCAAAGAAACTATGAACAACCGAAAGGCCCTCTTAGACAACATCAAGACACACATCCACTCTAATAACCCCAGACCACTTCCACCTTCAACGAATTAGGAAACGTAAGAAACTAAGGTCTTTTTCAACCATCCCTGAGCACTATCCCTTTACAATAAGATCCACATATTAAATAAAGGAATGGTTGCAGACTCAATCAACAAATTTCGATAAAATATTCTTTATATTGTTCTATTGGAGGATTTTCCAATGGTGAAATTTTCTGAGTTTCACTTTAATTGTGCATTAACCCTTAATAGGGGCATACATTATCCAATGAGAGAACCCAATGACCCAACTAAGATAGTACATTGGTCAAAATATTCCATAAACCATATCATAACACATGAAAAGAACCACCATAAAGGTGTCCTGAAACAAATCTTAGAATAGACTACTAACTGGTCCTTCTACCTAGCTTATCGACCAAACACAAACCCATAACACGGTTCGAAGATGAGGGGTTCTTTGACTCCAAACATCCCACAACATCATCATTTTCCAAAAAAAATAATATAAACCATCCCAAACAATTAATCAAGACATCATGTTTTTCTTTAAAACATTTCATTGAAAACAAATGGTTTAGTGATTAGCATATCTACCAACGGTAACCTATGGACCTCAAACATGCATATTTTTGTGCAACACTAGGTACACTCCTCATATCCGTCCAAGAACTCATACAGTCATTCCATCAACTATCCATCATCCCATGTAACCCCATGAATGTGGTCACTCATAGAAATACCAATGGTTAAAACCAAAATTATTTCCACTTTTCAAAATCAAAACGGTCAACCAACACATACTTTTTCTCAAAACCACTAACCACGATATCAAACTCCCAATTCACATATTACAAAATTTTTTAGAAAGAAACAACCATTTAGATAAGAAGTCACATTAAATTTTTTCACATTAATTTCAAAACATATCAACCCATTAAAAAACCTTATATTGTTTAGAAAACTCTATTTGGAACACTTTTCAAAATGCTAATAAATATAGTTCCTACATTCAAAAGTTGTGTAAGAACACCGTTTTACATTTCAAAACAATTCAGAAAATCTAGTTCCTCCATTTCATAAATCAAACCATTCCCTCTTTATTTAAAAATCATTTCATAAAAACTTTACACTTCATAAAACCAATTCACTTAAAAATGAATGTTCTATGATTTGAATACTGAAGAACATAAGACAATGTGAGAGGAAACTAGTTTTAGTGGGTGACTTGGAAACATGGATGGAGGTGACATTCCAATAACATCACCATCACAGAGAGTGTTCTAGGCAAAATCATCGGCATCACATGGCTTGCCAGGTCCTATGAACCCACTGAGACCATTAACCCAACAACCTTTTCATTTCTCTTGATCATCATCAAACCAAGAAAACCAAAGGACATAGATAAATCCCAAAATCCCCTAGAAACATGAATCCCATAATGATTTATATTGACCAGGAACACTACCCATAACTGGAATTCCAAGTCCTGATAGAACAAACTCCAAAATAACCAAACTCCTCCCAAAATAACATGACCCAAAGAGTTAACCTGAACCTCCTCTAATACCATTTTTTCACGAGCCAAATCCGGTCACCACTGAAACTGGTGCCAAACCCATCCCATGAAGATGATCAAGGTGTGTTACCAATCCCCATTGGCTGGTACATGTTCTTGAGTGTCATAAAATGAGAATTGGGAATGATATACAATATTTTATAAACTAAAAACAACAAATGAAACCAATAAAATGAATCTGTATTTCTCAAACCAAAAAAATCTTTTACAAAAATTTAGAACTAAATGACATAGTTTAAAACAAGTCACGAAGACTATAAAAAAGGTACAAAATCAAAAAGAAACATTCCATGAACCTTCATGTCATGTGGCACCACCCTCCAGCTATCTCCACAGGACTTCACCAAAATGGACCTGCTTGAAACCCAAACCACTGGCAATAAAAACTATACAAAACCTATGACAACAAAAATAATCAAGTCTACTTACACCCGTGGGTGTTATTAGTGTGTCATCCAATTACCAATAGGATACTACCACTGATATATTCTATGTGATAAACATTCAAAGACAAAAAGCTTGCCTATTTTCAAAATGCAAGTTACAATTTCTAAAAGATGCAATATAAAAATTAAAACAATTTCCAAGTTAGCTATAATTATGAATCCACACTTTTAAAAATAATTTCAGCAATACATAATTTTCCATCCAACCATGTCGTTTGTTGATGGCAAGTACAAAGTAACTAATGTGTATAAGAAATTAGAAATAACCCCTAGGCACTACCTTGTTAGGGGTCCCAGATACCTCATATCTTGGTGAGAGTAACCATCACAATATAGTTTCTCATGCATCAACAAATAGTAGGGAACATACCAAAAACATATTGGCCTTAAATAAACATTATATTTTTTTTGTTGTTATAAGTGTCAACCTTTCTAAGTGAAACTGAGGCCAAACCCTACAAATTCACTGGAAAACTAGTACACGTCCACCCACCTAAATACAAAGGTTTCCCCTTGTGCTCAAACAAGTTCAACAAGTTATGAAATATAAATTTCAAATAAAAATATCATTTACATTTCAAAATTTCACCAAACAGCCCGCCTATACACCACACAAGTCAAAAAATCCACCTTTTCATTCAAATACATTTTTAAATCATACTCACACCAAAAACAACCCACAACACATTTCACATCTTTTTTCACAATTACACAAATAATTTAATAAAAATTATAAAACCATTTCAAGACAATATAACTCACATAAAATCCCACTAAAATATCATATAATACTTTTTTCATAAACAAGATTCATTTTTTATAATACACTCATACAAAACAGCCCACAACTATGTTTTTCATCTCACTTTCCATTTTCTAAAACATTTTAGTACTTTATAAGACATTCTAAGAATTATATTTGGCATCTTAAATAACCACCTTACCTTTAAAAACACATATTATGTGAAAACACCCACAAAATAGTAAATATATACCCTTTTCCCACAATGTTTAACCATAAAAAGCATTCACAGTTTTCATAAAACAATACCAAAGGGTGTAACTATGATTCACACACAAAACCCATTTGAAATACCTCATTCAATTACACAATAAAACCAATAACAATCCATAAAATAATGGGAATCTCTAAAAACATTTATTAAACTACCCCATTTGTCACAAAAATACCTCCATTAACACCATAAAAGGCACACATGAAAAAACACACGATTTCATAAATCACTTCAAAGAAGTACAACATGGTTTTACACCTTAAACCCATTCAAAACCCCCATTTCAAGTCCCACATAATGCTAAGGAATCTGAAATACATAATTTTATGCCGCTTTAAACAACAATAAGTCACTTTCATTTGTTATAAAATACACCCAAACAATACCCCAAGAGTGGCCCTTGTAAAGGAACTGATTTCATGCGATAAAGAAACTATACAATTAAAAGCTTAATAAAATCCACCAAAAAATGATTTCTCACCATAAGAAGAAAATAAGTAATATTAAAAATAGTAAATCATGCAATCTAACTCATAACAAATTTCTTACAGGTGGAACCACCTACCTTTTGAGTCAAAACCCTTGAATCCTAGCTTGAAACCTCAACCGCACTGTCGCCGCACCACAATAATGTTAAAAAAACCCTAAACCATAATATTTCACCAGAAAACCCCCAAATAAATCCCTAAGAATGAACCATAACTTTTGGACATTCTATAATTTCATAAAAGAGGGTGGAAACCCTAAGGAGAAGGAATGAAATGATGATAGAAACACTAACCCAAATAAATCTTGAAGAAAACAACCTAAATGCAATAGTATCTGAATTTCTAAAACAATCATAAAGAAAATTGAGATTTGAATAAGGATTATAAGGTTATATAGGAACTATAATGGGATTAAAAGAGTAAAACTAGAATGCATTATGAAATGATCAATTTCCCTCTTCAAATCTGGCCGATTTCAGAAATCATATGAATTTTTTCTACCATTCGCAATCAATTTGAGATCTAAATTGGGGGAGTATAGAATGGGGAGATCCTTTAGTATGTTGTCTCAGGTGAGAGTTAGAATTACCAAAAAACATAAAAAATGAATGAGAGAATAAATAATTAAAAGGAAATTGGATTTCTGGCAGGACGAACACCTTAATAAATAACCTAAATCCATAATTATTATCGATTAATATGATGTAAAATGGATATGGTGGTTTTAATATACTTGGGTATTACAATTTGGATGTGTAATGACTATAAAATATTGAAAAATTAAAGAGTTAAAAAATAATCAAATTTTATTTTTATATCTGGGAATGTGCTCAAGCTTTGGCCCAATTTTTGAAAACTCACCATTTCCACCAAAATGCATTGAACACCCCATAACAATGAAAGGATGGAAATTAAATGAAAAATTTCTTTAAAATAAGTCATTTATGTGACAATAATAATTATATGTATGATGTAATTGGATGGTTATTATTACCCCATGTGTGATTCTATAGTGATGATGTTAGTTGATATTTTATAGAATCTGTGTTACCTACTTATTGGGATTATTTTTATTGTTTAGAATTACATAAATACTGAAAATAATATATAAAATTTAATGTAGTAAAGGATGAAAAATTTAAGGAAAGATTCCTATGAATTTATTTTTCATTATTCCTTTAAAAAAGTTGAATATGAAAGTATTTCTTGATGCATGTATATTTTTAATTCAGGTCTATTGATAATTATTTTTGATCAATTTATTTTTTAAAAATATATATATAATGAATCAATTAATTCATATCTATAATGAAAATGATTTCTACTGAAGATAAATATATTTTGTTATGCGAGATCATACTTTTTTTAAGTCTAGTGTGCCTCAGTGGTATGTAACTTTTTTCTAATTGAGTTTTCTATACTAAAAATACTTTATTGATTTGAATTTACTTTTTCTTTTTGAGTCCCTACTATGAATTATTGGGAACTGCGTTTAGGTGGTATATTATGAAGTGGTTGGATGGTGAAAAATTACATCTAGTATTTCATATTAATTATTAAATATTCAGACGATTTTAATGTTTATATGGATTATGAATTTTGAGATTTGAGCTTCTCTATTGTGAGTTTGTAGTGTTTGGTAGTTGATTTATTGATTGGTGTGGGTTGAAAATAGGGTATTATTATCTTTATTTTTATTTTGTTTTGATTTCTCAGTTTATAGATTGATGTTAGTTGTGATTTATAACAACATTCTAACTTTATCTTACGCACACTAAGGATATCTCATTTGTGATATTTCAAGACAATCTATAGATTACCTAGATTATGGAATGGTATATAAAAAAGATGAACCAATGGGTTTGGTGTTGATGGAGTTAATGATTAATGGATTGATAATGAAATCATGGGATAGATGGAATAAATTTTATCAGATAATTTAATGATATATTGAAATTTTTTATGAAATATGATTATTTTTTTCTGATGAATGAATTGAATTAAATAAAATTTGTAATGGGACTAATTAATGATTTTAAATTTTATAAATTACTACATTAGGGTGAATGATGATGCTATGTTGTTGTTCTTGTTCTCTTTTATGGTATTTAGTTTCCTATAACTTTTCATAGGTATCCACGTGTCGTGTGAGATGATTGATAAAGACGAGGGAATGGATGGTTGACTTAGCCCTCTTCCACATTCTTTCTTGAGGTGTGGAATAATGTGTAAGAGTGTACATGATGTAATCCTTTATGGTGTAGGGTACATGTTTTCACATGTTATAAAGGCTCTAACATTCACTATTATTTTATGTTTTTTCTTTTGTGGATTCAGGTTATAGAACACAGATGTATTTTAACTATTGTCCAATGATTTATTATGTGTATCTTCCTGGGATTTGATGTCTTGTGGTATGATAAATAATAAAAATTCTATACTGGTTTGTAAATCAATATTTTTTCATTTATTAGATAATTGGAATAGAGATATGGCATGGATATGTAGACTGATTCTAGTAGTAGATGTTGGGCCTATGTGGTAATTGGGTATATAGGTTCATGATCCAACTGATAAGACAAGAGATAATAGGGAATCAGATGGAAAAACTTGCGGGGAAGTAGATGTGGGGTACCATTCAACTATATATTCTATTAAAATTAGGTTTTTTCCTTTTATACATTACTTGTTAAGTGAGACATAGTGGGTTTTGAATTTATTTTACCATATTAGGCGACTTGTATGATTTACTTTTTTATTCAGTTGGTTATATTATTCTTTTTTATGATTTTCATGATTGGTTTAAATGAGGTTCCTATTATGTATACCTATATTCTCAACCCAAATCTATACAAACATGTTTTTAAGTCTATGAGATATTTTTTTAAAAATTTGGGAGTAATAGTCACTTATTTGTTCTCAAGTATTATTTAGAGTTCATGGTCAATGTTTAGGATTTGTTTTTGTATTTTTAATTATTTTTTCTATTTATGACTTTACACCCATGTATTGGTAAAATTTATTTATTTATACATTTTATTTTACTAAAGGATCTATATAAGGACCCCAAAATTCTCATAAATAGTTATCACCTTTAATTAATTAATATTCGCTATATAAATAATCATCAATGAAAAAATCATATGGATCTATTTCCATTGAAAATATATAAACCTAAACAAATTTTTAACATGAGTATTACAATTTCTACCACATAGTTCATAATAACTCACACACTTTATAGAAATATCATATATAAAATATTTCTTCATACCTTGATGAAAGGAAATATAAAAATGGTTGATCTTTAATTCTTATTAAGTGTAAAAAAGGGAGATATCAATGATCACTTTACCATAACATGAGAATTAGTGTAAAAGAACAGGTTTATAAAATTTTCTATTCATACCCTTCATATCTATGGTGGAAACCCTGTGTAATGGCATAAATCATTATATTCCATAAGAGATAAAATAGAATGGAAGTAAAGAACATGATCCATGGGAGAATAATATCGGTATATAACATGGAATTGCAGAATACACAGAAGTGACACGCAGTGCTTTAATTTATATTTTCAAACACATTTCTATATTTTTAATCCAAAGTTTTTTTAATGACAATTGTAAATTTTTTTTGGTTTTAGATTCATTTTGAGAATAATTACAAAAAAAGACTAATTTTGGGTTTTAACTATTTTAATCTAATTTTGTTTTTTAGGCATAAATTATCATAAACTTATTTAATTTATGAAATTCCTTTTTTTGGATTAAAAATCCTATGTTTATTTAATTATTCTAGATGAATATATTATTATAAAATTTGGAGGACCAAAATAAGGTTACAAGTCATGCTTTAAAATCTATGTACATATTTGGATATTTATTAAGCTAGGCCCATATCTCTTAAATAGAGTTTTAAAATGATATAAAATTCTACACGTATAAGTTTATGATTTTGAGGAAAAACTTTTATAATTATCTCCCTACTTGATTCTACCGATACCATGGCCAAATATTCATTGGAAATATAATTTCTAAATTTCAAATATTCAGCATATCCAGAATACTTTTTTGAGGTAAATGGGATATAATTTCTTCTAAATGGGGAGGATGAAGCTAAAATATAGTGGTAAAATGGAAATGTCATTTATGAACAACATTATAGAAGACTAATTTTCCAAATTTAGTCATTAAACCAGTCTACTACATGAAAACATTTAGAGTAAAATTCATGATCCAAAACATCTCACCCTTTCCTGTAAAAAGAAGCCACCCCATTACCATAACGATTTCTCACTATCTATGAGTAAGGAGTTTGAGGAACATGCTACTATTAATTTTCCATTTTGATATAATTTTTATTTTCTTATAATTTAGTTTTTTATTTCTCATTTAATTTTAATTTTATTTAACTAAATAATTATTCATCATTTTGTTAATGTGTTTCCTCCATCAATTTCATTATCATTCTTCTTATTATTTTATCATCCTCATTTTATTAATTTTTTTATATCTTTATTTCACATTATACTATGAAATATTACCATAAATAATGAGGTACTAAACTAAGACTTGGCCAAATGGAAGTAAGTAGAAATTTCATTAATTCTATATTTAAATTATTATGTTTTATTATGTTTGGGATGATAAATAGTGATGTGAATGGGTGTGGTGATATTCCCACATTATGTTTGTAGGAGGTTGTGGAATTGAGATTGCTATAGGAATTAAATATTTCACACCACTAAATAAAATAATATTAAATCAAGAATGAGATCTTTGAATTGAATTACCAAACACAATTTAAACACTAACCAAGAGAATTGTGGAAACCATGAACTAATCCACAAAGTCAAATATCTTTCATTATATTCATGTTATATCATTTCATGTTTGTTTAATTTTTTCCTTCCCTTCTTTCATTCAAATTACATTGTTTTCATAAAATAATAAAAACAATAAAAAAATAAACATTTTATTTGAATTATAATGAGTGGATGAACAAATGATAATGCTCCTAAGCTAAGATGTCCATGGGTAGCTTCTATACTGTATTAGGAAAATAAATTTTCTTTTTCCACACCATATAATAGGAATTCAACAAAACTAGCACTTTTTATGGGGGGCTATTATGTAATATTCTTATATTTTTCATTTTTCAAATTGTAAATAGATTTTTATTTTTTCCAAATTAAAAAAACCCGGTGAAATTATTCTTTCAAAGATGTATCCAAACATATATTACTCTACGAGAATTAATTACTAATAGGTGGAAGAACAAGAAATATACTATACTAACGAGGTCCTCCAATGAAGTGATGATGCTCTTATTATAATGGTCAAACAGATGCCAAGTGGAAAAAATAAATAGATCTCTCCTCGTGATTTTATGGTCATGGTTGATGAACTAAGAGATTACATATATTGATTAGGGCCAAAGAAGGATGTTTCATTAGATTTCCACAATTTTACTAAATACATTCAATAATTTTAGGCCAAAGTAAAATAATATAAACAAACAAACTATTTGAGGGTCTCGATTCAAGGTTACCAGGATAAGATATAGATGATTAATGATGAGGAAGTCTTTTCTGCTAAGCTATATGTGGGAGATAATCAATATCAATATGAATTATAGAATGATTATTGGGTGAAACATGATCTCCATGATCCCTACAATGTAGAAGAGCTAATACCATTTCAGGTCACTCTAGTCCGGGAAGTGGAAGACCCCACCTAAGTGGTAGAATTTGATCAAAGGATGGAGGTTCTAGTATACCTACCTAAACTTACCAATACCCAACAATAATAGGAACATACCACTAAAGAAGTTATTAAAGTGAACCAATTGAGGGAGTTGATCTTATCTCAAATTCTATTTTATTTTAATTTATTCAATATACATTGAGTAATAATTCCCACGTCTTTTCATTCTAAAATTTTGAAAATCATTTCCATGTCTTAGAGGAATAAGAATTACAAGAACATGCATCAATTGAATTATACATGGATCTCTCTAAACCTGTTGAACTTCGACTAGAGGAAGCCCATGAAATAATCCCAATGACTTTTCTTGAAGACCCAAAGAAACTTTTTGCCTCTATAAAAGGGGAATATTCTAATATATAATTTTCAAATTTAATTTTTTTTAATTAGTATTTTCCCTTCACTTTAAAATTATCTTTTAATTTCTAATATCTAGATAAACCACTCGAAATAGAAGAATATATTTTACTAGTCGCAACTAAACTATAGGGGGTTCTATACTTCACCCTACCCCCACTATACAATTTGTACCTAATTTTGATGTCGGTGGATCTATTTTACTGTATCCATGGATTTTTCCCACTATCAAAAAAGAACCACAATATAAAAAACCACATTTTGTGGTTAAATTATAAGATGCTTCATCCACCATTAGATTCTCATAATAGTCGGTACTTCACTTTAGAGGTAGTAATAATTCAGGTCCCACTTGGGGAATCATACCAAGACTTATCCTTTTAAAATATTTCTTGTGATTTAGATTTCAATTTCATTCTTAGGATTAGTCCATCATGAATCCCACTACCTTTATTCTTTTTGAACATAAATTAAATGATCCTTCTTATTAATTGAGTACCTTTATTTTATAGGTTCATTATGGTAGAAGGTAGCCCCGTGTAGTGGATAAAAAGTACTAAGCTTCATGGTAATGGATGTTAACTTTTATTATTATGTTCAAACTCTCAAAATTCTAGTCCTACAACTTGTTTTGAGTTTAAATTAATAATTTTATTCCCATACATAATTAATGATTTACTTGAATTATCTAGAAGATATGAGTTTCTTATGAATAATGTGATTCCATGTTTTGGACTTCAATTCTAATGAGAATAAATGATTAAAATTAAGATATTAGTGATTAAAGTGAATCGTGGATATTAAATTGAGGACTCATGATTTAAGGGAATTATTTGATTCATGTAAATAAAATTTCATAAATAAATTATTCTTTGAATTTATGAAATTCATGTAAATTTATTTTTTATTATTAATCCTTACATGATTCATTTTACAATATCATATTTCCCATTCCATATAGGATTTCTAGACCATGTACATCAAATTTAACATGATCATATTTCATAAGGGATTTTAAGACATTCCACCAGCTAGAACATGCATTTGAACTTGTCAAACCTACGACAAAAAAGAGACATTTAAAATGATTGAGAGACATTTAGAAAATCCCATATACTTGAAAAATATATTTAAATTAATCATTTTTTATTTGATATAAACCATGAATGACCTTATTAGGGATGATCCATGTTTTAATCTATTCTTATCGATTCGTACTATACTCTTAGTATTTTCATAAAATATTAATGTTGAAGTGTGGGGGTGAAGGAATCCATGGTTGAAGGGTTGAAATACACTATAAGGAAAACGTTTTGTGTGTAAAATATTATTATTAAAAATGGGTTTTTATTTATACATTTTCCTATATTATTTTTCCCATATTGAAAAAATAAGAGAAAATAACAAAAAATTAAAAAAATTAAAAAATGGGTTGTGATATAAAAAAACAAAAGGTACAATTATTAGATTTATTATTTTTATCATACATGATTCGGTGGTGTATGTTATATTTATTAATAGAATAAATTTTTAAAATGGAAAAAAATGAAAAAAGTATAAAAGTAGAAAAAAAATTCTGGAGGGTGAAAAAATCTTTCATTATTATATTCTTTGATCATGACCTTACATTGAGTTTTCAGAAGCTGGATTTGATACTTTGAAGGGGATAATTCCATGGAAAATTATATTTTGATATCATGCACTATTCATAATAGATAAGCCTCCTCATTCAGCTGTAATTTTTAAGCCTCAATTCTTACAAACCTTAATCCTCACATTCATATGACACTTTATGGAAAGACCTCATGATTTCATGTGCCTTTTATCTTTACAATGTGGTTAACTTAATTAATTTACAAGAATATAGATAAGTATTATGTATTCTTGATATGATCCTAACTCTACATGATTTAATAACATGAAATATGTGTTAAAAAATTTAAATGTGAGGAAAATCATGATTTGGAATGTTTAATAATAATGAATTGATAAATAAAACGAATGAGAAGAGAAGTTAAATCATTTTCAAATGGGAAAAATAAAAATACATGAATTTATTTCTAATTTTGGAAATGGAAAATTACATTGATATTTTTTGATAGATTTGTAAATTTTATTTTACATTGATGATTGTTTAATTTAATTGCATTGAAGTTTTAATAATGATAACATCAGTGCCCTCTGATTTTTAAAGATAAGATTTTATGCTTGAGATAAATAATGGTTTATGTGTGGTGGTATTGACACAAACAATTTTCATGCATATTTTTAAAAACTGTTCAATTGTTCTAAACGCATAAAATTATATTTTAATGCAATTTGTCAAATTTTATGTTTTTAAATTCATTTTTATCTTATTTATAAAAATAGAATACTTTTGGATTTTAACAACATTAATTTAGGTATTAGTTTTGATAATAAATATTTATACTCTGGTATAATTTATGAAATTACTTTTTGTAGGCTTAATAAAATCATGGGATTTAGTTAGTTCTATGAGACCAAGTGATGAATCCAATATTTGGAACCCCAAAATAAACTCACAAGTCAGGCCGTAATATATTTTCACAGATCTAGACATTTTTTAAGATGGGCCCATATATCAAAATTTAATAGTCGAATAGAGCTAAAATTATACATGGAGAATTATAAAATCCATAGGAACAACTTTATATCATGGACATAAAATCATGGGAAATCATATTTCTAAAATTTAATGTTTCATCCAAGACATTATAAATTTTTGAAAGTAAATAAAATATAACCTCTTCTACACATAGTGAATGAAGATTATATTTTGTGGTAAAATATTATCCAATTCACAGAATAAGTTTCTAGAAGAAAAATTTTTAATATATAGTAATTAAATGGGTCTACAAATGAAAATAATGTGAGAAAAAATTTTGGGCCAAAAATATCACCCTTTCCTATAAAAAGCCTCCCCCACTACTAAATGGAGTTCTCACTATCTACGATAGGGGAAACTGAGGGCCACACTACAATTAAAATTTTTATCTTGTTTTTATTCATTTATTTCATAATTTTCTATCTAATTTAATTTTAATTTTATTTAATTAAATAATTCATGAATCTTTTTCTTAAAGTGTTTCTTCCACCTATTCCTTTCTTTTTCTTCTTCTTCTTTTCTTAGCCTCATTCTTTTCATTTATTTTATTTTATTATTTTTTATTTATCACTCCATTGTGACATATTACCCAAAAATATGAGGTTATAACCGAAATATTTTCATGGGGGGATGTAAGTGGCAATTCCATTTATTCTACACTTAAATTATTATGTATTATGATATCTGTGATGATAAAGAGTGAAGTACGTGGTTGTTGCGATCATTCACCATGAAACTGATCATATAATCTTTAATATTATTTTATTAAACATTCTCCCTCCCTTATACTAGATATGTTCTCTTCATATAATAGAGAAGCTCGATTCTGTAGGTGAAATGGCATATAATGGAGCTAGGTCCTAGTAGATTTCATACTTTCGATTGAGGTTTTCATTCAAACATTTATTATAGGTGTAGGTGAAATTGATATTTCTATAGGTATTAATGATTTAAAAATATTAAATAAAGTAATATTAATTCATTAATGAGATCTAAAATTTAATTATCAAGCATATTCTATACAAAAAGAAAAAGAATGATGGATCCCAGGAACTTGTCAAAAAAGGCCACGTTCATTCATTCTAATCACATTTTATCATTTCCTATTAGTTTAATTTTTTTCATTCTCATCTTCTATTTAAATTACTTTGATTTCATAAGATAATAAAAAACCAAAAAATAAGCAGTTGCGTGAATTAGAATAAGTAGGATAACAACTAAGAAAACTCCTCAACTAAGATGACCATGGTCGGCCTCTATGATGCAATTGGAAAATAAATTTTCTTTTTTCCATGCCCTATAATTGGGTTTCATTAATATGAATATAAAATAATTTCCTTATTTGTAATGGATCAGTTCCAAAACTATAACAGTGGAATGAATTCACACCTCAATCCAAAATAGTGGTTATGGTTTACTCCCATGACTGTTATAGTGCACATAATACCTTACGGAACTGGGTACACTCCGAATTCAATTACTTTTTTCTCATGAGATATAAGTCATTACCCAATCCATTATAGGTATATATAAGTCACACCCATCACACAATGCATAAATTTCTGTTCCATAAGATCATAAAATTTTCATCATATCATTACCCATAAAAAATAGGTCTTATAAACATTATATCATGGAATAACCATGAAAAATAAATGGATTTCATATATATATATATATTTAAATATAAAATAACCTATAGAAAAGAAGTAGGGTTCAAAAACATGTCATCATTTCATCATAGTATTACCATTATAAAAGTATCATGTTTTATAAACATCTTGACAGCATAAACATAAAACATTTATAAAAATCATAAGGTTGGTATTATTGGATCATATCCACCGTAAATATTAAGTAACATCAAAGGATTTCATCTTATATTGAAGTTGTTTTTTAAAGATCACATTGGAAATTTATTGAGGAAAGTAACCTTTACAATTCAAAAACACATATTTAAAGTCTATGAATTTACAAAATATTGAATTAAAAATTATATTTTAAAATAACCTCTGATTATTTACAAATTATATTTGAATAATTTAGTGACCATGAGAGTTGAATATATAATTCATGATCTATTGGTTAAAATGAAGATTCAATTCACATTTTTGGTAAAAACTAATCAATGAATTTCTAGAAAAAAGAAAAGAAGATTGAATTTATTAATTCTTTTAAAATTCCAAAAATGGGTAAAAATGAATTCAAACAACAATTAGAGAATTTTAAAATCATTCATTAAAACATGGACATGAATGAAAAATGAATTTTGACCGAAGATAGAAATATAGTTGATTTTTCTTAAAAATATTTTTTGATCATTATGTACATGAAGTGGGTAAAATAAAGGTAAAATATTTATTTTAATGAAATAAAAATATTAGAATAAAACAATTATTTCATGATATATATATCAAAATATGTCATCACCAGACGTATAATCATAAAAAACCCTGATAATCAATGAGATTGCAACAGAAAACACTAACCGCTTTGGTAACTATTGAATTATAAGACCAAAGAAAGAAATAACCTTATATTTATATGAAAATAATAATAAATTTAATAATAATCATCATAAAATAAATTCATACATATAACATACACCACGCAGAAGAAAATTGTTTTTAATATGGCATGTGTCCAACTAAAATAAAAGTGAGGTGAAAATCCATTACCACATTGGAAAGATTTAAATCAAAAGAACCCTGGAAGAAAACAAATTATGGATATGTATGTATCATATTATATATAAGAAGAACATAAAAATTAATCCATTATTTTTATATATTTCCCACACAAAATAAACAAGTTATGTATAAGGCATGTGTCCCATAGAAATAAAAGTGAGATGAAAATCCCATATGTACACCTCATAAAAAATAGGTCGATAAAATAACTTTTATTACAATGATGGAAATTCGAGATGATATTAAAAAATATAAAGGGAATAAATAAATTAATGATATAACATGTAGAATGTAATTTATACAATCCTCAAAATAAATATATGTCCATAACATAACATTTGTCCCAAAGAAGACAATTTGAGACATGATTCGATTACCTCAAGTATTGAATTTCCTAAAATATGTTCCAAACTCCCCTATAATTACTATATGTTTATTATAACTTTTTAATAAAACTATGATGGTATATATCATACCATTTATAATTTACACATAACATTTTACCACTCGTTCATGAATAATTATTTACTAAAAATATGGTTCTATGTGATATCAACTGCATTTTTCCTTTGTATTTTGCTTCAAAAGTTTTATAACTCATATATTGATTATGGATAAATAATATTGAAAATTTTAATAATGATATAAATATCACATTTATTAATTATATAAATATTTATAGTCATCCATAAAAGTTAGATATAGAAAATAAATTTCACAGTTTTAAGTGAAAGTAGGTCGTATAGACACTCTAAAGATGTTTCTATTTTATTAGTGGATGGACTGAAAGAATGGAAAATATTAATTCATATTTAATGAATATATTTTTTATTCATATATATTAATTTAATATACAATTATTACCTTACATGTCAAAATATGTGTAAAAATGTATTACGATATTTTTTGTAGGCGGTATTCCACACTTACGCACGGTGATGTTATCATTTTCAAAAGGATTTAAAATAAGAGGTTATATGTGATATTATATTTACGGGAGTATAAATATGTTATAAATATAATATATAAATATTAATTCCTTAATTATCTCTATCAATGAGAGGTGGTTATGGGAAAATAATTACATCAGTTCAGGAGGGGGAACTATGTCGTACACACGATCGACAACATCATTTGTCATTTGATAGAATGTGAGGTGTATATAGGTTATGAAATTAACATAACAACATATTGGTATATGATATATACTAATGATATTACATAATATTATTTTATAAAAATTTTAATGATGTGGATGATGAAATAAAATAAAAATACTTGGACAAAAATGTTACCTCTCTTTTTGACAACCAGCTTAGGTTGGAACTATTATCCTTTTTAAGAGGGTTTTATAATAAAAAAGATCCAATAGTATTTTTTAATGTAATTAAGGATTTTATTTTAAAATTTATTCACTAATCCAAAAGTATTTTAAATAGTTAATCGGAGAGGAGAGGAGGTGCCCTTCGATAAGTGGGGGAGAGGACATAATTGTAATTTTATAAAACAAAAATGTATGACCACATCTAAAACATTCTGAAATGATCCAAAATGGATAATTATTGAAACCTATATGTTATAAGGTCTAAATATAACAATAAAATAGGTTTTTAATTGTTTTTTTTGGTCATTTAAACATTAATATTTTTTTACATTATCCCCCAGATAATCCATTTTTAACCGTAATAAGAATAATTAATTATTACTATTTTAACTATTATTTGTGAAAAAATTAAGTTAAACATATTATATAATATTAAATATGATCATTATAAATATTTAATCAGTTTCCCAAATTCAATTAACATATGTTTCATAATTTAATTTAAAATAAAACTTTCTGACACGATGAGGAAGCTGTTTTCTAAAGAGAAAATTTTCATAAGCATATCATATTTTAATATAGAAAATTAAAATGAAATTGATTAAAAAAACTAAATTGGACTAATAATATTATTATATAACTAATTATAGTTTTAAACCATTTAAAAAAAATTAACCTTTTATATTTTTAAATGAAAGGACGTTTTCAAATAATATAATATTTTTGACTATTCATTAAAAAATTATTCTTTTCAAAATTTATAAAAAATTTACCCTATGATAAATATGAAATCTGAGTTCTAAAAATTACTTTCATTTTTTTCAAATAATTTTTTTAACTTAATAAAACTAATTTTTTTAATTTATCACAAAAATTTTTTAAAATAAATTTTTAAAGAAAAATTTATTTTTAAAGCATATAAAAAGTGTAATAAAAACTAATTACATATTTATTAATATATTTTCATCATATTAACCCCATATAATAAATTTTCAAAAACAATATTTCCATTCATAATACCATGTTTAAAAGGTACGCTATAATAGTCATGTTTAAATAATAACATTTATAGTACATCAGAGTTCGTTAAAACTCATTGTTGCATGTAACATAAGTTATCGAAGAAAATAAATTTTAAAAGAAAATAATAGATCATAAAATATTAGGGGGATACATTATACCCCCAAAAAATTTATTTCACCATCTAAATTATATCACTTTTAAAAAAAATAATTATGGATACATTTTTCTCAGCATATCCTCATGTTCCCATGTGGATTCTCCAAGTCGGTGGTCTTTTCATAGAATAGGGACCATGTGAGTGGTCATTTTTCTAATAATATTTCTCTATTATCAAAAATTTCCATAATTTGTCAATCTTAAGAAATATATGGGTCCATCAGTATGACTTTTGAGTTCATGAAATGTGGAGGATCTTGTATTTACTTCTTTAGTAGAGATATATTGAACACATTGTGCACTTGAGATATATTCAATGGATGTTCCTTGTGATAAAAAACCATTCATACTTGATAAACAATCTAAAAACATCCAATATACTCAGGGATTAACTTTCCTTTCTTCTTAAACATCATAAAATTATTCCATTAAGAAAATAATTGGAAAACATTCTCACCAACTTCAAAATCTAGATCACAACAATGATTGTAAGCATAAATTTTATATTGACTCTAAAATACCATTATGTTCTATTTATTGGCTCAAACATTGTATACCATTTACTCATCAAGAATAGGTATCGATGACTTGCTTTCTCCAATTTTATGCCAACATGTTGGAGCTCTACACTTCTTCCCATATAGGCCTTCATAAAGATCCATGTGAATGATAAAATGAATGAAATTGTTGCAATAAAACTCAGCTAGAGGAATGTGTGGATCCTATACAACGTTGTAATCCAATGAACAAGATTTGAAAATATCCTCTAGGTTTGGAAGGGTTCTCTCAGACTGACCATCTGTCTAATGATGATAACCAATACTGAAACCAAGATCTTCCTCCAGGGACTACTAAATGCATTTCTAGAATATTGAGGTAAACCTTGCACTGTGATTTTATATGGAATAATATGGTACTCCATGAATCCTGACCAATTTATTATTGTTTATTCTAGAATGGTGATAAAGGGAAAAATATTCTCTTATAGAGATGAAGTTGGATGATTTCTTAAGGCGATCAACTACAATACATATAAAATTATCCTATTTAAATGTTTTCTAGAGCCTCAATAAAAAATCCATGGGGAGGTTCTCCCAATTCCATTTTGTTATATTAAATGGTTATAATATCACCTTATAATTTTTTATCTCAACATTAACGTACTGACATATCATGAACTGAGATAAGAACTCTACAACATCTCTCTTGAAGCCTTTGAACTAAAAATAATCGTTCAAATATTTTTAGATATTTTTACTTTCATGATAAATAGATAATTACGATCTATGAGTATCCTATAATAACCTCTTATTTAAATTTGACATAGATGGAACACATACATAGTTCCTAAACCATATCATCCAATTATAATCACGGTTAAAATTAGGAATATTTTGAGCCTTGTCGAATTGATCTACATCATCCTTCTATTCCTATTTATCTTCACCTACACAGATGGTTGAACACTTAAATGATAACAATATGATTTAATAATTTTCATTATTATTTCTAGACCCATCCTTTGAAATATCGAAATATTTTATCTTTTATGATCTTCATCATATATAAGATAGCATGATCTTTTTAACTCAACGAATTGACAACCTTGTTTGCTTTCCCAGGTAGGTAATGTGTTAAGAAATCATCATCATAAATCATCTCAAACCATCTTCTCTAGTGCATGTTCATCTCTTTATATTTGAATATAAAATTTAAACAATTATTATTAGTATATATATGAAAACATTCCCCATAAATATAATTCCACCATATATTTAATTTAAATTTTACTATAGCTGACACTAAATCATGATTTGGGTAGTTTTTCTAATTAACCTTTAATTTTCTAGTAGGAATAAGATATATCCATGTAATAGTACATGAGTATGTATCCTAGTCCCTTATGTATACATCCCTATAGATTATTAACCCTTCTCCACTATAAGGTAGTATTATGATATGTTCGTTAAGTAATTTACTTTTCAATTCCTTGAAATTTTCCTTGCACTCATCCACCAAGAAGAACTTTGAACCATTTTGAGTTAACATGGTTAGTAGATTAGATATTAATGAGAAATAATCCACCAAATGTCTAGAATATCTAGATCAACCAAGAAAATTTTGAATCTCAATCACTATGGTTAGTCTTGGAAAAAATTCAGTAACTTAAATTTTTTTATAAATCCATATATATACTTTATCGTGGGATTATATAACAAAAAAATGACACTTTTTGACCAATATTCACACTTAGTAAATTTAAAATACTGCATCTTCTTTCTATGGATATTTGGAAGAATTATCAATTTTTCTTAATGCGCTTACTTTATCTTTTAATAGATATGAATAAAATCTATAGAGAATACAAAAATGTATCCAAGTAATCTATAAATCATATTCATTAAATCAATGAAAATAACATGGGAATTAGTAAGACCAAATAGTGTTACTACATATTCACGATGTCCATACCTTGTGCAGAGTGTCATATTTAGAGTATCTTATATATTAACCCAGAATTCATGATTTTTAGAATGATGTTCAATAGTAAAAAAATTTAGCTCTATATGTTTGATCAAACAAGTCAAAAATATGCGGTAGGGGATACATGTTCTTGGTTTTTTTCATTCTCATATCCTTATAATCAATGAAAAGGCACATCAATCCATATTTCTTTTTGTCAAAAAGAGATGGTTCACCCCATGGTGACTCAATTTTTGGAATAAATTCCTTTTAAGGATTCACTTGGATTTTCTTCTTCAATTCTTGTGACTCAAACAGGGAAATTTAATAAAAAATCCTTAAAATAGGTATGGCACCAAGTTTGTGTTCTATTGATAACTCAACTTCATGATTAAATGAAGTAATATAAAACTCTTCTAGAAATACAACAATATACTCCCTCACAAAAATCATATCATCAATGTTTTATTTCTCCCCAATCATCTTGGATAGACACCCCTTTTTAATAGTAATCATGACCCATATAATGGATGTGATTTCTATATAAATTTCATACTTATCGTCACACTAATAGATGATCATAGGTTGGTTTGGAATATAAAATGTTACTTCCCTTGCTCAAAAGATTATGTGTAAATTAATTATATAATGATAATCCAATTATAAGATAACATCAAATTCAACCATGTGGAGAATAATGATGTTTTAAGGAAGAAAATTCACAAAACCATCAACTAGAGAAGATTCACGAACATTAGGATCGATCATCATACCATTAGGGGTTTTCAATGATATCTCAACATCTAATTATTGGGGATATGAACTATAATTTCTAAATAATTTTCATTCCACATGTAAATTTTTATTATGAAGCTAAAATAATAAAATTCTATATTTGGTCATACTTATCACCACCCTAATATCATTGTTTTATCTTCAATAATTGGATAAAAAATGGTTACCATAATAATCAAAAATCGTTAATCATATTGATTAATCATGAAAAATACATCTTGGGATTTCAAACTCATAACAAATTATTTTCAATCTATGAAAAATTAGTTTTAGCCAAGTTCATTCATAGTCATTATCTTTTCAAATTATTCGTGATGATTCTTAAATTGTTTTTTAGTTTATAAAACATATCCCCTTGGGGCGTAAAACATCATGTGAAACTAGTCCCGTTGTCATGCACCAAGTGATTATTGATTAAATTCCCAAGGAATACATTTTTGAGTTATTTCTTCTATATACAACTATATCTAGGCCACATCCACTTGTAGTATCGATAGAAGGATGTCATTTCTTTGAAACCACTCCCTCTATCATTCACTAAAATTATAAGACAATTTCCTATAATTTTACATATCCTTAGACTTATCCATAGACACATCCCTGGACATATCTCTTTGAATATCACTAAAAGTTTGTCATCATAGTTTCTAAATGATTAACTAAACCATTATTTGATACCAACTATATCATTCGTGATATATTTCCATGGGGATATAATTAATACATATAAGAGGAACCCATATGAGGATATACCTCCATGGTGGGACTATTACCACTATCCCTAGTGGCATCCCATTCCCCATGAATCCCTTGGGATGAGATCCATGCATCACACAATAACCACATGTAAGAGTTCCCAAGGATCATGTTAATTGACTTTTTTGATAAAAATTATAAAGAACCAAAATTTCTCATACATATATATCAAATATTAATAGATTAATATTCATTACATTACAAAATGATCCATGCCATAATTGTATTAGTCTAGTGCCTTTGGACACTAGGAAACATAAACAACTGGTTTATAAGTTTTTTACATCATCTCCCACATAGTTATTCATAATTATAACCCTTCTTATAAATATCATAAATAAACCCTATATTCATACACTAGGGAACAAAAATATAATAAACAATTTTCATTCATTCTTATTAAGGTTAAACAAGGGAGATATAAATGATAACATTATCGTAACATGAGAATTAGGGTATGAAAATATGATCATAACATTAGGAAAACATACATTTCATATAAAATAACATAACCATGATTCATGGAATAAACATTTTAAGTTCATAATACATGATTCATAATTGAATAAATGAACACAAGTCATGATAGGAAAATATAGGCATAAGACAAGGATTTGTGACATACACTTGAGCATTGAAAATCATTTCCATGGAATTCATGGCTCATTGAAAAAACTATCATAGTGGAATGGGTACACTCCATACACAAACTTATTAGAAATGTTTCACTCCCAATACTATAAAAATGTATAAATCCCCTTATTGAACCAACTTCACACACAATTCAAATCCCAATCATCTCATGATATATCAATCTTTACCCAATGCATTGGAGAAAGATATTAGTGCCACTTATCAAAAAATCAATACAATGCAATTCTAGATATTCTTAAAACATTAATCATATTAAAATCCATGTAATTAAATGAGATTAATAAACATTTACTAATATTATCATTTTGGAAAAAATACCTCTATGTAATATTACATTGTTTTTGGGTTGACTGTGTTTCATAAAAAAGTTGGTTTCCATGTTGCTTTGTTAGATTATATAGAGAGCATTGAAATGGTATATTGATAAATATCCAAGATAAATTACTGTATTCCCTATAAGAAGTAAAAAAGAGTGTATACAAGGTGGTTTCATTTCCCAATGTTTTTATATTTTTGGGGGACCAAAATTTAAAAATTGGTAATATCATCGCAAAAGTTAGATTTCCATTAAGGACATAAAAAAGTATGTTAAAGGATTGAGTTTCATTGATACTGTGTTTCACCATTGTAATTTCATGATGGTGTGATCATAAATAATTATAATCATGAATGAGTGAATTATTGACGACAATATCCACTACTGCGATAAGGTGTATAATATTATGAATGCATAAAGGGTTAACAATGATCTATGTGACTATGAGAAGATTCATGATTGGAGGAATTTTATAATAGCTTCTTTAAATAGAGAGATTCACAACCAAAGTTGTGGAGCTTGGAAAAAACGTGATGACATGGACGAAATCATATAAAATTAGTGGCAACATCTATAAATACTCCTATACAACCATTAGAAAATATATCATTTCATAACGATGATTCTAGGGCTCTAATTTCATGAAGGTGGTATTAGAAGGATGTTATTGTGAAAAAGTTCATGAAGAAATGATGTTCGTGAATTATATGGAAGATGAATAAAATTGTATGTATCATGAAATTAATGGAGTTCATAATGGTTTTTAAAGGTTGAACAAAATTTGTGAGCTTTTAGAATTATAAGTGAGCTTCACAAAATGGATTGAGATTCATGAAATGAGGTTTCATCATGAAGGTTGTCTGATCCTCACAAAATAGGTGAGATTCAAGAAATATGTGGGGATCAAGATTTCATTTTATACAAGTATTGAATTGGGATGTTTCGTGAAGGTAGAGTTTTTACTTCATGAAAGTAGTGAGCATCACAAAAGTGTTTAAAATGTATTTCCTAGTAATACTGTGGTAATGTGGTATTCATCAAGTGGATGGATGTGGGACTTCAATAGATAATCTAACTACAATTGGGTATAAATTCATTATTATTAATGAATGTACCTACATGTCCATTCTGATTGCATGGATCATTTATAGAGAAGTGAGCAATGGTGGAGGAAGAAGGGGATCAATTCCATTGTAGTTTAGTCATCAACGAAGAGTTTTAGTGCATGATCCTTGGGAAGTACGGAGCTCTCTCTAAAATTTTAAAGTGTAACAACCTGAGATTTTATGAGAATTATTCTTTTTAATTTCATTAATGTCTTGTGTGGTACACTACACTAGAGGGAGCTTGCACTACATGCATCCCTAATTGGCTTGCATTCCACACAATCAGGACCTTCCTCGATAGTGTGTGTAGTACGCAATATCGGGTTTCACTAAACAACAATATATTGATATAATATTATTATGGAATAGATTTTATGTATGGTATTAACTAAATTTTGAATTTATAACATTATTATTCATCTTACACATTTTATAGAACAAGGTATGAGAAAAAAATTAATTTTTCGGGTAAAATAAGTATTTTTTAAAAAATGCAGTTCTGCCGCCTTTAGATGGAGCACCCACATTAAATCAAGTTTTTCACATGTTTATAAGTTAAATTTGACAAAATAAATTCTTTTTTGGAATAAGGATATAAAAATTTACTTTGGATAAATTTTTCATATTATTCTGATAACTTTCATATTGTGATGAATAGTAAAAACACGGTATATTTTAATTGAAAACATCTTTTTCCATCACAATAATTTATATTGTTAAATTATAATATTAAATTGTTTTTATGTATAAATAGAATATATTTTAACCATTTAATATAATGTATCTCATTACGATTAATTTTACATTGAATTCATTGGTAAAGTCATTTCAATATTTGACAATGTTTTAACTTTTAAACCCCATTTTCGTAACAACAAGATTAATTTTAAATTAATTAATGCATATTATATGTTTTGAATTTTGACAAATGGATTCCATATTTTAATTTAGTGGGTCCAAATTATGTTAATAGGTTACTCTTATATTATGAATAGTAAATACGATAATTTTTATTTACTGCAGTTAAAGGTAAATCTGGTAATTTAGGGTAATAATAAGATTATAAAATAACCTAACACTTGCCAAAATCCTATTGTACGACTAAATGTCTACCCATATCACCTAAGGGTCGATTAGAGTCGTTTTATGGACTTTTTACCATGAAAATAATTTAATTATTTTTAAAACCAAAGAAAGTGACAACATGTCACTCTCTTAAATCGTATAAGTATAATAATTTTATATTTGTGATAAACATAATGAAACATCGAACATGAATAGTATCCAGAAATAAAATACAATTATCTAAATCATGTGAATTTATTTATAATTTTTTGGTATTAAATAATTATCATTAAAGGTGACACAATAGTGATGTCGAAATTATTTTATTGATTGAAATATCAAATAAATTGTATTAAAAATATTAAAATAAATATTATATGAACTATTTAGTGTGCTCCTCAAATTTTCTAGATAAATATTACATATTATTAATCTATTAAATATTTTGTTTTGAACATATCTTCTGTGTAGATTTTATTTAAGTTCAAATAAATTAATTGTGTCAAAATTGACACAAATGATATTTTATATTATTAGATTGTATAAAAATCACAATAATATTATAAAAATTAAAATTTATATGATATAACATGTCATAAAATACAAAACTATATATAATTAAGAACACATAAGTAAGTATCTATAAACATATAAAATTGACAACATTATTACCACAAATAAAATTAAGTAGATTAAATAAGGATAAATCAAAGTTATAAGGTTTGAAATAAAATCAAAACATGTATAAATTAAATTGCATGATGTGAATACAACACAATATCATATAATATCCATATTTGAGTCACTTTGGATGTTTTTATGTGGGGTTTAGGTTTATTATAAATTAATATTTTAGAGGTATCCAAACGTGCCCCTCTCCTCCCTTATAAAAGGGCTCCTCCTCCCTCTCCTCCTCACACCACCTTGAGCCATAAATCTCAGCCAACCCATGACCATTTATCTACTGCACTTCGCTATAAACACACTATAGGTCATGGTCTTATTCAAAAACTTTCATTAGTTCCCTAAGAGGAGGTTAAGTAGAGGTGCGTCAAAGAAGAGGTAATAACCTTTACCGATTCTTTCCAATTTATTTCTTCTTCTACTTATTTTTCTTTATTTGTTTCTAAATAAATTAATAACATCAGTATCAATGAATAATTATATGATATTATAAATATGAAACAACCATATTTCACCTTCTATCCATCCTACAAAAAATGAAATCGTCGTGCTTGCGGACGTACGGATTACCGTCTCCACGCCGTGGTGTAATTTGTTTCTCCACCACCACATTACTTGGATGAGTATAATGGTGTAAAGAATAACTATATATGGTTATCATAACATCATACTGATTCTGAGATATTATATCATTCACTCCAACTCTATTCAATTATTATTGGAACGACGTCACTGCTCATGTGTACGTACGGACTACCGTCTCCACGACCGTGATGAGATTCATTTTCCATGATTAACCATTCATGTATGATTGTAAAGAATATATATAATAAATAATCATGAAAGGTATTACATAATAATGACACTGGATTTATGTACATATATGTTTCATTTACATAATTCCATTTAATTCAATAAGTAAACGAAAACAGCGCTCATTCGTACATACGACTTACCATCTCCATGAACTGTGTATTTCATTCCATTTATTGATCTATCATATATATTAATAAACTGAGTATATATTATATATAAATCATTTTTTACATTATATAATTAAGTAAATCAGTATATGAGTAATATTATCAAGAGCAACAAATCAAAACATGTATGATAAATGAATTTATTTTACCCAAAATGCTCCTTTAACAAGGAATTTAAAAAGAACGGATAATATAAAGTCGTAAGTGAACCATATATGATATCATAAAAATGAATATGATTCTTTAATAATTTAATGACATTATTTAAATAATTATACAGGATGTTCGGATACATACAAATCATATCGTACATAAGGTAATGGATAACTTTTCCAATATCGTTTTTATTCGAGAATGTTTATTCGTAGGTATTTACTAGGGTTATATTTATCATCCATGTCCATATTTTCTGAAAATGGTTTCATGTATGTTTAAAGTTATTTTTACCGATTTTTTACTTTTACTACATGTAATATAAATAATCTTTCTTTTGTTTAGCATCCGAGGTGCTTTTTGACTTTTCCGGAAAAAGTACGAGAATAATGTGTTTTTTAAATTATATGGAATGAACGGATTTTTATGGTTTTATAAACCCTTATTTTCATGAAGCTTACTCTACAATATTTTTTCATTATTTTCAAAAAATTCATTTTCTTTTAAAATTGCATGGCATTTTGTGAAAAGAAAATTATTTTGAAGAATAAAGGATATTATCCTTAAGAATTCATTTCATGTGTTTTATCAAATCCATTTTCCATCTATGATGACATTATTTCATATGTTTATGTTTCAAGTAGAATGTCTATATGATTTACATGGTATCATTTTTCTTATGATGAAATTATATCCATTTGTTTTATTTGGATTATGTTATGATGGGATGATGTTTATGAAACCCATTTTATTCTTTGGGTTATGATGAATGATTTATGTTTATGTTGTGGAACACGTAAGAATGATTTCATTATGAGATGGGTGAGACCTATATCTCCCTTCAATGCATTGGGTAAAGATTTATATCCCATGAGAGAGACATGGCTGGAACAGTAAGTTAATCTGGTTCAGTGATACAATACTAGAATGAGGAGTGAACTTCATTCAGAAAGGGACATTGTCCACTAAGATGGTCTTGGCAGCAATGCCTTGGATAATATAGAAATCATATCAAGTGATTAATGTATTTACACAAATACATGTTTTTTTCCCATGCTACTTTATCATTATTTATGTTCCATTATTATATATTACTTACGTACTCTCAAGATTTATGTATTTTCCCAAAATTTTGATGTTTAGATTTTATGTTCATGTTTTTGCATTCAAATGTTTATCGATTGTTTTATGTTCTCTATGTTTACCCTTATTGTGCATTTGACCTCAACATTTTTATGTTTTATTTTCCCCAGGATATAAAGAATGTTTTTAGGTAATAAAAAAAAGGGGGAAGACATTTATGGGAGATGTTGAAGATCTTTCACCATGATAAGAAGATTATGTTCCATGTTTCCAAAGACACTAAACTATTACGGTCCTTTAGTATCTATTTTTTTTATGTATTAAGTATTCCACAAAAGTAATGCAATGTCTATGTACATCAAGTACGGGTCTCTACAGTTGGTATTTGATGAAGGTTTAGTCAACCTTTGGAAATTAGGATGAGAGAACATTAGTGAGATCCCTAGAGATATTTCTATGGTATATCTATGGATGTCCCTAAGGTTAAGTATAAGTATTGGTTATAATCCAAAAATTATGGTAACTATATTAAAATTAAACCTATGATGTTAGATATTGAAGGTACTCCCCCATTATTATGTTGTTTTCCTAGCATGATTTCTTCCTCTTACACTGTTCTTTTTTGGTTTTAGTCGATGGTTGGAACCCAAAGGAAGCGTGTTGATCAGTGTAATAGACAATGCAATGATTGTCCTCCAAAACAACCAAATGTGATGGGAGATGGAGTGAAAAATATTATTTCTATACTTACACAAGCTATGAATCATTCTGGATTTCCAAATGATCAGAGAAGGAAACAATATTCTATTGAGTCCTTCATGAGGCAAAGTCCACCTTCTTTCAATGGGTCTTCTTATCCTCTTGTTGCTAAACAATGGATCAGTAGCATTGAAAAGTTAATTTCCATACTTCATTGTTCATAACATGAAAAAGTCATTTTAGCTGTTTATTGTTTAGAAGGTTAAGCAAACCAATGTTGGAATCTAATTAAGAATACAAGGCCCCAAGATGAAATTGAATCCATGGAATGGGACGAGTTCAAGATCTTGTTTTTCAGTTAGTACTTCCCTCGTATTATTCAAATAAATATGGAAATGGGGTTCCGTGAGCTTAAGAAAAAAGATGATGAATCTGTTGGTATATACAAAATGAATTTTAGAAGACTTTCAATGTATGCATCTGGCTTTATCATCCAACCTGAAAGTAATGTTGACCAATTCATCAGTGGCTTAAAACCAAGTCTTCGAAGGGAATTAGCTATAAGAGACATCAGAAGCTATGAAGAAGTTGTGCATTGTGCTATAAAGGTAGAACTAGTAGTTGGTGTAACATATCCATCTCATGGTTTAGACAAGAAACGAAAGATGGAGTTCAAGGAAAAACCTCATAACAATGCTGAAAAAGGTGAATGTTTCTTTATGATCAAACATTGTAAAGAAGCATGGTGGAGATTGTCTAAAAAGTACTAATTTTTTTTCAAGTGTAGAAAAGAAGGTCATGAAGCAGCAGAGCGATGATGTACTGGGAAAAAGTTTTCTAATGACGTGAATAGAGAAAATACTATAGAGAATGATCCAACAACACTTTAATGATTCAAGTTCAAAGAAATGGGGGAATTATGCTTTTTAATGCCCTAATCCAAGGTTTAATTATGATCGACATGAGAAACCTCTTAAGGAAAAGGACAAAGGGATGTCAAATGCGATCACTATTGCTGATGTTGAGTATCACAACGATGTAGTGGAATGATTATGTGTTTATGTAACGAGATTCCAAAATAATGTTGTGGAATCTAATTTATAGTACTGTGGAATATTATAATATCTATGTATTTCATTATAATGGTTTTCAATAATTATATGGTACCGGTAACCATGATAAGTAACTAAAATATTATGGAAAGTAGATGATATGTGAATAATGAAGGGATAGGTAGAAAATAATATGTTTGAAAGTATTAATGAGATCATGACTGATATAAGGACAAAGTGATATCATGGTTTGAGTATATAGAAATTTTGGGATTTTGATATGTGGAAAGAGTTACTTTTTGACAGCATTCATGTTTTCACTATGGTTCTATGGTAATTCATGTTGCTAGAGAACACAAGATTAAGGCATTCACATGTTTGGAATGTGATAAACAAGATATATCTTATGATATATGGGGGATAAATGATGGTATTCACATGCTTGGTTGATGAAATTTCTAGTAATCATTTTCATTATACTATGTGATTGGAAATATTATTTTGGATAAGTCTAATGACTGGAATGGATTATGTCTGACATCATATAGTATTGTTTAAGGATAGAACATTTTTCTATATTTTTTCTGTAATGTTATAATAGTGACGTTTTAGAAAAAAGACAACCTGCAGGACGGGAGACAACTCGTCACATCAGACAAGGTTGTGGGAATTAAACCCACAATCGATGTGCGATAGGCCTTTATTGCCGACCGCTGGCCATCAGGAAGTCCTTGGTTAGTAGAAACTAGTTTTATTTTATTAAGTGGTATGATCGATGAAGTATAAGTCCATTTTTGGAATCATATATGATTAACCTCACCATAGATGGATTTTTGTATATTTTATAACTTTTTTGAACCTTTTGTTTGAGATAGATGGAGTGAACCATCATTCTATCACATGATCTGCTAGAAATTCATGAATGAAAAATTCAACTTCATTTCTTTAAGAGATGAAGTGAAAATTGTTCAAGGGATGAAAAACGGTGAGACTATACTAATATAAATTAAGTATTTCTTCTAATTGAAATTCTTCAACTTTGTGGAAATCATCTTGAAAACCAAAAATGTTATCCTAGAGACCATATATCCAATGAATTAGATGGTACCTTAGATCATCACAATTTTATGGCTTTGTGATTGTTGTATTTTTCATAGCCATGTTCGCTACCTCTCTCCATAAGAACTTGATGGTTAGGTTTCTCTTCCATATCCATATTTTTTCCTATGTTCTCCTATGTGGAAACCCAATGATGAGTTAATTTGGGTAACCGATATATTTCATAATTTAATTTTTAAAATTATGTTTTTGTATTCGTTTTTGTGATGTGGGTTTCTATGAATGAATCTTACAAGTAGTAAACCATTTATAACCCCGACGAATTTTGGGGGCGAAATTCATTTTAAGGGGGGTAGAATGTAACAAATCGAGATTTATTGACAATTATTCTTTTTAATTTCATTGATGTCTTGTGTTTTACACTACACCAAAGGGATCCTGCACTACATGCATCCTTAACTTGTCATTCATTACACACAATCGTGACCTTTCTTGATGGTGTGTGTAGTACGTAATACCGGGATTCACTAAACAAAGATATATTGATATAATATTATTATGTACAAGCCGTTATTAATATTATTAACTAAAATTTTAATTTTATAACATTATTATTCATCTTACACATTTTCTAGAACATGGTATGAGAACAAAAATAAATTTTTCGTGTAGAATATGTATTTATAAAAAAAATGCAGTTTTTCCACCTTTTGATGGCACGCCAACATTAAATATAGTTTTTGACATGTTTATATGTTCAATTTGAAAAAATTAAATTATTTTTTGGAATCAGGATATAAAAACATACTTCCGATAAAAGTTTCATATTATTCTGATAACTTTCATATTATGATGAATAGTAAAAACACTCTATATTTTAATTAAAAACAACTTTTTCCATCGCAATAATTTATATGGTTAAATTATAATATTTAATGGTTTTAAAGTATAAATAGAATATATTTTTACCATTTAATATAATATATTCCATTACCATTAATTTTACATTGAATTCATAGGTAAAAACATTTCGATCTTTGGAAATATTTTAACTTTTAAAACTCATTTTCATATCAATGAGATTAATATTAAATTAATTTTTGCATCATATATTTTTTGAATTTTGAAAAATGGAATCCATATTTGAATTCAGTGGGTCCAAATTATGTTAAAAGGTTACTTGTATATTATGAATAGTAACTACGATAATTTTTATTTACTGTAGTTAATGATAAATCGGGTAATTATGTGTAAAAATAAGATTGTAAAATTACCCTACGACTTGAAAAATTTATATTTTATGACTAAAAGTAGACCCATTTCACCTAAGGGTAAGATTATATTCATTTTATGGACTTTTGATCATGAAAATAATTTAATTATTATTAAAACCAAAAAAAGTGACAACATTTCACTCTCTTAAATCTTATAAGTATAATAATTTTAATTTAGTGATAAACCTCATGAATCATCAAACATGAATAGTATCCAGAAATCTAATAAAATTATCTATATAATTTGAATTTATTATGAATTTTTAGGGAATAAATAATTACCATTAATGTTGACACAATAGTGATGTTGAAATTATTTTATTGATTGAAATATTAAATAAATTGTTTTAAAAATATTAAAATAAATACTATATGAAATATTTAATGTGATCCACTAATTTTCTATATAAACATGACATTTTATTAATCTATTAAATATTTTTATTCGAACATATCTTCAGTGCGGATTTTATTTAAATTCAAAAAAATTAATTGTGTCAAAATTGACAATATTGATATTTTATATTATTAAATTGTTTAAAAATCACAAAAATATTTTACAAATAAAAAATTAAAATTTATATGATCTAAAATGTCATTAAATATCAAATTATTTATAATTAATAATACATAAGTAAGTATATATAACCATATAAAATTTATAACTTTATTGCCACAAATAAAATTAAATAGATTAAATAAGGATAAATCAAAATGATAAGGTTTAATATAAAATCAAAACATGTCTAAATTTAATAGGTTGATGAGATTACAACCCTATATTATCTAATATCCAAATTGGAGTCACTTTGGAAGTTTTTATGTGGGTTTTAGGTTTATTATAAATTAATATTTTAGAGGTTTCCAAAAGTGCCCCTCTCCTCCCTTATAAAAGGGCACCTCCTCCTTCTCCTCCTCACGCAACATTGAGCCTTCATACTCGGCCAAAACCTGAACATTTCTCTTCTCCACTTCCCTAGAAACATAATAGAGGTCCCGGTCTTCTTCAAAAACCATCTTTAGTGACCTCAGAGGAGGTTCAGATGATTAGTGTCAAAGAAGAGGTAATATCCTTTACCGATTCTTTCCAATTTATTTAATCTTCTACTCCTTCTTCTTTATTTGTATCATCATAAATTAAGAACATTAGTATTAATAATATACTGATATGTTATTATAAATATGAAACAACCCTATTTCACCTTCTATCCATTATACGGAAAATGAAATCACTGCACGTGCGTAAGTATAGAATATCGTCTCCACGCCGTGGTGTAATTAGTTTTTCCACCACCACCTTAATTGGATGGGTATAATGGTGTCAAGAATAACTATATATGGTTATTATAACAACATACTAATTCTAAGAGATTATATCATTCACTCCAATTCTATTCAATAATTATGGGAACGATATCATCGCTCGTGCGTACGTACAGACTACCGTCTCCAGGAACACGATGAGATTCATTTTCCATGATTAACCATTCAAGTATGATTATAATGTATATATGTAATAAATAATCATGAAAGGTAATACATAATAATGATTCTATATTTATGTACGTATATGTTTCATTTACTTAATTCCATTCAATTCAATAAGGAAATGAAAACAATGTTCATGCGTGCGTACGTCCTACAGTATCCATGAACGGTGTATTTCATTCCATTTATCGATATATCATATATATTTTTATACTTAGAATATATTATATATAAATAATGTATTAAATTCTGGAATAAAATAAATCAGTATACGAGTAATAATATCAAGAACAACAAATCGAAACACGTATGATAAATGAAACGATTTTACCCAAAACGATGCTTTAACATGGAATTTACAAAAGAACAGGTAATATAAAGTCATAAGTGAACCATATATGATATCATAAAAATAAATATGTTTATTTAATAATTTAATTACATTATTTAAATCATTATTCAGTAGGTTCGGATACATACGAAGCATATCAGACATAAGGTAATGGATAACATTACCAATCTCGTTTTTATCCGAGATTGTTTATTCGTAAGTATTTATGGGTGTTATGTTTACCATCCATGTCCTTGTTTTCTAAAAATGGTTTCATGTTTGTTTAAAGTCCTTTTTACCCATTTTTTACTTTTACTACATGGTACGTAAGGAATATTTCTTTTTTCCATACGAGGTACTTTTTAACTTTTCTGCAAAAGTATGAGAAGAATGTTTTTTAACTTATACGACATGAACTGATTTTTACAGTTTTATAAACCCTTATTTTCAAGAAGCTTACTCTAAAATATTTCATGAACATTTTCAAAAAAATCATTTTTTTTAAATTTCATGGAAATTTGTGAAAAGAAAATTATTTTGTAGAACAATGGATATTTTCCTTAAGAATCCATTTCAAGTGTTTTATCAAAACCATTTTTCATCTAATATGAAATTATTTCATATGTGTATGATTCAAGTATAATGTCTGTATGGTTTACATGGTTTGACTTTTCTTATGATGAAATAATATCTATTTGTATTATATGGATTATGTTATGATGTGATGATGTTTATGAAACCCATTTTATTCTTTGTGTTATGATGATTGATTTATATTTATGTTGTGGAATATGTAAGAATGATTTCATTATGAGATGGGTGGGACCTATATCTCCCTCCAATTTGTTTGGTAAATATTTATATCTAATGAGATAAACATGGATGGAACGGTATGTTAATCTGGTTCACTGATATAGGACTGGAACTGTAGAGACCCGAATATTAACGTACATGGACATTACATTACTTTTGCGGAATACTTAGTACATAACAAAAACACACACACAAGGATCGTAATAATTTAGTGTCTTTGGAAACGCAGAATATAATATTCTAATCTTGGTGAAAGATCTTCAACATCTCCCATTAAGATCTTCCCTTTTTTTTACGTAAAACCATTATTTATATCCTGGGGAAAAGAAAACATAAAAGGGTGAGCTCAAATGCTCAGTAAGGGTAAACAAAAGAAATATCAATCACATCATATTCATAAGAACATATCTTTTGGAAATAATAACCTGCAAAAGTGATAATGATTTCATAACATGGGATAAATCATAGTAGTGAAATGTAAACCCAATAATCATACCATAAAAAATGAAACTTTGTGGCATACACTCATAATCATATAGAATCATTTGTTATTAGTCAAGACTCATTATCAAGACTATCTTAGTGGAGAAAGTCTCTTTCTGAACCGAGATCACTCCTCATTTCAGTCCTGTTTCACTGAACCGGTATAACCTACCGTTTCGGCCATGTCTATCTCATGAGATATAAAATCTTTACCCAATTCATTGGAGGGAGATTTAGGTCCCACCTATCTCATAATGATACCATTCTTATGTGTGCCACAAAATCATAAATCATACATCATTGCATAACCCATGAAATAAAAATGGGATTCTTAAACAACATGACATCATAAAATAATTCATATAAGATAAAGAAATTCATAAAAATATTTCCATCACAACATAATCAAATCCATGTAATAATAGGGATAGAAACAGAACCCTATATTACATTATATGGAAAAGAATTTTGATAAAACACTTGAACTCCATTCTTAAGGAAAATATCCTTTCTACTTCAAAAACATTTTCCTTTCTTAACATGTCATACAATTTTAAACTAAAAGAAGTTGATTAAAAATAAACCTTAAAACATGTAAAGGTAGCTTCTTGGAAATAATATTTTAAAAATACATTCATGCCGTATAAGTTAAAAAAAACATTCTTCGTACTTTTGTCGGAAAAGTCAAAAAGTACCTCATACAAAAAATGACAAAATATTCCTTTCATATCCTTTACTAAAAACTAACCGAAGGGTAAAATTGGATTTAAACAATTATAGGTGGATGGAAATAATATTACATATTGAGGAAACATGGATGTGGATGATAAAATACACCCCAGTAAATTTCAAAGTATAAACAATCTCGGATAAAAATGAGATTGTGATATTTCCCTTACTTTAGATCTGATTTGCTTCATATGTGTCCAAACCTCCTGTATAATGATTTAAATAATGTCATTTAATTATTCTAGAATCATAATCATTGTTATGATATCATATATGGTTCACTTATGGCTTTATATTACCCGTTCTTTTGTAAATTCCATGTTAAAGAGCATTTTGGGTAAAATAGTTTCATTTTTCGTCCGTGTTTTGACTTGTAATTATTCATATGATTACTTAGATCATGATTACTTAATTCCAGAATATAAGACATGATTTATATATAATATATATTCAGAATATACATATGTATAATAGATTAGTAAATGGAAAGAAATACACTGTTCATGGAGACGGTAGGCCGTACGTACGCATGAATGTTGTTTTCGCTTCCTTATTGAGTTGAATGGAATTAAGTAGATGAAATAAATATATATACACATAAATCCAGTAACATTATTATTTCATATATTTCATGATTACTTATTATATATACTTTATAATAAATCATGAATGGTTAACTTGGAGAATGAATCTCATCGCGTCGTGGAGACGGTAGTCCGTACGTATGCACGAGCGATGATATCGTTCTCATGATCATGGAATTGTATTGCAGTGTATGTATACTATTTCAGAATAAATATAACTTTACAATAATCATATATAGTTATTATTTACACTATTATACCCATCCATGTAAGGTGGTGGTGGAAAATAAATTACACCACGGTGTGCAGACGGTATCCCGTACGTACGCACGCGCGGTGATTTCATTTTCTGTAGGATGGATATATGGTGAAATAGTGTTGTTTCATACTTATAATAATATATCAGTATATTAGTAATACTGATGTTATTACTTCATAATGAAACAGCCTTATAAGAAGAAGTGGAAGAAGAAATAAAGGTGAAAGAATCGGTAACGGAAATTACCTCTTCTTTTAAGCGCCTCTTTGAGACCTCCACTTAGCGCAATAAAATTGGTCTTTGAGGAAGACCAGAACTGCTAGGATGTTTCTAGGGAAGTGTAGAAGAAACTTTGGAAGAGTTTGGACGAGCTTGAAGGCTCAAAGTGGTGTGAGGAATAGAGGGAGGAGGTTCCCTTTTATAAGGGATGAGAGGGGCTCCTTTGGAATAACTAAAAATATTATTTTATTATTAAGCCAAATTCGGTTTTAAATAGCTCAAAATTGATTTATTTCTAAGCTAAGGTGGGGATGGGTCGCAATACTCTCATCCAATAGAATTTAGACATGTTTTGGTTCCTATTTTAACCTTATCATTTAGATTTAACATTAAGTAAAATAATTTTACTTTTACCGTGTCTTCTTGTGTTCTTATACTATAAGGTTAATAAACATCCTATAAGAATCCAAAAAAACCCCAAGTTGTTTATTATTAACATATATAACATTTTATAAGTCATTTGTTCAAACCTTATATTTTTTGGAATAAAATAACAATTAATAATATAATATTTGTTTTAAAAACTATTTTATGTCAATTTTGACACTATTTAGTAATTGATTTTTGTGAAAATCATAACAGAATGATTAGTTAGAAAAAGTTAATTAAATCAATACTAACATGTCATATTAACATATAAAATTAGTTTAATTCAAAAAAAGTCATAAATTACATTTAGTTGAGTATTTATAACATCAATTATGTCAATATTTCATTAATAATACAATTAATGCATCATTTTTGTGTCATAATAAATGATAATTATTTAATCCCTAAAAATTTTAAATAAATTCCTATGTTGTATATAATAGTATTATATTTCTGGAGACTATTCATGTTCGAATTTTCATGTAGTTTATCACTAAATTAAAATTATTATACTTATAAGATTTAAGAAAGTGACATGTTGTCACATTCTTTGGTTTTAATAATAATTAAATTATTTTCATGGAAAAAAGTCCATTAATTGAATCTAATCCGACCCTTAGGTGATATGGGTCTACTTTTAGTCATCCAATAGGATTTTGACATGTTTTAGGATAATTTTATAATATTATATTCACCCTTAATTAACCGATTTACCTTTAACTATGGAAAATAAAATTTACTGTAGTTACTATACATAATTCCCAAAAATAAAAAGTAGCTTATTAACATAATTTTTATCCACTGATTCTAAATATGTAATCCATTTTTCCAAATTCAATACACAAATGTTGCAGAAATTAAAGTAAAATTAATCCTGTTGTCGAAAGAAAATGGGTTTTTCATTAAAACATTGCAAAAGATTGAATTGATTTATCCAACGAATTCAAGGTAGAATCAATGAATATGACATAAATTATATTAAATGGTAAAAATATATTCTATTTATACTTTAAAACCATTCAATATTATAATTTAACCATATAAATTATTGCAATGAAAAAAGTTGTTTTTAATTAAAATATAGCGTGTTTTTACTATTCATCAAAATATGAAAGTTACCAGAATGATATGAAAATTTATCCAAAGTAAATTTTTATTTCATGATTACAAAGAGGAATTTTATTTTGTCAAATTGAACTTATAAACATGTCAATAACAAGATTTAATGTGGGTGCGCCATCAAATGGCGGCAAAACTGCATTTTTTGAAAAATACTTATTTTATCGGAAAAATTTATTTTGTTCTTATACCATGTTTTAGAAAATTTTAAAGATGAATAATAATGTTATAATATTAAAAATTTAGTTAATACTATTCATAATGTCTAGTTCATAATAATATTATAATAATATTTCGTTGATTAGTAAAACCAGGTATTGCGTACAACACACGCTATCGAGGAAGGTCATGATTGCGTGTAATGCAAGCCAAGTCATGGTTGCGTGCTGTGCAAGAATACTTGGTTGTTTCATATAACATAATCCAACCATATTTCATTTATACATTGAATTTATATATATATATATATAATCAATGTTTCGTAGAATAACTATTATCAAAATTGTGTGTAACACGATCCAAAATAGTGTTGTGTATACTGCAAGCTAATACGGTTTTGCGTATAGAAGGTAATCTTGGTGTAGCATACATCACAAGAAATTAATGAAATTAAAAGAATATTTTTCATAAAATCTCAGGGTGTTACATTCTACCCCCCTTAAAATGAATTTCTCCCTCGAAATTCCTCGGGGTTATAAATGGTTTACTATTCGAAAGTTTCTTTAATAGAAACCCACATCGTAAAAAGGAATACCAAAACAAATCTTTAAAAAAAGTATGAAACGTAATGGTTACCCTAATATACTAATCACTGGGTTACCACATAGGTGAAAATATGGATATGGAAGAGAAATCTAACCATCATGTTCTGATGGAGAGTGGTAGAGAACATGGCTATGGAAAATCCAGCAATCACAAAGCCATAAATCTGTGACGATCTAATGTACCATTTGATTCTTCAGATATAAGATCACTAGGACAACATTTTTGGTTTTCAAGATCATTTCCCTAAAGTTGATGAAATTGGAATTAAAATAAATACTTTCGTGATTTTGGTATAGTCTCACCGTTTGTCATTCTATGGACAATTTCCAGTTCATCTCTTAAAGAAATGAAGTTGAATTTGACATTCGTGATGTGTTAGCAGATCATGTGATAGAATGATGGGTCATTCCATCTGTCTCAAACAAAAGATTAGAAAATTTATCAAAAAATACGTAAGTCCATCTATAGTGAGATTAATCATATATGGTTCCTAAAATTAACTTTTACTTCATATATCATACTGATTAATATAATAAAACTAGTTTCTCTTAAACAGGTACTTTATGTAGGCCAATGGTAGGCGATAAAGGCTAGTCGCACTTCGGTTGGGGGTTCAATTCCTATAGCCTTGTCCGACGCGATGGGCTGTTGCACGTCCTGCAGGTTTTCCTTTTTCTAAATCTATATACTATAACATCCCATCAACAATATCAAAAATGTTTTATCCTTAAACAATACTAACTTATGTCCAACATAATCCATTCCAATCTTTTGGCTTATCTAAAATACTTCGGTCCAAGCTCGTAGTATAAAGAGAATGATCATGTGAATGCCATCATTTATCCCCCATATATCATAAGATATATCTTGTTGGTCAAATTACAAACATGTGAATACCTTAATCATGTATTCTCTTGAAGAATGAATATCCATTGAACCTTAGTGAAAACATGAATTCAGTTAAAAGTTAACACTTCCCACATACCAAAATCCTCAAAATTATATATCCTCAAACCATGATATCACTTAATTCTTATATCAATAATGAGCTCATTAATACGATCAAACATATTAGATTCTCTTTATCCCTTCATTATGTGTATATCATCTGCTTTCCAAAAATATTTCAATCACTTTTCATGGTTACCGATGCCATAAATTTATTGAAAACCACAAGAGACCAAAACATAAATATTCCAATATTCCACGATATTATATACTACATTATTCTGGAATCCCATTACATAAACACTTAATCATTCCACCGCATCATTCTCATATTCAACATCTCCAATGGTGATCGCATGTGACTTCCCTTTGTCCTTTTCCTTAAGTGGTTGCTCATGTCGATCATCACTAACCCTTGGATTAGGGAATTTATTAGCATAATGCCACATTTCCTTTCACATGAAGAATTGAAGTGTAGTATGTTAATTCTGTGTATCCATTCTTTTGTTTGCATCATTAGGCATCTTCTTCCCATCATTGCAGCATTCAAATGCCCGATGACCTTCCTTCCCACATTTGAAACATTTAATTGTCCCTTTAAGACAATCTCCACCATGCTTCTTTCCACACATTGAGCATAAGGAAACATTCATCTTCTTTTCACCATTATTCTGATATTTCTCCTTGAACTCCATCTTTCATTTCTTGTAAAAACTATGAGATGGATATGTAACCCCAACTTCTATTTCTACCTTGTGGCACAACGTACAATTTCTTCATATCTATTGAAGTCTCTTATAGCTAATGCACTTTGAAGATTTGGTTTTAAGACACTGAAGAATCGATCAACTTTACTTTCAGGTTGGATGATAAATCCGGATTCATACCTTGAAAGCCTTGTAAAATTCACTTCTTATATACCAACAAATTCATCATCCTTTTGCTTTAGTTCAAGAAACTCCTTCTCCATCTTTGTTCGAAGAATACGAGGGAAGTACTTATTGAAAAATAAGTTCTTGAACTCGTCCCATTCCATGGACTCAATTTCATCTCTTTGCCTCGAATTCTTGATAAGATTCCACGATTGACCAGCTTCACCTTCCAAACGATATACTGCTAAGATGACTTTATCATGTTCAGAACATTGAAGAACTAAAAATATCTTTTCAGTGGTACTGATCCATTGTTCAGCAATAAGTGGATCAGAAGACCCACTAAAAGAAGGTGGACGATTCCTCATGAAGGACTCAATAGAATGTTGTTCCCTTCTCTGCTCATTTGGAAGTCCAGAAAGATTCATAGCTTCTGTAATTATAGCAATAAGATTTTTCACTCCATCTCCCATAAAATTTGTTTTTTCAGGAGGACAATCATTGCATTGTCCATTGCATTGATCAACACTGTTCCTACGGGTTCCCGCCATCGTCTAAAATCCAATAAGAATAGCATGAGAGGAAAAACTCATGATAGGGAAAACAACATAATAAAGGGGGAGTAACTTCAATATCTAACATCTTAGGTTTAATTCTATGATCATTAGCGTAATTCTAGTACTATAACCTATACGTATACTTATCCTTAGGGACATCCCTAGACATACCTTAGAAATATATCTAGGGATCTCACTAATGTATTCGCATCCTTGTTTCCAATGGTTGACTAAACCATTCCTCTGATACCAACTGTAGAGACCCGAAGCTTAACGTACATGGAAATTACATTACTTTTGCGGAATACTTAGTACATAACAAAAACACACACACAAGGATCGTAATAGTTTAGTGTCTTTGGAAACTCGGAATATAATCTTCTAATCGTGGTGAAAGATCTTCAACATCTCCCATAATGATCTTACCTTTTTTTTTACCTAAAACCTTTCTTTATATCCTGGGGAAAATAAAACATAAAAGGGTGAGCTCAAATTCTCAATAAGTGTAAACAAAAGAAATATCAGTCACATCATATTCATAAGAACATATCTTTTGGAAATCTTGACCTGCAAAAGAGATCATGATTTCATAACATGGGATAAATCATAGTAGTTAAATGTAATCCCAATAATCATAACATAAAACATTAAACTTTGTGGAATACACACATAATCATAGAGAATCATTTCTTATTAGTCAAGACTCATTTCCAAGACTATCTTAGTGGACAAAGTCCCTTTCTGAACCGAGTTCACTCTTTGTTTCAGTCCTGTTTCACTGAACCGGTATAACCTACCGTTCCATCCATGTCTATCTCATGAGATATAAAATCATTACCCAATTAATTGTATGGAGATATAGGTCCCACACATCTCATAATTATACCATTCTTATGTGTGCCACAAAAACATAACTCATACATCATTGCATAACCCATGTAATAAAAATGGGATTCTTAAACAACATGATATCATAAAATAATTCTTATAAGATAAAGAATTTCAGAAAAATCTTTCCATCACAAAAGAATCAAATCCATGTAATAATAGGGATATAAATATAACCCTATATTACCTTATATGGAAAAGACTTTTGATAAAACAGTTGAACTCCATTCTTGAGGAAAATATCCTTTCAACTTCAAAAACGTTTTCCTTTCTTAACATGTCATACAATTTTAAACTAAAAGAAGTTGATTAAAAATAAACCTTAAAAATTGTAAAGTAAGCTTCTTGGAAATAATATTTTAAAAATCCATTCATGCCATATAAGTTAAAAAAACATTCTTCGTACTTTTGTCAGAAAAGTCAAAAAGTACCTCGTACGAAAAACGACAAAAGATTCCTTTCATATCCTTTCCTAAAAACTCAACGAAGGGTAAAATTGGATTTAAACAATTGTAGGTGGATGGAATTAATATTACATATTGATGAAATATGGATGTGGATGATAAATTACACCCCAGTAAATTTCAAAGTATAAACAATTTTGGATAAAAATGAGATTGTGATATTTCCATTATGTTAGGTCTGATTTGCTTCGTATGTGTCCGAAACTCCTGTATAATGATTTAAATAATGTCATTGACTTATTCTAGAATCATACTCATTGTTATGATATCATATATGGTTCACTTATGGCTTTATATTACCAGTTCTTTTGTAAATTCCATGTTAAAGAGCGTTTTGGGTAAAATCGTTTCATTTTTCGTCCGTGTTTTGACTTGTAATTATTCATATGATTACTTAGATCATGATTACTTAATTCCAGAATATAAAACATGATTCATATATAATATATATTCAGAATATACATATATATAATAGATTAGTAAATGGAAAGAAATACACTGTTCATGGAGATGGTAGGTCGTACGTACGCATGAACGCTGTTTTCGTTTCCTTCTTGAGTTGAATGGAATTAAGTAGATGACATACATATATATACACATAAATCCATTATCATTACTATTTCATATATTTCATGATTACTTATTATATATACTTTATAATCAATCATGAATGGTTAACGTGGAGAATGAATCTCATCGCGTCGTGGAGACGGTAGTCCGTACGTACGCACGAGCGATGATATCATTCTCATGGTCATGTAATTGTATTGGAGTGTATGTATACTATTTCAGAATCAATATCACTTTACAATAATCATATATAGTTATTATTTACACCATTATACCCATCCAAGTAAGTTTGTGGTTTAAAATAGATTACACCACGGAGTGGAGACGGTATTCCGTACATACGCACGCGCGGTGATTTCATTTTCCGTAGGTTGGATAGATGGCGAAATAGGGTTGTTTCATACTTATAATAACATATCAGTATATGATTGATATTGATGTTATTACTTCATAATGAAACAACCTTAGAAGAAAAAGTGCAAGAAGAAATAAAGGTGAAAGAATCGGTAACGAAAATTACCTCTTCTTTGAAGCGCCTCATTGAGACCTCCACTTAGGGAAATAAAATTGGTCTTTGAGGAAGAACAGAATCTCTAGGATGTTTCTAGGGAAGTGGAGAAGAGAATTTGTCATAGTTTTGCCGAGCTTTAAGGCTTAAAGTGGTGTGAGGAAGAGATGGAGTAAGTGCCCTTTTATGAGGGAGGAGAGGGGCACCTTTGGAATAACAAAATATTTTATTTTATTATAAATCCAAATTCAGTTTTAAATAGCTCCATATTGATTTATTTTGAAGCTATGGTGGGGATGGGTCTAACTCCTCTCATCCAATAGAATTTATACAAGTTTAGGTTCCTATTTTAACCTTATCATTTAGATTTAACATTAAGTAAAATAATTTTACTTTTACCGTGTCTTCTTGTGTTCTTATACTATACGGTTAATAAACATACAATAAGAAGCCAAACGAACACAAAGTTGTTTATTATTAATATATATAACCTTATACAAGTCATTTGGCCGAACCTTAGATTTTTAGGAATAAAATAACAATTATTAATATACTCTTTGTTTTAAAAACTATTTTATGTTAATTTTGACACTATTTAGTAATTGATTTTTTTGAAAATTATAACAGAATGATTAGTTCAAAAAAAGTTAAATATGTCAATACTAACATGTCATATTAACATATAAAGTTAGTTCAATTCATAAAACGTCTTAAATTACATTTATTTGGGTATTTATAACATCAATTATGTCAATATTTCATTAATAATACAATTACTGCATCATCATTGTGTCATAATAAATGATAATTATTTAATCCCTAAAAATTCTAAATAAATTCCTATGATGTAGATAATGGAATTAGATTTCCGGATACTATTCATGTTCGAATTTTCATGAAGTTTATCACAAAATTAAAATTATTGTACTTATAATATTTAAGAAAGTGACATGTTGTCACATTCTTTGGTTTTAATAATAAATAAATTATTTTCATGGAAAAAGTCCATTAAATGAATCTAATCCGACCCTTAGGTGATATGGGTAGACTTTTATTCATCCAATAGGATTTTTACATGTGTTAGGGTAATTTTATAATATTATATTTACCCTTAATTAACCGATTTACCATTAACTATGGTAAATAAAATTTACCGTAGTTACTATTCATAATTCCCAAAAATAAAAAGTAGCTTATTAACATAATTTTGATCAACTGATTGCAAATATGGAATCCATTTTTTCAAATTCAATACACAAAAGTTGAAGAAATTAAATTTAAATTAATCCCGTTGTCGAAAGAAAACGGGTTCTTCTTTAAAACATTGCAAAAGATTGAATTGATATATCCTATGAATTCAAGGTAGAATCAATGATAATGACATACATTATATTAAATGGTAAAAATATATTCTATTTATACTTTAAAACCATTCAATATTTTAATTTAACCATATAAATTATTTCTATGAAAAAAGTTGTTTTTAATTAAAATATAGCGTGTTTTAACTATTCATCAAAATATGAAAGTTGCGAGAATGATATGAAAATTTATCCAAAGTAAATTTGTATTTCATGATTCCAAGGAAGAATTTTATTTTTTTAAATTGAACTTATAAACATGTCAAAAACTAGATTTCATGTGGGTGCGCCATCAAAATGCGGAAAAACTGCATTTTTTGAAAAATACTTATTTTACCAGAAACATTTCTTTTGTTTTTATACCATGTTTTAGAAAATGTGCAAGACGAATAATAATTTTATAAGATTAAACATTTAGTTAATACTATTCATAATGGCTAGGTCATAATAATATTATAATAATATATCGTTGTTTAGTAAAACCAGGTATTGCGTACAACACATGCTATCGAGGAAGGTCGTGATTGCGTGTAATGCAAGCCAAGTCAAGGTTGCATGCTATGCAATAATCCTTCGTTGTTTCGTTTAACATAATCCAACCATATTTCATTTATACATTGAATTTATATATATATATATAATCAATGTTGCGTAGAATAACTATTATCAAAATTGTGTGTAACACGATCCAAAATAATGTTGCGTATACTGCAAGCTAATACGGTGTTGCGTATAGCGCAAGGTAATATTGGTGTAGCATACAACACAAGACATTAATGAAATTTAAAAAATATTTTTCATAAAATCTCGGGGTGTTAAATTCAACCCCCCCCCCCCCTTAAAATGAATTTCTCCCTCAAAATTCCTCGGGGTTATAAATGGTTTACTATTCGAAAGTTTCTTTAATAGAAACCCACATCGTAAAAAGGAATACCAAAACCAATCTTTAAAAAAAAGTATGAAACGCAACGGTTACCCAAATAAACTAATCACTAGGTTTCCACATAGGTGAAAATATGGATATGGAAGAGAAATCTAACCATCATGTTCTGATGGAGAGTGGTAGAGAACATGGCTATGGAAAAGCCAGCAATCACAAATCCATAAATTTGTGACGATCTAAGGTACCATCTTTTTCATTAGATATAAGAGCACTAGGACAACATTTTTGGTTTTCAAGATCATTTCCCTAAAGTTGATGAAATTGGAATTAGAAGAAATACTTTTGTGATTTTGGTATAGTCTCACTGTTTGTCATTATTTGGAAAATTTCCGCTTCATCTCTCAGAGAAATGAAGTTGAATTTTTCATTCGTGATGTGTTAGCAGATCATGTGATAGAATGATGGGTCATTCCATCTGTCTCAAACTAATGGTTAGAAAAGTTATCAAATAATACATAAGTCCATATATAGTGAGATTAATAATATATGGTTCTAAAAATGGACTTAAACTTCATATATCATACTACTTAATATAATAAAACTAGTTTCTACTAAACAGGTACTTCCTGTAGGCCAGAGGTAGGCGATAAAGTCCAGTCACACTTCGGTTGTGTGTTCGATTCCCATAGCCTTGTCCGACGCGATGGGATGTCGCCCGTCCCGCAGGTTTCCCTTTTTCTAAAGCTATATTACTATAACATCCCATCAACAATATCAAAAAATATTTATCCTTAAAAAATACAAACTTATGTCCAACATAATCCATTCCAATCTTTAGGCTTATCTAAAATACTTCGGTCCAAGCTCATAGTATAATGAAAATGATCATGTGAATGACATCATTTATACCCAATATATCATAAGATATATCTTGTTGGTCAAATTTCAAACATGTGAATACCTTAATCATGTATTCTCTTGAAGAATGAATATCCATTGAACCTTAGTGAAAACATGAATTCAGTTAAAAGTTAACACTTTCCACATACCAAAATCCTCAAAATTCTATATCCTCAAACCATGATATCACTTAGTCCTTATATCAATCATGAGCTCATGAATACTATCAAACAAATTATATTCTCTTTATCCCTTCATTATGTGTATATCATCTTCTTTCCAAAAATATTTCAATCACTTTTCATGGTTACCGATGCCAAAAATTATTGAAAACCACAAGAGACCAAAACATAAATATTCCAATATTCCACGATACTATTTACAACATTATTCTGGAATCCCATTACATAAACACTTAATCATTCCACCACATCGTTGTCATATTCAACATTGCCATTGGTGATCACATGTGACTTCCCTTTGTCCTTTGCCTTAAGTGGTTGCTCATGTCGATCATCACTAACCCTTGGATTAGGGCATTTATTAGCATAATGCCCCATTTCCTTGCACATGAAGCATTGAAGTGTAGTAGGTTCATTTTGTGTATCCATTCCTTTGTTTGCATCATTTGGAATCTTCTTCCCATCATTGCAACATTCAAATACCCTGTGACCTTCCTTTCCACATTTGAATCATTTAATTGTCCCTTTAAGACAATCTCCACCATGCTTCTTTCCACACTTTGAGCATAAGGAAACATTCATCTTATTTTCACCATTATTATGAGATTTCTCCTTGAACTCCATCTTTTGTTTCTTGTCAAAACTATGAGATGGATAAGTAACCCCAAATTCCATTTCTACCTTGATAGCACAACGTATAATTTCTTCATAGCTACTGAAGTCTCTTATAGCTAATGCCCTTTGAATATTTCGTTTTAAGCCACTGAAGAATCGATCAACTTTACTTTCAGGTTGGATGATAAATCCAGATGCATACCTTGCAAGCCTTGTAAAATTTGCTTCGTATATTCAACAGATTCATCATCCTTTTGCTTTAGTTCAAGAAACTCCTTCTGCATCTATGTTTGAAGAATACGATGGAATTGCTTATTGAAAAATAATTTCTTGAACTCATCCCATTCCATGGACTCAATTTCATCTCTTTGCCTCATATTCTTGATAAGATTCCACGATTGATCAGCTTCACCTTCCAAACGATATACTTCTAAGATGACTTTATCATGTACAGAACATTGAAGAACTGAAAATATCTTTTCAGTGGAACTTATCCATTGTTCAACAATAAGTGGATCAGAAGACCCACTAAAAGAAGGTGCATGTTGCCTCATGAAGGACTCAATAGAATTTTGTTCCCTTCTCTTCTCATTTGGATGTCCAGAATGATTCATTGCTTGTGTAAGTATAGTAATACAATTTTGCACTCCATCTCCCATAACATTTGTTTGTTTAGGAGGAGAATCATTGCATTGTCCATTGCATTGATCAACACGGTTCCTTCGGGTTCCATCCATCATCTAAAACTCAAAAAGAATAGTGTGAGAGGCAAAAATCATGATAGGGAAAACAACATAATAAAGGGGGAGTACCTTAAATATCTAACATCTTAGGTTTAACTCTATGATCGTTATCGTAATTCTAGTACTATATACGTATACTTAACCTTAGGGACATCCCTAGACATGCCTTAGAAATATCTCTAGGGATCTCACTAACATTTTCGCATCCTAGTTTCCAAAGGTTGACTAAACCTTTCCTCAGATACCAACTATAGACACCCGAAGCTTAACGTACATGGACATTACATTACTTTTGCGGAATACTTAGTACATAACAAGAACACACACACAAGGATCGTAATAGTTTAGTGTCTTTGGAAACTCGGAATATAATCATTAATCGTGGTGAAAGATCTTCAATATCTCCCATAAAGATCTTCCCTTTTTTTACCTAAAACCTTTCTTTATATCCTGGGGAAACAAAAACATAAAAAGGTGAGCTCAAATGATCAGTATGGTTTAACAAAAGAAATATCAATCACATCATATTCATAAGAACATATCTTTTGGAAATCTTAACCTGCAAAAGAGATCATGATTTCATAACATGAGATAAATCATAGTAGTGAAATGTAATCCCAATAATCATAACTTAAAACATGAAACTTTTTGGCATACACACATAATCATAGAGAATCATTTCTTATTAGTCAAGACTCATTTCCAAGACTATCTTAGTGGACAAAGTCCCTTTCTGAACCGAGTTCACTGCTCGTTTCAGTCCAGTTTCACTGAACCGGTATAACCTATCATTCTAGCCATGTCTATCTCATGAAATATAAAATATTTACCCAATGAATTGGAGTGAGATATGGGTCCCACCCATGTCATAATGATACCATTCTTATGTGTGCCACAAAATCATAAATCATACATCATTGCATAACCAATGTAATAAAAATGGGATTCTTAAACAACATGACATCATAAAATAATTCATATAAGATAAAGAAATTCAGAAAAATATTTCCATCACAACATAATCAAATCCATGTAATAATAGGTATAGAAAAAGAACCCTATATTACCTTAGATGGAAAAGAATTTTGATAAAACACTTGAACTCCATTCTTGAGGAAAATATCCTTTCTAATTCAAAAACATTTTCCTTTCTTAAAATGTCATAAAATTTTAAACTAAAATAAGTTGATTAAAAATAAACTTGAAAACTTTTAAAGTAGGCTTCTTGGAAATAATATTTTAAAAATACATTCATGCCGTATAAGTTAAAAAAACATTCTTCGTACTTTTGTCGGAAAATTCAAAAAGTACCTCGTACAAAAATGAAAAAAGATTCCTTTCATATCATTTACTAAAAACTCACCGAAGGGTAAAATTAGATTTAAACAATTTAAGGTGGATGGAAATAATATTTCATATTTAGGAAACACAGATTTGGATGATAAAATACACCCCAGTAAATTTCAAAGTATAAACAATCTCGGATAAAAATGAGATTGTGATGTTTCCCTTACCTTAGGTCCGATTTGCTTCGTATCTATCCAAAACACCTGTATAATGATTTAAATAATGTATTCCAGAATCATACACATTTTAATTATATCATATATGGTTCACTTATGGCTTTATATTACCTGTTCTTTTGTAAATTCCATGTTAAAGAGCGTTTTGGGTAAAATCGTTTCATTTTTCGTCTGTGTTTTGAATTGTAATTATTCATATGATTACATAGATCATGATTACTTAATTCCATAATATAAAACATGATTTATATATAATATATATTTAGAATGTACATATATATAATAGATTAGTAAATGGAATGAAATACACTGTTCATGGAGACGGTAGGCCGTACGTACGCATGAACGCTGTTTTTGTTTCCTTATTGAGTTGAATGAAATTAAGTAGATGACATACATATATATAAACATAAATCCAGTATCATTATTATTTCATATATTTCATGATTACTTATTATATATACTTTATAATCAATCATTAATGGTTAACGTGGAGAATGAATCTCATCGTGTCGTGGAGACGGTAGTCCGTACGTACGCACGAGCGATGATATCGTTCTCATGATCATGGAATTGTATGGGAGTGTATGTATACTATTTCAGAATCAATATAACTTTAAAATAATCATATATAGTTATTATTTACACCATTATACTCATCCATGTAAGGTGGTGGTGGAAAATAGATTACATCACGGAGTGGAGACGGTATTCCGTACGTACGCACGCGCGGTGATTTCGTTTTCCGTAGGATGGATAGATGGTGAAATAGGGTTGTTTTATACTTATAATAAAATATCAGTATATGAGTGATACTGATTTTATTACTTCATAATGTAACAACCATATAAGAAGAAGTGGAAGAAGAAATAAAGGTGAAAGAATCAGTAACGGAAATTACCTCTTCTTTGAAGCGCCTCTTTGAGACCTCCACTTAGGGAAATAAAATTGGTCTTTGAGGAAGGAAAGAACCTCTAGGATGTTTATTGGGAAGTGTAGAAGAGAATTTGACAGAGTTTGGCCGATCTTAAAGGCTCAAAGTGATGTGAGGAAGAGAGGGAGGAGGTTCCCTTTAATAAGGAAGGAGAGGGGCACCTTTGGAATAACTAAAAATATTATTTTATTATAAAGCCAAATTCGGTTTTAAATATCTCCAAATTGATTTATATCAAATAGAAGGTGGGGATGGGTTGAAAGCCTCCCATCCAATAGAATTTTGACAAGTTTAGGTTCCTATTTTAACCTTATCATTTAGATTTAACATTAAGTAAAATAATTTTACTTTTACCGTGTCTTCTTGTGTTCTTATACTATAAGGTTAATAAAACTTACAATAAAAAGCCAAAAGAACCCCAATTTTTTTATTATTAATGTATATAACCTTATCTAAGTCATTTGGCCTAAACTTATATTTTTAGGAATAAAATAACAATTAATAATATAATATTTTTTTTAAAAACTATTTTATGTCAATGCTGACACTATTTAGTAATTGATTTTTGTGAAAATCAAAACCGAATTATTAGTTCTAAAAAAGTTACTTAAATCAATAATAACATGTCATATTAACATATAAAATTAGTTTAATTCATAAAAAGTATTAAATTAAATTTATTTGGGTATTTATGACATCAATTATGTCAATATTATATTAATAAGACAATTACTGCATCATTTATGTGTCATAATAAATGATAATTATTTAATCCCTAAAAATACTAAATAAATTCCTATGTTGTATATAATTGTATTAGATATCCGGAGACTATTCATGTTCGATGTTTCATGAAGTTTATCACTAAATTAAAATTATTATACTTATAAGATTTAAGAAAGTGACATGTTGTCACATTCTTCGGTTTTAATAATAATTAAATTATTTTCATGGAAAAAATTCCATTAAATGAATTTAGTCCGACCCTTAGGTGATATAAGTCGCATTTTAAAAATTCAATAGGATTTTGACATGTTTTAGGGTAATTTTATAATATTATATTTTCCCTTAATTACTTGATTTACCTTTAATTATGGTAAATAAAATTTACCGTAGTTACTATTCATAATTCCCAAAAATAAAAAGTAGATTATTAACATAATTTGGATCCACTGATACCAAAAATGGAATCCATTTTTCCAAATTCAATATAAAAAAGTTGCAGAAATTAAATTAAAATTAATCTCGTTGTCGAAAGAAAATGGGTTTTTCTTTAAAACATTGCAAAAGATTGAATTAGATTGTCCTACGAATTCAAAGTAGAATCAATGCTAATGGCATAAATTATATTAAATGGTTAAAATATATTCTATTTATACTTTAAAACCATTCAATATTATAATTTAACTATATAAATTATTGCGATGAAAACAGTTTTTTTTAATTAAAATATAGCGTGTTTTTACTATTCATCAAAATATGAAAGTTACCAGAATGATATGAAAATTTATCCAAAGTAAATTTTTATTTCATTATTCCAAAGAAGAATTTTATTTTGTCAAATTAAACTTATAAACATGTCAAAAACTAGATTTAATGTGGGTGCGCCATCAAAAGGCGGCAAAACTGCATTTTTTGAAAAATACTTGTTTTACCCGAAAAATTTATTTTGTTCTTATACCATGTTTTAGAAAATTTGAAAGACGAATAATAATGTTATAAGATTAAAAATTTAGTTAATACTACTCATAACGGCTAGTTCATAATAATATTATAACAATATATCATTGTTTAGTAAAACCAGGTATTGCGTACAACACACGCTATCAAGGAAGGCTGTGATTGCGTGTAATGCAAGCCAAGTCAGGGTTGCGTGCTATGCAAGAATCCTTCGTTGTTTCGTATAACATAATCCAAACATATTTCATTTATACATTGAATATATATATATATATAATCAATGTTTCGTAGAATAAATATTTATCAAAATTGTGTGTAACACAATCCGAAATATTGTTGCGTATACTGCAGGCTAATATGGTGTTGCGTATAGAGCAAGGTAATCTTAGTGTAGCATACAACACAATACATTAATGAAATTAAAAGAATATTCTTCATAAAATCTCGGGGTGTTACAGGAACGGGGAGTGAACTTGATTCAGAAAGGGACCTTGTCCACTATGATGGTCTTTGTAGCAATGCCTTGGCTAATATGGAAATCATATCAAGTGCTTAATGGTTTTCCACAAATACATGTTCTATTCCCATGATATTTTATCTTTATTGATGATCCTTTATGATATATTCCATACGTACTTCCAAGATTTATGTCTTTGCTCAAGAATTTTTTGTTTAGATTTTATGTTCACGTTTTTGCATTCAAATGTTTATGGATTGTTTTATGTTCTCTATGTTTGCCCTTATTGAGAATTTGAGCTCACCCTTTTTATGTTTTCTTTTCCCCAGGTTATAAAGTAATTTTTTATGTAATAAAAAAATAGGGTAAGATCGTTATGGTAGATGTTGAATATCTTTCAACATGATTAGAAGATTATGTTCCAAGTTTCCAAAGACACTAAACTATTACGGTCCTTTGGTGTCTATTTTTGTTATGTATTAAGTATTCCGCAAAAGAAATGCAATGTCTTTGTACGTCAAGTACGGGTTTCTACATAAATTCAGTGATATTTTTCATAGATGTGATCTAGACCAAATCTTATTTTTCTCAAGAGCTTTAGTGAATTTGGTACATCATCACATTTCCATTGTATGCTCCTTGGATGTAGCCAAGTGAGTGTAAAAAAGTAAAATTATTGTTTCTTATTCATGATTTATTCTTGTACATACATTTCTACAGGAAGGGGAGATAAGACCTTTATGTTTAATAATGTTACAAAATCATACGGGGTTTTTCTTTTATAATTTATACCCTGATTCACCCCCCTCTCAGGGAATTTACCCTATTTGGGATTATAATTGTTATTAAAGATGAAGGTTATTTTATGTGTTTCTCCCTCAAGGGTTTTAATAAAGGTTTTCAATATCAAATGGATTTAAAAATTTTATGGAAAAAAATTTCAATTATAGATGAATTTTTTGATGTTCTACTATCTATTATTAGGAATGAATGTCTTTATAGCAGAGATACATTAAATTTTGACTTGTTTCAATTCTGGTTCTTTATCAGAATCTTACTGAAGGGAATTGAATTATGATACAAAATGAATCAATACATAAGGGGGATCCATATCTAATACAATATATGTTATGATAATTTTATCTAAGTCACCACATGCTTTGGGGGAATATTTATTAAATATATATGAGGGAGACTAAAAATTTATAGAAGAAAATTAGAAGGTTTTATGGATAAAGAATGTGGATCTCAAAATTCACCATAATTAGTTTGTTGACACATTCTTTGACACGGTGAATATTTTCTTAGAATACATAAACATTCTTATAGAAATTTTTGGAGATGTAAATATTGACAAGAATGTCATGAGAATAATTCCACCTCGGTTCAATATGAATGTTTCTGTATTGACTGATAAATAACCAAAGGAGATGACAGTGGATGTCCTACATAATAATCTATTACATACGAGACGATATATGATGATAATGAGTCTAAGGAAGATGGTATGTCTAATGAAGTGTAATTAAAATCCATTAAAAAGAAAGCTATTGAAGATGAGAAGGAAGAAGAATATACAGATTATGTGAGGTCGTTCCCTTCATCAAATTTACAAATTAATATAGGAATATTCAATAGAGAACTCCCTCCTCGATGATATTAATGAATAATGGTTGGACATAATATAACGCAATCCCATAATAATTTTAAATTTGATGATGAGGATGAATTCAAAATTCCTAGTAATAAGACTTCAGCCTGGGTGAAAGGTAAGAAAAAATTTAATAAATATTTTTAAAAAATAAGAATCCACTTTCAATAGAATATAAAGGTTCAAAAGTATATTTGGTAGAGTAGTTGTAGGAATGAAATAATTGTGAATCAAATTATATGGTGGAAGTTTTAAAAAATTCTCTAACAATGATTGAAAGAAACAATGAAGAAGGATAAGTCAAATGAAGAGTTGGCCTTCATGCTAAATTAGATGTTTCAGTTGAAGAGATAAATGTTTGATGATCCAAAACAATGAAATCTGAAAGGGTGGTTCATGATGGAAAACTATTTATATAGGTGAATGAAGAATATAATTATTGAGATTATAGATTAAATTTTAAGTCTTTACTCTTTAATGCTAGATTACTCATATATGATCAATGGGCGCATTCTCAATGTTGAATAACAGAAAAGGGTTATCAATGGTTTGAATAATATAGAAAAATATCAAGGAAAAATGATCAAAAATATCGAGGAGGAGGTTGTATTCATGTAATGGAAAGTGAAATATTAGAAGAAACAATTGAATCCAGCAAAGGATGTTTTGAAGGTAGTAAAAAAATGTAAAATTGAAGGTCATATATATAGTAATGTAGACAATGAATGTTATGATAATATAATGATAGATCTAAACATTACAACTAGTATAGGTCTTGATCAAAAAGAGAAACCAGTAATGTATGAAGTCAGACCCAAAAACACCACCCCAATATTGAAGATTGAATTTGGTATGAATCAGAACTATTATATTCATAAAACCCAATGGAAAACTAGTAACATATTAGTGACACACACTAATACACCCCTCACTAGATTCTATTATTTTGGAATGATAGGACACTCACAAAATTTTAATTCCATATAGAAGAGGATTCAAATTGAATAAGACCAACTGAGGTAGTGTTATCATACTAAATATTATAGGATATCATTTGATAGTCACTATTTCGGGTGTGAAGGATTCAGACACATGGAATGACATTTATCATCAATAATATAGAATAATTGGTTGATGAAAACTGAATATGGTCATAACTAGTAGAAAAATATATCATCAAATAAGATATAAATGAAAAATTTATTGGTAGATCTGTAAGATGAACCTAGTCCATCATACTTCCTGGATGATCAATATTATCAATCAATACAAATATAAACAAAAAACATGTATAAAAAATAAGATATATAAACAAGTATTGGTTATATATATTTCATTAAAAGCATCATATTTTACTAAAATATGGATCATTGATAATGGTTTCACATACCATATCATAATAAATAAATTAATGGTGAAAGAAATTAGATATGAAAATGTATGTATTGTAAGATTTTTTAATAATGAAGGCCTAGAAATTACTGGACTAAGAAAATCCATGTTTGGGGGAAAAGAAATGGGACATGCATGCGAAATGGTTATTGTTGGTCTCAGTCACAACTATCTAATTGTAATTCAACTACATAACTTTGGACATGAAATAATCTTTTTAAAGAAATTATGTATCATTTAAGAAAATAATGGTTCAATTTTTTATGAGGAATGTGTTGGAAGGGAAATATCTACCTTATAAGTGGATAAGAAGATATGTGTATTTTTTCAAATGAGGGAAAAAAAATTTATAGTATAAAATCCTTGTCTATTTGGGACAAACATAGTTAAAAGATATAGTGAAATGTTATGCTGATTGAGACATCCATATATTATCATTTGACCATACCCATACTTGTGATGCTTGTCAACAAGGTAAGATAATTTTAATGACATATAAGGAAAAAGATAAAAGGTCAAAAAAGGTTCTTGAGTTGTGAATATAGATTTGTGTGGACTTATTTCACCAAGATAAATTAATTGGAGGAGATATTATGTTTTATTCATTGATGTTTTAAGTAGAATGGCATGGGTTTCAATCATTACTCATAAATATGAGGTGTTTAGTTTCATAACAACTTTTCAAAGGAAAGTTGAAAAGATGTTAGGTCAAAAAATATTGATGACCTAAACAGATAATGGAAGATAACAAAAAAATAGTCAACCAATGGTCTATATAGAGAAACATTGGATAAGGAAGTATGTTTCAAAACTAATAACTCCATGAAAAAAAGGACTAGTTGGGATAATAAGTCAAATTATCAGCAACATGGATAGATTAATTCTCATCAAAAAAGACATTCCAAATATGTTTTGAAATAAAGTAATGATAACATCTATTTACACATACAATTGAGATTTATTATGTCCAATATAGGATTGGACTTTATTTGAGCTATGGTATCGATAAAATCCAATGTTGATGTTATCATGATTCTTAGGAATTAATCATCCCATTCTTATGAAGGAGAAACATAGGACGCTTGATTCCTATGGAGATGAAAAGATATTCCTTGGTTACTCAAGAAAAATAAAATCATATAAATGATTTAATAAGAAAGTATAAAAGGTTGTTGAAATAAATTATATAACCATAGTAGAGAAAGAGTATAATATTTATCAAATACATGATTAGTTATGGGAGGATATTAATTAAGAGATAATAATCTAAGTTAAAGTTCTAGTTCTAGAGGATGGTTCGAAATAAGATTTAGATAATTACGTGGATAAACATAAACAAGTATCATCCCAAATCCCAAAAATAGGATCCAAAATTTATAGATTGGACATAATCAATGACTAGATAATTCTAGTGCAGACAAGGAGGACGAATAATTTATAGAAATAACTGTTCTTATCAAAGGTAGATCCTAAATATTTTGAGGTAGCTATTAGTGATGAAAACTCGGTTCAAGCTATGAATGAAGATCATGGAAAAATTGAAAATAATCCGACAGGAGAGATGTTTTTGATACTAAAAAATTAGAATTTCATTGGAACAAGATGGGTCCTTCAGTAAAATATCAACGAATATGGCACAACGATTCAAAATAACTCATGGTAATGTGCAAGTGGTACACCCAAATTGAAGGTATTGATAGTGATGAAACATTTTTACCTATTACAATATAGGAGACAATCATATTATTCTTATCCATAACAGTGAAAATTACGTTCAAATATTTTAGATGGATGTAAAGTCAGTATTTATAAATATGTTTATGGAAGAATAATATTATATTTAGAAGACAAATAGATTTCACATTCATAAATATGATTGCATACTTTTATAGATGAAAAATGTGTTATATAGATTGAATCAATCTACAAGATCATTGTATTCTAGAATTGATATGTTTTTGAAGAAGCTCAGTGTTAAACATAGGCAATATATATATTTAAATATTGAAAGTAATCAATGAATTATAGTTCTAGTATATTTTTATGAAATATTATTATGTGGATCAGACGAATCACAATGAAAATAGAGTACATAATTCATGAAAAGTGAAATCAAAATGTTTATGATTGGTGAAATGACATTTTTATTTGGTTTATATGTGAAAAAATTAAAGTATGGAAACTTTATTTCTAAATATAACTATTCCAAGAAGTCTTTGGGACGATTTGGAATGGATAATTACAAGTAGATTATGACTTTTTTGGATCCCAAAATGAAATAATCAGTGGACGAATAAAGAAACGTAGTTACAGTCATAGAATATAGGTAAATCATTAGTTGTTTATTGTACATGATAGCAACAAGACCTGATATAATGTTTTCTATATTTTAATAAGAAAGATATAAAACCAATGAAAAGAAAATACAAATACTTTCATTAATGTGAATAAGTTGATATATGAAGAAGATGGTGGATTTTTGTTTTTTTATAATGAAAAATCACAAGAGTTATTGGGCTATATAGGTGTTGATTGGGCTAGTTCAGTACATTATATTAAATCAATGTCAGGTGGTGTAATCTATCATAGGGTATTGTGTATTAATTTTATATGAAATAAACAAGATTTAATTTTATAGATCATCACATATGCTGAATATATTTTGTCCACCCAAGATTGAAAATAGTTATAGTGGATGAAACATCAACATCATGATATGATAATCGAAGTGAAGTCTCTGTTAAAAATACATTATAATAATTCTTCTGTAATAAATCTAAGAAAACATCAAGTCCATCACTCAAGGGAAATGTACACTGAAATCAAGTATCATTTTATCAAAGAGAAGGTGGTGCATGGGCTAGTGAAGTTATATTACATTCTTACAGAACTACAGGTTGTAGAAATTATGATAATGCGCTTACCTAAAGTGTTTTTTTAATAATTATTGTCTAGCTATTGGAGTTTATTTGTCCCCCAATATTTGAAAAAGTGTGAATGTGGGACCCACTCTCCCTGAAATATGGGGTTTTTTCACTAATGTGTTGATTTGTGTTCTTTACCCTATTGTAGAGAACATCAAAGTGACCTTCATGTTTATTGAAAATGGTGTTGAAATTGTGGCATTAAATAGGGAAAAATTATTAATCAAGATGAGTGGAGAAGATTATAGGGGAGAAGTGAAGTATGTAGAGTTTTAAATATAGGGATGCTAAATATGGTTCGTCAAATATATTATATCATGATAGAGGACATTCATGATGAAATCATGTGAGTAGTTTTGGAATTATCTGATTCATTAATGAAATTTTCATGCTACTCTTTTTTCCCACACCAAGAATGGATCATTTGGGCTTAGAGTGCGTGTAAATTAAATCATTTATTTCTATCTAAATCACATTAATGGAATGTTCATAGAATATTGATGAATCTTTAATGAGGTATTAAAATGTGAAAAGTTGTCATGAAACCCAAAAGGGGAGATTGTTGGGAAAAATCATTCACGGTAACATGACATAGTTTTTTTGCAGATTGATTTTGTTGAAAAATCTTGTTTACATGTTTATTTGTGGAGTTCTAGAGTGATTTTTTATAATGAATGATGAAAATTATATGAGAAAAAATAATGGATATCATAGGAGTGGTATAAAAATGTGCATATACAAGGTGGTGTTGTTTCCTAGGGTTTTCTAAATTTTTGGGGTCCAAAATCTAAGGGATGGCCCTATCATCATGAAATTTGTATTTCATTTATAGTCATATAAAATTATATAAATTTAATGAATTTTTTAGAGAATGGTTTTCACGAAATATGTTTCATGAAATTTTTGATCATGGAGAACAAGAATCATGATAGTTTGAAGGATTCATGGTGATCTCCAAGACTATGAGAAGGCGTTGATAGTGATCTCAGTGAATACATAGGTATTTGTGAATGGTGAGATTTTCTTAGAGTTTCTTGAAATATAGAGCTTTGAGAACAAAGATTGGTAGCTTCATGAAAAAGTGAAGACATGGAAGAAAGCTTCTGTAATATTAGGAAATGCCTATTAATAGGCCTCTACACCCTTATAAAATATCTCATGACAAAACAATGATTATAAGGATCTAATGTTACAATGTTTTTTCATTAAGCTTTATATTGTGATTTTTTATTCAATAAAATATGTTCTTGAGGGATATGAAAGATGGATGAAAATTTTAAGCATAAAAAACTATTGATGATTTTAAAGTCCAAAAAAATCAAACTCAATGTTTTTAACTTCATGAAGGATAAGTGATCTTTGATAAAGGGGTTGAGCTTTGTTAATGGATGTTTCATCATGAAGGTAGGTTTAGATTTAAGAAATAGTTGAGATTTTCTAATGTTTTTGGGTTTTCACGTGTAGTTTATACTTAAGAGGAATTTGTCAACTTCACTAAGGATGAGTGTGTACTTCACAAAAGTAGTGAGCATCGTGAATGTTTTGAAAAGGTGTTTCATAGTAGGACTCTAGTAAATTGATATTCATGAAGTATAGGAATGTGATACTTCCACAGAGCATCTTCCTATAGTTGAGGATTCATTCTTTATTGATATTGAAGTGACCTACATATCTATAAACTATGTTCTGATCATCTGAAGGGTAGTGATAAAAGTATGTTGAAGAAGGTGATCCCTTCTAATGATAGTGATCCATCAAAGTATAGTTTGAGGGAGGGATCTTTGGAAAGTATTGATTTATACCTAAACATTATAAAGGCATCAACCCTAGGAAAAGAAGTGACATAGCCCAAAACTTATCTTGGAATTGGGCCTTATTGGATTTGGTACATCGACACATTGACAATATATTACCCTAGGGCATATTCCATTGAGTTTGATCCATATTAAAATACTATTTATCATGCATGATTTCATTTATATTCATACATTTCCATGATAATGGTAGAGAAAAATGTTTTATTTAACAATGGAACATGATCTAAATGGGAATTTGCTTTAATATTTCATGCCCTGATTTACCCTCCCTCTAGAGGTATTTAACCTAGTTGGGATAAAATATAACAAGTTATAAATAAAAGGTTTTCATAAAAATCTCAACATAGCATAACCCATTGAAAATTTATTGGACTCATAAACATTTTACCATTTCTATATAGTATAACCCATGGAGAAGTTATAGATTTTATAAATACCTTTTCCTCATAAAAATAAACCATCTTGGAAAATAATAAGGATGATATCTTTGGATAATATCACTATAAAATCTAATATAATATCATATGATGTCATATTTTATGGAAAACGACTTTCAAAGACCACTTGAATGTTTTCATAATGGAAAAAACCGGTCCACTTTGAAAAACATTATATAATATATTAATATTACCTAAATACTAAAGAAATAATTATCTTTGAAAATAAAAAATTCAAATTTGAAGGTAATTTTTAAATCATTTAGCTGTTATGATGGTAGAAATACTATTCATGCAATACATTTGAAAATGAATAATCCTTTCACATTTTCAGTAGAAATTAAAGAGTCCTATTCAAAAATGACATGAATATTGCTATTAAAAAATTTATTTAAAACTAAAAAATGGGTAAAAATTTCACTAATTAATATTGTATAATTTTAAATATATTCTTTAAGACATGAACATGTAATAAATATGATTTTTGATCAATGGAAAATAAATTCCATTTTTCTTAAAAAAGTTAGTTTGGACCCTTGAGTGTATAAATTGGTGAAAAATATGGTAAACAATATATTTTTATTAAATAATCATAGTATAATATATGTGATGATTTTCTTGATAAATAAATATCATAATATTTCATCTTTTATAGAATTATAAAAAAATCAAAATAAAAAAAATATTTTCACATAAATCCCATACAACTTTTGAAACCATTGAATCGTAATCCCTAATATATAATGAAAAAAGATGTATATTTCAATCCCTATAATTTTCAAATATAAATCATAAAATTAATTCATTATATTGACACCGACATCAATATCCCAGAGTTAGTACCTACCTTGTTGTATTGGAAACAAGAAAAAAGGAATCACATCCTTAACGGACAAATAGATTATTCGTCTTGATGAACTACATACATACATGATTCTCATATTATATTTTAATAAAACATTTACATCATAATTTTTTTGATAATATCAACATTCTATATAATATATTATTTCATATCGTTTATAGTACACTTCATAGATTCCTAGGAAATGAACCAAAATAATGTTGAAATCAAATAATCATTAAGGATTAAATATAACAAATTTTTTCATGAATCATTGATCATATTAAACATGGGATGTTAAATAACTGAATACGCATTCCATTTATATAATTTGACTAGAATAATTAATATGGGAAGATAAATAACAGAAAACATATTTCATTTATTAAATAACATGACTATCGTAATAGGATAAGTCATGATCAATATAGAGAAGTAAATAATTGAAAAAACATTCCATTTAGTCAATAACATGACTATCATAATAAGATTGGATGTGTTCAACATGGAAAGGTAAATAACTGAAAACAAAATACATTTAATAAATATCTAAGAATGAAATGAATCCAGATATAGTATCATTTTGAAAATGAAATGGACAATAATAAAATGATTCTGAAAAAGAAATACCTAATTATTAGTAGTAATATCTCACAAGAACTTGACTCCTCTAACGCCAAGATCTATCCACATGAATGTTCAAAACAGATGGCTAGAAACCCCTTTAAGTAAGGATTTCCAAGACCCACCTATTTATTTTTATGTCCAAATAATTCCTTATATGTCAATTAATATATTTAATTCATAAAAATGTACCTTATCATCAAATATCCATTTTGAATAAAAAACTGATTTATTAAAATTTCCCAAGATAAAAAATGACATTAAATGAAGAAAACCCTGTGTAGAAATAATATATGGTTTAAAAATTAGAAAAATCCATGATAAATAGTATGTATATTTATGGGAAGTTTAATCTCCAATAATCATTAGAAAGTGAACATTTGAAGGGAATGTTATTGAATACAAAAATGATTCTAGTTAGTAAATGTTAATACAATCCTTGATAGAAATAATAATAAAATACCATTAGAAATAATAAAACATATATCCAGTGAATTATATGTAACATAAATGGGTTTTTTTAATAATATAAATTCCATAAAAATATCATTAGAAATATTCTTATAGGAAATCAACTTTTCATTTTTAAAATAACTTTATAAACTATATCTTTTTTGAAAATCACATCTAAAAAAATAATAATTTCCATAATAATCGGGAAACCATTTTCTTTAAAAAAAACCATGTCAAAATTAAAATTAATCTCAAAGAAAATTTCCTTATGATCGTAGGTAATTTCATACATGATGTATAAAATAAAAAGAGCATTCCATTTTCAATGAAAAAGCTTTATTTGATAAAAAAAGAATATTCCATTAATTTTTTTTGTAAAAATTAAAATATGGGTAAAACATTATTTAATAAATAAATGTTTCAAAATATAAGATCCATTTTCTTAAAAAAAATTCAGAAAAATTTATTTTGTTGAAAAAACAATTCTGACCAAGGAGAGAATGAAAGATATATTTTATTAAAACATTTTCTCTTCTCAATTTTAAGTAAAAATGTGTGGATAAATATAAATATAAAATGAAAATATAATTAATAACTAGAGGAGGAGAAAATAAAATATTTTTATTAATCAATGGTAAAAATATTTCTTTCAATGGAAGTATAAGTATAAACAATCTCGATTAAAATGAGATTGGGAAATAAACCCTTACTAAGATTATAAAATTGATGTGATAATTAATGAATGAATTGGTTATGAGTATCAAATTTAAATACAAATAAAACAAGTATAAATAAAATCCAATATAATAAAAAATCGTTATATACATAATCAAAGAATAAAAATGACGATGAAGAAGTGATATAACCCAATCAAAAGATATTTAATAATGAAATTCTTTACCAAAGGGTAATATTTAAATGAAATCCCCGTTGATTAAATAAATAAAATTAAAACATAAAATACAATGAATTATTAAGGAATCGTTGTATTACATTTCAATCGGGGTGTATATACACAATATAAAATAAATTAGGTGAACGATAATCAATTACGCCTCAGTGATAGGAAATTTAGATGAAGTCCCTTACCTCATGCTTTATCTATGTTTTACGTACGTTAAAAACTACTAAATTAGTTTTAGTCTTGTTATTTAATTATATCAGAACCATATTAATATTTATAATGTCACATATGGTCTTTTTATGACAACTTATCTCCTTATGGTAATAATATTTAATTATTTCCATTATTTCGAGTGTTAATTCCCATGTCTTCCTATGCATGTTTTATCATGAATGATCCAATTATTTAACTTATTATATATTTATATATTATCTAGAATAATAATAGTGGAATAATTATCATATTAATATATCAATTATACTTTTAATACCAATCATGAATGATATTTTAGAGATATTAAGTACACTACAATAATAAAGACGGTTGGTCATATATACATATGTGTAACGTTTCCATTTTTTATCATTCTTTATAGAAAGAAGATAAGTAAAATTTTATAAATATATAATTATAATAAAATCAAAAATAACATTTTATTTTAATAAATATACATATATATATATATCATCTATATGGTGTAGTGATGGAAAACGTGTCACATCATTTCATGAATGTGGTAGTCCATATGTAAATGAACGATGTTATCATCTTTCATTGAGTGAAATGGTACGAATGAAAATGATATATATTATCCTTTTTTAATGATAAATATTTCATTAATATAAAAATATTTCATTTATAATACGTAAAATCATTAAATTAATCCTTATCACTTTCTGTGAAAAGCGTTAGTGAAAGACGAATCACATCACTTCCCAAGGTGATAATCTGCCATAGAAATGATCAACATTATTGTATCCAATAATAATTGGAAAGTAAATAATGGTATATGTTATATAATGAATATAAAAGTATAATTATTATATAAATATTATATATATATATATATATAAATACTTTATATCCATCGTCACAACCAACCATGAGAGGTTGTATTGGAAAAATGAATGATATCAGTATACAAGGAAATAGTCCGCCATACACATGAATAACGATCATGTATCCCATTATATGGAATTTTAGATGGTTTCATGTCACGAAATTATTATAAAAAATATCATTATATAGAATATACCGAGTTTATTATATAATAAAATTTTAATAATAATATACTGAAATGCAGTAATAAATAAATTAAAATGATTGTTGAAGAATGTTAGCTATTCATAGGGTATCCTTAATAGCCTAACACAAAACCCTTTCTAGGATTGATTTATAAAAAAATAATTATTCTATAATTATGGGAGGTAAAATGGGAGGTTTTTTTAGTCTTGGCTGAACTAAATAGGTTTCAAGGTGTGAATGAGAGAGGATATGAGGTGGCATTTTATAAGTGAGGTGAGTGGAACACATATAATTTTTGAAAATAATTAATTCTATGAAAATTATTTTCATGTCTCAAGGATTAAAAAAGGGATCATTTTTTATAATATAAGGTTTAAGATCCCATTTTTATAACATTTAAATGTATTTTATTTTATTTTTTCTAATTCTTGATCATGGACATTTTATGGATGCCTAATGAAATTATAGAAGTTTTAGGGGGGGGGGGTCTGGGATCCTTTAGAGATTTATAACATAGAAAGTGGGTAAAATAATCAAGCCACACAGTTAGTATGAAACTTTCCACCCAACCCACATGGTATCCTCTAACTATGAATGGAATTTTAGTGGGACACGTTGGAATCACGCTCTACCCAAACCGTGCACATAGGGCTGCATAACTGTGTAGTTTGTATGCAATTTTTAATAGAGATAACAACATGGTTGGAACAAAATTTCTAGAAACATGTTACTAAACTATCTAAGTTCCATCTTAATTTATTTAGGTTCACATTTTTGTCACACGGTTTGAGCAACCATGCGGCCAAACCGTATAACCCAGAAAATCTGTGGATTGTTTTTTAATTTCTGTTAATGAGTAATATCTGGACCCTTTTTCTTTCCTTCCACATTCAAGTAGTCATAAACTCTATTTTTCTATAATAGGATCTTCTAAGCCTCTTTTTCTTGACATTGATCTAATTTCATCATCAAATCTTGAATTCAGTATTTGTTGTTCAAGTTGGATTCCTCTCAGTAAGTGTTTCAATCCTTAATGTCATTTAATTTTTCTCCATCCTATCAATTGAAGTATTTTAGAATGAGCTCTTATAACCTATTTTTAGTGAATTGATCCATTATTATATTTTTTTAAAAATCCAGGCCAAACTAATAGCTGATACTAGATGATGAGAGTTATATATTCTCTTGGTAGGTGGTTTATGACTCATCCTTTAATGTCTAGTCATTTTATAAACTATTTCTATTATGTGCAAGATGGTATCATCTGGAGATACTTCTTAAATTATTATTTCATTATTATAATAATGATTATCATATTCAAAAGAACTTGATATATATTTTCTTAAAAATATTTTAGGTTAGGACCTCAATTCCCTCCACCCATAATAGGGAGCTTATTTAATTATGCCTTGGTAACACAAGTTGGTTTATTTGGGACACTATATGGTTGTGTACATTGACAATTCTAATATAAATACATCTTAAATTAAATTAATTATTATTGTTAATGGTTAGAACATGTATTTTTAACACTTAAACCATAGATGGAAAGTGTTATAATAAATTAATGAACCATTATAATGCTAAATTTTATGTATATTTATAGATAAAAAATATCCTAGTTAATTATAGTTGAATTGAATATAGATTCTGTACTTATCACAAATTTTCATGCTTATGAATGGTAAATGAATGAACCTAACAATTGAATATGGAATCAAATAATTAAAATGATGAATTTATTTATCGTGCCTTTTCATGATTATGAAAGGTAATATAATGAACCTAAAAATGAATTTGGGATCAAAATATTTAATGGTTTCATTTCATTGATATACCTTGTCACAGTAATGAAATGTAATTGAATGAAGAAAATTAGATATTAAAATTCATGATAATTGCATGTCCTAAACTACACAATGAATTACGTATAAGGCTTCTATTGCATATGAACCTATTTATCTTTATATAAGTCATCAGACATAAGACCACCTTGGACTCCTAAAGGAATTCATTAACCACCAAGAGGACACCATTTCGATATTAGTAGTCTATCACCAAGAGGGATACCCATTGTGGAATATGGTCCTTGATTACTTGAATATGCTTGAAATGAAAACATCGGATCAATTCATTATCATCCAAATGTAAGGAATCCATGGATACACTACATATATCCAACATTATTTCTTTTGACACGTGGCACCATGGATTCACCCAATTGGGCCCAATCATACATAGTATGTCGTTACCTTGGATGAGATCCTTTGAATTATTTAGAATCATTTATTGTGGAATTTCTTGGTTATTTACCCTTGTATTACACTCCTACCCCTTATAGTCATGCTACAACTTATTACTATAAGTTTCCTCAACCCATGAGGTAAATGATTCCTTGGTTATTATCTTATATCCACCTTCATGTTTATCATTATTTTTGGATTCATTTGTTTAACCATTGATTCTCTAGCATTATCTGTATTATATACAGTAAGACTCACACTTCTTATAAATTGAAACAAAATTTAATTAAATGATCATGGGTTTAGAGACCTTACCATCTGAGGCAGAAATCAGTATCAGTTGTCACTATATCATTTCATTACATATATATATATATATACTTGCAAATTAATTTATTTTATATATAAAGGAAGGATTAAAATGATATTATTGGTGTTGATATACTAAGATTTATCTCACACCCTATCTGGGCTTCCATTGGTACCTCGGTAGATTACATGTATATAGGTGTTTATAAGTGTAAGTGTTCCTCATTTGATACCTAATTTCTTTGCTTGCTTTAGGAAGAGATCTTTTTAGAAGTAGAAGGATCCATCACTAAAGATGATGGATAGTTTTTGGATTACATTTTATTCTGTTTTATAGATTGTATTTATAGATTCCTTATATACCTAGTTTCTATTATTGTAGATACATGACATGTAATTATGATCTTTTTTTTTGTATTATATGATCATGTTTATAGCTTCTGAGTTTATTATTTCTCGTTGCTATTTATACCTCACTTTTGTGGCTAGTTCTATATATGTTAAATATGATTCAACTATTTCATCTATTTTTATATTTATCTACATAAATCCACTTTGAAATAATGAAATATTCTCCCCATGGACAGAACCTTGGTCTCCAATGCTATCTGACACCCTCTAACACAATGGTAAATGATTGAATTCATGTGAACCACCTGTTTGATGCAACATTGAGTGGAACCCGGTTCGGGATGTCACCTAGTTATATTATAGATTTTTTCATATTATTTTTTGGGAATACATTAATTAGATGTAGAACATGTTGGAACATTGAAATGATCCATGATTGGGTGTATCTAAACTAAATTCATGGTAAATACCATTTTTCATTGGGATGTGGAATTTTTTGTCCATATTTATCTGAATATAAATAATTGTATTTCACTTATCGATGGAACACATGTTATGGGATTATTTTTATTATTATTATGTTTAATGTTTACATTTCATCCTTTGACTGATGAGATGAGTGTAACGAGAATTGTTACATGCATCAATATAGAAGCATATAATTCTCATGAAATTCATATTCCATGCAATATAAGTGCATTTTACAAAGTTCATTTCTGTTGTTTCCTATGATTTTTGACTGATCCATGGTTGTTAAATTTTCCTGTGCTACTAAGATTTTATACAGGGTGAGGGAATTTGTAATTTAAATTTTCATTATGAATCTAAATATTGTTTGCCTATATAGGTTGATGGTGTAATCTTAAATATCTTGTTTCTACCCATGTTCGCTATGTACCTCTGGTTACATGAGATTCTATTTTGATGTGATTGAGTGACTACCCATTTCAATTTACTATGTGTAGTGCCCTCATGAATTGGAAGGGGTAATTTTCCGATTCTATCCATCATATATTATCCATTACATTATAATACATGATTTAAATGGGATTAAATTGAATTTAAATAGGTGTCTATTTTAGTGATAAGGTGTAAGGGCCTTTATTCGCTAGGAAAGGCAATATATTTAATTGAACCTTTATAAATTTATATAATGAAAATACAAATTGTAAAAAAATATTTTGAATTCTAAAATTAAATGGTACCTAATATATTAATTGGAAAAGTTTTATTGGCCCTTCGTGTACTGGAAACCTTTAAAAAAACTAGAACACTTACCAATACCCTAGATTTCTATGTAAGAATTTGGATTACTACACATTGGGTAGTGAGCCCTTTACTTATGATATTCATTCCCAAGTTCTTATCTCAAATTTTAATTTTTATCTGAGGTGTGTTATTGGAATTTTTAGAGTTATGAAATCACAACTCCCTCAAGTCATGACCTAGGAAGGTGGAAAATGACACACTCTATAAATTGTGTTCCTAAGCCTACAGTCTTACCACTATGAGTGCCACATGAGGCACAAAATGTTATGCCCGAACTAAGAACTGACGCTCAACCACAAGATAGTTTTCTAAATATGATTTCGTTCATGAATGGTGGTCCACTACCTACACCTACTATGGCTAGCTTTACTCATGATTTCTAGCAGTAGAATCTTCCCATATTCATAGAGGATGGAAATCTATAGGCTTGTGAGTCTTGGATGGAGTCTATTATTTATATTTTATCATATTAAGTATCCTCTATCATGGAAGGTCAATATTTACACCTATATGATTCTTGATTCATTCTACTAAAAGTCAGATGTGATTACTCAGGCTTTTCATAATCAGGGCATTGTTTATACTGACTTCTAGACTTCATTCTATGATCACATTTTCCGTCAGACAATGAGATATAACCGATCCAGAATGTTTATTCACATGGACTAGGGTGTTATGTCCATTATGGACTATTCTACATGCTTTACTAAGTTGAAATTATTTTCAATACTCTTAGTGTAGAGACCCTATGCTTAACGTACACTGACATTACATTACTTTTGTGGAAAACTTAGTATATAAAAAAACACACACACAAAGACCATAATAGTTTAGTGTCTTTGGAAACTCAGAATATAATCTTCTAATCATGGTGAAAGATCTTCAACATCTCCCAAAACAATTATCCTTTTTTACTTAAACCTTTCTTTATATCATGGGGAAAAGAAAACATAAAAGGTTGAGCTCAAATGCTTAGTATGGGTAAACAAAAGAAATATCAATCACATCATATACATAAGAATATAGCTTTTGGAAATCTTAACCTGCAAAAGAAATCATAATTTCACAACATGGGATAAATCATAGTAGTGAGACTTAATCCCAATAATCATAACTGAAAACATGAAACTTTGTGGCATACACACATAATCATAGATAATCATTTCTTGTTTTTCAAGACTCATTGCCAAGACAATCTTAGTGGACAAAGTCCCTTTCTGAACCGAGTTCACTCCTCGTTTCAGTCCTGTTTCACTAAACCGGTATAACCTACCGTTCCAGCCATGTCTATCTCATGAGATATAAAATCTTTACCCAATGCATTGGAGGGAGATATAGGTCCCACCCATCTCATAATGATACCACTCTTATGTGTGCCACAAAATCATAAATCATACATCATTGCATAACCCATGTAAGAAATTGGGATTCTTAAACAACATGACATCATAAAACAATTCATATAAGGTAAAAGAATTCATAAAAATAATTCAATAACAAAATAATCAAATCAATGTAATAATAGGGTTAGAAACAGAACCCTAAATTATCTTATATGGAAAATAATTTTGATAAAACAATTGATCTCCATTCTTGAGGAAAATATCCTTTATTCATCACATTTTTTTTCCATTCCTAACATGTCATACAATTTTAAACTAAAAGATGTTGATTAAAAATAAACATGAAAACTTGTAAAGTAATATTCTTGGAAATAATGTTTTAAAAATCCATTCATGTCGTATAATTTAAAAAAACATTCTTCGTACTTTTGTCGGAAAAGTCAAAAAGTACCTCGTATGAAAAACGATAAAAGATTCCTTTCATATCTTTTACTAAAAACTCACCAAAGGGTAAAATTGGATTTACAAAATTTTAGGTGGATGGAAATAACATTACATATTGAAGAAACATGGATGTTGATGATAAAATACGCCCCAGTAAATACCAAAGTATATACAATCTCGGATAAAAATGAGATTGTGATATTTCCCTTACCATAGGTCCGATTTGCTTCGTAAGTGTCTGAACCTCCTGTATAATGATTTAAATAATGTCATTAACTTATTCTAGAATCATACTCATTGTTATGATATCATATATGGTTCAATTATGGCTTTATATTACCCGTTCTTTTGTAAATTCCATGTTAAAGAGCTTTTTGGGTAAAATCGTTTCATTTGCCGTCCGTGTTTTGACTTGTAATTATTCATATGATTACTTAGATCATGATTACATAATTCCAGAATATAAAACATGATTTATATATAATATATATTCATAATATATATATATATATATATAATATCCGTAAATGGAAAGAAATACACTGTTCATGGAGACGGTAGACCATACGTACGCATGAACGCTGTTTTCTATTCCTTAATGAGTTGAATGGAATTAAGTAGATGACATATATATTTATACACATAAATCCAATATCATTATTATGTCATATATTTCATTATTACATGATATATATACTTTATAATAATTCATGAACGGTTAACGTGGAGAATGAATCTCATCGCGTCGTGGAGACGGTAGTCCGTACGTACGCACCAACGATGATATCGTTCCCATGATCATGGAATTTTATTTGAGTGTATGTATAATATTACAGAATCAATATCAATTTACAATAATTATATATATTTATTATCTATACCATTATACCCATCCAAGTAAGGTGGTGGTGGAAAATAGATTACACCACGGCATGGAGACGGTATTCCGTACGTACGCACGCGCAATGATTTCGTTTTCCGTAGGATGGATAGATGGTGAAATAGGGTTATTTCAAACATATAATAACATATCATTATATGATTGATACTGATGTTATTACTTCATAACGAAACAACCTTAGAAGAAGAAGTGGAAGAAGAAATAAAGTTGAAAGAATCGGTAACATAAATTACCTCTTCTTTGATGCGCCTCTTGGAGACCTCCTCTTAGGGCACTAACATCGGTCTTTGAGGAAGAAAAGAACCTCTAGGATTTTTCAAGGGATGTGGAGAAGAGAATTTGGGAGAGGTTGGCAGAGCTTGAAGGGTCAATGTGGTGTGAGGAAGAGAGGAGGGGGTCCCCTTTTATAAGAGAGGAGAGGGGTACCTTTAGAATAACCAAAACTATTATTTTATTATAAATTCAAATTCAGTTTTAAGTAGCTAAAAATTGATTTATTTAGAATCTAATGTGGGGATGGGTCTAAATCCTCTCATCAAATAGAATTTAGACAAGTTTAGGTTCCTATTTTAACCTTATCATTTATATTTAACTTTAAGTTAGATAATTTTACTTTTACAGTGTCTTCTTGTTTTATTACACTATAAGGTTAATAAACAAACTATATCAAGACAAACTAACCCCAAGTTGTTTATTATTAATATATATAACCTTATATAAGTCATTTGGCAGAAAATTAGATTTTTAAGTATAAAATAACAATTAATAATATAATATTTGTTTTAAAAACTATTTTATGAAAATTTTGACACTATTTAGTAATTGATTTTTGTGAAACTTATAACAGATTGATCAGTTAGAAAAAAGTTAATTAAATCAATATTAACATTTTATATTAACAAATAAAATTATTGTAATTCATAAAAAGCCTTAAATTACATTTATTTGGGTATTTATAATATCAATTATGTTAGTATTTCATTAATAAGACAATTACTGCATCATCTTTGTGTCATAATAAATGATAATTATTTAATCCCTAAAAATTATAAATAAATTCCTATGATTTATATAATTGTTTTATCTTTCTGGGGACTATTCATGTTTGAAGTTTCATGAAGTGTATCACTAAATTAAAATTATTATACTTATAAGATTTAAGAAAGTGACATGTTGTCACATTCATTGATTTTAATAATAATTAAATTATTTTCATGGAACAAAGTCCATTAAATGAATCTAATCCTACCATTAAGTGATATGGGTCTACTTTTAGTCATCCAATAGGATTTTGACATGTGTTATGGTAATTTTATAATATTATATTTACCCTTAATTACCCGATTTACCTTTAACCATGGTAAATAAAATTTACCGTAGTTACTATTCATAATTCCCAAAAATAAAAAGTAGCTTATTAACATAATTTGGATCCACATATTCCAAATATGGAATCCATTTTTCCAAATTCAATACAAAAAATTTGTAGAAATTAAATTAAAATTAATCCCGTTGTTGAAAAAACGGGTTTTTCTTTAAAACATTGCAAAAGATTGAATTGATTTGTCCTATGAATTCAACGTAGAACCAATGATAATGACATACATTATATTAAATGGTAAAAATATATTATATTTATACTTTAAAACCATTTAATATTATAATTTAACCACATAAATTATTGCGATGAAAAAAGTTGTTTTTAATTAAAATATAGCTTGTTTTTACTATTCATCAAAATATAAAAGTTACCAAAACAATATGAAAAATTTATCCAAATGAAATTTTTATTTCATGATTCCAAAGATGAATTTTATTTTGTCATATTGAACTTATAAACATGTCAAAAATTAGATTTAATGTGGGTGCGCCATCAAAAGGCTGCAAAACTGCATTTTTTTTAAAAATACTTATTTTACCTGAAAAATTTATTTTTTTCTTATACCATATTCTAGAAAATGTGTAAGAAGAATATTAATGTTATAAGATTCAAAATTTAGTTAATACTATTCATAACGGCTGGATCATAATAATATTATAATAATATATCGTTGTTTAGTAAAACCCGGTATTGCGTACAACACACGCTATCGAGGAAGGTCGCGATTGCGTGTAATGCAAGCCAAGTCAGGGTTTTGTGCTGTGCAAGAATCCTTCATTGTTTCGTATAACATAATCCAACTATATTTAATTTATACATTGAATATATATATACTTAATGTTGCGTAGAATAACTATTATCAAAATTGTGTGTAACACGATCAAAGAATAGTGTTGCGTATACTACAAGCTATTATGGTGTTGCGTATAGCGTAAGGTACTCTTGGTGTAGCATACAACACGAGACATTAATGAAATTAAAAGAATACTTTTCGTAAAATCTCGGGTTGTTACAATTAGCTGGTGACGAGCTACCGAGTGTTAGATTTTTCAAGGATGGGATCAAGTATTCCATCCACTCACATGTGAAATTTTTTCACCTACCCACCTTTTTTGAAATCATCAATCATACTCTTATCACTGAGTGAAAACTGAGAGATGGTGATAGTATCAGAAATATATATTTAGTGTCACAGTAAGCTAGTAGTTCTTCTAATAGTTGTAAGCTCACCCACAGGGCTTCTCGTCAGAGTTGTAGAGGCCATAGTATCTGCACTGGAAGATCCAAAATATGACATCAATGTATATGATAATAAAATTTGAAACCTATTTTTTATAGAGATTCTTTTTAGTTGAATGTGGTTTGATATATTGTTCATCATCCGGGATTCTCTCTGATCTTTTCACTTACTTTGAGTGGGAGAGGATTCACACCAGCTCTGCCATCATGAGTGGGATCATTAATGTCACATCAGGGAGGAAGTTGGAGTAGTGCTAGTATAATAGGTCAAGGATGATGTTATGGACATGGTATCTAGACACGGGATTATCAGTTCCATTAGAGAGGACCTTCTCAGGGTAGTCCAATTATAGAATAGGTTCATGGATTAGGCTAGTTCCATGTGTTATAGTTGATACCTAAGGATCATAGTTTATGAGAATCTATAGTACCATGAACTATTCTAGTATACTCAACTATTTCATCATATTTATTCAATATAGGTTCTTATAACTAATTTTTTTCTTTATTGAATGTGTAAAGTCTTGGGCTAGAAATTCAGAACATTTATTAGGTGATGACATTAGAAACACCCTTGGGATTGTGATTAGAGCGCATACACCAATGTAGGGACTGCCTCCTTGGGGTAAGAAGTTAACACTTATATGGAACCTATTCATCCTTGAGATTATTGGATTGAGTTTCATTCTCAGGATAGAATAGTTAGTTCCCTATCATGCCTATGTGGACTAACATTAGCATAAGATTTCATTTTCATCACCATAGTGTATTTGTTATCTCCAAAACTGTGGGAGGAATATCCTAGATAGTACAGTCATACCAATGAATCATGTCTTAGGTAGAGTTACCACCATGCTTTTTAGTATCTCCATTGAGGATAAGGAAATAAATATTACATTATTTTAACCGATAGTAGATAATTTGAAGGAAATCATTCGAAAAAAAATTTTCAACCAAACCACTTGAGAGATAGGTAGAGTTTACAATCGATCGTATTATAAGAGAAGCACTAGTTTCCATTACTCCAAACAATATTGGATATAATGAGCTCCAAGAGATAAAGATATTGTTGGAGGATCTGTATTCTAAAGTCATTATCATTCCCAAAACTTCATACCATGGTGAATCTATAGTTTTTTATAAGAAGGATGATGAGACCCTTCATTTATACATAGATTACTGAGTGTTGAACTATCTTAAGGATAAATGTGTCCAAATCCTTGAATTGATTTCCTATTTTACCAACTCTTATGATCTAGGGAGTTCTCAATGATTGACCTATTATCGGGCTATCATCATGTCTGAACTAGACCATTAGACATAAATTATTTAACATTTATAGTTGTTACGGTCTAAATGAGTATATCATTATTTCATTTTTTTTATTAAAAATCTTCCTCCCATTTTCAAGGATTTAATGAAAAGTTTTTTCTCCCCTATCATAATTCATTTTTTGTGTTATTTATGGATGAAATCTTGGTTGGTTCACTTTCTCATAGTGACCATGATAAACATCTTGAGATAATTTTGAATACACTGAGGAAGCATCATCTATATGGTTTGATTTCTAAGTACCACTAATAAATCTAAAAGTTTCACTTCATATGTCAAATTATCTTGGAATCCAGACACTTTTTTGACCTGGATAAGGTGAGTGTTTTGGTTTTCTAGGAGAAACCCAAGAATGTGTTTGAAATATGATGTTTTTTTTGGGATGGAAAGTTATTATATGAATTTCATAAAGGAAATTTCATGAATTTTTGAACATTTTATGGGCCTTACAAAGAAGGGTTTGAAGTTATTATAGCCAGAATCATGTGATAAGTCCTATAAGAAGAGGAATTAAAGGCTTACTTGTACACATTCTCTGATTCTGTTAGGTCTAAAAAGAAGATAAATAGAGTTATATGATGCATCGGGAATCAAAATGGGTAAAGTATTGATATAAGATGATATATTATTTGTGTAAATATCATGAGAGTTGAAGCCTCATGAGATAAATTGCACAAAATTGATCTCGAGATAGTATTAGTTGTCCTTTCCTTACATTGCTGTAGAAAATACCAGATGGGTGTGTGATTTGTGATGTAGATGGATCACAAAAACATAAAATATATCATTATAGAGCATGAATTGAATACCAATTAATAGAGAGGGGTTAAATAACTTTATCCTTTAAATTTGAGCTTGCTTATATGACTAGAAAGGGAAATGTGGTAGTGAATTTGCAGAGTTAGAAAACATCGGAACATGCCACATTGGAATCCAATGATGAATGGAAAATGATGGCACTCTTTTCTGGGATGCATCTGGAGTTTCATTAGATTCAAAATCATCATTTTCTTATACACTTAATAGTTTCCTCTTCTCTATTTGATTAGGTAAATTGAAAGGATTCCTCAGAAAAAGAAGGCTTGGATCTCTGATAGAGTACTTATAGTGGAGAACCACCTTAGGATTTTTATTTTGAAAAAGATGACATCCTACATATAAATTTATCTTTATGGGACCCTATAGATATAAGATAGGGTCTTATTTGAGATTCCCATGTTTCTCAGTGGGTATTTAATCCAAAAATAATCAACATGTATTGTGATATGCATCACCAGTATCTATGGAAAAGGATGAAATGTCAGATGTCAAGTTATATTACTCGGTGTTCCACCTGTCAGTAGGTGAAGGTGGAGCACCAAAAACCTAATGGCTTTTAATATCCATAGTAAATATGATAATTGAAAGGGGAAGGTGATTATATGGATTTAAAAGTTGTATTACTGAGGATTACTCTTGGTAACAACGCATCTTGGGTAGTCAGGGATCGAATGACAAAGGTATCCCACTTCCTTTCTATCTACAATACTTTCTATGTTGATTAAATGTGAAGACTGTATGTCCTTAATTTTATTAAACTACATGGGGTCCCAGATACAATTGTTTCATATAGGGATTATCTATTCACATCGAGGTCCTATTATGGGTTATTGATTGATTTGGATACACATGTGATTTTGAGCATTGATTTTCACCCTCAGATGGATAGCCATTTGGAATGGAGAATACATGTTTTGGAGGACATGCTATGAGCATGGGTCCTAGATTTATGTGGTTCGTGGGAGAATCCAAACACGTTAATTGAGTTTCCCTATAATAATATCTATCCGGTGATGATTGAAATGTATCATTCTGAGGCATCGTATGGCTGGCCATGTCGTTCAACCCTATTCTAGTTAGAGGGAGGAGAGGCAGTGATACTAGGTACATGTATGCTGCATGAGACTTCAACGAATGTTTAGATGACAAGGATGCCTATTTCTACTGCTCAGTCTATATATAATTCATATATCAATATTCATAAATGTCCTCTTTAGTTTTATTTTATGGATTAGGTTTTCTAATAGGTATCACCCATACATGGTTATATAATGTTAGGCTGTTTGAGAATTGGTATATTTTCATACCAATAGACTATTAGTTTTTTTACCACATAGGTATATTTACAAGAATAAAGTCTTCCACATCTCACACTTTCATCATTATAATGCTGACCCATCTTAGAATTTTGATCCTGATGAGGTTGAGTTAGATGTTAATGCTTCATTTTAGGAGTATCCCATAAATATCATTGAACAGTGAACGAATGATATCTGAGGCCCTAATTTCCCATTATTATGGGTTCTATAGCATCACATGTATGTATTGAATAATTAATGGGAGTGAGAGGTTGACGTATGTTCTAATTGGCATAAGTTTTTCTTAGATGAAGTGTTACCTCCATTGGAAGTTAAACTTGGGGATGAGTTTGTTTAAGGGTTGAGGAATGTAAGATCATAGTTATTATAAGAAGTATGTTTCCTTTAATTTTAGATCTAATTGTTGTTATTGGACATATTATGGATGACTATTGACTTCATAGAATATTTTGGGGTGTTTGGGGCTCTTTCAGATCTCATAACCTCGAATGGTGGAAGAAATCACATGGTTTCATGGTTAGTAGGAACTGTGTGAACTATCCAACACATTTTCCCCTAACTATGTAGGGAATTTTATTGTAACAAATAGTAAACACATTCTTCCCTAACCATGTACATAGGTATAAATAACCCTGATGGATGTATTCACTTTTTAGTAGAGTCATTCAACATGGTTGGTGTATGATTTCTTAAACTATGTAACCCAACCATAAAGATTCCCTCTTACAGTTGTGAGGTATACACGGTTGGCATGTGGATTTTCAAACCATGTAACCAAACCATGAAACCCAAAAAAATTGGTAAAAATCAATATTTTATATCAATGAGTTTTATCTTAACCCTTTTTTCATTCATACCACAATCTAGTAGAGAACATGTCCCTTATTTCTGGTGGAGCTCCATAGACACTTCTTATAGGAATTTCTCCCATTTCATCATCCGAGATCATATTCAAAATCCATTGGTCTTGTTGGATTCCATCTGGTATTTGTTTCCATCCTTGTGATAATTTTTTTCTTCATCATTTCAGGTGTGCTATTTTGGTTTGAGCTATTATGCCTTATTTTCAAGGCATTGATTAGTTATTCCATTTTTTATTATCTATGAAAAAATAAGTTTCAACTCCAGATGAGGAGAGTGATATAAGATAATGTTAGGTGGTTAATGAATAATCCTTCAATGTCTTCCCATTTTAGGAAAATTTTTCATTGTGTGCATGCTGGTATTCCTGAGTAATGCTTTTTAAAATTCACATTCCTAGATTGTAATCATTATTCTCTTATTCTATATATCTTTTTATATATTTTCATCAATACCATGGTGGTTATGACTTCAAATAACTCCCCTCCAAGTAGATTTCTTAATTATTGTTTTGGTAACCAAAGTGAAATTATTTGAGACCTTGTTCGAGTGTTTGGATTTACCCTGATAATGGTAATCCATTTTAAATTAACAAATTTCAATTATTAATGGAAAAAAATATATAAATAACTTTAACATTATTATGTAAGTGTTATAATTAAATAATGACCCTAAATATATTAATTAATATATCTGGGAAAAGTTAATTATTAATGAACTACATTTATTTGCTTGTCTTTTACCCTATTTCCTATGTGTATAAATGGTAAAGGAATGAACCTAATAATTTAATATGGAATCAACATATTCAATTATGGAATGTACATATCCCATCTTTTCGTGATCACTAAATGTAAATTAATGAACCTAATAAATGAATATGAAATTTAAATATTATATTGTGTTCTTTCCATGATATACATTGTCACATTAATGAAAGGTAATTGAATGAACCAATTGACTTATTACTAGGAATGATTATTAGATGACCTAAACTAATTAATGAATTTTGTAGAATATTACATTTGAATATGGAGCTTTCTATCTTAATAAGTGTGTTCTTACTTGAGTTCACCTTGGATTATAAAGGGAATACCTTGAGTACTCAAAGGATGCCATTCTAATTTGAAGGGATGGATGCCAATGGAGATACCCATCTTAGAACATGGTCCTTGTCTACTAGAAGATGCTTGACAAGATTCTATAGGATCACTTAACTATATTATGGTTATTAAGATTCCTTGAATATACACCATGGATATAGTTTGATGTATTCGGACATGTGGAACCATGGATTCACCCCATTGAGTCTAATAATGATTAGCCTATGCTTACCTTGGATGAGATCCATGGACATAGTTAAAATATTTTACAATTTGATGCATTGGGAATTTCCCCTTGGATTACACTAATAACCCTTATATCCATGATACATATTATTATTATGAGTTGGCATGATCCCTAATTTCAAGTTTTCATTGGATATTACTTTGGATCATCCTTCATTATTATCATAATTATATAATTCCTTTATTACACCATGAATCCTCTTATATTATATTTATTATACATTGTATGACCAGAATTTATTATAAACTAGAACATAATCAATTTAATAATCACATGTTCTGAGAAACTACCATCTTAGGCTAATTCAAGTATCAGTTATCATTATAGAATTTCATTATATTTATATATATACATATTTGCACGCTATTTCAGATTATATATAAAGACTAGATTTTATAGATGTCATTGGTGGCAGCCTATTGAGATTTATCTCACACCATATCTATGCATCCATCCGTACATGATACGATTACATTTATGATGTTTTTGATTTGGGGGAGTGTCTCACTTTGGAAAACTAACTTTCTTTTTTAATTTTGGATGGGAGATTGGTAGTAAATAAATGAGCTAGTGCTCAAGATTATGGATATTTTTTGGATTCATTAGTTGATAATGTATTTCCAGAATCCATATATAATTATTTTCTAGTTTTTTTGGGTCATCACATTACATTATCATATTTTGTATATGATATGGCTCATTTTGCGGTTTATGAGTTCATTATTACTAATGAATCATTATTTATTACTTCAAATTGAGTTCTATTTATTATTAATATGATTCATCTATATAATATTTTATTATATTTATCCTTTGTGATCCACTCTAACATGTTGAAATAGTCTCTCCATTGACACACCATAGGCCCTCGCTGCTAGTTGGTAGCCTCTTGAGTACAGCGATGCACACTTGAGGTCATGTGGAATACTGGATTAAGGAACCTTTGAGTGGAACCTGTGTCAAGATTTCATCGAAATTATGAGGTATAAACATATAATTTCAATATATTTTAGTCAAATTATTAAGTCATTTTAACCCTTATATTTTTAGTTTATCCCCGATAAATTCATTTTTACCTTAATAATGAAAATTAATTTTTATTATTTTCACTATTAATTATGGAAAAAAATATCTTAAACTTATTATAAAATATAAATTATTCTTATTAAAATTACAGAATCATATTTTTCCAAATTACATTCACAAAAGTGGAAAATTTTAATTTAAAATTAATCTCTCAAATGTGATGAGATTTTTGGTTTTAAAAGTAAAAATGTTCAAAATGTACAATGTTTGTATAAAAATATTCAATATAAAAATGATTCAAATTAAATAAATTGGATTAACTGATATATAATCGAACCAAAGTTACCCTATAGAAATTTTAATCTATAATTTAAAATTATAAATTTTTTGAAAAAAAATGTAGTTTTCCATTAAAATTCTGTATTTTTACTATTCATAAAAAATGAAACTTTAAAAAAAATATGAAAAATTCACCATAAGATAATTTTAATATTGTTATTTAAAAAATGAATCTAATTTTATTCAATAATGTTTCTAAAAATGTTAAAAAAATTAAATTATTTTTCAAAGAACAACTAAACTACCCTTTAAAAAATATTGTTTTTTTGAAAACATTTTTTTTCAATTGATTCTTATTTTATTTCTAATAAATAGATAAACATAATTTTAGTAATTTATTTATTATTATTATTATCCTAAATTATAATGTCCATTTTATAACGATAACCTGTATTACAGTTCACTTAGACTCGGGGTTGCGTGTTCGGAAAGCACCAAAGGGATTAAATTTGAAGAAATATATTATATTAGTAATTTTACCTCATTGATTCATATCACATAAACTATCAAATAAAATGATCTTTTTATATAAATTTAGGGTGTCATATTCTTACCACCATAAAAAAATAACATCCTCATAATTTAAACATGATCTTAGTAATCAATGGTTTGATATCTGAAAATTGTTTTGTGGAAAATCAATATCATAAAAAGAGTTTATAAAAAATTCCCTTAATAAGAGGTAAAGGGATGTTTAAAAGGTCATATGGAATAACACATAACTAGGATTAGTATTAGGATAACATTCATGGTACATGATCATATGGACATAAAAATCATTAATAATTATAGAGACTGATTGCAGCCATTAATCATATAAAAAGTGAATAATCAATGGAAAGTTAAGGGCCTCAAAACCAAAAACGAAATAGGTGTGAAAAAATTAATTGAATTAATTTTAAATTATATTAATAGGATAACATTTTATTTCAAGCTCCTTTTTTCTATAGATGAGTAATTCTTTTACTGATTATGAATTTATGGAAATATACATACTTGATACATCTCTATTTTATAAGTACAATTTCATCCCTCTGTTATGATTAAATAGATTTCAAATTCATAACATACTGAAAGAAAATAATATCCAAAAATGATTTTTTTATACCTAAAATAAAAAAAATCCACTTTTAATGTATCATAATATCCACAAATGTGTGATAATTATTTCCGGCTATCTCTAACTATTTTTTAATACCAATATTATTAGCATATGTTTTCCAATATAATAAATTAGTCCCTAAACCTATGATGTAACACCACTAGTTCATCATTAATATTTTTTTATCAAAATATTTAATAGAAAAAATTTCATATTAACTATGTAATATCTTAGGACAATGTTAGGTGCTAAACCTTTATCGTCCATCAATCATGTGTTCAAGCCCAACAGTATTACCGAATGCGGTGAGTTTTCACCCCACATGTAGGTTGTACATTTCCTGAACTATATTAATATACTTCGTATAATATTCCCAAATAATATAATGGAAAACCTTGAAATAAATTTAATCATTAAATAACCTTTTCACTTCGGTTTTCAATACAACATATTTTATTATAATATTTTTTACAATATCTAATAATTTTATTTGACCATTTTTAAAATGTAATTAATGATCATACTAACCGTAACAGTTATCAATGTCTCTAAACATTTTCTATAAAATTTTAAGTTATTATACATCGAATAACATTTTCATTATATCTTATACTATAATAATGGGTTATATTCCAAAAAATGTTTTCTAAAAATATCATTAATCTTGGAAGAGTCCAATCACATAAAAAATAAAAAGGGGTCATCAAGACTGTGAAATTATGATTAATCCTAAACTCATAATTTGAAGATGTTTTCCATAACTCATAAGTTAATAAATATATATATTATTCTAGAATTTATCATAATCCTCAAGCTTATGAGGATTCTCGTAACCAAAATATCATTGTTAAATTAATTTTACAATATAATTCTTGAATCATAATAAAATAAATTTCATCCTTTTTTCCATATAGGCCCTTCCATGATATAGGGTTTACCCTTTAGAAGATATCATTTACATGGATAAATCTCATTATATTCATATTTAATACAACAAACTATAAATGGATCCCTATGATTAGATTTATTTTCATAAATAAGGCTATTCATTTTTATCAGGAATTCATTGCTTTATGTACTTTATATCGGCACAAAATGCATTTTTCATTCTATTGAGATAATTTCCACAGTGTCTCATTCAATATTTTTTACATTATGAAAATTTATCCTTCTTTCCTTCATGGTCCCCATCACTAAAGATCATGGAAAAATCCATCTTTCTCCTCTAATGATTCTAGTAGTTGGTTATGGTGTATGCTATTAATCATATGTTGGGATAACTTATTATGAATAATCACGATATATTTCACTCATGTCATCATCCCATTTGGTTTCTCATATTCAAAAAATTAGCTTCATGTTCAATGTTAACCTGATTCCTTTGGGTTCCATCCACTTACTAAAACAAAAAATTATATTGTAAGTTATAATAACCATAGTGGGAAAACAATATAATCATTTATAGGGTGTCTAAATCATTACTCTTTATTTTCAATATAAGACACCTAAATTTTAACATAGGTAATTTTTTGTTATCTTCTACTCAAATAATTTATAATGGTTTGTAATGAAAATTTATATTATCCTAAGAATATCACAGTGGAGTGTCAAACTAGAGGAACAATAGGGCATGTTTCTAGGAACCAAGTAACAATCGGGTCAATTATAATGCACCCTTTTAGAGTTATTATCCATATGTAATTTTATTCCAAAACAGTTTCCACTTATAGTATTCATATAAGGATTTAATTCCTGGAAATTACAACATAAACATTCATTGTGATATTAATATAGAAAATTTGCTTCTTTGAATGGGTTTCTGATATAGGTTTTAGGTGAATTTCTTCTTCATGGTTTTCAATCATTCTTATAGAGAGAAGTATTGGTTTCTTGAAATTTGTTCAAGGGATCATACTGGAGGATCCTCTTTCCCTCAGCCTATTCATTTTTACTCAGGAATCGAACTCTAGAAACATCAAACATTATATTGACAGTGGGAAGATATTTCCTTATAGGAATAGGTCAGGTAATGGATTTTTCTATTATCTCATGTATTAGAATGATATTATTTTCATTCTTAATGATAGGAATTAATCCATTTATGGCTTTATTCAGACCTTGAATGTTTATTGCATATGTAGTGGGCAAAAAATCAACCTCAAAAAATAAATATTTTTTTTGAAGAGATTCTCATCAAGGAACACAAAGGGAATTTATTATATGCATGGGATAAAAAAGATGGAATTACCCATGGAATATATGGGACCACCAATATCCAATGGGAAAGTAAAAAATGATATATTTTTTGAATATGAAAAATCAGATATCATGGTGAATATGCAATTGGAAAAAGTAGTTTCTCTTTGTCGAAGTCAAAATTATTCTCACTACCACAGTGCTCACATCAATACCTATGCATATGCTTGAAGATATCAAATCCTCTAATATTACTCTCTCTGGACATGAGAAAATTCATAATTCTTTCATTTCTGGTAAAAAGATGGAGGTAAAGTGTCACTATGAGTAACTGAAAAGTATGGTGAAAAAAATTATTGAAAGATGGGTGAATTTAGAAAATGTCATGGAGATGATGCAATTCATTAAAGAAAAAAATTCATGGGATATTATTGAGTGTATTTATCATTTGGAATTGTTTATTAATGATCACTAAGGGGAAGACTAGATCAATTAGAAGGAGAAAAAATCCATATCTTGAGTTTATTATACTACATGGCTGATGGATTCGAATTATTAGACCCAAAATAACTTTAAGATATTGCATAGGGGGATATCATATTTTGGAAGGATAACAGGGTGGGGAAAACATACTATTTTCTAGGATCTCAACTATGGACATACTAGTTAAATTGGATTGTGACTACCCTTAACTCATTAAAATTGTTCTCAATAATGCAATGATGAAATACATGTAGGCATCCAACTGGATGAGACTCTAGATAAATTTATCTTCAATGTCATAGTATCGAAGAGATTTAATATAATTTTATTCACACCATAACTCATCGTGAATAGGAGACTGATAATTGGGTGGTCCATTTTTTGTGCAAGGAGTTACCAGCAAATATTTCTTATATTTTATAGAGGATAAGGAACAAGGACCTCTCAATGGATGAAAAAATGAAATGTAACGGCATCCTTCTTTCCTCATGCTGCGGGTTGTGCATGGATTTCAACAGAAAGATGTAAATCCACCTGTTTGTTGAAGGGGGTGGGCTTGTTTCACCTGGGATCTTATGGTACAATGCATAAAGATACTGGTGCGAAGAGGTTCCTACAAATATTTCATTATCTCCCAGTTTTTATGGGGGGAGCTGATTAGAAGCCAAGGGAATGAATATAGCACGATCTTTTCAACTATGTGTTGTAAAACACAACAAAATTATAAACATAGAACACTGTATTTGATAGAATGTAGCACACACATCATCAAAAATATTAGATAATATAATATCTGAATAATTTATGGTTTATTTATTATTTTAACTATATTCAATATATTTTACATATATCAATTTACTCAACACCGAGTTAGCTTTCATTACACATAAGAGTGACTTTCATCAATAACATACATTACATGCAAGATCGAGTTTTAATTAAAAATATTATTAAAATAATACTATTCAATATAATAATACTTAACCAAATTGTAAATTAGGAGATATAAATATTATTTACTAAATTATTAAAATATATGGTTTACAAATATATAAAATGAATCTATTGGTTACATGTTAATTATAAATGAATATGGAAACAAATTGAATATAGTAGATACTATTATTATATTTTTTATCATATAGTTATTATACCCTAATAAATTTAATTAATAATAATTAGGGAGTGATATTAATATGAAATATATATTTTATATTAAAAATTTATTTTTTATATTCATCCAATATATTTTATAGGCTTATGATAAAAACAAACCCAATTTTACACATAAAATAACATATTTATAATAAGGTATTTTTTCTTCCTTTTAGTGGTGAATCTATTTTAAAAAATATTTTAAATTTTCTAGATTATAAATGTAATAATAACCTTTATATTTGATATAAATACAAAAAATACATTGGGGTAAATTTTTGGAATTTTTCTATGAAGTTTCATTTTTTAATGAATAGTAACAAATATTAAATTTTAGTTCAAAACGTATTTTTCATCTAATTTAATTATTAATATAAATTATGTTTTAGATTATATTTAATGTTTAATTACAACATATTTTGGTTAATGTATCCAATTTATATCATTTTATTCAATTTCACTTTGAAATTGACTATTAAAACAAAGAAAACTTTCAAACATTTTTAACTAAAAACCCTGAATTATCATGCCATCAGCAAAATTAAATTTAAATTTATTTCAAACACTTTTATGAATGAAATTTGGAAAAATGGATACCATTTTTTGAATATGAATAATTTATTGTTTTTAATAATACGAATGATTTTTAGAAAAAAATATTTGTGAAATATATTAAATTAAATTAAAATTATTAAGGTTAAATTAAGCTTAATAAGGGACTAAACATTGAACTTAATTCCCAAAAAGGCCTATAAACTAGTCCAAAACCTTCATTTTGGCCATATTTATACCATAAACTCTCTTTTATAGAAATTTTACCATTATTGGATCTACTTTAAATATAACTATCATACTCTTAATTACACACAATAACATGATTTATTACATAAACATTAACTTATGACAACACTAAGGATCGATAGGTCTAGTGTCTTAGGAAATTAGGAACAATACATAACAACTTAAAACTTTAAACCCAACATCATTATTGAAATATTATTTTACTTTACCAAAAAATTACTATTTACTTCTTATTTTATGGGATAACCTGATAACATTTATAATAAAATGGTGAGTTATAAAGCATAGGTAGGGAGTAAATAGGGCATAACATGAAGAATATAATACATGTAAGGCAACAGTCATATCAATGGAGCACGATAGAATCATGAACTAAAAGAATTATATAGCATGATTGTTATAACATGAAAATTTTGAAACAACATTGAACATGATATTAGCATGATCCAGGGCTCATTTCATATGGAGCATGAGTAAAACCTCATTGCACTTGAATTAACATGAGTAAACCCTCATTGTTCTTGAACTAGAATTAGTAAAATGTCATTGCACAAGAAGTTGCATGAGTAAACCCTAGTTTTTCATGAACTAGTATGAGTAAAAACTCATCTCACTTGAAATATCCATATTAAACTCTCATTTAACTTGATATATCATGATACTAATATTTACCTCATTCATTGGAGCGCTATTAGGGTTCACCCTTGTTAATCATTTCATTTCATGAATAAGTGTGCCACAAATATCATATAACATGGATTCATTAAATGTCATAATTTATTCCAATAATAAGAGATCTCGAATACATAAATGTAAGTCCTTAATAAATAGGTGCATTTTCATAAAGGTGAATAACCTTGAATGAAAAATGGGTATCATACTCACGTAAATGATGATTTTGTATGGGAAATTTTGGTGTAACTACAGCATCATAATGACGTCAAATAGAAATAGTAAAATGGGTTGATGAGAGAGAAAGAGGTCAATCATAATTTATGAATGAAATAGAGTTTAAGGGGGTCTTGGAACATAATATCCCAAGAAATTTAATGGAATTTAGATGCATAATATGAAATCATTTCATGAATATAAATGAGAAGAGAGAAATTCCTTATAGAATTTCGGTATTGTAACGAGTGCACATAAGAAGAATTAATTAGAGATAATGATGTATATCATCATTCAAACATATGTTGGGATGTATGGTTGAGGTGGTAAAACATACCCCAAAATATTTAATAGAAATTAAAATGGTATAACAACATAATGAAATTTGGTAAAAAATGAGAAAGGGAGAAATCCCTTACTTGGATGGGTGATCCCAAAGGCTTAGGTGAGGATTGAGAGAGGCTTCTGGAGAGAATAGAGAGAATTTGGGGAATAATGGAGATAGGAGTGAATTTTTTTTCATTCTTTAAAGGTATTTAGTGAAGAGGAATGGGATATTGAGTGGGTTTGTATTGGAAAGGAGAGAGAATTTTGTATTATTTAGGTTTTGGACACCACAGATTAATCTAATCAAAACCACAAACCATCCAAAAATTTTTCCCATGGTTTTTTCCAAATGGAATTGAAAAACAATATTCTATAAGTCCAATGTACAATATTAGTAAAATATTAGGCTTTATTATGTGAAGGTGATTCGCACTCTGAATGAAATTATTTTAAAAAGTTAAAATGTTTTATAAGTCATGTAATGTACACTATGGTACCATAAATTTAATAAAAAAAATAAAAAATAGAATTATTTTAAAGGTATGATATATTTTGGCCTAAAATAACTTTTATTGTAGTTTATTACATCTATATTGGGTCATTATGATGTCATAACACACATTATGTGTTTAAACAATATTTAATTTTTACCAAAAAATTCGAGTGTCTTAGAAAAATATGAAAAAATAACTATTAGATAATTTCAATGTCCTGAATCAAAAAATGATAATCACTTTTTCTAAATAATATTCTAATTTTGTAAATTTTTATTCTACAATAAAAACCAATATTTATCGAAAATTAATGGGTATTGAAAAAAGCTGTTTTCAAACCATAAAAGTCACAATTGTATTCATAAAAATTATACAATAATTTATATTAAAAAAATGTAATTAGTAATAATATTTTAATAAAATATTATTTAATTTAAAAATCTATTATTTCATCAAAATATTTTTTTTAAATTAATTTTATCTAAAAGAACTATTTGTGCTTTATAAACTTTTTAAAAAGTAACAATAATAAAATGAATGTATTTTATTCATTATATATAAAAATATACTGCACATAAACATAGTGCTAGGGTATTGTTAAATCACCTCCTATAACACCTGTATAATTTCAATGGGTATGGTGTTTGTTGGCGACAGACTCTTGGGGAACTCAGATAACATCGCTCTGGTGGTAATCTTAATTAACATCCACTTCTCTCGTAGGCGATTCTGTTCAACCATAACATGTTGAAGCTCGAATTGGGATTAGTAAAGAGAAAATCCTATTGAAACGGATTTCTTTCCAATCATTTATTGATGGGCTTTATATGGATCAATTCTACCAGATGAGGTCATCACTTCCTTTGTCCGAGTAAATTGTATTTCTTAAAGCCCTTTATTTATAGTAATTCTGTGACAATTTTTCAATGTCTATATTAGCAACGATAACAATTCAAAATTGTATTTTAAAATCAATAAAAATAAAACAAAGGAATTCCATATGTTTTATATTACCATTTAAAATAATAATGCATTTAATTATATCTAGAGGAATTTTCATTAACAAAAACATGAGTCGTTACAATCGTCCCCCATTAAAAAATTTGACCCTCGAAATTTCCTTTTCCCACAATAAAATAGCTTATAGTATCTAATCTTCATTACTTCCTCGAATTTTACATTTCTTATTCAAACATGTGGTTTCTCCAAAACACCTTGATGATGGGAATTGTCTAATTTCTTAAAACTATTCCCTATGATCTATTACCTTCATAGAATTATATTTGTAGTAGATCTCATTGTCCAATGGATCCACCTATGGATTCAGAACATTTTATGGCTCATGTATGAACTTTCTTATTTCTGATACATGGAATACATCATGTACTTAAGATTGGTTTGGTGGGAGTTCTAGTTGATAAGCCACTACTTCAATGCGATTAAAAATCTCAAAAGGGATGATGTACCTTAGAATCGTTTTTCCCTTCTTCCCAAATCTCAATACTCTTTTACATAGTGATATGCAAAGGAATACCATGTCTCCAATATCAAACTCTAGGTCTCATCGACAATTACCAGCATAACACTATTGTCGACTATGAAAATCCTTAAAGTGCTACTGTATGTTCTTAACCATCTATACCATTTCATCAATCATTTATGGACATAATAGTTTTTACTCTGCAAATTCATCCCAACATTTTGGTGTTCTGCACCTCTTTCCATAAGGGGCATCATAATGATCCATTTGGATGCTTGAGTGGAAACTGTTATTGTAAGAGAACTCAACCATAGGAATATAAAGATACCATACTTCTTTTATGTCCATTGAGAATTCTCTCAACATATCCATAAGTGTTTGGATATTCCACTCAGATTGGCCATCAGATTGAGGATGATAAGTCCTATTAATGTTCAGCTCAGTATTCAAAGCTTGTTGAGGACTATTCCAGAATATAGAGGTGAATCATGGAGCTCGATCAAATACAATAGATAGTGGAACTCCTTGCAGTATTTCCACTTATTTGATATATATATGTTCTAGTTTATCCAATGATAAATCCACTTCAATTTCAATGAAGTGTGAAGCCTTTATATGATGATCCATAACAACACAGATAGCATTATTTCCTTTGGATGTATTCAGAATTACGGGGACAAATTCGATGGTGATTCTTTCCCATTTCCATACTGGTATGGGTAATGGTTGCATCATCCCCTTAGACTTCTGCCTCTCATCCTTCACTTGATAATATACAAGACACATTGATGTATACTCAGTGATCTACCTCTTCATGTTATCCCGCCAATAACACTCTCAGATATCTTGATAAATCTTTTCATTTCCTAGGCGAATAGAGAAATTCGAACTATGTGAATCATCCAAAAGATCATTCATTAACTTTGAATTTTATGGATCACATAGTCTTGTCCCAAATCTCACAATTCCTTCTTTAATAACATTGAACTCCGATGATTTACCTTTTTTGGTAGTTTCCACTTTCTTCTGAATTCTCACATCATCCTTTTATGGATCCTTTAACCTTTTCAAAAGAGATAGTTGAGAAATAATTTGTGAAGTGATTGATGATGTTACCTTCCTTATGATTCCTATGTCTATCTTCATCAAATCTAATAATATTGGATCATTCTTAATTCTCATTAATGATAGAATCCGTGGGTCCCTTCTATATAGAGCATTTTCCATAGTGTTCGATTCCCTTGGGTGGTAATGGATTGAGCTGTTATAGTCTTTGGACTACTCTATAAATCTTCATTGGCACATATTCAACTCTTTCTGTATGAATATATACTTTAGTATTTTATGGTCCATATATATTTCACACTTCTCCCCAAGGAAGTAATTTCACCAAAATTTTAATGCGATTATTATTTCAGCCAAGTACAGATCATGTGTTGGATAGTTTCATTCAATAAAATTCAATGGACTTGAATCATAGGCAATGAATTTGTCATTTTTCATCAACACGCATCTGAGGCCCTTCTTTGAAGCATCACAAAATACCACAAATAGTTCTCCACTTGTGGGTAGTGTGAGCACAAGCACAATGATAAGCATCCTGTTCAAGTACATGAAGATCTATTTCCATTCATCACTCCAATAAAACATGACTCCCTTCAGAGTTAGCTAGGTAAGAGGGGTTTATAATCATGAGAAATTTCATACAAATTAGTAGTAATATCCAGCTAACCTTTGGAAGCTACGAATATCCATCACCGGTGTTGGGCTCAAACATCCCTCAATTGCGTTTGTCCTGGGGGGATCCACATATATCCCATTGCTTGTGATGATATGACCCATGAATGAGATTTCCTTACACTATAAGACACACATTTTTTACATTTCATAGAGCTTCTCCTTTTTCAAGGTCTCTTATAGAGTTCTTAAATAGTCCTCTTGTTCCTACTTATTTTAAGAGTATATTATAACATCATCTATAAATACTAACACAAATTTATCGATGTAATATCTGAAGACACTAATAATTAAATCCATGAATATTGGTGGGGGATAATAGAGTCTTAAAGGTATTACTATGATTTAATAGTGCCCATAGCATGTATGAAAATCAGTCTTTTGGATATCCTCCTTTACCCTTACATGGTAATATCCCAACCAAAAATCCACCTTGGAGAAGTATTGTGCTCCACATATCTTGTCGAACATTTCATCAATTCATGGTATATGATACTTGTTCTTTGTCATGATTTTGTTGAGATCATGATAATCAATGGAAAGACACATTGACTGATCATTCTTCTTGTCAAAGTTGACTGGTGAACCCCATAGTGATGCACCTAGGCGTATAAATAGTTTTTCTATATTCTCCTATAGTTTTTTTAATATCTGTAATCTCCACAATAGACATTCCATATGGAGTCATCGATATTGGCAACACCCCTGGTATAAGATCAATTGATAATTCAACATCTCTACTTGGTGTAAGCCTCGAATGTTTCTTGAGTAACACGTCATCAAATTGCCTCACAATAAGAATGTCCTCATAGATGGTTGCTTCCATAGACTTAATCATATAAAAAAGATATGTGTTCTCATAGAGAAGTAATATCCGCGCTTGAGATGATGGTTCTAAAGAAGATGTATCCTCCTCCTCGCAATTGTACAGAATCATGGGTAAATTTTCTATATAGAGATTGATTTCCCTCTCACTGAAATTTATGTTGGCACTATATGGGAAAGTCAATCCATTACAATAATTACATCAAATTCTACCAGTGGGAGTATGATGAGATTTTATGAGAATTTAAAACCACGAATTTTTATAGGGGAGGATTTATATTCATGGGATGCAATGATTTCCCCTTTTTTTCATTCTCACAATCATCATTAATTCAATGATTATGGTGGTGTTGGGTTTTTTATATTAAACATTCAGGATATAAAAGACTATGTAAAACTAGAATGAAAAAGTCTGTTCACTATACATGAATGAATAACTAGAGTACCTTTCACTAGTTTGTTTTTGGGGTTTGCGTCAGCAGTAGTGATAGAAAAAAAGATCCCTTTCTGCCTTGGAAGTTTTTGGTTGCCTCTGAAAACCCTTGGCATATAGCACTAGTTTAAAAAGTTCTATAGTTCTTTGTATTTGAATTAGTGAACAATTAATTGAGGGTCGAACAGAGTGATCCTCTACTCTATCACAACAACGGGTTTTTTTATCGGATGTTAATAGGTAGGTTCCATTACCTTCCATGCCTAAAGAATTTCATCATACCCTTCAGGAAATTTCCATGGTGCTTCATTCCAATACTTTGTTTAGTGGGGTAAAATAATTTCATATCACCATTGAATTTATCAATAAGACCCCCATAATTAATGTACACATTCTACTTCTTATCCACTTGAGACCCCTGAGATTATCTAATAACTATTTTGATTTTAGGTGTACATCAGAGAATTTATTCATAACTCTTGATATCATGAATCACTAAGGACTTCTAAAGACTAGGTTTTATCCCTAAAAAGAAGTGGTCAACCTTATATTCAGGGGCAATGACAAAGTCGGAGGAATGTCATGCAAGCCCTATGAATTTTTCATGTACACTCAAATGGATCCATAGTCTTTTTGATTTAGTGTAAGGAAGTCCCTTTCCATCTTATGTCGGAGAGTATGAGGAAAATATTTATTAAAAACATTTTTTAAAATTCATTCCACTCCCATGCCTCGATCCCTTTCTCATGCTTCATATATTTTATCAATATCCATCATTGATCAGCTTCACCCTTTGTATGATAATCATCCCGAATAACCATCTATTGTTCGGAACATTGAGGGATGGAGAATATATTATCAATGGATTTAATCCATTGTTCAACAATTGTGATAATCCCTTGAATCTAGGATTACTTTTTCTAATAAATCTCTCAATTTCAGCTTGTTCTATCTTTTGGTGTAGGGGTGGACGATCCTTTGGACCGATAGTTCTATTGAAAAAATGAGTTAACTGAGACATTATCATGATAAATGTTTCATTTCCCATTCCCATAAAATTGGGAATCCGATTAGAATAGTAATCACATTGATCATCACATTGGTTGTAAGCTTGACTCCTCCTATTACCATCCATTGGCTAGAATAAAAATAAATTTAGCGGTAACAAATAAAAGGGAATCAAAAAACGGGATAACTTATAAATTACATTTATTTCCCTAAGATATGAATTTATAGGCTTCGATCTATGTTATCCATGATCTACTTCCCAACATATATTCTTAGGGGATTTTTTTTAATTCACTTAATAATGTTTTATATTAGTCTTATGAATTTACCAAAGCATATCCCCTAAGAGTGTCGTAACCAAGCGTGTTGCAAGGTCCATTGTCGTGCACCGGTTCCCATTCGAGTCTATCACAAAGGAGTGTTTTTTTACTCCTGAACCCCAATTACCCAAAGTCAGTGAATTATTATATTACAATGGCATGATCACATGGGATAATATACCAAAAGACCAATCCGTTTAGTACCCTTGGAAGTACAAGATACAAATATAAGTTTTATATTACATTATGAAATGAAAAACAACAACATTGTGTCTCCTTTTAATACAGTTATCAAACATAAACTATCCCTGCAGGTCAACCATAAAATATTTCATCAAATCCTGGGAAAAATAAAATCTAGAAAGGGGTGATCTCAGGTTCTTAGTAAAGATAACAATAGTGTAGAAACTTTCATAAATAATCAAAAACATTTAAGGAAATGTATAAGACTAAAACTCAAGACATTTAAACATTAACTTCAACATAATATAGAAAATATAAATCAAATAATTCCATTTACTTATTGAAATAGATATTCTACTAGTCGAATAATTACATATAATATCAAAATACAATTTCATAATAATGGAATGCATAATTTAGGACATCATAACAACATAGTTAAGGCCTTGTTCTAAGACTAAAAATAAGATTTTTTCAAGGCCTTGTACCAGGACACTGGTTTGTCTCATAAGACCTACCGATGCATCAGGGATCAATAGCGTGCTCCACACATCACTTATTATGTCTAATACATTCCTAATATGAAAAGGTTAAAACATAAAATAAACATTTGTTTTAAAACTAGCATACGAAATGTTAATACTTTAAACCTAAACCATGAATGGTTTAAAAATAACACATCTATAGTAAAACATATCACAAAAGCTTCAATATAATATGGAAGATTGTATCATAGTAAATAAACTTTAAATAAGTGTAAAATCCATTAAAGGATGTCGACATAGATGAAATCAAACCTGTTTGAGAGAAATATCTCTTTCTATATCGAAATAATTTAAAAATCATGTAATTATTAATGAAAACTTTTATTTTGAAAAAAAATCTTATAATATGGTATGGTATCTTCAAAGGTGTTATAATGGTGGAAAATATTTGAACTCTCCATATAAGTTAAAAACATTCTTTCCTTAATTTTGTCAAAAAGGTCATAAATGACCTTGTTTAGAAAACGACCGAAAGATTCCTTTATAAACATTTTATAAAAAGTAAAACAAAGGTAAAAATAAATTTAACCCATAGTCTATAAATTAGTAAAAATGTTTTGAAATACAATTTTAAGAAACACAGATGTGGTTGATAAAGTGGTCCCAGTCGATACTTACATATAAACAACCTTGGATAAATAAGAAGAATTTAAAATTAACCATTACCTTAAAATTTTCCTTGATCGAGGGTATGTTAATCTCCTATATAATAGTTAAATATTTTTTTAAATTATACTATATCTAAGTATATAAATATGATATTATATATGAACTTCTAGGTTTACATTATTAAAAATATTTCAGTACTATCATTGTTTCAGGTGTTAACTAATTCATTTCTGATTATATGTTTTATTAGGTAAGTCATCTTTGTTATGGATAAGATTTATTTTATTCATATAAAAATGATATTAAGTTCTTAAAAATTATTTTTAATCATAAAATTTAAATTATTCTTGAATGATTACGATGTAGAATGAATCTCATCACGCTCGTGGAGATGGTAATCCATATGTATGCATGAGAAATAATATCATTCTATTGATGGTGAAATAGTATGTAATTCGACTGTATATAATATATAGATAATCATTAACATGTTATATTTTTAATTTACTTCAATTATATTCATTATTATACCCATCCAAATAAGTAAGTGTTGAATAACAAACTACACCACGACTTGGAGACAGTAAGTCGTACGTAGCACGTATGGTGAATTTGTCATTCATAGGATGGATAAAATAATAAATATAGTTATTAAATATTTATAATAACATCATAGTATGTATAAGGTACTGTATTTATTATTTTGGTATTGAAACAACAAAGAAATAAGATGTGGAAGAAGAAATGATCTTTAAAAGAGGTGATGAAATTATTACCTCTTCTTCGGGTGCTTCTTTTTGATTTGATCAAAAAGGCTCATTAGGTTGGCTTCTGATAAAATTAAGGCCTCTAAGTTTAAGTTAGGGTAGTTGGAAGGATATTTCTATAGGGTTTGAGCAATAAAAATGGCTTTTGAGGTGTGATTTTGAGAGAAGGTGAAGTACCCTTTTATAAGAGAGCTGAGGGTCACTTTTAAAAAATCATGAAATATTATATTATTATAAATAATTTTCGTTTTATAATGGCTCCAAATTAATTTATTTCTAGGAAAAGGTGGTTCTAGGTTGAATAATTCTTAACAAATAGGTTTTATATAGGTTTAGCTCATCATATTAACCTTATCATTTAGATTTAACTCTTAATTAAATAGTTGAACTTTTACCATGTATTCTTGTATTATTATAATAAATAGTTAATAAAATTAATATAAAAATACAAGAGAACCCCAAGTGGTTAATTATTTATATATCCAATTTTATCGATGTCCATTGGGAAATCCTTGTATTTTTTGGAATATTATATCAATTAATAATATAGTATATGTTTTAAAAACACATTTATGTCAATTTTAACACTATTTAATATTTGTTTTTTTATGAAAGTCGTAAAAACATGATCACTTCGAAAAAAAATTATTTAATCAACCCTAACATGTCATATTAACCTATAAAATTCTTGTAATACATAAAAAGTCACAATTTACAATTATTTTAATATTTATGATATCAAATATTTTAATCTCTAAATATTAATTTAATTACTGCATCATCATTCATTCAAAAATAATGTTAATTGTTTAATATCTAAAAATTATAAATAAAATACCAATATGTAGGAAATATTATTAAATTCATAATAAAAATTTATATTTGAATTTATCTTATGTATAACCCTAGATTAAAAATGATTTAGTTATTAAAATTTGAATTTAATACTTTTAATTATTCTTTAAATAAAATAATAATAAATTTTCTAATCTAATCCATGTGAACCAAAAGAATAATATTTTATTCCTAAGGATTAATTTGGTTGAAAAAAATTATCCAATATAATTAGGACTTGTGTTAGGGTAATTATAATATCATTTTTACCTTTAATTACCCTATATACTTTTAACAATGGTAAATAATCACAATAAATTATTTTCATCCTATTGAAACAAATTTTACATATTGATGCCAACAATTTCTCTCAGAATTTTGAAACTCAATATAAAAAAGTGGTAAAATTATGTTTTAGGTAAATTTGTAAATATGCCTAGAAGGTGTGTAAAAGACGTTAAAAAAATTCAATAAATTTTAATACATCTAATATTATTATAAAATGAGTGCAATAAATTAAATTGACCTAATATAGGTATTATGTATCTATTTATACTTTAAAATAAATAAAAATAAAAATAATTTTTATTTAAACAAAATTTGGTTTTAAACAATAACAAAGTGTTTTTCACAATTCATCAAAAATCAAAATTTATCACAAAAATACAAAAAAAATCAGCATAATCCAATTTTGATGTTAAGAATCAAAAAATGGTGTCTATTTTAACAAATTCAATACATATGAGTCGTAATAATTAATTTGAAATTAATTCCAATTGTCTAAACCAGAAAGCGTGTTTTTTAGAAGTAAAAACAATCAAAAGATTGACATGTGTCTATGTATAATTTAAATGTGAAATTACATCCAATTAACCAAATTATATTAAATAAGAAAAATATAATCTAATTATACTTCATAACCACTCAAATTCATAATTTAACACTATAAATTAGATTGATTTAAAATTTTTTTTTCAATTAAAATTTAGAATTTTTCACTCTTCGTCAAAATATGAAAGTTATAAGAATAGTACCTAAAATTTTTCCAAACTAAATTTCTATGTCCCAATTCAAAAAAAAAATAATTTCATTAAATTGAATATATTAAAGTGTAAAATATTTGAATTAAAAAGGGTTCACCCTTAAAAGGTGGTAAAATTGTATTTTTCAAAAAATAAATATTTTATAAGAAAAAATGAATTTGTTCTTATATATATATATATTTAATAAATAGGGCTTTTTTTGAACACGTGTCACTCCCACAAATCATTCCTCATAACCCGAATACCCAAACTAAATTCCTACCACCAAATTTCAATTGAGCCAAATCACGAATTACCTTCGCGCTACTCCACTCCCTTGACATCTTCCCTCTCCCGATCACACATAGCCTGTCGATTTTATAGGGTTTCAAAAAGATTTCAATACATCCATCTTCACTTACAATTAGTTCTTCCTCTTTAGCCACCTACCATTCCCCCATCTACTACCATTAACTAGTTACCCATGAAAACCAATTCCTCCGATCATTTCTTCCTCTTTGAGAACCTTCTTCTAATCCATAGGGTTCCATCTAAAAATTGACTCTTCATTCATTTCATTGGAAGGAAATTAATTCTCCTCCCTCTATATTCACATTCATTTACCAGTAAAGACTAGTAATTGATAAAGTAGGAGTCCTTTCTGCTCGGCTCTGAAATATCATTCACCTATGAACCCCGTCACCAAAACCCATTTATCATCGCAATCAACTTCTTTATAAAAAACTATTCCTCCATATTTTTTTTCATTAATAGAAAAATCCTTGATGAACTTCTCTTTCATCTTCCTATTATTAGTCTCTATAATTAGTACTTTTCCAACTAATGAATTACATTATCTTGTCCTTAGGTTCTGCTACTACATACAATTTCATTTTCTACTTCACCAACCACCTATGTGGACAATGATGTTAAATTCTTCATGAACCTATTGCCTTCAGGAATACCTAATTACGAGACAATACACATCGAGACCTATACAGTAGGTATGTATTCCTTACATCATCCATGTATTCTCCCTGCGGTCCTCCCCAATTTAATTGCATTTAAAAATGATTTATTGAATAATTAATAGTAAACATATCCTATTATGGTACACCATTTCACTCTACCACTAATCTGCTCGGCTATGTTTTCTTCAACTATAATTCTTAGCAGGGTTTTTATTTATATCCTCATTGCATCACAGTAATCTATATTATTGAGTAAGTGAATCTTATTACCTTCATATTTTGGATTATAAGTTCCATTTGTGTATATTTAATATAGATTTCATTTATTTCCTTATATTTTTCAAATATTACATGCACAATAGACATATTATTTGGGTTTCTAAGATAAATTATATGTAATATGATCGTAGTAATTCATAACTTCATTATTTTCAACTCCTTGAAAATTAACTAAAAATATAAACAATACAAACATGAAAGTACCATCAACATGTTCAGAGTAAAGTCTTCAAAAAAGGAAAATCAGAAAACAATTAAAATCAGGTTGTGTTATTCGAATTGTTTCACCATAAAATGTTATATATTTTTTATTCTACACCAGTAAATATTCAATATAATTTCACTTTTACATGATTAAAATTTCTTCAAAATATTATTATATCTAAACCAACACCTACAGGAAGCACGCTAAGAGGATCCCATATGTCATTATCTCCTAGAGCCGGTGATGGTAACTTCAATTAACAATGTTGAACACAATTTTAACTCTATTGTGAACTTCATCTCTTTTCATCCACCATTTTGTGATGAAATTTATATGTATCTTATTTAAAAATTTAACATGTTATTTTCCATTATTTATGTTGTTGGAAGTAGTTGATGAGTTTTATCTTTGTTTTTAGATCGGTTAATTTATTTTATTCATTGAGTTGGAATATAACAAATGGTGATATGTGATTCTTAATTTTATGTATCATTGTCCTATTATTAATATTTTGGTTTCCATGAAGCATGATATATATATACATTAATATCATGCTTTATGATCATATAAACTAGACTAACTGGAACTACCCACTCTTTAGTTGCATGTACTCAGGTTAGTGTACTCCTCCACTTATTTTAGAGTCATATCACTCTACTATACAAAATATTAATTCAATATGTATAGTGAAAATAATATAAATAAACCATTATAATATCTCTAAATATAATTGTGGTATGACTATATCTTTACATGGTGATGCTCAAGAAGGGGATACCATTGAAAAATGAGGGGGAAGATCTTTTGTTCTTGATTTCCACCACCTAAAATACGTGGAGAAGTGTCCAGACAATAGATTGAGTGATGTGAATGGGAATAAGGTTGAATCTTCAACCGGTACCTATCCATTTCCGTTTTCTTATTCATTTAAATTTTCCATCATGTTTTTAATCTTTGATTTATTTGTTTATTCAATTATTGTTCTGAATCACATGTCAATATTTTATGTAAGCTCACCTAACTCTTAACCCTAGCCTTCATCCTTCACCAATGTCACCACATAGTACAGGTATGTTGTAAACTATAATAAACTAAAACAGTTAGATGTTTTGTGTGGATTATCAATTATTTATGTATTATAAAGTTTTAATTAAAATGGTTTAATTTGTAAATTTATTTTTTCATTCATTCCATTATTTTTCATTTTTCATTTGATAACATATATTTTACTGTATTTTCCTGTATTTTTTTATCATTGGTTCACGCCTCATAATTTTTATGTTTGATATTTTCTTCCACTATCATCGTGTTTTGAATGAATATTTTATTTACAGGAGATTCATCTTATTTTGCCGGTTATTGTATCCCATCAAAAAATTGCACCGGTTATTGGTGGATATGTGTTTAATACTTCTAATTATCAATACATCCTCATATTAAGTGCAATGTAGGTATGTTTTACTTATGTTTTCTATGTATTCTCTCTACTTTCCTCCCTGATTTAATTGCAGTTAAAAATGATTTACTGAAGCATTAATAGTATACATATCCTATTATGGTTCCCCATTTCACCCTACCCTTAATATTCTCGGCTACTATTTCATCAAATGTCATTCTTTGCAGGGTTTTTATTTATTTCCTCATTGAATCAATGTCTTCAATTTTTTGGGGGTAATTTAATCTTATTCCATTCATATTTTTGATTACGAGTTTCATTAGTGTATATTTTATATATATTTCATTTGTGTCCTCATATTTGTAAATGATTACATGCATAGTAGACATATTATTTGGGTTTAAAAGATATATTCTATGTAATAAAATTGTAGTAATGCATATGTATATTATGTAAAAGTCCATTATAATTAAATAAAAATATAAACAATACAAACATGCCAGCACCATATTCTTTTAGAGAGGAAAGGCTTCAAAAAAGACAACTCAAGAACATAATAAAAACTTGTTGTTGTATTCCAACTTTGTTCACCTTAAATTGTTCATTTTTTTATTCTAAAACTATAAATATTCACTACAGTTTCACTTTTACAGGATTAAAATTTCTTCAAAATATTATTCCATATTAACCAACATCTACAGGAAGCACATTAAGAGGATCCCAAATGTCATTATCATCTTGAGCCAGTGATGGTAACTTCAATTTACAATGTTGACAATAACTTTTACTCTACTATGAACTTCATCTCATTTAATCCACCATTGTATGCTGAAATTTATCCATATATAATTTAAAAAATTTACATGATATTTTCCATTATTTATGTTTTTAGAAGAAATTCATGAGTTTTATCTTTGTTTTCAGATTTGTTAATTGATTATGTTCTCTGAGTTGGAATATAACAAATGGTGATATGTGATTTTTAATTTTATGTATCATTGTCCCATTATTAATATTTTGGTTTCCATGAATCATGGGAGATATACATGAATTTCATGCTTTATGATCAAAGAACCAGGATGAACTAGAACAACCCACTCTTGAGTTGTATGTAATCAGGTTGGTGTACTCCACTTATTTTAGAGACATATCACTCTACTATACTATAAGTTAATTTAATAGCTATAGTGTAAATCATTTCTATCAACTATTATTATATCTCTAAATTTCATTATGGTATGACTTTATTTTTACATGGGGATGCCCAAGAATCAGATACTATTGAAAAATTAGGGGCGGTACTTCTGAGCTTGATTTTTTCCACCTGAAGTAGCTAGAGAAGTGTCTTGATAATAGATTGAGTGATGTGATTGAGAATGAGGTGGACACATCAACTGGTACCTATCCATTTCCATTTTCTTATTCATTTTAATTTTTCATTGTGTTGTAAAACATTAATTTATTTGATTATTCGATTATTGTTCTGAATCACATGTCAATCTATTATGTATGCTCTCCCAAATATTAACACCATCCTTCTTCATTCCCCATTGTCCGCACATTGCAGATGTATGTTGTACACTATAATCAACTAAATTAGTTTAATATTTTGTGTGGATTGTCAACTAGTTAGGTATATTAAATTTTTAATTTAAATATTTTAATTTGTAAATTTCATGTTATTTATTCTTGCCATTATTTTACATTTTCCATTTTATAACATATAGTTTATTGTATTTTTAGGTGATTTTGGATCATTGTTGAACGCCTCATAATTGGAATGTTTGATATTTTCTTCTATTGTCATCATTATTTGAATGAATATGTTATTTAGAGAGGATTCATGTTATTGTTGTGGGTTATTGTATCCCAAGAAAAATTTGAACCGATTATTGGTGGCTATGTGTTTAATAATTATAATTATCAATACTTCCTCAGATTGAGTGCATTTCAGGTTAATTTTTTATATTTATTCATAGAGTCATGTTTTTTTATTCTGTTTATATTTGTATTTATTTTAGTAAACCTGATTCCCAATTACTAAAATCTCTAAAATTTTAAACTAATTAAATAATAGAGAACTCTAATATCCTCTCTCTGAAACTGCATATCAAATTTTCATATTTTAATTCCAAGAATAATGATTTCATATCATATATGGAAATCATATTAATTTGTTGGAAATTAAAACCATTCACAATTATTTTAGGGATACTATTAATTTCCTAGTGACTTACCACTAGATAGATTTATGATTGAAACAGTAATAATTGATTGGATGACGTATATTTTTTAGTCTAGTATCATTCACTTTGATACTAATAAATCATTCTTGGTTGAAGTACATGCATACAACATTAATAATTGTTTAATATTTTTATGAAAAATTATAAGGTTTTTGTCTTTTAGTGGTGTGTTTTACACATTTTGATTGCTTCCCTATAACCAGACAACTCTATGTTCTACAATAAATTATTAATGTGCAGTAGTTACCAAGGTACAAGGGATGTAAGCAAGATAATAGCATCAAATTATACCATTGATGCTTCATAAAATATACAAAAAGAATGACCTGTTTATCGGTGACCACACTTTGGAGCCAAATGACAGAATTGAGTATATAAAATGAGAGGAAAAAAAGTGGCAAAAAACAATACATTCCTTCAATACATAACATACATACATTAATATTTATTCTTATCACTTTTCATCATTGGAACTTTCAATTCAGATATTTAATTATTTAATAGTATGTATTGTTAATTTTAAACATTTTTGTATTGACAAATACACATGTTGGGTGATTTTTTAGGTGGTGAGATCCTAGATTATTAACTATTATTAAAAAATTAAATTCCTGGTAAAACAAGAGATATATTTTCTGGGACTATTTTTAGTTTGATCTTCATGATTTTTATATGCACATGTCACACACAATTATTATAGTCTATAGAGAATGTGTAAAAAAAACATGTATGGAACAAATGGACCCTTTCTGACTGCACATGTTCTAGTTTTTTCATTTTTTAGGGGTTTTATACAGTGGATGTAAATTATTGGGAATATTTTGGCTTCCTTTTTATTCTGCAAGGATGTTCTTGCTTTAAAGTAATGTTTTCTGCACATTGTAACTATTTCCCCTTAACCAAACAAGTCTATGTTCTGTAGTACCTTCTTAATGTGGAATTGATGGGGTATTTATAGTTTAAGTCATGTGGCCAGGGATGTGGGGGAATATAAGAAATTTTATTATGTATTAAAAAAGTGAGCATCTCATGAATGTCTCATGTTCTGGGAATTTTTACTCAAGGACTATGATTATTCATGTTAAATTCTGTAGTCTGTTATAACTGTAGAAAATGATTAATTTTAATCAATTGTTATTTCATATAAACATGTTTAATTATAGGATAAATATAAGATGGGAAAAATATTTTTTCACAATATTAGTTCAGCAGTGCATAATTATCATCATATTTTATATAATATAAAATCATGAAATCCATTGTGTGTGGTATTTTTAGGTGAAATATTCCATATGTATGAACCATATAGTAATTTTATTTCTTATTATATAGATTTTCTAGTTTATTATAGGTTAGATAGAATTGATCAAAATAGTATAGAATATTTCCACTATCACAGGTTCAATGTTCACCAAACACTCATAAATATTCCTAGACAAGAACTCATGAGTTATCCAAATTGTTTATGTATTCTACAGTATTGATTTTTTTTCATATATGATATCATGATTCCAATACCAACTAAAAATTCTATAATTGGACTATTTTGTTATTCTTCTGGATATAACAACATATATATATATATAATGTTAAAAAATATTAAGAAATTAAATAAAGGTGTGTTATAATATTTTCATCATAAAGTGAAATTAAATTATGATGATGATAGGTTAAAAATATGAACTCCAAACTATATTACTTTTCAAAGACATCAAAATTAATGAAATCATTATTCTTAGTAATCCTCACCCCAACATCTTCACAAGCCCATCAACTCCGTTCAAAATCCAGAAACCTTGAAACTCTATCTAGGATGCCTTCTTCCATTTATCACAATCACGCCTCTTTCCTCCAACTTCGCCTTCAACTCCATCTTTTGTTTCATCTATGTATCTTATCTATAACTCTTTGATTTTGTTTTCTGGGGTGTTGGTTGGAAAACCAACTCATTCATTTTATCACTATTGTAGACCATTCATTTTTTATTGAATATTTTCCTGTCATAAATAGTGAGCTTCAAATGGGTGTTGTGCAGCCTGTGGTTGTCGATTTTCATTGCAGGCTTCAAAAGGTTAATTTTCGACTTATTTTATTATTGTTTCAAATTAATTTTTTTTGTTAACATTCATTTTTATTATTCTAAAAATTTTGGTATTCTTATTTTAAACATTTTTTTCTATGAAGAAAAATCTTCCATGTATTTTATGTTGGATATTTGTATAGAGTGACATAATTGCTCGGTGACATTAATAATTATGATGTATGTTTTAAAATTTAAATTTCCATTTGAATGTTATTTTCATTCATGCCCATTGTAATATTATTCTGTTTATACTAATGTTGTATAATAATTATTTCATGTTCTTTTTATAATATCATAGTGACATTAATACTTATTTTATTTCATTCATGTTTTTTTAATGTACTTCTCTAATTACTGCCCATTTTTTCCTTTTATTTAGGTATTTGAAGATGGATACTGATGTTGTTTTCTACATCATGACTTATTTTCTTTTCCTTATTCTTTTACCTTTTCATTCACTTTTATTTCATAATTTTTAAAAAAATGTCTTTTTCTTTTCAATTGAATGTTATCTACAATATTCAAATGTCAATTTGAATGTATGTTTTCTATTCCTTATATAATATCTTATATGTTTTATATGTTTTCAAATAATTATATTTTACTTCTATATTTTCTTATATTTTTTACTTATATTCTCCATCATGCATTTTTATGGTTTATTTTGTACAGTGATGGTATACTTATGTTTTCCTTATATATTCTAATATAATCTCCAATATGTTTTTAATATTCTTTTACATATTCTCCTATGTTAATTTCTTTTTCTTATTTTCCTATGTTTTCAAATCTCTATATTTTATCGGATTATAGTCCAATATTATCACTATTTTTTTCAATATATTCAATATTCATGTTCTTTATTGTCATTGAAATATAGTTTTGTCTTCATGATAATAATAAATTAATGTATTGTCGTGCGAACGCACGGGTAAGTACTGGTTATTTCTATGAATCAAAAAATATATATTCTAAAATTATATATAGTATATAAAATTCAAAATACAGTTAATACTATTCATATTATCATTTTAAGGCTTGTTTGGTATTTCGTGTTGTTCTCGACCTCAGTGTTGCATGTAGCGTAAGCTATTGAATTACATTAAAGAGATAAAGTACTATGAAATCCTAGGGTGTTACATTATCTCCTCCGTCAATAAATTTAGTCCCCAAAATTTGATATTTTTCTTTGAAAATAAAAGGTTAAAAATGGAAAATACCTTTATGGAAATCCCACATCAGAATTTGGGTTAATAAAATTTAGTTTTAATAAGAGGTAAACGGAAATGAAAAAAGTCGCCACCAAATTATGATATCAAATAGGAGAACATTGATGGGAATTTGAGACACATAATTATAAGTAAAATGTAAATATTTATAGTGAGTTATTGATGTCATCAATCACAAACCAGGGAAAAATAAATGGATTATTGAGGGACTCAAAGACATAAATCTATAATGATTTAAAATATCATTAGTTCAAAAAAACGCAAGTTATTAGGATAAAATATTTTTTGTTTTATGTTTCATACCCTAATGTTTAATAATTAATTTCTTTATAGAATAAGAAAAAAAAGAACACTTGAAAAGTAGAGTTCCATAATTTATCTAATTTCTACCACAAACTCATCTTTCACACCCAAAGATAATAAAACACAAAAATATTCTATTTATAGTAATCATATAGGGTTCCAAAAATAATGAATTTACAATTTATCTATCATACCATATTAAAAACTACATTATACAAACCAGGACATCACTTAGGCCTCTTGTAGGTGATGCACCCTTATCGCCCTTCAGTTTCAGGTTCATGTCTCATGGCCTTGTCGGACGTGATGGGTTGTCACCCAACCTTTAGATTGTCCTTTTTATAACAATCCAAAAATAATATTAAGAAATATTTTAACCTTAAACAACAGTATCCAACGTACAACTTAATTCATTCCAAACTTTAGACTTATCCAAATGCTTCTGTCCAAAATAAGAGTCCAAAATTTATAAAGAAAGTAAACATAATGATGATATCTTTAGCCATGTAATAACATTTGAATACCATCATAGTGTATTATCTTAAAACATTGTAACACCCTGAGTTACCATAAACCTTTATGGATTACATTCATGATCCCTCATTTCTTATAGAATACTAGATATACTCATTATTTCCAAAATGTTGTAAACTCCAACAATAATGGAATATACAAATAATTAATCATTTCCAAGGTAGTCAATAATATCCAATATAATTTATCCAAAAAAACCATCTCTTATTCCAAAATAACTACTTCTATATCAGGAAAATATTAAGGTTTATCATTCCTTCGACCACTTATTTTCCAAAAAAAATAACTTATTGTTGTGTCACTTTTCTTAGTACCATACAATCATAAATCCTTAATGAAATAGTTCTATAGTAAAAACCATATTTATTTTGATAATTTATATAACCAGTACATCATTAATAAAACACTCAAATGACATAATTTTTTAATAAAAACATAATAACACTAATAATTCCTCTTCATCTATGGTAGTATCATAACTTAATTATTACCCAATAGAATCATTTTTAGTATACTATATGATTGGGAATTTATTCACATAGTGTCCCAACTCCTTACAGATGAAGTATTGTACATTAGAATCCTTTTTCATACCATTTCCATCACGTACTCGGTGTCATTTTTCACTACACATATATCAAACTCCCATTCCCTTAAAGTATTTACCAGGGTGATTCTTTCCATAATTATCACATATGGTAAAATCCTTTTTTCCCTTCATCCCTTTATCCATATTTCTCTAAACCATTATTTTATTCTCTGGATTCCTTTGAAAGTCATAGGTCATGGAAAATTATTTACTTATCTTATTAATGCACGATACTATTTCTTCATATTGTGAGAATACATGGGAGACTATTTTCCTTCTAAATGTCGCATTATAATAATGAAAGATATGATCTTTATTACTCTTTAGATCATGTGTATTGCTAGAGTTCTGATTCCTTATACTGGGAACCATTTCTAAATAATGCCATACACTAGTTTAGTTTATGAATTTTAATTCATAATTCAAAATTTATAAAATACGTAACATAAATTTAACATTATATGCATATAATCCATAATCATAAAAAATGTTTTCTTTAAAGAGGTATTTTCTCCTAAATCTTTCATAATGGCTTGTAAAGAAAATATAAATCATCCTAAGAATGATTTTATTTTGAAAATATTCTTCTAATCTTGTATGGGAATATTAGAAGGTGTTATAACAGCTTAAAACAGTTTCACCCACCGTATATGTTAAAAAACATTCTTTCCTTAATTTTGTCGAAAATGTTGTAAAGGACCTTATTTTGAAAAAAAATGGAAAGATTCTATTATAAAAAATTTATAAAAAGTAAAACAAGGGTATAAATTACTTGATCCCATAGTCTAGGAAATAGTAAAAAAAATTGAAATAGATTTTTAAGAACCACAGATGTGGATGATAAAGATGTCCTACTTATGTATAAACAACCTTAGATAAATAGACTATAAAATTAACTCTTACCTTGTAATTTGCCTTGATAGTGGGTAAATTAACCTCTTATATAAGATTAAATCATTTTTATTAAATTATACAATAACCAAATTCAAAAATATGATATCATATATGATCTTATATTATTTCTTTGTTAATAATATTTGAGTAGTATCATTGTTTTGGGAGCTAACTGATTTGTTTCCCTTTATATGTTTTCTTATGTAAGTCATTTTTGTTATGGATAGGATGTATTTGATTCATATACAGAATTATCTTAATTTCTTAAAAATTATTTTTAATCTTAAATAAAAATATTTCATGAATGATTATGATGGGGAATCAATCTCATCGCGTTCGTGGAGACGGTAATCCGTATGTACACACGAGCGACAATATTATTCTATTGATGGTGAAATCATATTTAATTGGATGTTATATCACATATAAAGAATCATTAACATTTTATATTTATTATTTACATCAATTATATTCATTATAATACCCATCCAAATAATGAAGTGTTGAATAACAAACTACACCACGACGTGGAGTCGGTAAGCCATACATGTGAACGTATGAAGACTTTTTCATTCATATAATGGATTGAATAATGGATATGGTTGTACAATATTTATAATAAAATCAATATAGGTATAAGTTACTATATTTATTTATTTTTTATGGAAACACAAAATAAATAAAAAATTGAATAAGAAAAGAACTTTGAAAAAGGTGATGAAATTATTACCTCTTCTTCGGCTGTTTCCATTTGATTTGATCAAAAGGGATACTTAGGTTGGATTTAATCAATTGAAGTCCTCTTGGTTGAAGTTATGGTATTTGAGCAGAGTTTGGCCAATCCAAATTGCTTTGGATGTGTGATTTTGGTAGAAGGGGAAGTACCCTTTTATAAGAGTGGTGAGGGTCACTTTAGGAAAAGCTTGAAATATTTTCTTATTATTAAATAATTTCCATTTTATAATTGCACCAAATGGATTTATCTCAAGGATACGGTGTTTATGGGTCAAAAACCTCTAAAAATAGGTTTTAGATAGGTTTAGGTCACCATATTAGCCTTATCTTTTATATTTAACTCTTAGTTAAATAGTTTAACTTTTACCATGTATTCTTGTATTATTATAATAAATGGTTAATAAACATACTATAAGAATCTAGGAGAACCCCAATTGGTTAATTATTGATATATATATATATATATATCCTTATCTATGTCCTTTGGTTGATCCATAGATTTTTAAGAATATTATATCATTTAATAATATATTATTTGTTTTAAAAAACATTTATGTCAATTTTGACACTATTTAGTATTTTGTTTTTGTGAAAGTCATAACAACTTTATCAATTAGAAAAAAAATATTTAATCAGCCCTAACATGTCATATTATCCTACAAAATCTGGTTAATACATAAAAAGTTTCAATTTACAATTATTTTAATATTTATACGATCAATTAAATTTATCTTTCAATAATAAGGTAATTACTTCATCATCATTATGTCATAAATAAATTTAATTATGTAATTTTTAATAATTAAAAATAAAATACTAATATATAGAAAATATCATTACATTTATAATGAATATTTATAGTCGAAGTTATCTTATGTATTACCATATATTAAATATGTTTAAGTTTTTAAAATTTGAATTTAACACTTTTAACTCTTCTTTAAAAAAAATAAAAATAAATGTTCTAATCTAATCATAGTGGATCAAAAGGATCATATCTTATTCATAAGGCTGATTTTTGTCAAAATAAAACTTATACAATAGAATTGAGACATGTTTTACGGTAATTATAAAAACATTTGTACATTTAATTACCCTATTTACTCTTTACCATGTTAAATTAAATTTTGAAGTAACAATTCAAAAAAAATTATGTTCATCCCATCGAACAACATTTTACTAACAGTTTTCAACCATATCTCTCTGATTTTTTAAATTCAATTCATAGTAGTGGTAAAATAATCTTTTATGAAAATTTGTAAATGTGCCAAGAAGGTGGGTAAAAGACGTTAAAAAATTCAATAAAATTGTATAGATCTAATATAACAATATAATGACTCTAATTAATTATATATAACTAATATAGTTATTATGTATCTATTTATACTTTAAATTAATTGTAAATACAAATAAATATTATTTAAATAAAAGTTTCCCTTAAACAATAACACAATGATTTTAACTATTTAACAAAAATGGAATATTTTAAACAAAATACAAAAAATTCACCCTAATCTAATTTTGATATTCTGCATCAAAAAATTATGTCTATTTTACCAAATTCGAAACTTGTGACTTATATTAATTAATTTGAAATTAATTTTAGTTGTCAAAACCAGAAAATTGTTTTTTATGAAGTAACAACTATCAAAAGATTGACATGTGTTTATGTAAAATTTAAATGTGAAATTACATCCAATGACCTAAATTATATCAAATGATAAAAAAAATATAATCTAATTCTACATTAATACCACTCAAATGAAGAATTTGACAATATAAATTCTTTTGATTAAAGAATTTGTTTTCAATTAAAATTTAGTATTTTTATTATTCATCAAAATATGAAAGTTATCAAAAAAGTACCTAAAATTTATCCAACCTATATTTTTATGTCTCGATTCTAAAAAATAATTTAATTTCATTAAATTGAATATATTAAAGTGTCAGAGATTGGATTTAATTGGCTACACCATTTAAAGGCAGCAAAATTTCTTTTTTTTAAATACTTCTTTTATCTGAAAAAATGAATTTGTTCTTATATTATGTTTAAGAATCAAATAATATGGATCCTAAAATTATATGGAGTATATAAAATTCAAAAATAAATTAATAATATTCATAACCTCTTTTGGAATGGCTACTTTGGTAAGTCTTGGTGCTCTTAAACTCAGTGTTTCATGTAGTGTAAGTTATTAAATTACATTAAAGAGGTAATGTACTATGAAATCATGTGGTGATATAGTTTTTGGGATTTACCCGTAAATAAATGTGTTATGGAGATCCCTATACCTTCTCATATCTAGATTTTGATGTTGTTTTTATAAACCATTTACCCAATACTCACTAAAATTTAGGGATGTTTTTATTATACATAGTCTTATCTTTAAGGGTTTCAGTAGGGTTTTTAATCCAAATTCCAAAAAAACTAAACATATCCTATGATACCAAATATAACAACCCTACTCTTTATTACACACATAATCATTATTCATTACATAAACATTCACTTAAGACAGCTGTAAAGACCCGCAAATTTCAAGGAAATTTTTTTTTCTTAATTTTCTTTGGAATTTTACAAGAGCGCAGCTTCAGACGGCACCTGATTCCGAGGCCCGGTGTGCCCGGAATAAATTTCCGAAGTTTGGCTCGGGTACGTTCAGTGAACGGACGAGCGGGTTTTTCTATCTTTTGAACCGGTGCCCGGAATCAAATTCTGAGGGCACCGATGAAATCGCAGCGCCGGTATTTGCTTAGAAACGCCTCTTCCGGAGTTGCGTTTGCTCAGACGTGGTTTTTAAATTTTGCGGCTTTAAGTCAGAAATAAAATAAAGTTTGTGCGACAACTTTATTTTATTTCACTTAAACTGCTTGGAAGCCACTAAAAGTCACTTAAAGGCAGCTTGAACTGAGATGAACTGGATAGGATGCTATCCAGAAATATCCTACCCCTTGGTAGGATATTTGTGCGGTGGGACCCGCACGAGCCCCGCCGTTTCTTTCGCTAAGTAACGCACCCGCGAAAACCCGTCAAAGTAACTGAAAAGTCAACCGACGCGTTTTCTTTAATTCTTAACAGACCATTTAATTGGGCGGTTTATTTCGTAAATTAAATGGACTGTTTCTTCATGAATTAAATGGGCTGTTTTATTCGTTGAATTAATTCAACGAATTAAGTGGGTCGTTACTTACGCGTTTTGCGTTTGTTGGCAAAATAATAAAATAGACAAACTTGTCTATTTTGGAGGATTGCTTTTCCTCTGAGCCTCCACCCTCTCCGCGAAGAACGCGAAGAACGCGAAGAACGCGAAGAACGCGAAGAACGCCGGCGACCGGAATTCGATGACGCACACCAAGATCTGCGACGTCGACGAGATCTACCCGCGACATTCTTCGGCGACGCCTCTTCTTCCGCGGCCGACCCTCGTTCAGCAACAAAGGTGAGAATCGAATCTTTTATTTCTCCTTTTTTTTTAAATTTCAATAACAACGGATTTAATTAATTAAATCCGTTTGTTCTTGATCCGGAGATTGGCGACGCGACGCCGGATACCGCGACGACGCGACGATCTCCTTCCTCCGCGACGAGCGATTCCGCGACGACCCCTCGTCCGACGACGACGACAAGGTAAGGGTTGATTGGATTGTTTTATCTTTTTCCCCGGGTTTATTCTTTTTAAGTAAAGAACATAATCTCCGACAATTTTAATTTAATTAAAATTGTTGTTGATTTTCCCTCCCGGTGACGTTTATGACTAACGCGGAGGGTGCGGGTCTAACGAACAAGACCCGGCAACCCTCCGCCGATCTATTTTTGTTGTGCGGATATGGCGGACGACGACGAACCGCGCGGCAGGGGCGATCCGTTGATTCCGCAGTGAAGGTCGGCATCCGGGAGGGGCAACGGCGTAGACGGGAGGAAAATCGGGCCACCGGAGCATCTCCGGCGGCCCGCGGAAGGAGGCGGCGGCGCGGGTCGCCGGCACGGCGGCGCCAGGCGCGCCGCCGTGGAAATCTTCCGCCGCGGCTGAAGCCGCGGCGGCGGCGGCGGCCGGTTCCGCGGCCGCGCGGAACCGGGAACGGACGCGGCGGCCCGGCCGCGTCCGCGTGACAAGCGGCCCCCCCGCGGGGCCGCGTCTCCTTCAAAGCCGCGTGTCAACCCCGCGGCGGCGCCAGTTCGGCCGCTCGGCCGAAGCCGAGCCGGCCGGTCCGGTCGGCCGGGCCGCGCCCAGGCCGAACCGGACCCGGCCGAGCCGGTTCGGTCCGGTTCGGGCCGACCCCAGGGGGGTTCGGGCCGGGTCGCCCCGGGCCCAGAACCCCCGTTTTCGGGCCCTCTACGGTCTTTCGCCCATATCTTGGGCCTGGGACCTCCGATTGACGAACCGTCAGCGGCTACGCGATCCTTGGATCGAGACGGTCGTTTCGGTATATTATACTCAAGGTTTCGGAAGACTTTGGGTTCGGCCGGGTTGGTTCGTACACGAAACCAACCGGGCCCTCGGAGCGGAAACGCTCATAACTTGAGCTACGGACGTCCGAACGACGTACCGTCAGCTGTGGTAGTTTCCTCTAAGTGAGACGGAACTTTTGGCATACTCCGCCCGAGGATCGTATACAGGCGGAGTACGGTCGGGTTGGTTTTGCCCTAAAAACCAACCGGGCCCCTGGGACGAAAATGCCAATAACTCTCAGACCGGGCGTCCGATTGACGCGCCGTCTGTCGCGTTGAGATCCTGTTGTCGATACGGAACTTTTGGATACATCAACTTCGGACTACGTGTCAGTTGATGTATCAGCCTCTCGGCTCGTGGAGCGGACCCTCCTAAACGAGCTCGCTTTGTGCGGGAACCCTAGCGCTGGCTGTGACCTCGACGACAGAGCAGAGATCCTCCGTGGACTGCGACGACGGCAGAGCAGAGATCCTCCGTGGACTGCGACGACGGCAGAGCAGAGATCCTCCGTGGACTGCGACGACGGCAGAGCAGAGATCCTTCGTGGACTGCGGCGACGACTGTGCAGAGATCCTCAGTGGACTGCGTCGACTACTGCACTCAGCGATCCTACGCGGATCAGTGCCCGATCCTGTGTGGGTCCTACTACCGGTTCTGTGTGAGCCACTGCCTACAGGTTCTGTGTGAGCCCGATCCTGTGTGGGTCTTCTGCGGGGGTTAGTACCTATCGATCCTTCGTGGGTCCGACGACTTAGACGGATCAGTGATCGTCTTTGACGTCATCTGAAAAAATATACCTGGTTGAGCTGAATCTTATGTTACTCTCCTTTGTGGATTGTGTTGAACTATCCTTTGTGGATTTACTGTTTACTCTCCTTTGTGGATTTGAGTCTTGCTTTCCTATGTGGATTGAGTTGTTCTTGAGCTCGTGAGCAGAGCTAGAATTGGGGACTTAGGTATATGTATGGGCATATACCTAAGTCGAGTCAGATGTTACTTCGTGATTGCATCTTTCTTTTGTGCTATATCCTTTGTGGATTTCGGGAGACCTTCGGGGGTCTCGGGGTCCTTACTGAGTAGCTTGTACTCACCCCTGCACGGGCTATGCCCGCACCTTGTTGTGTTGGTTGCAGACGACGGACAGCGCTGATCACGGTTGGGCGTGGAGCAGGACGGTACCTGGAGGTGGACCACTGGGCGGGACGTGCTCAGAGCGGACGTGGGACCCGAGGAGCCTGGAGGCTATCTGTACCCACCCTTCAGGTGGGATTGCCAGTGGACGACATGAGGCCGCCGTCTTTTCTTCAGTTGCTGTACTTTACTTTTCAGTTGTACTTTACAGTTGGGCTTGTATTTCCGGCCCCTTTACTTTTCTGCACTTTACTTTCCGCTTGCTGACTCTGTGTGGTTGTTACTTATAAAGGCAATTCCTTCCCTGTTTACTGGGATTTTACGCCTTGGTGCTAGTCGCCAGCCCCTGGCCTATGGAAGGCGGGCTTGGGGTAGTCACGGCACGGGCCCCGAGGACAGGTCGTGACAAATTGGTATCAGAGGTGGTCGGTTCTACCGCAGACTCTGATCGTCCTTTCTTTCTATGTGAAGCAATAGTGTTTAGTGTATTGAGTGTGGTTATCAGTTCAGGGAGCCCAGTGTTGGTGCGGCGGCCGACGTATCCATACACCAGGACCCTGACTCCTGATTTCCGACTTAATGCATGAAAACATTGATTGCGTGTGTGTTTCAAGTTTTCTTTGTGATTACTTGTGTCAGCTCACCGGGTATACTGATCTGCTTTATGAAAGTCTCAAGTTTTCCTTGTGATTACTTGTGCCAGCTCACCAGGTATACTGTTCTGACTATGGTGCTCTTGTTCTCCTATTCAGGATGGCCCCGCGACGACAGCCAGCTAGGGTTCCGAGTGTAGGGCGCGACGGCAGCCCACCGAGCGACGAGGCCTCGGTGCAGGGCCCTTTGCCAGCAGTGGCACCGGCGGTAGCTTTACCCGCCGAGCCACCGATGCTGCCAGTACCAGACGCTGACGATGCACGTCGCCTCAGGGCACTGCATGAGTTTCAGAGCCAGCGACCGCCCAGGTTTCGCGGTGAGGCGGACCCCCAGGCCGCCGAGGACTGGCTAGAGGCGGTGGTACGGATCTTCAGGCTAGTGAGGACACCAGCGGATCTCATGGTGATTCTCGCAGCGAGCCTCCTGCAGGCGGCGGCAGGACGATGGTGGAGCCTGATGCTCCAGGTTCACGATGAGGCATCCTTGCTCTGGGCGGACTTCGAGAGCCTCTTCCGCTCTGAGTTCGTCCCAGCCACCCTCCGAGCGGTGCACATCCAGGAGCTTCTCCAGCTGCGCCAGGGCAGCATGACGGTCGCTCAGTACGCGGCGAGGTTCACGGACCTATCTCGCTACTCGACCGACATGGTACGGGACCCCTTCTTCCGGGCCCGGACCTTCGAGCAGGGCTTGCGACAGGTGATTCGGGCGTCGCTGATCTCTCTCAGCATTCCGACCCAGGCGGGAGTGCTGGAGCGAGCCCTCCTGATCGAGAGCTTCCTGGCAGAGCCTTCTTCAGCAGCGAGACCTAGCGCAGGGCGGCAGGTAGCTGAGTCATCGGCAGCAGGCAGCCGACGGATGACTCACGGGTCCAGGCAGACCAGACCCCCTCGCAGACGGCCTCAGGACACCGGCTCAACGGTGCGGGGCACACAGCGGAGTGCCAGCCTTCCGAGAGGCAGGCTATGCTACTCCTGCGGCGGGCAGGGTCACATGGCTCGTGACTGCCCGACCCGCCGACCAGAGGAGCAGCAGACGGTGGAGGGGCCACCCAGGCAGAGGCAGAGGGTCGACCGTGGCGGTCCGCAGGGAGGAGGCGGACGAGGCAGAGGAGCTGGCCGAGCAGCGGGTGGTGGGCGACGCTTCCAGGCTCTACCCCCACCACCACCAGGAGGGCCACCTCGACCACATGGAGCTGGCGGGCAGGGACAGGCCCAGCTCCAGGCAGTGGAGGCCTACGACCCCGACATGCCAGAGATGATTCGAGGTAGGATCTGTGTCTATTCCACCCTTGCTGCAGTACTTATAGACACAGGAGCGAGTCACTCTTTCATAGCCTCTACCCTTGTTCGGAGCTCGGAGATTCCGACTGAGCCGTTGGCTCGATCCTTACGGCTAGAGACTCCTACGGGAGCAGACTCGACGATTACGCACTGGTGCCGGTAGTGTGAGCTTACTCTAGGAGGCGAGAGCTTCGGCTGGGATCTCCTTGTAGCGGCGTCGAGGCCTTACGACGTCATCTTGGGCATGGATTGGCTATCCACGGTTCATGCCCCGATCGACTGTTTTAGGCGCAAGGTGCGATGTGTTCGTACCGACGGGAGCAGGTTTACCTTCACCGGCGAGAAGGGAACCTTTGCAGCACGGGATGGACTTCCGCGGAGGAGAGTGCAGCCCATCTTTCATCAGTTGGCTAGCCTCATCCTAGGAGCAGTGGACGTGCGGAGTCCGGCTTTTCCTGCAGTGGTGGACCAGTACGTGGACGTCTTTCCCGACGACGTTCCAGGGCTACCTCCTCGTAGAGAGGTAGACTTTTACATCGACTTGTACCCCGGGACAGCCCCGATATCTACTCCAGCATATCGGATGGCCCCCGCCGAGCTTCGAGAGCTGCGGGTACAGTTGGAGGACTTGCAGAGCAAGGGGTTTATCCGACCCAGTGTTTCACCCTGGGCTTCCCCGATTTTGTTCGCCAAGAAGGCGGACGGGAGCTTGCGACTATGTGTCGACTATCGTCGCCTGAACCAGGTGACAGTGAGGAACAAGTATCCGCTGCCACGGATTGATGACCTCTTCGATCAGCTCAAGGGAGCGCGGTGGTTCTCGAAGATAGACCTCCGGTCAGGCTATCATCAGCTCAGAGTTCGAGACGAGGACGTACAGAAGACGGCCTTCAGGTGTCGGTATGGCCATTATGAGTTCTTGGTTATGCCGTTCGGCATAACCAATGCTCCAGCAGTGTTCATGAGCCTCATGAACAGGATCTTCCAGCCATACCTCGACCGATTTGTCGTTGTCTTCATTGACGACATTTTGGTATACTCGACGACTGAGGAGGAGCATGCCTACCACCTGCGAGTTGTGCTAGACACGCTCCGAGAGCACCAGCTTTATGGCAAGCTCTCAAAATGCCAGTTCTGTTTACGTGAGGTCCATTTCTTGGGGCACGTCATTTCTGAGGCGGGAGTTGCAGTGGATCCCACGAAGATCGAGGCAGTGCTAGCTTGGGAGCCACCCAGGAGCGTGACAGAGGTGCGGAGCTTCTTGGGCCTAGCGGGATATTATCGGAGATTCGTTCCAGACTTCTCCAGAGTTGCGGAACCACTCTCAGCGTTGACGAAGAAGGGGAAACCCTTTGTGTGGTCAGACAGATGTCAGCAGAGCTTCCAGGAGCTGAGACAGAGATTGACCAGCGCACCTATCTTGAGGTTGCCTGAGGAGGGAGTTGGGTACGTAGTTTACTGCGATGCATCAGGGACTGGACTCGGGTGCGTCCTGATGCAGGAGCGGGCCGTGATCGCCTACGGATCACGTCAGTTGAGGCCGCATGAGCAGAACTACGCCACTCATGACCTGGAGTTAGCAGCAGTGGTCTTCGCTCTGAAGACTTGGCGGCACTATCTGATGGGCGAGCGCTTCACTGTCTTTTCTGACCACCAGAGTCTCAGGTATATCTTCTCTCAGAAGGACCTGAACCTGAGACAGCGGAGATGGCTTGAGTTCCTCCAGGACTATGACTTTGAGATAGTCTATACTCCTGGGAAGGGGAACGTGGTAGCCGATGCCCTCAGCAGGAGGACGGGCATTCAGCTACTTGAGGAGGCGACGGAGCAGCTAGCCTCCTTGCAGATATCCTTCGTGGATAGAGACGGAGCAGCCTTTCTTCAGTCTCTCACAGTCTCTCCTCCACTTCTACAGCGGGTTAGAGAGGCTCAGCGTGGGGACGCTGACTGTGAGACCCGGCGTGCACTGATGTCCTCAGGTCAGGCGCCTGATGGTTTCTCCCTTGGAGCAGAGCAGGACATCCTTTTCAGAGGACGTACCTTCATACCCGTCGCTTTACGAGAGGAGGTGCTGAGAGAGTTTCACACTTCTCCCTTGGCGGTACATCCCGGAGTGGCGAAGATGTACCAGGATCTCAGACGACAGCACTGGTGGCCGGGCATGAAGAAAGCTGTGGCAGAGTTCGTTTCACGATGCCTCACCTGCCAGCAGGTGAAGGCAGAGCATCAGGTACCAGCAGGTTTGGTACAGCACTTGGAGGTCCCGGAGTGGAAGTGGGATAGCATATCTATGGACTTCGTGACTGGACTTCCACGCACTTCCAGAGGTCACGACTCCATTTGGGTGATTGTCGACCGACTCACCAAGTCGGCACACTTCTTACCCATCAGAGAGCAGGGCTCAGTAGAGAGCTTGGGACGTCTTTACGTCCAGGAGATCGTACGGCTTCACGGTGTGCCATCATCTATCGTCTCCGATCGAGATGCTCGTTTAACTTCCCGGCTCTGGAAGGGGTTGCAGGAGGCGTTCGGGACGCGGCTCCATCTGAGCACAGCCTTCCACCCTCAGACGGATGGTCAGACGGAGAGGACCATACAGACACTCGAGGACATGCTCCGTGCATGTGTTCTCGACTTTGGTCGCAGCTGGGAGGACCACCTACCCTTGGTGGAGTTCGCGTACAACAACAGCTACCACTCCACCATCGGGATGGCACCATACGAGGCGTTGTACGGCAGACCCTGCAGATCACCGTTGTGCTGGACAGACCCTGGGAAGTCAGCACTCGTGGGACCAGAGATGGTCCGAGCCACAACAGAGAAGGTCCAGATCATCCAGGAGAGGATGAGGACAGCTCAGAGCCGGCAGAAGTCATATGCTGACAGGAGGCGGAGGCCACTAGAGTTCGAGGATGGCGACCACGTCTTTTTGCGTGTCTCACCTCGACGTGGTTTACGGAGATTTGGCCGAGGCGGCAAGTTGTCTCCACGCTTCATCGGGCCTTTCCAGGTCCTCAGCAGGATAGGAGAGGTGGCTTATCGCCTGGCTCTACCACCTCAGTTGCACCGGGTGCACGACGTCTTCCACGTGTCTCAGCTGAGGAGATACGTGCACGACCCGACGCACATCATCGACTTTGGGGAGCTGGACGTGGACGATGGGGCGACTTTTGCGGAGGTCCCAGTGGAGATCGAGGATCGACAGGAGCGGGTCCTACGTGGGCGGTCGATTCCTCTTGTGCGCATCAGATGGCAGCACGGGAACCTCCAGGAGAGCACTTGGGAGCGGGAGGCTCAGATGCGTGCTCAGTACCCCCATTTGTTCCCCTAGTTTTTGATGTATCTTTACGGGGACGTAAAGCCCTGAGGTGGGAGTAATGTAAAGACCCGCAAATTTCAAGGAAATTTTTTTTTCTTAATTTTCTTTGGAATTTTACAAGAGCGCAGCTTCAGACGGCACCTGATTCCGAGGCCCGGTGTGCCCGGAATCAATTTCCGAAGTTTGGCTCGGGTACGTTCAGTGAACGGACGAGCGGGTTTTTCTATCTTTTGAACCGGTGCCCGGAATCAAATTCTGAGGGCACCGATGAAATCGCAGCGCCGGTATTTGCTTAGAAACGCCTCTTCCGGAGTTGCGTTTGATCAGACGTGGTTTTTAAATTTTGCGGCTTTAAGTCAGAAATAAAATAAAGTTTGTGCGACAACTTTATTTTATTTCACTTAAACTGCTTGGAAGCCACTAAAAGTCACTTAAAGGCGGCTTGAACTGAGTTGAACTGGATAGGATGCTATCCAGAAATATCCTACCCCTTGGTAGGATATTTGTGTGGTGGGACCCGCACGAGCCCCGCTGTTTCTTTCGCTAAGTAACGCACCCGCGAAAACCCGTCAAAGTAACTGAAAAGTCAACCGACGCGTTTTCTTTAATTATTAACAGACCATTTAATTGGGAGGTTTATTTCGTAAATTAAATGGACTGTTTCTTCGTGAATTAAATGGGCTGTTTTATTCGTTGAATTAATTCAACGAATTAAGTGGGTCGTTACTTACGCGTTTTGCGTTTGTTGGCAAAATAATAAAATAGACAAACTCGTCTATTTTGGAGGATTGCTTTTCCTCTGAGCCTCCACCCTCTCCGCGAAGAACGCGAAGAACGCAAAGAACGCGAAGAACGCCGGCGACCGGAATTCGACGACGCACACCAAGATCTGCGACGTCGACGAGATCTACCTGCGACATTCTTCGGCGACGCCTCTTCTTCCGCGGCCGACCCTCGTTCGGCAACAAAGGTGTGAATCGAATCTTTTATTTCTCCCTTTTTTTAAATTTCAATAACAACGGATTTAATTAATTAAATCCGTTTGTTCTTGATCCGGAGATTGGCGACGCGACGCCGGATACCGCGACGACGCGACGATCTCCTTCCTCCGCGACGAGCGATTCCGCGACGACCCCTCGTCCGACGACGATGACAAGGTAAGGGTTGATTGGATTGTTTTATCTTTTTCCCCGGGTTTATTCTTTTTAAGTAAAGAACATAATCTCCGACAATTTTAATTTAATTAAAATTGTTGTTGATTTTCCCTCCCGGTGACGTTTATGACTAACGCGGAGGGTGCGGGTCTAACGAACAAGACCCGGCAACCCTCCGCCGATCTATTTTTGTTGTGCGGATATGGCGGACGACGACGAACCGCGCGGCAGGGGCGATCCGTTGATTCCGCAGTGAAGGTCGGCATCCGGGAGGGGCAACGGCGCAGACGGGAGGAAAATCGGGCCACCGGAGCATCTCCGGCGGCGCCGGCGACCGGAGGCGGCGGCGCCAGGCGCGCCGCCGTGGAAATCTTCCGCCGCGGCTGAAGCCGCGGCGGCGGCGGCGGCCGGTTCCGCGGCCACGCGGAACCGGGAACGGACGCGGCGGCCCGGCCGCGTCCGCGTGACAAGCGGCCCCCCCGCGGGGCCGCGTCTCCTTCAAAGCCGCGGGTCAACCCCGCGGCGGCGCCAGTTCGGCCGCTCGGCCGAAGCCGAGCCGGCCGGTCCGGTCGGCCTGGCCGCGCCCAGGCCGAACCGGACCCGGCCGAGCCGGTTCGGGCCGACCCCAGGGGGGTTCGGGCCGGGTCGCCCCGGGCCCAGAACCCCCGTTTTCGGGCCCTCTACGGTCTTTCGCCCATATCTTGGGCCTGGGACCTCCGATTGACGAACCGTCAGCGGCTACGCGATCCTTGGATCGAGACGGTCGTTTCGGTATATTATACTCAAGGTTTCGGAAGACTTTGGGTTCGGCCGGGTTGGTTCGTACACGAAACCAACCGGGCCCTTGGAGCGGAAACGCTCATAACTTGAGCTACGGACGTCCGAACGACGTACCGTCAGCTGTGGTAGTTTCCTCTAAGTGAGACGGAACTTTTGGCATACTCCGCACGAGGATCGGATACAGGCGGAGTACGGTCGGGTTGGTTTTGCCCTAAAAACCAACCGGGCCCCTGGGACGAAAATGCCAATAACTCTCAGACCGGGCGTCCGATTGACGCGCCGTCTGTCGCGTTGAGATCCTGTTGTCGATACGGAACTTTTGGATACATCAACTTCGGACTACGTGTCAGTTGATGTATCAGCCTCTCGGCTCGTGGAGCGGACCCTCCTAAACGAGCTCGCTTTGTGCGGGAACCCTAGCGCTGGCTGTGACCTCGACGACAGAGCAGAGATCCTCCGTGGACTGCGACGACGGCAGAGCAGAGATCCTCCGTGGACTGCGACGACGGCAGAGCAGAGATCCTCCGTGGACTGCGACGACGGCAGAGCAGAGATCCTTCGTGGACTGCGGCGACGACTGTGCAGAGATCCTCAGTGGACTGCGTCGACTACTGCACTCAGCGATCCTACGCGGATCAGTGCCCGATCCTGTGTGGGTCCTACTACCGGTTCTGTGTGAGCCACTGCCTACAGGTTCTGTGTGAGCCTGATCCTGTGTGGGTCTTCTGCGGGGGTTAGTACCTATCGATCCTTCGTGGGTCCGACGACTTAGACGGATCAGTGATCGTCTTTGACGTCATCTGAAAAAGTATACCTGGTTGAGCTGAATCTTATGTTACTCTCCTTTGTGGATTGTGTTGAACTATCCTTTGTGGATTTACTGTTTACTCTCCTTTGTGGATTTGAGTCTTGCTTTCCTATGTGGATTGAGTTGTTCTTGAGCTCGTGAGCAGAGCTAGAATTGGGGACTTAGGTATATGTATGGGCATATACCTAAGTCGAGTCAGATGTTACTTCGTGATTGCATCTTTCTTTTGTGCTATATCCTTTGTGGATTTCGGAAGACCTTCGGGGGTCTCGGGGTCCTTACTGAGTAGCTTGTACTCACCCCTGCACGGGCTATGCCCGCTCCTTGTTGTGTTGGTTGCAGACGACGGACAGCGCTGATCACGGTTGGGCGTGGAGCAGGACGGTACCTGGAGGTGGACCACTGGGCGGGACGTGCTCGGAGCGGACGTGGGACCCGAGGAGCCTGGAGGCTATCTGTACCCACCCTTCAGGTGGGATTGCCAGTGGACGACACGAGGCCGCCGTCTTTTCTTCAGTTGCTGTACTTTACTTTTCAGTTGTACTTTACAGTTGGGCTTGTATTTCCGGCCCCTTTACTTTTCTGCACTTTACTTTCCGCTTGCTGACTCTGTGTGGTTGTTTCTTATAAAGGCAATGCCTTCCCTGTTTACTGGGATTTTACGCCTTGGTGCTAGTCGCCAGCCCCTGGCCTATGGAAGGCGGGCTTGGGGTAGTCACGGCACGGGCCCCGAGGACGGGTCGTGACAACAGCTCTAAGGATCGATAAGTCTAGTGTCTTGGGAAATTAGGAACAATACATAACAACTAAGAACATAAAACCAATCATCTTTATTGAAAACATATTTTACATAACCACAAAATATCATCATACTTAGAATTTCATGGGATACCCGGAGGAAATTCATATGAAAATGGTGATATATAAATCCCATTAATGGACTAAACAAGACAGAACATGAAGAATATAGTACAAGTTAAGTAATAGGCATATTAATGGGGCATAAGATAAACATGAACATAAAGGCATGATATAGATTGATTATCATAACATGGAAATGTGGAATCAAAATTTACCATTATATTAGAATGATAGAAGTATCAATGCACAAGGATCATGAGTAAACCCTCATTTTACATTAATTATCATAAGTAATCCCTCATTGCACTTGAACTGGCATGAGTAAACCCTCATTGCACTTGAATTAGCATGAGTAAACCGTCATTGCACTTGAACTAGCTTGAGTAAACACTAATTTCACATGAAATTTCATGATTAAACCCTCATTTCACTTAATTTAACATGATACTAATCTTTACCCAATGCATTGGAGTGCAATTAGGGAGCACTCTTCTTAATCATTTAATTTCATGCATAATTGTGCCAAATAGATCATTAAACATGGATTCATTAAAATTCATAATTTATTCCTTGAATAAGATATATGTAATACATAAATATATGTCCTTAATCAATTAGTACACATTTATGATGGTGAATACCCTTGATAAATAAATGGGCATGGAGTTCACATATATAATGATTTTGGGCTATAGAAATGTTTGTAACTTTCTCAGAATAACGGTGTCAAATAGAAATTGGGAAATGTGTTTATGAGAGAGAAATTGGTATTTAACCATTTATACATGAAATGGAAATTAAGGGGGTCCTATAACATAATACCTCAACAAATTTAATGGAATTCAGATGCATAATCTAAAATAATTTCTTGATTGTAAATGAGGTGGGAAAAATTCATTACTAAATTTCAATATGGTAATGGGTATACATGGGATGAATTAATGGGAAATAAAGAGGTGTATTATAATTCAAACATAATTATGGATTTATGGGGGACATTCAAAATAACACCCCAACATTTTTAATTGAAATTAAAAGAGTATAACAACATATTGAAACTTGGACAAAAATGGGAAAGACAGAAATCCCTTGCATGGAAGTGTAATCCCAAAGGCTTGGGAGTGGCTTAGGAGAGGATTATTGGGAGCTTGGGGTGCCATAGTAGGATTCTAGATAGATTAGGAAATATTATGGTCAAGCTCCAAATGTTATGAGTGAAGAGTAATGGGACATTGAGTGGGTTTATATAGGAAATGAGAGGGAATTCTTTATCATGTTGGATTTGGACACTACACATTAAACTAATCAAAACCACAAACCACCCCATGGTTTTTCCCATGTATTTTCACAATGTGGAGTAGGAAAAATTATTGTATAGGGAAAATTTTGAAACGTATTAAAATATTAGGCTTGATTATATAGAGGTTAGTAACACTCTCAAGGAAATCATTTTAAAAAATTAAAAAGTGTTTTTAAGTCTTGGAGGGTCAACTAAGGAATAATAAAATTAATCAAACAAATATAAAATAAAATTATTTAATGGTAAAACATATTTTGGATGAAAATACATATTATACTATTTTATAGCCTCACTATTGGGTCATTATGATGTCATAAAACACATTCTGTATTTAAAAGGTATTTAATATTTACCAAAAAATTCGACTCTCAGAAAATTATGAAAAAGTCACTATTAGATAATTCTGACGTCCTAAATCCAATATGATATTAATTTTATCTAAATACTTTTTAAATATGTGAATTTTTAACTTTAGAATAATAACCGACATATATAAATAAATTCAAGGGTTTTGAAAAAAACTACATTCAATAATTAAAAATTAAAATTGAATTCATAAAAATTATATGATCATTTATATTAAATAAAAACTAATTAGTAATAATATTTTAACTAAAAATCCATTAATTAATCAAAAATATATTTATTAATTTAATATTAACTAAAATTACTATATCAACTTTTAAAACTATTTACAAAGTAACAATAATAAAATGAATGTATATTCCTTATTCTATACAAAATAATAATTCACGTAAACAGAGTGGTAGGGTCTTATTACATAAACCCTTATAACACTCTCATAGGACCTAAGGGTATGGTGTGGGATGGTGAATGACTCTTGGGGAATCTTAGATAACATCGCTCAGGTGGTAATCTCTATTAACTTTCACTTCTCCCGTAAGTGATTTCGTTCAAGAATAACGTGTTGAAGCTTGGCTTGGGCTTGGTCAAGAGAGAAGCCCAATGACACTATATCCATTACAGGCTCTGAAAAATGGGCTTCGTATGGATATTATACTATTTGAGTCCATATCTTTTATTGTTTGAGTAAATTGATTTTGTTTAAGCCCTATATTTATACTATTCTTGTGATCTTTGTTCAATGTATATATTAGCAATGATAACAATTCTAAACTATATTTTAAAATCCAAAAACAAAAAACCAAGGAACTTAATATGTTTTATATAACCATTTTAAATAATAAATATATTAATTATATCAAGAGGAATTTTTATTAATAAATGTTTTGGTTGTTACATAAAATATGATAAAAATGCATGGAATTCCTTCGTCAAAATATTACAATAGAGCCACTCCTCATCCATTATAAAAGGCCTCATCATCTCCCACTTCCTAACACCTCCCAAGGGACTTTTCTCGACCAATACCTACACAAATAGATACTGAAAATCACTACCATAATAATATAAGCATCACCAGAGTAATAAATACATACAAGGAAGACTTTTGGTACAAATCAAAAGTTGTTACCCGATTAAGAGGTAACAAAATTCTTTAAGATTTTTAGATTAATCTCCACTCTATAGACCATAAAATCATATTATTTCATGATTTTATATTAAAAAAGTATTCAAAATATAATAAGATTTTTTTATTATAAGGGTTAGACCTATCCTTACAAACACTTCCATCTAATGGGTAAGGAACATACTATTTCTATGTGCGATGAAGAACAATGTCATGAAACGATGATTATTCATTTTTTTTCTTTTCCACATCTCATGTTAGAAATTATAATGGGAACTATATTTATATTTGACATATATAATATTTATTACATATTTATACTTATTTGAACCACTTATAACACATAAATTTAATACTTTCCATTTTGGTTAAATATGATAACATTATTCGAGGAAGTGTGGACTATCGCCCCCTCGAAGCGATGTGGCTCACTCACACTATACATGAATCATATTAAGGATGGTTTTATTAATCCTACGTAACATATATAACTTTAATATTCTACAATAATAATAATATAAAAATTTATCAATTAATTTTTATTCATTAAATAAGATAATGAATGGAATGTAGCATTCATCTGTACGTACAACTTACTATTACAATGAATGGTGAACTTCATTTATTATCTCAAAACATTATGAACTATTATAAATACATATTTTTAGAATATATAAGATAATAAGTTCATTTATTAAATTATTTATATTATTATATCATGATCTAATAAATAGTAACAACATGTAACAATTCAAAACATACATAAGAAAACTAGGAATTTCACACCCAAATAGTAAAAATAGTGAATGATTTATTAAAAAATGGGTAATAAAATATTATAATAAGATGATATACAATATTATAAACACGATTATGGTTATTTTATAAGTTAGTAACATATTTTAAACCATAATAGAGGAGTATAAAGAACATACAACAATATTGTGGTTAATGTTAGAGATTTCATTTCAATTTATATTCCATTGAGACTTAATTTTAGTTATGAACCTAATTTCTTTTATATGTTGTATATAATACACTTCAATTGTTATATAAATAATATATGTCTTTTAATGATATTATAATATTTGTTTAATTTTAATTATTCATGGTTATTTTGATTTAAATGTTTCAATGTGGTATGGGACACTTTAGAATGTTTAAAGACCATTTTTCTCAAGAATGTTATTAATGATTATCATTACAATCTCACTTTTTTATTTATTTCCAACTATCTATTAAAACTATAACTATATAGTAAATAATATTTCAATATATATTTCCTTAAATATACATACTTTCATATGATGTATATTATTTTTTCCTAAAACAAATATCATTTTTCATATGGTGTTTACTTGTATGGTTATTTTATAAACTAGGAAATCATTGATAAATTTGTGTCATTAATTAAATATAGTTATTTGATACAAAAGATTGATTTTTATTTAAATTTATTATTAGGTATTATTAATTCTTTAGACCGTTAGGGAATTGGTGGGTCCCGGTTACATATATCTCCTCGATGCCTTAGTAGTATCATGAGATGAAAAAGTTTCCAAACTAAATGGGGTTTTAATCGATATATAAACCATCTTGTCATAGGTCTTGAAGTTAATGGTTCCATGTACTTGGGAAATATGGTATCCACAAATTACGCATTTCCCTTATTTATTTTCAGTTACTATTCAACCATTATATTTTGCATTGAAAAATTAACAAATACATTTTATTCATAGTTTATTGATTAAGATGGAAAGTGTTTTAGTTTCTTGTCATTTAATATTGATATTGCCTTATCTAATTATTTTAATGCCACGTGTTATCTATTAGTTAACATTACGTGTTAATTTACTACTATTAATTCATTATTTCTTATTATTTACTTATCCTTAATTAGCATTTTAGCTCACCTTATTATGTTTTCCTTTCACTAGGTTATGAAGAAGAAATATTTTAATTAGAATTCAAGGATATGGTTTTTTTAATTTTATTATTTATCATATTTTTATTTTATATTTCCCAATGTATTATGGGTATCACATATGTAATATTGCCTTCAAAGACTACTAAATGGATTGTTCCCTCATGATTTGAATCCTTGTAATAATTCTAATGTAATCAAATAGTGCACCAGCTTCGAGATTCTATGGTTGGGGTTTTTTACTTAGTATCAGAGGATGTTTAGTATAAACCTTGTAAACTATATATAAAAAACATATATTAGTGGACATAACCCTAGAAATACTTTGAGGATGATTATATAATAACATACTAGATTTTTGGTAAGGAATATATTATATGGGTATTATGTGCAATACATCCATATAAGGTTACTGGAAGTGGGCGTGATTATGGGACAGATGTACCTAGAAGTAATGACTCTTCCATCATGTTTCATGAATGGATCAGGGTAACCTTGTATAAGAAAATCGGACTTATTTGACACATGATTTGACACTCACAAGAAATATTCTTAGGATAGTTCACATTTTATTTACCTATCATTATGAATGATTTATAAGTAATTATATCCCTAAAGAATCCCTATTTATGATTATGAGATTATCTATGAATAAATTTATAAATTTATGTTAATCCATATTTAGAATTATAGAATGATCACAATTTTATAAGATAATCTAGTATATTCTATTTTTTTTTGAAAGGTGCCTAGAAGGAATAATGGAATTAGTACTCATGGAAAACATAGAAAATTATTCAACGAGGTACAAAATATAACATGTATTGTGAATGATAATGTTGTGTAAATATTAGGGAAACTTAATCAGATTATGAAAAATAACTATTACTGAATGGAGAAACTTGTTCCATGGTTAGAATCTACTTTCCCGTATCACTCTATGTGGATTATATCCCCATCATTTTGTGGGACTACTAATCCAATTGTAGATGATAAATGGATTAAGTCTCTGGATAAGATATTTTATGCCCTAGATTAAATCAAAAAGGAAAAGGTTATATTTATGGTCTATTATCTTCAATGTGATTCTGAAGAGTGGTGGCCTCGGATCCAAAATACAATGGAGTAAGAATAAATTGAACTCATTGAATAGAGAACATTTAAGAATAAATTATTTGATAAATAATTTCCAAATAATCAACAAATTAAGATGAATTGTAATTTTATTATCTCTAAAAATGAATAAGAGAGTTTTGTAGATTACGAAGCTACCTTTACAATGTTATCCAGTTATTCTATGAATTCTATATGTAATAAAATGTTCAAGATCAACCACTTATTTGCAGGTATTAATAAAAATCATAGAAGGGTGTTCGTTATTAAAAAAATTTCATCATATGAATAAGATGTTTTTTTAAGACAGTGAAGGAATTTTAAAAATTCTATTCATTCAAAAGCATCCAAGAGAAGAAGATGTATTTTGAGCACCATGAAAAATGGAATACAATAAATAAAAAGAAAAGGTTAATATGATTTCATTGTATGGGAACTGTAGAAAGTATCACCCTGGGAAATGCATGAATGGTATGAGGGTTTTTTATAAGGGCGGAGAAAAGGGTCACCAGGAAACGAATGTAAAGGGAAGAATAAAAAAGCTATTATTTAGTGTTAAAATAGTAATAATATGGTTCATTATAAAACTACTACCTCAAAAATAAAGAGTATATTCCACTGAATAAACTAAGTGATCAAGGTTAATCATATGTTATTGACACAACTGAAGTGCAATAAATAATGTACTTCTCTATTGGTATCTATGAAATATGCTGTAATAGTATTTTTTTTGAGATTTTCTAATCATAATAATTATAAAATATATAATTATTTTACTACTGTACTTCTTCATTAAGTATTTGAGATCATATTTTGAATGGTACCACAAAACGTTATTCAGTATAAAGTTAATTTTTTTTCAAAAACATATTATTGAGGAAAGATAGTGCTTAAAATGTTCCAGATGTTTAGATAATGATAATGAAAATATTAATTTGAATAAATTTTAACTACTTTAATAAATTGGTGAAAAATGTTCTATTATTTCATTGATGGAATTTACAACACTTTTGGATTTATGTAATATATCTAATAACATGTGACTTATATTAGAAATAAGGAGAAATTCTTGTTTTCAATAAGGTTTTATGGTAATTTGAGTTATTACTATATTTCAAGAGGACACATGATGATGTTATTTGCATGTTCAGAATGTGAAAATTTAGAGTTGCTTCATGTTAATTAAAGGCTAATTATAATTTCATTTTAGAAATTTGGTGACGATCATTATAATGTTTTTGATTATAATCTTTTGGAAAATGTAAACATTTATGAAACGGTTTATATTGAACATTGGATGTGGTATTATAGATTGATATGTTACATCACCATGCAATGAATATTATTCTAATATATGATGTAGAAATAGTTAATGGCACGACCAAAATACAATGTTTTTATTGAAGAATCATAATAAGTATATTTACTTATTTTTATATAGAGTTTAATAATTACTCAAATATAGGAAGATGATCTTGAAACTAAAAATTTTGTCTAATTACAATCATTTATAATGAAATAAATGGCCCCTAGATCATCATGAATTTAATTATTTTGCACATTTATCTTTCTCATAATTGTTTTCTCTATCACTCTTCATCAGAACATGATTTTTATATTTTTCTTTTATATCCATTTTTAATTTTCCCACCTATTTTATCCTAGTATAGAACATAGTTACATGATCATTGTATGGTCCATTCTCATTTATTATGAATATGTGATATTAACCTTTTTATTATGTTGGTATTTAAGAAATAGTTAATTTTTAATCCCTATATTACTAATATGATGTTTAAATTGTGACAATAAAATTTAATTACGTTGGGGATAATGTAAGACCCTGAAATTATAAAGTAAGAACACTATATTTGATAGCATGTATCACATGTATCACCAAGCTCTTGAGAGAATATAAATTCCCATGAATGTATAGTTTATTTAATATTTAAAATAGATTCAATAGATTATACTTATTTCAAATCACACAAAACCAATTTAACTTTTGTTATATGCAAGAGTGACATTATTTGAAAGCTTACATTACCTGAAATTTAACACCCCAATATTTCATCATACGTTATTTCTTCAATGTAATTCAATAACTTTCACTACACGCAACACTGAGTTCTAGCGGACCATGACTTACCAAACTAGCCGTTCAAAAGCGGTTATGAATAGTATTAACTAAATTTTAAACTTTATATAATCCTTATAATTTTAGAATTCATATTTTGAGTTTCTTAGTCATAATGTAAGAACAAATATAATTTTTCAGATAAAAGAAGTATTTTTCAAAAGAAGCAATTTTAACGCTTTTTATGGAGAATAATTTTTAAATACAATATTTGAAACTTGTATATATTAAATTTGACAAAATAAATATCTTATTTAAAATCAGGACATAAGAATTTAATATCAATAATGTTTTGGGGTTTTTCTGATAACTTTCATATTTTGGTGAATTGTGAAAAATACTATATTTTAACAGAAAAAAACATTTTTAATCAAAATAATTTATAGTGTTAAATTATACATTTTAAGGGTTTGTAAGTATAAATAGATTATATTTTTACAATTTAATCCAATTATGGTTATTGTAAGTAATTTCACTTTGAAATTTGACATAAACAAGTGTCAAACTTTTGATAGTTATTATTACTTAAAAATACGCCTTTTGGTTTTTCATAGTGGAAATTAATTTTAAATTAATAAATGAAATTTCTATGTTTTGAATTTGGTAAAATAGACTTCATTATTGAATTAATAATATCAAAATTATCTTAGGGTAAATTTTTGGTATTTTTTTGAAAACTTTTAATTTTTAATGAATAGTGAAAAACAATAAGTTATAGTTCAAAACCGAATTCTTATTTAAATAATTATTTATTTTATTTATATTTATTTTAGTTTAAAATAGATAAATAATACCTATATAAGTTCAATTTTATCCATTAGAGTCAGTTTATAATAATTTTAGATATGTAAAAATTTTATTGAACATTTCAAAGTCTTTTACTCATCTCCTAAGGGAATTTGAAAATTCATGTAAAACATAATTTTACAACTTCTTTAAGTGGAATTTTGAAAATCCGAGAGACAAGGTTAATATCATGGAGTAGAATTTGGTTCAATAAGATAAAAATACTTTTTTGTGAATATTAATTTTATACTTTTATTTACCACGGTTAAAAGTAAATAGAGTAATTAAGGGTAAAAATTATATTATTATTACACTAACACATGTCCTAATTCTATTGGGTATGTATAATTTGACCAAAAATAAGCTTAGTAATAAAATATTAACCTCTTTGGTCCACATGGATTAGATTAAGACATTTATTATTATTTAATTCAAAGAAGAGTTAAAAGAGTTAAAATCAATGTTTAATAACTAAAACATTTTTAATATAGGGTAAAACATAAGATAAATTCAATTATAAATATTAATTATAAAGGTAAAACAATTTCCTACATCATGGTATTTTATTCATAATTTGTAGACATTATATAATTTAATTTATTTATGACACAATGGTGATGCAGTAATTACCTAATTAATAAAATATTAAAATAATTGATATTATAAATATCCAAATAAATGTAATTTGATACTTTTTATGAATTTAAATAATTTTATAGGTTAATATGACATATTATTATTGGTTATATGAATTTTATTCTAAGAAATAATTCATTTATAAATTTATCAAAAACAAAATACCCAATAGTGTCAAAATTGACATAAAAGAGTTTTTAAAACAAATATTATATTAGTAAATGATATTATATTATTAAAATATATGGTTTTTCCAAAGGACTTATATAATGATAGGCATGTCATTAATGGACCAATTGGGAGCCTCTTGGAAGTATATAGTAAGTTTATTAACTATATAATATAAAAATACAAAGATACATGGTAAATGTCAAACTATTTAACTAAGAGTTAAATCTTAAAGATAAGGTTACTATATTGACCCAAACCACTCTAAAATATATTTTTTGAGTGTTTTCGACCCATTACTACATTTTACATTGAATAATTCACTTTGGATCAATTATAAACTGAATATGAATTTATTATTAATTAATACTTTATGTTTTTCTTAAAGAGCCCCTCCTCCCCCTTATAAAAGTACACCACTTCTCACTAATTCTTCATTCCTTAAAATCCTTTTGGTTTGGCCAACCACTATACTCCATTAATCCTAGAGGCCATCATTTAGTCATAAATCCAACCTAAGGAGCCCTTTTTATCAAATCAAAAGGAAGAACCCGAAGAAGATGTAATTTTTTCACCAACCTCTTTCAAGTTCCTTTCTTCCTCAACTTCTTCTTTCATTGTTATTTCCATTCTAAAATAATATCTCTAGTATATTATATATACTGTGATGTTATTATAAATATGGTACAACCATATTCAGTATTCTATCCATCCTTTGAATGATATGTCACCATACTTGAGTACGTACGGCCTACCATCTCCATGTCGTGGTGTAATTGTTATTCAATAAATTATTATTTGGATGGGTATAATAATGATGTGTAATTCATGTAAATAAAAAATATAACTTGATAATGATTCTGTATTTATGATATACCATCCAATTATATATTATTTTAATATCAAAATAATGATATTGTCGCTCATGCATACTTACGGATTTCTGACTCCACGCATGCGATGAGATTCATTCCCCATCATATCCTTTAAAGAATAAATTTTATTTGATGATTAAAAATATTTTTTAGAGACATGATATCATTCTGGATATGAATATATACATCCCATCCATATAAAATATGGCTTATATAATAAATAATATAAAGAGAAATGAATCTGTTAACACCCAAAACAATGATAATACTAATATATTATTAACAAATCAATGTTGAAAGATCAAATATGATATCATATTAATTTATATGATTATTGTATAATTTAATAACAATTATTTCACTATTATACATGAGGTGAACCTACCCTCAACCAAGAAAAATTACAAGTTAGGGGTAAATTTCACAAATCTTTATTATCCAATGTTGTTTATACATAATTATCTACTGGGATCTCTTTATCACCCACATCCATGTTTCGTAAAAATGTATTTCAAAAAAATTACTTTTTAATTGACTATGGGTTAATGTAATTTATACCATTTTTTTTACTTTTTATAAAATTGTTTGAAAGGAATCTTTCTTTCATTTTCCAAACAAGTTCTTTTTTAACCTTTTTGAAAAAATTAAGGTAAGAATGTCTTTTTTTAACTTATACGCCGGGTGTGGATATTTTCCTCCATTATAAAATCATCGAATCTTCCCTTACAAGCTTATAAGAGTATAATCAAAGTAATTTTTTTCTTATATAATTATGTGTCTTTTAAATGTTTTCAAAAAAGAGATATTTCTCTCAAATAGTTTTGATTTTGTCTATGTCAAATCCTTTGATGGATTTTAAGCTTATTTGAATTTGATTTATTATAATACAAAACGTCCATATTGTATTGAAGGTTTTGTGATATTTTTTACTATGGATGTGATATTTTTATACTATTAATGGTTTATGGAGAAAGTATTTACATTTCGTATTCTAGTTTTAATACGAATGTTTATGTTATGTCTAAACCTTTTCATATGGGAATTCATTGTACATAGTAAGTGACAGGTGTAGCTCACTATATCTCCTCAATGAATCAATAGGTCTCATAAGAAAAACAAGTGTCTTGGAACGAGGCCTTGACAAAATATTATTTTAAGTCTTGTAATGAATCCTTCGCTATTTTTTTATGATTGTCTCACATTATATATTCCGTCATTAAGAAAGTGGTTATTGATATTGTATATGATTATTTGACTAGTAGAATATCCATGTGAATAAGTAAATGGAATTATATCATTTTATTTCTACCATATTATGCTGAAGTTCACGATTAAATGGCTTTTGTTTTAGTTATACATTGTCTTAAATGGTTAAGTTTATTTATGAGAGTTTCCACTATATTGTTATCCTTACTGAGCATCAGAGCTCACCCCTTTTTATGTTTTATTTTTCCCAGGATTCCAAGAAGTGAATTGTGATTGATATGCAGGGTTAATCCAAGGGAATAATGGAATTAAAAAAGTATTATTTATGTTGTTTTGTATGTTATAAAGTGTAATGTAACATTCATGTGTGTAATATATTTTCCAATACTTCTAAAATGATCGGTCCTTTAGGACTTGATTCCTTGTAATCATGTCAATGTATTAAAATAATGCACCGAGTCCGGGTAACTGGGGTCAGGGTGTTACAGTTGGTGTCAGAGGAATTTTAGCAATAACCTTGGAAGCTATATTTAGATAAACTCTTATTAGAGCACATATACCTAAGATAGAATTTGAGGATTAGTATAGAAGAAAGTCGTAGAATTTTGTTAATGTAGAGATATTTTGAGTTTTACAAGAAAAAACATCCCTGTTTGGTTACAAGAAAGTAGAGGCGGCTCGGGAACAGATGTACCTAGGGGTAAAACCTAAAAACACTACTTTGAGCTAGTCATGAATGGGAACTGGTGCACGACAACAGGCTTTGCTACACTCTTGGTTATGACACTCCCGGGGGATATTCTTATTATAATTATCATTTTCATTACAAATCTTTAATATGGGTTTATGAGTATATACTTCCTCAATGAAAACATCTATATGATTATGGATTATATCCATAAATAGTTCAATTTATGTTAGGTATTTTACAAGACAAGAATTATTCATTTCAATTCATAATCTGGCCTAGTTTATGTTATTGTATAGAAATGGCTCCCAGTAGAAGGAATGTGAATTACAGAAATACGTATGATCCAAAGAGTAAGAATGAACATATCTTTCATGGTATAGATCCAAAATTTAGAAGGAAAATATTCTCCCATGTATTCTCAACATATGAAGAAATAGTATCATGTGTTAATAAGATAAGTAAATAATTCTCTGAGTCATGTGGCTTTGAAGGGAAGCAAGAGAAGAAAATGTTGGAAGAGAGAAAGATGGATAAAGGGAAGAGGGAAATGAATAATATTCCCATATGTGATAACTGTGGGATGAAACATCATGGAACTTACCTGAAGGGAATGAGAGCTTGTTATAAGTGTGGAGAAAAAGTACATCATTCACGTGACTGCAAGGGTAAGAAAAAGGTTTCAAATGTACAATGCTTCATCTGCAAGGAGTTGGACACTACACGAACCAATGTCCAAATCATAAGAGTATACCCCAATTGATTCAATTGGATAATAATAAAGTTATGATACTACTAAAGACGTGGAGGAATGATTAGAGTTCTTATGTTGTAATACGAGAATTATGTTATTTGAGTGTTGTGTCAACAACGTACTGGTTATAATAATTATGGAGTATATAAGGATTGTACTGTAGTATTATTTCATTAAGGACATGAGATTATGTGGAACCAAGAAAAGTTACTCAATATTAGGTTAAATTTTTGGAAAATATATGGTTGAGTGAAAGATAAACCATAATATGGTTAGGATACTGAGGTAGTGATTTTGGAATAATATACGATTGATTTTGAAAAATTATATTGGATATTCTTGACTACGTTGAAACTGATTAATGATTTTTATATTCCATCATTTTTTGAGTTTAAAATATTTTTAGATAGAATGAGTATATCCATTATTCTATAAGGAATTAGGGATCATGAGTGTAATCAATAGGGGTTTATGGTAATTCAGGATGATGATGTGTTTTTCAAAGAATACATGATGAAGGTGTTCGCATGTTATTACGTGGAAAAAAGGATCTTCATTGTGTTTACCTTCCTTATAAATAATGTACTATGAGTTTGGACAGAAGTATTTTGGATAAATCTAGTTTGAGATTATTTTTGGACTACCATAAAAGGGCAACCTGGGGGTCAGGCGGCAACCTGTCACGTCTGGCAAGGCCACGAGACTTAAACCCACAACTGATACGAAACAAGAGTGTATCACCGACCACTGGCCCACATGATTCCATGGATTGAATAATGTAGTCTTTTTAAAAAAAATTCTAGTAGATGAATTAAAATTCTTTTTTTTGAACCCTATACGAATAGGATAAATAGAATATTAATTTTATGTTTTATTACCTTTTAGAGTTAAAGATGTGTTTGTTGTTGAAATTAGTTAAAGTATGGGACTCTACTTGTCAAGTATATATTTTTCTTCTTCATTGATGAAATTAATTTTTATAATTTAGTGAAAGGATATTAAAACCAAAAATGTGTTATCCTAATACCATATGTTTTATTGAACCGGTTGTATTTTAATTCATCATAGATTGATGAATTTAAAGGCTTCAATTTTACACATGTTTCTGATTGATGACCTCAATTAGTACTTATAATTTTTTATGTTTTTCAACTAATTATAAGTCTATAGTTTCCACCAATTTTATGCTAATTGAGATCATAATTTCGTGGTGACCCTTACATTTCCCTTTTCCTCTTATTAAGACTAAATATTATTAACATATTTTCCATTGTGGGTTTTCCCAAAGGTATTTTCTATTTCCAACTTTTATTTTTGAAAAATAATATAAAATTGCGAGGATAGAATTTATAGAAGGAAGGAAGAATGTAACACCCCAATATTTCATAATACGTTATTTCATCAAAGTAATTCAATAAATTGATCTACAGGCAACACCGAGTTCTAGTGCACCATGACTTACCAAACTAGCCAATCAAAAGCGGTTATGAATAGTATTAAATGAATTTTGAACATTATATAATCCTTATAATTTTAGAATCCATATTATTTTTTTCATAGATATAATGTAAGAACAAATACATTTCATCAGATAAAAAAGTATTTTTCAAAAAATGAAATTTTACAGCTTTTTAATGGGGAAGCCTTTTTAAATCCAATATTTGAAACTTTTATATACTCAATTTGACAAAATAATCTTCTTCTTTAGAATCGGGACATAAGAATTTAGTTTTAATATAGTTTTGGTGTTTTTTCTGATAACTTTCATATTTGGGTGAATAGTGAAAATACTATATTTTAACTGAAAACAACTTTTTTATGAAAAATAATTTATAGTGTTAAATTATGAATTTTAATTGTTTGGAAGTATAAATAGATTATATTTTTACCATTTCATCCAATTATGGTCATTGTAAGTAATTTCACATTGATATTTGACATAAACAAGTGTCAAACATTTGATAGTTATTATTTCTTAAAAATACGCCTTTTGGTTTTGACAGCGTGAATTAATTTTAAATTAATAAATGAAAATTCTATGTTTTGAATTAGGTAATATAGACTTCATTATTTACTTCGGAATATCAAAATTAGCTTAGGGAAATTGTTTGGTATTTTTTAAAAAACTTATAATTTTTGATGAATAGTGAAAAACACTAAGTTATAGTTTAAAACCGAATTTTTATTTAAATAATTATTTATTTTATTTAAATTTAATTTAGTTTAAAATAGATACATAATATTTATATAAGTTAAATGTAATCTATTGGAGTAAGTTTATAATAATTTAAGATATGTAAAAATTTTATTGAACGTTTCACCGTCTTTTACCCATCTCCTAGGAGAATTTGTAAATTCACGTAAAACATAATTTTACCACTTCTATGAGTGGAAATTTGAAAATTTGAGTGACACCATTAATATCAAGGATTTAAATTTTGTTCATTAAGATAAAAATAATTTTTTTTGAATAATAAATTTTTACTTTTATTTACCACGGTTAAAAGTAAAAAGGGTAATTAAGGGTAAAAATGATGTTATTATTACCCTAACACATGTCTTAATACTATTGGAATAATATAATTCGACCAAAATAAACATTGGGAATAAAATATTAACCTCTTTGGTCCACTTGGATTAGATTAGGACATTTATTATTATTTAATTCAAAGAATAGTTAAAAGAGTTAAAATCTATGTTTAATAACTAAAACATTTTTAATATAGGGTTACACATTATATAAATTCGATTATAAATATTCATTATAAATATAAAACTATTTCCTACATATTTGTTTTTTATTTATAATTTTTAGTCATTAAATAATCTGATTTATTTATGACACCGTGGTGATGTAGTAATTACCTAATTAATGAAATATTAAAATAATTGATATTATAAATATCAAAATAAATGTATTTTAGACTTTTTATGAATTTGAAGGATTTTATAGGTTAATATGACATATTATTATTGATTATATGAATTTTATTTGAAGTAATAATTCTGGTATGTATTTATCAAAAACAAAATACACAATAGTGTCAAAATTGACATAAAAGAGTTTTTAAAAAAATATTATATTATTCATTTATATTATATTCATAAAAATATAATGTTTCTCCAAAGTACTTATATAATTATAGGTGTGTAATTAATTGAACACTTGGGGGTCTCTTGATAGTATATAGTAATTTTATTAACTATATAATATAAGAATACAAAGAGACATGGTAAATGTCAAACTATTTAACTAAGAGTTAAATATAAAATATAAGGTTACTATAGTTACCCAAACCTATCTAAAATCTATTTTTTGAGTGCTTTTAGACCCATCCCCACATTTTACTTTTAATAATTTACTTTAGAGCCATTAGAAACCGAAAATGAATTTATTAAAAATTAATACTTTATGTTTTTCTTAAAGAGCCCCTCCTACCCCTTATAAAAGGACACTACTTCTAACCAATTCATCATACCTTCAAAGCCTTTTGGATTGGAAAAACTCTACCTAAATTCCCTCCCAACTATCCACCCTAAATCCAAGAGGCCTTCCTTTAGTCAAAAAGCCATCTTAAGGAGCTCTTTTGATCAAATCAAAATAAAGAACGCGAATAAGAGGTAATGTTTTCACCAACCTCTTTAAAGTTCCTTTCTTCTTCACCTTCTTCCTTCATTGTTATTTGTATTCCAAAATACTAATTCCTGTATCTTATATATATTTTTATGTTATTATAAATATGGTACAACCATATTCATTATTTTTTCCGTCCTTTGAATGACATGCCACCATACATGCGTATGTACGGCCTACCGTCTCCACGCCGCGGTGTAATTGTTATTCAATACATGATTATTTGGATGGGTATAATTATTATATTTAATTCATTTAAATAATAATTATAACATGATAATTATTCTGTATATATGATATACCATCCAATTATATATTATTTTAATGTTAAAAGAATGATATTTTCGCTCGTGCGTACGTACGGATTACCGTCTCAAGGAACGTGATGCGATTCATTCCCCATCATATCCATTCAAGAATAAATTTTATTTTATGATTAAAAATAATTTTTAGAGACATGATATCATTCGGGATATGAATAATATACATCCCATCCATATAAAATAGGGCTTACATAACAAATAATATAAAGAAAAATGAATCCGTTAACACCCGAAGCGATGATAATACTAAGATATTATTAACAAATCAATGTTAAAAGATCGTATATGATATCATATTAATGTATATGGTTCATTTATAATATAATAACAATTATTTCAGAATTATACTGGGGGTTAACCTACCATCAACCAAGGAAAAGTACAAGGTATGTGTTAATTTCACCACCTCATTATTATTCGAGTTTGTTTATACGTAATTATCTACTTGGATCTCTTTATCATCCACATTTATGTTTCTTAAAAATGTATTTCAAAACATTATTACTATTTACTGGACTATTTTTTAAATTAATTTATACCCTTTTTTGAATTTTCATAAAATGGTTTGAAAGGAATCATTTTGTCCTTTTCAAAACAATGTCTTTTTTAAACTTTTCGACAAAATGATGGTAAGAATGTCTTTTTTTAACTTATATAGTGGGTGGGGCTATTTTCCACCATTATAAAATTATCGAAGATTCCCTTACAAGCTTATAAGAGTATTTTCAAAGTAAATTTTTTCTTTTATAATTATGTGAATTTTAAATGATTTCCAAAAAAGAGATATTTCTCTTAAATATTTTTGATTTCATCTATGTCAACATCCTTTGATGGGTTTTAAGATTATTTGAATTTGTATTATTATGATACAAAACTTCCATATTGTATTTAAGGTTTTGTGATATGTTTGATTGTGGATGTGTTATTTTTATACCATTCATGGTTTATGGAGAAAGTATTTACATTTCATATGCTAGTTTTAATAATATTGTTTATGTTATGTTTAATCCTTTTCAAATGGGAATGCATAGGACTTAGTAAGTAATGGGTGGAGACCGCTGTAGCTCCTTGATGCATCGATATGTCTCATGAGAGAAACTATTGTCTTGGCACAAGGCCTTGAAAAAATCTTATTTTTAGTCTTGGCACGAGGCCTTGGCTACGTGGTTATGATAGTATAGCATTATGCATTCCATCATTATGAAAGTGTTTATTGATATTTCATGTGATTATTATACTAGTATAATATCCATGTGAATAAGTAAATGACATTATTTCATTTTATTTCTACCATATTATGCTGAAGATCATGATTAAAATTCTTTTTTAGTTATTCATTACAATAAATGTTTATGCTTATTTATGAAAGTTTCCACAATATTGTTATCCTTACAGAGCATCTGAAATCACTCCTTTATATGTTTTATTTTTTTGAGCATTCCAAGAAGTGTATTGGGATTGATATGTTGGGTTAAGCCAAGGGAATAATGGAGTTCATAAAGTATTATTAATGTTGGTTTTTATGTTATAAAGTGTAATTTAAAATTCATGTATTTAATCTATTTTCCAAGACTGCTAAACTGATTGGTCCTTCAGGACATGATTCCTTGTAATCATGCCAATGTATTAAAATAATGCACCAACTCTGGGTAACTGGGATCGGGGCGTTACATGCTAGACTGAGTTTTAAAGAACGAAAAATTTATTATTAAAATATTTTTATTTAATATAATAATACTTAACCTTTCCATAAAATTAGTGAATATAAATATTATAAAATAAATTATAATAATATATGGTTTACGGATATATAAAACAAATCTATTGGTTATAAGTTAATTTGAAATGTATATGGAAACTGATTGAATATAAAAGAAAATATTATTTTGTTTATGCTCACCAAGTTCTTGGACCCTAATTAATTAAATTAATTAAAATTATTGAGTGATATTTAATATTAATTATATATTATATATTCAATTAAATATTTTTGATATTCATCCTATATATTTTATAGGATAAATATAAAAAGAAACCCAATTTTAGATATAAAATACTATATTTTCGTTATTGTATTTTTACATAATTTTAATAGGGAACCATTTTTAAATCCAATTTTATGAACATTTTTAGATTATATATATCAATATAATATTTATATTTTAAATAAAAATAAATAAAAATATGTTATGGTAACTGTTTTGTACTTTTCTGTGATGTTTTATTATGTTAATGAATAGTGAAAATACTAAATTTTTGATGAAAACTACTTTTCATGTAATTTAATTATAATTATAATTATTTTATTTTAGTTATAAATTATAACTAGACCGTATTTTTATTAATTAATCTAATTTAGGTCATTAGATTCGATTTCACATTGAAATTGAATATAAAAATAGAGAAAACTTTTAAAGATTTTTACATTAAAAACATGCATTATCGTCTGGCCTAGTGGATTAAATTCAATTAATTTTTGCCACGTTTTTTATTGAAATTTTGAAAAAAGTATTGAATAGTTGGGATAAATAATTATAATTTCTAATAAGACAAAATTAATTTACCAAAAAGATTATTTAATGAGATTATAATTAATTACATGGATTATGGTTAAATTAATCTTAATAAGGGACTAAACATTAACCATAAGGACCAAAAAGACCTATAAACATGTCCAAAAGATATTGGATGACCATATATACTACCTATAATATATTTTATAAATCGTTTACCAATATTTGATATAAATTAAACAAAAAAAATTGCAGGTAATTCCTTTATCAAAATATTACAATAAGGCCACTCTCGGTCCACTATAAAATGGTCTCATCTACTACCACTTCTTCACAACTTTCAGGAAACTTTGAATTGACCATTATTTGCTACAATATCTCCTAAAATCCCTACCATAATCATATAATCCATTCTGTGCACTAAATCCCTCAATGTTGTCCTTTTGGTACAAACCAAAAGGAGTTACCTGATTAAAAGCTAACAGACTTGCTTAATCATTTTAGTGTTATTTACATTCACCAATCCCTAAAATTTTATTATTTCATTATTTAATAACAAAAACAGTATACTATATATTCTAGGATTTTTTATTCTATTTTTTTTACCTACAATTACACACACTTATATCTAATGGGTAACAAACATTTAGTTTCTATGTTCGGTGAACTACTACCTCACGAAATGATGATTGCTCTTTTTAACTTTACCACCTCTCTTGGTGACCATTATGAGGTAAAAATATATTTATATATTATTTTGTTATGTATTTATACTTATTTAAACATTTTTTGACACATGAATTTAATACTTCCCATTTTATGTTTATAGGATAACATCATTTAAGGAAGTGTGGACTACCAACCCCTCTAAGCGATGTGATTCATTCATGATATACATGGAATGTATTAAATGTGATTTTAATAAACCATTGTAACATATATTGTAATGACCCAGAATTTATGTGTAATTTGTTTTTGAATATATGGGAATTTTACAAGCCTGTGAAATCTAACGGCGTGCGATTCTGAGGCTCAGAGTGCCCGGAATGATCCGTCAAGGTTTTGTTAAGATTAAGTTAACGTGTGTAAGCAGTTTTCCTGAAAAATTGTAATAACTCGTACATTATTACTCATATTAAAAATCTGAGTGAGTCTTTGCACTCAGGATAGTGAGTTTACCCTAGGTTCGAATTAAAATTAGTCGGTGCGGGCCTCCTGTGAGAAAACACTAAAATGCCTTAATTGTAAATAAAATAATTAAATAAACTATTTTATTTTTCAAGTTCTTATAAATCACAAAATTTAACTCTGATTAAAAATCAGAGACCACTACCAACTCGTGAGGGTATAATTTCTTTAAGTAGATACTAACCTTGGCCGGTGCGGGCCACCATAGAAAGTTAGTTTTTGGCCGCAAATAAAATAATCAAGTGACAATTATTTTATTATAAAATTCATAACATCTAAAGGGTAACTCGGATTGAAAATATGAGGGTACTGTTGGGTTTTTTGGGGCGTGTTCCACCTAGGTAGAGCCTAACCACGACCGGAATAGGATGAGGGTGACTAATAATAATTTTTCAAACTTTTTTTCGGGTACGTTCAGTAAATGCACGAGCGGCGTTTTATAACTTTTGAACCGGTTATTGGAATTGAAAACTGGGGGCACCGTTGAAGTCACAACGCCGATTTTCACTTAAGGAGACTTTCACCTCGATGGTAGATGGATGAGTTCGAAAGTTAGTTTTTGGGTTTTTGGTGGAAATAATAAAATAAAATAAACTTCAATTTATTTTATTTTGATCTTCCATGTGGATATTTCAGGTGGGGTCCCCCAGAACTAAACATCTATGTGAAAGTTGGAAGTGGGGACCACCAGACCTTAACCTCCCATGAGTGGTTAAGGTGGTAGGGACCACTTAAACCATAACCTCCCATGAGAGGTTATAGTGGTGGGGACCACTCTAGATGAAACCCCCCTTTAATTGGGAGAAACCCTCAACTCCAAAAATTAATGAGGGAGAGCCTCTTGACCTCCTCTACCTTAATTGTGCCAATTCACATACCATTGATCTTGAAAATTCACCACATCGTTGTGCCAGGGTAAATTAATTGGCTTGACCCTTTTTAAATTAAGTAACAGCATCATTGAAATTTAGGAAGGTTCCTAATAAATGAACCATTATAAATTCCAATGATCGTTACCTACCTCCCCCCTCTCTTATATATATGGAGCTTGGGATAAGGATTTGGGATAGCTTCACCAAGAGAGGAAGCACTGGTATTGTGACTGGATGTCCAACAATTGGAGGATTACGCTATCTAATGAAGTATGTGTTCTTCCATGAAGAACGCTCCACCGACGAAGAACGCCAACAAGGAACGTCTTTGACTATGAAGAATGACCTCGACATCAAATTTCATCCTCAGAACTTCCGTCTGATGTAGGACGAGTTTGTCAACAACATATCAATGTCTGCCTTATCGTGCTAACATCAACTAACAACAATCAAGGTAAGAAATTTATTTGAATATGATATTATTCCTTTAATTATTCCCTTCTAAAGAAATGAATTTTTGGTGATGTTTTTACTTGCGGTTTGGGATTGTTTTTAGGGAAGATGTGGGGTGTTATAATGATTTTTCTTCTATATTTTTTCTTATTAATTCTTTTAAATTCACGAATGAATTGATCGGTTTACTACCACTCTAAACACGGAGGGTGTGGGGAAAACCAACATGGCCCAACCCCTTTGTCATTATTATTTGTAAAATTATTCAAAATGTCGACGAGGTGACGAGACGACCAATGCGACAAAGGAAACTGTCGCAATATCTGTGGCCTCCACGACCCGTACTGCTCACCTGCCGCACCCCCTGCCGACTAAACTGGCCCGGGTTGCGCTGCGGCCTGGCCTAACCGGCCGTGGCCGCGCCATACCCTGGTTGTGCCGCCCTGGCCGCACCCTCCGCACGTCCGAACTGGCCACGACCACCCCATCCGCCAAACGAACCGACTCCACCACCCTAGGCCGAACCACGGCACCCTCCTGGCTGCCTGCGCCTCCTAGCCGAATAAACTCCCGGCCAAATTGGATCTCGGCCGAGCCGGCCTCCCGAGTCTCAACTGGACTGCGCCCTCGAGGAGCCCCAGCCGAGCCAGCCTCCCGTGCTCCTCACAGCACCCCGATCGAGCCGTCCTCCCGTGCCACTCACGGCGCCCCAGCCGAGCCGACCTCATGTGCCCCTTGCAGGTATTTAGACGAACTACAACGTGCCCTCACATCTCCCTTTGGGCCAAACCACCCTCACGCCGTACCACGGCCGGTCCGCACCCTCTCGGCCCTCCGCAGCCCCTCACGGCTTGCTGGTATGGTCTCAGAGGGTTGGTCCAAAACCAAAAAGATTTCCCACCCAATGGGCTGGGCTAGACCCAACGGGTCAATCCAGGTCGACCCAAACCGGGTCAGACAAGACTGGGTCGGGTCGGGTCTGTCCGACCATGTCATATCGGACCCAGGCCCACTATGGCCCTTTACATTCTTTTGGCCATATCTTTGGCAACATACATCTTTTTGATGAACCGTCAGTGGACCTAGTAATCTTGGAACATGATGGTCCATTTTAGTATACCCCACTAGAGTTTGGGGAATAGTTGAGTTATGGTCAGGTTGGATCTTGCATGAATCCAACTGGGCCCCCGAGACTAAAGGCTAATAACTCACAGACCAAGAGTCTGATTGACGCGTCATCTATTGTGTTGAGACCCCTATGATGTGGAAGACCTTCTGGATAATTATTCGTGGGACTTTGTGGCAGTTTAAGCATCGACCAATAGATTTTGGAGCAGATCATTCAGAGATGAGCGAGTATTTGTGTGGGAACCTAGTATCTAGATAATACTTGATGATTGCGGACCGATCGACTTATAGTGACTCATATGGCCTAGTGGAGAGTGACCGGTTTTGGCAGCAGATCCACGGTGAAGGAGCGTCTAGTTGTGGAAGAAGACTAGTGGTACTCGACAAAAGGATTACCTCTGCAGGCTGTGAGGGGGAGCGCCTGGTTGTGGCGGCAGACCTATGGTGGGGAGCGCTTATGTGTTATGCAGCAGACCCACAGTACTGGACATGAGGAGTACCTCAGCAGTCCAAGGTTAGTGGGAAGCTCCTGGTTGTGGAAACAGGCCCACTGTACTAGATAGAGGAGGAGTTCTCCAGCAGCCAATGGTTTGAAATGTTTTACCCCTAGATTAAATCCTAGTTTGAGCTGAGTCAATAAATTTTGTGTTTTCATCATGATTGAGATGGATTACTTAATAACTTAGATATATGTATGTGAATATACCTAATTGGGGTTATCTGTTGATTTCATACTTTTTGGTTTATCCTTGTTGGATTTTGTGAGACCTTGAGGGTCTCAGGGTCCCTACTGAGCATCGTTATACTCACCCCTAAAAGGGTTATGCCCTAACCTTGTTGTGATGGTTGCAGAAAACGGACATCACTGACAGAGGCTGAGAGCACCATAACTAGATGGTACCTAGAGTTGGACCATATAGTGAGTCGGTACACGGAGGAGATAGACAGACCTAGAGTACTGAGGGGGCGATCTATACCTACCCTTCAGGTAGGAACCTCGAAGGACGGCCCAGTGGTAGTTTTCTGTTTCTTCAGTTTTACTTTCTGTTTCTTGTACTTTATAGTTGAGCATGTATTTTCGGCCACTTTTACTTTCAACACTCTTTTGTTATAATGTTTTACATTGTGTTTAATATACATCTATGTACTCTGATGTGTTTGTTTACAGTTTATAAAGGCAACTCCTTCCCATTTTTTGGGAATTACGCCTTTGGTTCTAGTCTCCAGCACCTGGCCTATGGAAGGCGGGCTTGGGGTAGTCCTGACACAGGCCCCAGGGGACCGGTCCTAACAAATTGGTATTAGAGGGAGAATATACTGCATAACTTAGGACTCTGATCTTTTCTGGGAAGCAATAGTGTAAAGTTTAGTGAGTGTGGTTTTCAGTTTAGGGAGTCCAATGTTGGTGTAGCGGCCGACTTATCCATACACTAGAACCCTGACTTCTGATTTCTATCTCCGTTCACAAAAACACTAATTGTGTGGGTGTTTTCTTTTGATTTCTTAAATCATCTCACCATGTCCACTCACCAGGTATAATCTTTTTACAGTGTCGCATCTGATTCTTTTAGGATGCCTCCACACTAACAGCCGGTTAGAGTTCTGAGAGTTGTATTCACTGATAGCCCACCGAGTGATGAGGCTCTGATGCAGGGCCCTCTTACTATGTTGGCACATCCAGGTGGTGAAATAGCAGCACCACCACCCGTCGAGAATAAGATAACACCAGCCACACTAGCAGATGGTGCGCACCTACTGAGCACATTGCACAAGTTCCAGTAGCATAGGCCTCTTAGGTTTATAGGCGAGACATATTCCCACATAATTGAGGGCTGGATGGAGGTGTTTTTTAGAGTTTCCTGTCTAGTTGAGACACCAGTAGAGCGGACTGTGATCTTAGCTACTAGTCATTTTCAGTGAGTGACCATAAGGATGGTATGCTTAGTGATGAGGCTTCGGTACGCGGATCGTTTCCCGAGATAGTACCTTCAGGTAGTGTGATAGCTATATCACTACTCGTTGGTCAGCAGTTACAAATGACGGTACCAGTAGAGGACACTTGTACGCTTACTGCCTTACATGTGTTTCAGCATCAGATACCCCTCTAGTTATGAGGCGATCCCAACTCACAGGTGACAGAGGACTGGCTTGAGGAGGTGGCTGAGATTTCTCTAGAACTTCTACAGCTTCATTAGGATGACATATCGGTAGCTGATTATTCATCGATGTGTACCGATATTTCTTGGTACTCAATGAATATTATATGATCAGTGCTTCAGGGCTCGAACTTCCGATAGAGTTGTGTTTAATGGATATCTGAGACAACACTATTACTCTATGCATTCCTAGTTATTCTAGAGTTCTAGAGAGAACCTTTGTGGTTGAATGTTCTTTGGATGAACGGTTACAACCAATGAATGTTAGCAGTGGGAATGCAGAGAACAGGCGCCAGTCTTAGAGACATGGGCATGTAAAATGTGTTAGGGATAAATGAATCTATAGGGAATCAGGCATGGAAGTAGAGCTAAGATATCATCATGTGGTGGTGTACTTTTTAACATGTTAGAACCACCCCCTTTTTGTGAACCCTGCTAGGCTCAGGGAGCTAGAGGACAGTGGAAGATAGTTGTTTCATGCGGTCAAGGAATGCGACCCAAGGGCTCTAGGAATAATTCTAGGTACGGTCTATTTCTGCAACTGGCTTTCACATAAATATACATAGGTACTAATAATTCATTCCATCCACGAATCATGTATAGGACCTTGAGTTTCCGGTTAAACTATTGACTTGACCCTCACATATGGAGATACCTTTGAGATGAGGCTTGATAATCACACTTACGGTGATGGTGTGATATGACCCTTGAGTCAAGAGTTTCAGTTGGAACCTCTTAGTGGTAGCATCGAGGCCCTATAATGTTAGTTCGGGTTTAGACGTGACATCCATAGTTCCCACACAAATTAACTATATTAGAAAAAGAGGTTTTTTTTTATCTACAACATTGGGATTGGGTTTTCATTTGTCAGCAAAAAAGGAAACCCAGGAAGCACAGGATAAACTCATGCATAGGAGGGTGCATCCAATCACTCAAGTGTCGCCCAACCTCACCCTCGTGGCAGCATATGTAGACTTTGATATAGTTTATACTCATGGGAAGGGGAACATAGTAACAGACGCACTCAGTAGGAGGTCTGACCTGCATCTACTGAGTGAGGTGACAAGGTAGCTGGCTTCTTTGTAGATATCCATTGTGGATAGAGATGGAGCGACCTTCCTTCAGACTCTTACAGTCACTCCCCCACTTCTTTAGTGAGTCAGGGAGGCATAATATGGGGATGCTAATTGTGAGAGATAACGTGATCAAATATCCATTGGGTTGGCACCTAATAGATTTTTTGAAGGTGGGGAGCACGTCATCCTCTTTAGAGGATGTACTATGGTACCAGTGTCACTTTAGAATGAAGTGTTGAGGGAGTTCCACACATACCCTCTAGCAGTACATCCAGTAGTGGAGAAGATGTACCCGGATCTACGACTACAGCACTGGTGGCCAGGAATGAAGAAAACCGTAGCAGAGTTTGTTTCTTGGTGCCTCACATTCTAGCAATTGAAGGCGGAGCATCAGGTACCAACAGGTTTGGTTCAACCTTTATAGGTCCCAAAGTGGAAGTGGGATGGGATATCCATGAACATCATGACAGTACATCCACGTACATCCAGGGGTCATGACTCGATTTGGGTGATTTTCGACGGACTCACCATGTCGGCCCACATCCTACCGATCAAAGAACATGGTTCAGAAGAGAGCGTCGGATGCTTTTATGTGTAGTATATTGTGTTGTTACATGGTTACCCTCGATGATCTTTTCCGATCATGATGAAAATTTTACTTCCCAACTACGGAAGGGGTTGTAAGAGGATTTTAGGACACAAATTCATTTGATAACCGCATTCCATCCTTAGATGGATGACTAGACTGAGTAGATCATTCTGAACCTCAAGGACATGCTTCATTCTTGGGTCCTCGACATTGGTCGTAGCTGGGAGGATCACGTAACATTTGGTGGAGTTTGCATACAAAAACAGCTATCACTCCAACACAGGGATGGGACCTTTTGAGGCATTGAACGAGTAACCTTGTAGATCACCTTTTTGCTGGACTGGCCTAGGGGAGTCAGTACTCATGGACCAGTATGGTACGGGCTACCATAGAGAAAGTACAGATCATCCAGGAGCATATGAAGACTACACAGATCAAGCAGAAGTCGTATGTCGACCAGAGACGGAGACCTCTTGAGTTTGAGGATGGCGACCACGTCTTCTTACGACTCTCAACCCAATGAGGTCTACAGATATTTGGACAAGGAAACAATTTATCTTTGAGATTCAGCAGACCTTTTCTAGTTATCAGTAGAATTGGAGAGGTTTCTTATCACTTAGCTCTTCCACCTCAGTTGCACCGGGTGCAGGACGTCTTCCATGTATCCCAACTAAGAGATACGTACACGACCCTTCTCATGTCATCGACCACAAAGAGTTGGACATCGACGATGGGGTGACTTTTACAGAGGTTCCAGTAGAGATTGAGGATCGACAGGAGTGGGTTTTTCATGGATGGTTGATACGTCTAGTGCATGTTCATCGGTAGCATGGGAACCTCCAAGAGAGCACATGGGAGCGGGAGGCTTAGATGCGTGCTCAGTAACCCAACTTGCTCCCTTTGTTTGAGTTCTGGCTTACGGGGACGTAGAGCCCTGACATGGGGAGAATTTAAAGGCCTAGAATATCCATGTAATTTTTTTAAAATATATGGGAATTTTACAAGTTCGTGATATCTGACGGCGTGTGATTCCAATTTCCTGGAGTTTCCGGAATGATCCGTCGAAGTTTTGTTAAGCTTATGTTAACGCGAATAAGTGGTTTTCATGAAAAAGTGGACCAAATCTTAAACGATTACTCAGATCAGAAATATGAGGGTACTGTTGTGCTCAAGATGGTAGGTTTACCCTAGGCGCAACATAATATTAGTCGGTGCGAGCCTCTGGTGAGAAAAACCAAAAATGGAATAATCGTAAATAAAATAATTAAACAAATTATTTTATTTCTCAAATGCTTATAAATAACAATTGGTAACTCAAATTAAAAATATGAGACCACCACTGAACTCGTGAGGGTATGCTTTCTTTAAATAGATACTATCTTTGGCCGGAGCGGGCCACTGGATAATGTTAGTTTTTTTCCATAATTAAAATAATTAAGTGAACATTATTTTATTGTAAAATTAAAGACTTCTAAACGGTAACTCGGATTGAAAATATGAGAGTACCATTGGCTTCATTGGGGTTTGTTTCACATAGGCAGAGCCTACCCTCAACCGGTGCGGGTTGATGGCAAATGATAATAATTTTCCAAAACTTTTTTTGGGTACATTCAGTAAACGCACGAGCATAATTTTATAACTTTTGAACCAGTGTTCGGAATTGAAAATAAAGGGCACCATGGAACTCACAATGCTAGTTTTCTCTTAAGGATAATTTCACCTCGATGGCAGATGGACGAGGGTGAAAGTAAGTTTTTGGGATTTTCGTGTAAATAATAGAATACAATAAACTTTATTTTATTTTATTTTGAGCTTCCATGTCGATATTTCAGGTGGGGTCAATCGGAACTAAACCTCCTAGTGGAAGTTGGAAGTGGGGACCACCATACCTTAAACTCCCATGAGAGGTTAAGGTGGTGGGGACCACCCAAACAATAACCACCCATGAGAGGTTATGTTGGTGGGGAACACCCATGATGAAACCCCCATTTAATTGGGAGAAACCCTCAACTCCAAGAATTAATGAGGGAGAGCCTCTTGACCTCCTCCACCTTAAGTGTGCCAACACACATACCATTAATCTTGCCAACGCACTGCATCGTTGTGCCAGAATAAATTAATTGTCTTGACTCTTTTTAAATTATGTAATAATTTTTTTTGGAATTTAGGAAGGTTCCTAATAAATAAACCACTATATATTCCAACGATCATAACCTACCTCCCCCCTCTCTTATATATATGGATCTTGGGAGGAGGATTTGAGACAGCTTCACCAAGTGAAGAAGCACTGGTAAAGTGATGCGACGCCCAACACTAGGAGGATTACGCTCTCCAATGAAGAACTTGTTCTTCCACAAAGAATTCTCCACCGACAAAGAACAAAAATGAGGATCATCTTCGACTATGAATAACAACCGCAACTTTGAATTTCTTCTTTGGAACTTCCTCTGACTTAGGATGTGTTCGTCTAAAATGAATCGTCATCCGACTTCTCGTGCGAACATCAACCAACAATGATCAAGTTAGGGAATTTATTTTAATATGATATTATTCCTTTAATTCTTCCATTCCTAAGAAAATAATCATTTTGGATTTTTTTCCTTGCAGGTTGGGAATTGTTTTTGCGGGATGATATGAGCTGTTGGATTGATTTTTCTTCTATCTTATTTGTTGTTAATTCATTGAAATTAATGAAACAATTGATCCTATTTTTACCACCCTAAACACAGAGGGTTCGGGCCAAACCAACAACGCTTTATGCCACCACCGTTCTTGTTTGTCATGTTCTTCGGAATGGTGATGAGGCGACAAGACAATGAATGCGAAGAAGGAAACGGTCGTGCTACCCGTGTCCTCAGTGACCCGCACCACCTACTAGCCGAACCGGCCCGAGCCGCGTTCCCCCCATCCAAACCAGCCTCGGACGCACTGCACCCCGGTCGTGCCACCCTGGCAGCGCCCTCCGCACGACCGAACTGGCCGAACCAGCCACGGCCACCCCGTCCGCCCGCCGAACTGGATCCGCCACCATGAGCCGAACTGTGGTGCCCTCCTAGCCTCCAACACACTCTCGGCCACCCACGACTCCCGGCAGATCCAACTCCCAGACAAGCCGGCCTGCCGAGCCCTGGCTGAACCGCGCCCTTGTGGCACCCCGGCTGAGCCGGCCTCCTGTGCCCCTCACGGCGCCCTGGTCGTGCCGTCCTCCCGCGCCCCTCACGACGCTTCGGCCAAACCGGTCTGCGCTTTCATGGTGCCCTCTGAGGCGAGCCTCCCTCATGCCAAATTGTAGCTAGTCGGTGCCCTTGCAGTCGGTTCGTGCCCTCGCGGCCAGTCTATGCCCTATCAGCCCTCCACGGCCCCTCGTGGCCTACTGGGCTGGCCCCAATGGGCCGGGCTGAACCCAATATATAGGCCCGCCCAATGGGTCGGGCAAGACCCAATGGATCAATTAGGGTTGACCGGAACCGGGTCAGACTGGACCCAGGCCCACTATGACCCTTTACTTTATTTTGGCCATATCTTTGGCACCGGACGTCCATTTGATGAACTGACAGAAGCGCTGGTAATCTTGGATCATAAATGTCCCTTTGAGTATAACACACTAGAGTTTATGGTATATTTGAGATCCGGTCAGGTTGGATCATTCACGAATCCAACTGCGCCCCTGAAACTAAAAGGATAATAACTCAAAAATTGGGGGTCTGATTGATGCACCGTTTATTATGTTGAGAACCCTGTGACGTGGCAGACCTTTGGGATACTTCTTCTTGGAAATTTGTGGTAGTTGTTGCATCAAACAGTATCTTGTGGAATGGATCTTCTGGAGATGAGAGAGCATTTTTGCGGAAACCTAGTAGCTGGTTGAGACTTGAAGACTATAGACTGATCGAATCTGAGTGACTAGTTTAGCCTACTGGGGAGCTACTGGTTGTGGCGGCCGACCCACGATGGAGGAGAGCCTGGTTGTGCTGGGAGACCCGTGGTACTCAACATGAGGAGTGCCTAGGTAGGCTATGAGGGGGAGCTTCTGTTTGTGGTAGCAGACCTATAGTGGGGAGCGCCTCTGTGTTACACAGCAGACCCACAATACTTGATAGGAGGAGTATCTCAGCAGTTCAAGGTTAGTGGGAAGTGCCTGGTTGTGGTGGCAGACCCACTATACTCGATAGGGGAGGAGTTCTCTAGTTGTTAATGATTCGAAATGTTTTACCCCTATAATAAATCCTGGTTTGAGCTGAGTCAGTATCTTTTGTGTTTTCCTCATGATTGAGATAGATTACTTGATAAGTTAGGTATATGTATGGGCATATACCTAAGTGGGGTTATCTGTTGATTACACAGTTTTTGGTTTATCCGTGTTTTATTTGGTGAGACCTTTAGGGTCTCGGGGTCCCTACTGAGTATCGTTATACTCACCCCTGCACGGGCTATGCCCGCACCTTATTATGTTGGTTTCAGACGACAGACAATGCTAACCGCAGCTGAGAGTACCAGGACTGGACAATACCTGGAGGTGGACCATATGGCGAGTCGGTACACAAAGGAGATAGATGGACCTGGATTACTGAGGAGGCGATATGTACCCACCCTTCAGGTAGGAACCTCGAAGGACTACCCAATGGTAGTTTTTCTTTTTTTAGTTATACTATCAGTTTCTTGTACTTTACAGTTTGTCTTGTATTTCCAGCCTCTTTGACTTTCAACAATTTTTTGTTATAAAGTTCTACTTAGTGTTTCATATCCATCTATGTACTTTGTTATGTTTTTTTATAGTTTATAATGTCAATTCCTTCCGGGTTTTAGGGAATTACGTCTTTGGTGCTAGTCACCAGCCCCTAGCTATGGAAGTCGGGCTTGGGGTAGTCACGACACGAGCCCCAGGGGACATGTCATGATATATATATATATATATATATATATATATATATCTGATATTTTAATTATAATATACATAATTATCAATTTAGTTTATTTCATTTAATATGAAAATAAAATGAAATTAGAGTTCATGCGTACGTACGTCTTACCATCTCCTTGAATAGTGCACTTAATTTCTTATCTCCAAATAATATGGATTATTATAAATAAATATTTAATGAATATATAATATAATTACTTAGTGTATTAAATTCATGATATGATGAATTAATGATCTATGTAATAGGAAAAAAATGTAACAAGTAAAAATATACTTATGAAAAAAATGAAATTAACACCTGAAATATTAAAAATAATGATATATTTTTAACAAATGGTTAATAAGATATTCTAAAAAATGATATATAATATTATAAAAATGTGTATGGTTCTGGTATAAGTTATTAATGTATTATCAATCACTATATATGAGGATAAATCCCACAAAACATAATAAAGTTTAAGGTAAGGGAATTTGTCTCAATTTACACTCCATTGAGATTTATTTATAGTTATGCACCTAGTTTCTTTTATATTGTGTATACACATCCCTTCTAATGTTATATAATCAATATATTTATTATAATGGTATTATAAAATCCATTTATTTTATTTATTCATGGATATTATGATTTAATATTTTCAAATTGGTATGGGACACTTTGGACGGTTTATGGATTATTCTACTTCTTAGTGATTATCTTTACAATCTCGCTTACTTGTTGATTTTCAAATATATCGTGAAACAAAAACATTAAGGTAAATCATTTTTCTTTATATTTATTATTTAATATCAATTTATTTATATTATTGGTATTATTATTTTCCTGAACCATATGTCAATTTTTATATGGTTTTTACTTTGAAATTTGCATTATTAACTATTGAATAATTATTAAATCATTATCCATCATATTATTCAAATATTGATAAGGATTATTTTTCATTATTTAAATTGATTATTATATATGATGAATTCTTTGGAATGGTATGATGTAGTTGGGTCCTAGTTATAGATATTCCCTCAATGCATTGGTTGTCTCATGAGATGAAATAGTTGGCCAAATAGATGAGTTTTTACCCGATTGTTAAACTATCATATGAATGTTCTTGATGGTACTAGTTCCATGTACCTGTGAAACATAACATAAAATAATTAATCATTTCCTTTATTTATATTCAGTTATTATTAATCCATGATTTTTTTGTCAACATATCTATAGATACATTTCATTCTTATTTTATTGATTTTGATTTCATGAGCTTCAGCTTCTTACCGTTCCATATTGATATTGCCTTATCTAGTAATTTGAATGAAAATTATTATTAGTTATTTAACATTCTAGTTCAATTTATTTCTAATTATTTATTATTTCTTTCTCTTTAGTTACCTATAATGATCATTTGTGAATACACTTATTAGGTTTATCTTTCACAAGGTTATAAAGAATAATATTTGAATAATTTCTCAAAGAAGTAGTTTTTTTCTTTTAATTATGCATAGTGTTTGTGTTTTTAAGTTCACAATGTATTATAGTTATCATCTATAAAATATATATTTCCAAGACTTCTATGTTGATCAGTGTTTTGGGTTTTAATTTCTTGTAATCATTCCAATTCCTAAAATAATGCATTGGATCTTGGCTTCTAGGTCGGGGAGTTAAATAGTGGGAATTATGGGTGGAAATGGATAAAAAATGAGAGGGTTAAAATTGATCTTATCTACAAATCCAAATGTTTTTCCTTTCTATGGTTATAGATATGGGTGCTATAAATTTCATGTGGAAAACTCAAGGAGGTCAATCAAGGTCATAGCCAAGGGAGATCCATAAGTGGCGGAACATATAGTCATGCAGGGAAAGGAATATGGAAAAAATGGATGCTTCTTATTAAGAAATGAATTCTTATTATTGATTATGGTACTATGGTTTTTCACATGTGGAGGGAGTGAAATATGGTAGTAGAAATTTTAGCTATCAAATTGAAGATAAATTATTCTCTCATTATTTTAAATGGTATTGGTAATTCTCCGAAGGGTTATAACATCATTGTTAAATAAGATGCATTATGAATCCACTATTTCTTTCCCATGTGAGTTTCAAACTCATGTATCATCAATTTATGAATTTATTATATTTTATACATATCCTTAATGTATATCATATGGTTATGTTCCCTAATATATTTTTTCATAAATCTTATTCCCATGGTTTCTACTAAGATTACTTAGATACAAACTGTAGTGACCCTGAACCTAGTATCCTAGAGATAGTTCCTTATTTATTACATTAGCATGAGATACATGGAATCACAATCCAAAGGACTGGATATTTTTATAGCCCTGGAAAACTAGATATATACATGATTCCCATATTAAATTATAATACACTAATTACTACAATAAATTGGTAATATCATTTTTCCATTTATAATATTCTTGAATATAATTTTTCTAACACTTCATGGATTATTGGGGAAATAAAAATTGAAGGGTGAGCTCAATTTATCAGTAATGGTTAAGTACAATGGAATCTATCATGAATTAATGAGAATAATCAATATATATGGTAAATAAATTAACACATATTCCATATAAATAATTTGACTAGTATAAAAATAGGGAAATGTTAATAACTGAAAACACATTCCATTAATCAACAACATGATTATCATAGTTTGAAAAGTTTTGATCAATATTGAGAGGTAAATAACATACACCACATGTCATTTAATAAATATCTGTGCATGAAATGCATCCATAGATAATACCATTACGAAAATAGCAGGGATAATAATAAATGAATTAAAAATGAACTAAATTCTTAATTTTTGGATGTCAGGTTTACAAATAACATTATACCTCTACCATTAGTACCTATCCTTGAGACAGTTTAAAACTGATGGGTAGAAACCCATTTATCTTAGGATATCCTCCTAATTCATCCCATGATATGATCAATGGATTGAGGGGATATATATAAATGGTCTCACCCATTTCATTCATGTCCAAATAATTTCTCATATTTCGAATAATTGATTTAATTAATTAAAAATGTGCCTTATCATCAAATATCCATATTGAGTAAAGAAGAAATATTTATCAATATTTCCTTAGATAAAAACATGACTTTAAAAATAGAAAATTGTTTGTAGAAATGAAATATGGATTAAAAAATAAACATATCCATGATAAATAATATGGATATTTAGGTGATATTTAATGTCCAGTTATTATTGTAAAGTGAGCATTTTAACAGAATGTTATTAACTACAAAAATTAATTAAGGAATTGAATGTTAATATTATCATTCATAAAAAATCCTAAACTATTCATTGGAAGAATAGATATGGAATAAATAAAAAATAAACCCATTAGATTATATATAAAATAAATTATTATTATCACTGAAAAATATAAATACCATAAAAAGATATTTAAAAACATTCTTGGGGAAAATATACTTTTCATTTTAAAAATTACTTAATAAACCGTAAATTTTTTTAAAAATCCATTTCTTTGAAAATAGATTTTAAAAACTAATAATTTCATGGAAATTAGGTAAAAATATTTAATTCAAAATAAAATTGTAAAATTGAAATTTATTCTTTAATAAAATGCCAGTTTTGAATGTGCGTAATTACATATATGACTTGTAAGTTACAAAAACATTTTTTTTCATTACAAAAGTGATATAAAAGATCCTTGTTCAAAAATTGAAATTAATGTTCCTCTAATTTTTTTGTAAAAACTAAAACAAGGGTAAACATTTCTATAAAAAATAATTTTTTAAATGTTTAAGAACACTTTGGAAAACATTTTTAGAAATCAATGTTTTTTGATAAAAATTGATTTCCGACCAAAGATAGAAATAAAGTTATATTTTAATAAAAACATTTTTTCAAACATTTTAAGTACCAATGAGTGTGAAAATATTATTATTAATTGAAATATAATGAAAAAAAAGATGAGGATTAAATTAAATGGTTTTATTATACAATGAAAAAATAATTTCATTCAATTTAAATATAATTATAACCATCACGATTAAAATTAGAACGGGAAAGAAGCCCTTACAAAGATCATAATATTGATGTGATAATTAATCAATGAATCAATTATGTGAATCAAATATAAATCCACATAAAATAAGTGGAAATAAAATATAATATAATCATATTTAATTATATACATAATCATTGAATATCAACACCAATAAATATGTATCACAATCTAATGAAAAGAAATGAGTTGTGAATTATTTACCACTTGGTAACTTCTAAATCAAATACCCTTGGAAGAAATAATTCAAATTTAAGATTAAAATAAAATTAATTCTTAATTAATAGATATATTACATGTCAAATGGAATGTATATACACCATATAAAATAAATTATGTGCATAATAAGAAAATATTTATCGATGGTGGGAAATTTACACAAAGCCCCTTACCTCATGATTCTATTTGATTAAACATGATTTTTTCTCTTTTATAGTGGTTATATTAATGTTAATAACTTATAAATAAAATATATTAATATTTATAATATCATATATGATCTGTTTATAGAACATTATCACCCTTCCGTTAATAGTATTTCATTATTTTCATTATTTTGGGTGTTAATTACCTTATTTTATCATGCATGTTTCGTTATGAAAGATCTAGTTTCTATACATATTATAATATAATTTATAATATATAATAGTAATAATTTCATAATTATCATATTAATATGACAATTATACTTTTAATACCATTTATGAAAATGGTTTTTGAGAAATGAAGTATTGTGCGATCATGGAGATGGTAGGCCGTACGTATGCATGAGTAACATTTCCATTTTTCAACAATCATTATGAAGAGAATGAAAGTAATATTTTATCATTCAAAAATTATCATAATATTTTAAATACCAAATTAATTACTAAAACATACCTATATATATTTCATTCTTGTGGTGTGATGACGAAAATAGAGTTACATCGTTTTGTGAAGGTGGTAATCCACATATACACGAATGAAGTTATCATATTTCAATTAGTGAAATGTTAATAATGAAAATTTTATATATTTTATTTTATTAATGTTATAAATTTAAATAATATCATTATTATTTCATTTATATCACAAATAATCATTAACTTTATCCATATCACATTCTGTGAAAAGCATTAGTGAAAGGCGAATAGCATTGGTTTCCAGGTGGTAGTCCACCATTCACATGATAAATGTTTTCATATCCCCTATGGAAAGTAAGAAAAGGTATATATGATATAATGAATCTAGATATTACACCCCTGGTTCCACATTTATGTGATGGAATATATTAGGTGGTTTATCCCATTGATTTTGTGGTGTTTTGGGCTCAATGTGTGAATTTTTATAGACTTTTTCTAGGTCACATGGTTACGGTGCATGGTTAGTTTAACTATACAGTCTATGTTTCCATATGTCACATAGTTGTATCATGGTTAAACTTACCACACATATTAAATGTGAATCATGTGATGCCCTCTAATGTGTGTATTTTAAAGAGTTGTGCATTATTTTTTATTTGTTTTAGTTAACTGTGAAACCACCACAAAGAAGGGTATTTTGTACTCTTTTATTTTTTAAGTAGGTTTTCTTCTCTTGGAAACCACACTCAATTTATCCAGACCTAAATTATTTTCAGGGAGGAATTTCCTTATCTAATGACCCATCAATGTGATTCAATGGTGTGTTCTTGTTGATTCTTCATCAGATTATAAAGGTTGAGGAATATTTCTCCTTTCTCATTGGGATTCACCCATTTTCCTCTTCTCCTATAACCCTAGTATCCATGTTTGTAATATTTTTATTCCTAGGGTGGATAACATATAGGTTTTTTCTTCCTCATAGTTTTGATTCATTGTAGGATTATGTGTTAAGTGGATTTAATTAAAGGAAACATGATTATTCCACTTGAGGTATGTGTTTCCGAATCATTGAATTTTAATTAATATTTCCATTATTGAATTATGATTTAAATGTGTTTTAAATTTAAATTATTTATGTATATTATATGTAGTTTATATTTTTTAAATTTATATAATTTCTAGTTGGGATTTTCCTTTTGAAAATAATTGGTTGATTGCTTTGTGTAATGGAACTTGGTTTTAAAGTGGGGTTTGATGAATTTTTTTTTGAGAAAATTAAAATGAATATTTTATTTGTGAAATTAACTTGTTACTTGGGATTTATCGCAAATAGGGTTTTCTAATTTGGATTCCTTTTTATATTTAATTTTTTTCTTTATTTCAAATGGGTATTTTTGGTTTTGTAAATTGAAAATAAAGTTTCCCTTTACCTATTTTGTTTTTCATGGAAGTGTTTATTGTTTCCTTTTTAATTTTGTTTCAATACAATAAAATTGAAATAGGGATTTATATAAGTATATGATATATTTTAAGGCCTAGTTGGGACTTGTGATGTGATCTTGATTATTACCATATTGAACCCTCTTGTTTGTTGATGGTGTTTATGTTATCCTTGTAATCAATTTTGGTGATGTGATCATGGAATTGTATTACCACTTTATCCTTTTTAAAGTGGGTTTTCCAAAAAGTAATTGTCTTATTCGTAATACATGCACTTAATGAAATGAATAAAATAGGTTTAATGGTTTTAAATGGATTTATAAAATGAATTTAGAAATAGTTTTACATTGTTTACGGTATTTTTAAAATGTTAATGTTGTTTGTGAAAATTGGTTGTAATGTGACTAATGGTTTTTGAATTATGAACTAATGCTACACTCACCAATTTTGGGTGGGCCATACTAAAACTCCAAACACCCTAGTGCAGCATTGTTATTTGGGGAAAGGACTGATTCACTTTAAAAAAATGGTATTGACATGGAATTCCATATCATGTATGGGAAGGTGGTACATGATATTTTGAGTCTTGGTTGGATTCATAGATAGATAATTTATGTTTTTTGACCTGTGTTCTAAAGGATGGGATGGTTTGACATAAAATTTTGAGTCCTAGTAAAATTCATTAACCAATTTTCCAAGTTTTCTAACCTATGACCTAATAAAAGAGATGGTTAGGATTAACGTTTTGAGTCGTAGATGGATTCATGGACTGATGCGCAATGTTTTCCAACATGTGACCTAATTGTTGGGATGAATGAACATGACATTCGAGATCCTAGTTGGATTCTTGGACTAAGGCTCCATGATATCTAACTTGTGACCCCTATGAAATATGTTTTGGTTACCCAGACTAATGCTCTGCATTACAATGGATTAACATAATAGATATATTAGTTACCTTGAGTTTTTTTATTCTTTGATGGGATTTGTTAATGTGTTGATCCTATTTTGGTTTAGTCATGTTATTGACTGGTTTTATTTCTTCAGTTTTTTGGATTATTTAGAAACTTCTTTGGTTTTGTTTTATCATTGTTTCCCTAATTTCCTTTTTTATCTTTTATTCGGTGAGTAAAATATTTTTATGGAAAAGAGTGAAATGGATTTTAATATGGCTCACTAGGTTTGAATGATTTTGAAATTACTTAAACCATGTGCGAGATCATTATTCAAAAGTATGGAGTTTTAAAAGAGATACAGTTAGAACTATAAATTGGAATGGTTTTTGTAAAAACCATACTATGGAATTATTTTAAAATGAAGTGATCTGATGAAACTAATCTATAATATTTGGATTTTTATATATTATGTAAAGGAGAATGAAAAACTATTTTTCCTATTATTTACAAAAGTTAAAACACGGTTTCTTTATAGAAAGAAATGAATTGGAATAATGGTTGTATCCTACTAGATTCATCCCACAAATTACATACTCATTTTGGTTGGTATCTAGTCTTTTTGTATTATGCAGGTTCATCCAGGTTTTGGATTTCACCAGAGATCTGATTCTGTCATTCTTTGGAAGTGGGTGTTGTTATATTGATTATGGTGACTTGAGAGTCACATGGAGTTGGTGATTAGAAATTCAATTTTATGGAATTGGTTTGATCGAGATATTTATCATATTATTTAGTAATTATTTTTTTTCTTGTGATATAGTTTTATAATTCAGATCGGTTCTTTATTTGATACACTTGGGTTTTTGTTCTCATCCTTGGTTCCTTTTCAAGTTGGTATCTTAGTTTTCTTCTTGAGATTCAGGTGTGATGGGTTATAATTTTATGAGTAATTTTCTATTTATTTTTGGTATAGGTATTTACCTTGTGTCTACCCATGTGTTTTTGGAGAAATGTGGTTTTTTTGGATAATATAGAATGTGGCTCATGGTTGGCCAACTGTTATGGGAAACTGTGCACCCTTGCCCTAGAAACCTTGTGAGCGATGATGGTTTTGGGAAGTGATCTGTCATAGAGCTTCCACAAGGATATTTAGGCCTTGCAGGCTATGCTTTTGGTAGGTATATATTAGTTAGAGAGGGGTGAATAGTCACCTCTTGTTTTAATAAACAGTGCGGGCTTACCATTTGACAATTCCAAATAATTAAAATTTTGATTTTACTATCCCACCCTCCATCAAAATAAACCCCAAATCACCCAATTTTTTCCCCCTCATGATTTCCTAAACTATTAGAACCTCCCCCTTCTTCCTTCATCCCATGGGCTCAAGTTTTGTAGGATTGTTTTCTTGGATTCTTCAAGATACCATCAATTAAGACTCTTCTCTCTTGGTTTCTATCCCTTTTCTGCGGTTTTCTTCCACTTTCATATGGGATTGAATTCTCCATTGGTGATGGTGTCCTTTTTATGGTTATATATTAATCTATTGGGATTGATCTTGTTTTTTAGGTTTAATATTACCTCTAAATAGTGTGGTTTATATGAGGTTGACGTTTTCCACCATTTTTTGGATACTCTTGGTTCAAGGCTAGTTTTTTTATACTTAAAAATTGTTTTGTAATTTTCATATGATTTCATTGTTTCATATTTATTTTCTATGGATTATATATGAGATGAAATTTTTTTTTGAAAAGAATCAAGGTTTCTTGGAATTGAAAAATGTTTTTTTGGAAAATGGGCTATGTTTCATGTGTGTTTCATATGTCTCATTTTGTTTTGTGCCTTGGATGTGTTTATAAAATGTGCTGATAATGTGAAACCCTTTTAGTGAATTTTCAATGTATTTTATAAATTATGTAACATGTCTAGAATATTTTTAATGTGGTGTGGAACATGTTTTTAGTTGGTTTTTGCGTGCGTTCGAATGTAGAAGTTATTTTGGTTGTACAAATGTTTATTTAGTGTGCTTGTTTATATTACTTAGATTATGTGAATGAAAGAGGTGATTCATGTGGCATGTGTGGTGAGAAATGAGCACAAAGGCAATCATAGGTTATTATGTTGGTATAATAGTACTTATATTCTAGTTATTCGTAGTTGGCTTTAGCCTGGTTTCACTTAGCAGGATTGACGATTACAACACTATCTAAAAATTTATGATGATTGAAGACCACTGCGCCCAATGGGCTTCCCCTCTTAGTGGATTGTGTATGAGAACACTATTATTAATGGTTGGTATGCCACGTTTCACCGAGTAATAATGTACCTAGTGTATCATTTCTAGCTATTTGATATATGGATTTCCCATGTTTGGTGATCACTTGGGATATCATACATTCCATCGGCATGCTGTATACTTTGTTGGTTATTTAAAAGATATCATATTTCTATTAAAAAAATTCCTATAAATTTTTTGTTGTTTTTATTTTAATAAATCCAATTTTATTTTTTTATTATAATTTTTTTATCATGAAATATTATGTTGTGTGGAATCCTATTGGTCTATTACTCACTCCCTACATACCCCCTTAGGTGTAAGTTGTCTTGGTCATGTTTGAAAAAGTTAAAGTAAAGGAGATTGAATATGGTATTTTGCGTTGATAGAGGTATCTAGTGTGTGGGGTTGATGGTCATGGATTGAGGATGATGATCTTCTGTTCATGTGGTCATTTTATTGGATAGTTATTGTTTCTATTTTTTGTTGTAGACCATTTTTTTAATGTGTTAAACATTTAATCTGGAAAATTTGTTATGCCATGTTTCGTTGGTGTTTTACAGTTTTGGTTTATTTATATCTGTTGGTTGTTTATGTATATGTAAATGGGTAAAATCATTCCCATGGTATTATTTTGATACCCAGGCACTATTTTCTGGCCAGTGGGTGTCAGTAACGCCCTTCTAGCCCTGCCACGGACTAGGATGTGGGCCAGTTCAGATGATATCCTGAATTGTTTTGTGAAAAAATCGTATCAAAGGAGGTCATGATCTTTTGTGTCTTCTTTTAGAATGAGTCTCAGTAGACTGGATTTAGGAATATCAGGGGCTGATGTTCTAGTTACGAGTAAGGTGCCTTACCAACATAGCTCGTGACAGGACTCGTGTTACCATGGTAAGTCTTGTTTCTTTTGGTTCTTTTAGGTTTCTTATTCTTGGAAATGAAAAGGGAGTTGGGATAATGTTATTTGATAGATCACTGGGCCTAGAAATCCATGTGGAGATGAAGACATGGTCCTAGAACACTCTATGTGACAGTGGATAATTGGCGTATAGTCTCCAACCATATGTCCAACTCACCCATCATTACTAGTTTTCTCTTGAATTGTTTTGTGTCCTCTTGGGTTCCGATAGTTATTTTAAAAACCCATTATTTGGAATTTTGAAAATTTTATTTGATATTGAAAAATGAATTTTTGATCTTTATCAAAATGAATCTATAGAAAATTTCATTATAGGGGAATGATTTTATTTTAAAGTGGGAATGAGTGTATTTAAAATTGTGTTTTTTTAATAGAAACAATGAAGCTTATGAAAAATTTGTTTTTGAAAGAAGAATAATTTTTTGTAGAGGGATTGGTATTTATTTTTCTAAACGAATTTTTATCAAATAGGGATGAGTTTTTCGTGGACGAATTTCTATATTAAAAATATATTATTAATAAAATTTGATTTTTTGAAAGAATAAATCATTCAAGGTGGGTTCTCAAAAATAAATTTTAAAAGGGATTTTTTGAAGTGTTGAAGTGTGTTTTGAATCATAAAAAATGATATTTGAAAATACATTTTAATGGGATGTATTTTAATTTGATTATATTACGGAGTTTGAAAATGGTTTTTTATTAGGTATTTAGTGAATATTTGAAAAGTATTTTGAATGTTTGAAATGGAAATCAAATTAAAAATATTGATGTTTGGGATGAAGGTTTATTTTTTTAAAGTGGAAAATTTTTGTTTTTTATTTGTTATTCTCATGGGTGACCACATGCAGAGGATATTTGTTGAATGAGGATGAGTTCCCAATTAGGCACAATAATATGAACATGTTAGACTATATGAGTAACCTTTGGAAAATGTGCAACCCACCAGTCCTAGATTAGTTTCAAAGAGTTGATTTAATATAAAATTTGATGTTTTAGGAACCAGTAGTCTGTAGTGTGATTACTTTTGATTTGATAATGTTTCTTGTGTTGTGTTTTTAGTTAAATAACTCCTATGTTTGAATGATGTTTTACGTTTGTGCTCTTTTCAATGAGCTAGTTTTTTGGATTGTGCATAGTGGGTTATTCTGAAAAATGTTTCAGGAATACATGGGGTTCGTTCACTCTACATGTTTTTTATGGTTTATATTGGATGATGGAATAGATTTATTTTGTCTTTAGTTTCCATCATTGGCTACCACATGTCACCATAAATAATTCATTCATGTTGGAAGTGAAGCCATGGGTGATTCTCTATTGGAAAACCCTCTCATTGATCAATGTAAGGAAATTCTTCTTGAGCATTAGATGTTGAATATACCTCTCTCTTTTTCGGTTAAGTATATATCCTCATATTGGAAGAGTATATGCCAATGAAATTGAAGTAAAACCTAGTTTCTTAAGTTTCATGAATCATCAAAGGTGAATTTTTACACATTTAAGCCCGAAGGTACTTCCTAGAAGTAGTGAATGGAATTTTAGTGAGGAGAGTTCAATGTGTCCGGATGGTGTTGGTGCTGGTCGAGGTATAAGAAATACTAATAGTTATTTTAACAGTTTATTTTGGGGTGAGATATTTTTATTTCTTCCTTGTTGATGGTTTGTGTTTATGAGGCTATCATGTCTGAATGCTCTAAAAACCTATTATACATGTGGATTCTCAAATAACTGGTAGAAGTTCTACAAAGATTTTTCCAGGAGGTGTCATGGAGCTGAGTCCACTTATTAAAAGATATCCCAACCCATTTTATGAAGAGTTCTATGTATGGGGATTCGTTTAAATTTGCTTCCATTTTAATTTCATTGAGTTATAGTGGTCATGTTTGGTGGATATTTTTAGTGACATGTTTATATATCATTGAAAGGTAGATGTTATGAAATCTTCTATGAAAATATGTTTTAATAGAAACATGATTTCTTTCAACAAATTCTAAATTTGTATCTTTTAGGTGGAAGTGTCTTCCAATTGTTCTTCTTCCCATTGTTTCTATTTCTAAATAGAAAGGTTTGATGTGTGTGTATCCTCTAAGTCCTTTTCACAGTGATGTTCCATGTCAAGGAGAAGTGTTTATAATTGTGTGTTGTGTTTTTTTAGAATTTATTGGGTTTCCATGTGGATTATTGTGGAATCGAGACAAGGTGTTTTGATCTGGGGTCTAACCCTCACTACGAGTCAGGATATGCTTCAAACATAAAGTCTCTTTCCATAGGACTCATAGTGATGTCGATTCATAGTCATGAACCAAGAATATTTTTAGGGACCTTATTCCATATTAGTTTCTAGTTATAGATGGTGGTAGCTCATTCTTCTTTGTTGTAACCATCCGTTTAGATTGGAAAGGTACCATTTTTTAGGTAGTGGAATCAATTCCTAGTTCTTCATTGTGATCCATGTGGGTGGAAGTTTCCAACTTGATTTTACGCATATGTTGTTGTCTCATTTCCTTGAACTCTAGTGGTCTGGCCTTTTTATAAGAAAAATGTTTGTTCAGTTGTGCTTGTTCAGCTGACCTCGTGGACTAGTTTTAGTTTTAGCATGTCTCTTGGGTTGGTGTTTCTATCATCATGTTTTTCCATGTTGTAGATATTATACTCACCCTTGTTTTTTAGTCTATGAATAAAGTTCCTTAGTTGGAATATAATGGGTCTACCATGTGTAATTGGTCCAGTTTTTTAAATTGGTTGGTTCTTATAGTGGGGAGGCCCACCTTGGTTCTTGTTGAAATACCTTGGGTGCAAATAAGTGTTATCGTGCTTCTTATGGTGGAGATTTTGTTCGAGAATACCCATGTTAGAAATCCAGAATCATTTTCTAGTGTTGCCTCAGTAGTGGGTAGCCTCGGTCTGAGCTACCCAATATTGAGTTAATTTGGAGAACAATTTGGGGTTAGAGTGCGTCTAATGTGGTTTTTAGAGTAATAGTGGAGAATTATTCATCCCGAAATGGTTCATATTAATATTTTCATTTCATGTGAGAGGTATGAGGTTCATTTGGTAATTTATGATGTTTCCTTAGCCTGAGATGTTTGATTATGTGTTTTGAAATTCCATTTCTTTTGGCATCGATAAACTATAGGTGTTATAGATTTGGGGGACAAGAGACATATGGTGGGAGTCTGTTCCGGCATACCTTGTTTATTCTTGTAAATATTTATCTTTGTGTTTGATTTCCTTTCATTCTTCTCATTTGATGTTTGTGGGGAATATCCTTCAGCTATAGAAGAGTATCATTTCATGTTTTTATATAAGACATGGAATGGATATATTTGGGTTGAAAGAATTATGGAAGGGAGAATTGTCACACTCGGGTTTTTGTTCTAGTTATTGGTTTTAGTTCATGTTTGGGACTCAGTTTCTCTCTTGAGAGCTGGGTGTGATGAGTTTCAATTTTTTGGTAATTTTCTATTTATTTTTCGTATATGTCTTTCACTTGGGGAATCTCATGTGTTTTTTATAAATGTTGATGTTTTTGGCCCATGCAACATTTGGAGCACCATTGGTGCATTGTTAGGGGAGACCTTGTTCCATGCATAGGTTACCATACATTAGACGATGGTTTTATGTTGTGAGATACCCCATGACATCTGTACTGTATGTCAGGAAGTGAAGTCCAACCTTGCAGTAGATGTATCTTGGGCATAGTGCGGTACACCGTCACCATATAGTTTGACAAACCGTGGGGGCTAACCATGCGACCAGTTTATATCATTCACATTTTGATTTTACAATCCTACCCTTATTCAATATAAAACCAAATCACCCATTTCTCTTTCCCTTTGGGATTTCATACCCTATGTGCACCTCCCCATTCATTCTTACTTCCTTGGGATCCATTTTGGTTGGCGTTTTGGCTTCGATTCTTTAATATGCTGTCAATTATGTCTCTTATCTCTTTGTTTCTCACCTATTTCAAGGGTTTTCTTCCTATTTTTTGGTCTTTCACTTCTCTAGAGTAGGGTGTAATTTTTAAAGTTTGATATTAATATTTTAGGTATTATATTGATTTTCGGGGTTTAATCATACCTCTAAAGATTGTGATTGAGATGTAGTTGAAGTTATTCACTATTTTCAAGAAGCTTATTAGATAAAGGTAAGAGGTTCCATGTTTAAACATTTTTTGATGAATTTAATGTGATATCTTTATTTTTTATTGAAGTTTTAGGGATTATATATGTGGTTCAAAACTCTTTTAGATAATATTCATGGTGTTTTTGTAATGAAAAATGAATTTTTAAGGAATATAGGCAATGTTCAATGTGTATTTCATATTTACCGTTTTGTTTTATGCCATGGATGTGTTTGGTAAAATTTGATGATAGTGATAAAACATTTCTCTTAATGTTTAAGTTATTTTATAAATTAAGTAACATGTTTAGTAAATTGTGAATGTGGTTCAGAAATTTTTTTGAATTTGTTTTGGTGTGAGTTCAGATTTAGAAGTGATTTTCACTATGGAAATAGTGATTCAATATGAATGATTATATTTATTGGAATATGTGAGTACTAGTGGGGATTCATGTACCATGTCAGGTTAGAAATTATAGCATTGGGAATCCTACGTGACTAGTTCTATAGACTAAGACTCGTATTCTAGTGATTTTGATATGCCTTTGGCCCAATTTCACTTAGAAAAATTGACGATGACCACACTAACAAAACATTGATAATGATTGGAGACCACTAGGCCCATGATATTTACCCTCCTAGTGGATCATGCATGAGAAAAATGTTATTTGTGGTTGCTATTCAACATTTCACAGTGATATGATGTACCTTGTGTCCCATTTCAAGCTATTGAATATAGATATTTTCCTTGACTTGGTGATCTCTTAGTATATCTCAATTATTATCGATATCTAGTATACAATTTTGGTGATTTTAAAAGAAGCTTTTTTTCTTTAAAATGTTATTTACTATAAAATATTATTATTATTTTATTTTAATAAACCCACATGTTTATTTGTTTTATTATTCTTATATCATGGAATCATTTTTTTGTGGAATCTTACTGGTTTGATCCCACACCCTACGTACACCCTTGGGGGTATATAGTCTTGGTCATGTTTCAAAAAGGAAAATGAAAAGCATTTTTGGATGGTGGATTGGGTTTCTTGAGGTCTTCATTGTGTGGGTTGATGTTGGTGGCTTGAGGATGATGCTCATATTTTCATGTCGTTGTTTGTTGCGATAGTTCTTATTACACTTTTTTATTGTATCTCATTTTGGTTTTTGTTTAAATGTGATACAAATTAAATCTGGAAAATTTGTTATGACATGTTTTGTTGTTGTTCTCCACTTTCAGTTTATTTATAAATTTTGGTAGTTTATGTATATGTAATCATGTGAAGTCATTCACAATGTATTTTTTTGAAACCCCATAACTAGTTTCCATCCCATGGGGACCAGGAACACCCTTCGGTCCATTCCATGGATTGGGTAGTTACTAGTTCAAATGATGTCCCACCTTGGTTCGTGACATTAATTATATGATATGTCATCTAGCACGTAGTTTGTGGTATACTATTATACATTTTTTATGTTTTTATTTGGTTTTATTAGGTTGAAACTTTCCCTAATTTTTATGTTTGATACCATTGATACATTTCATCATTCTAGGGGGATCAGGGACACTCCTTGGGTATGTGATGGGCAGGCTCGGGAATTCAATGGATGAATATCCCATTCCAGTTTTTTACAAAATGGTATCATAGCCCAGGGTTTCTTATAAAGGGTACTAGGTTCATGAGAAACCCTCATTGTTATTTATGTTGGGTCTGGGTTGTCTAGATACTAGGATTTTCATTGGGCCTTAGGTGGAGTGTATGGATAGGGGCCTAGATAGACTTTCATCACACTGAATCTCAATTTTCCATGGTATTATCCAGATTTAGTTTTTATATTGAGTTTATATTTGTATGTTTTGACAGATTTTTTATATTTTGAGATGATTCTTTGATCCTAGTTGAGTGTACCAGTGATTTTAGGGGTCATTTTTAGTTTCAAAGATGAAAATGGTGAAGACAACTTGCTCAAATTGTTAACACAAATGGTCTGGTAAATCACGCGGTTTACATGCAACATGGTACTTGAGCCACGATATTTATTGTTGCACGGTTTCATCATGTTTTTCTATCCAATGTGGCAAAACTATTCATAGTGAAGTTTCCCCTTCGAAATTTTATATTTTCTTCTCTTTCTAAGTAGATTGACTCAAATAAAGTATTCCAATGGTTAATTATCCTATATGGGAGTTTTAATGGTGATTTTAATGAAAATTAGTGTCATGGATGTGGTTTAGTATGAAATTTGTGCTTCTGTGTTTATTTTTTACCTTTGGTGACATTGTTATAAAATATAAAAAATCATTTTACATAAGGGGAAAGATAATTTGTTTTTGAATACCATTTTTGGGTCTTTGAATAAAATATGTGTTTTTGTTTCTGAAACCAAAACATGGAAATATTTTTTTATTTAAAAATATTTTTTCTCAATAATGTATAATTTTGTAAATCCCTTAAATTCATAATATTGATGTTTTAAGAACTATTTTATGAAAGGGTTTTCCTTGAGAATGGTTATTTCAAATAGCTATTTTGAAATTATTTTGGAAAATAGTGTTATAATGATTTTTTTGAAAATTTGTGTTAATATTTTGAAATAGAAAATGGTTTATAGTTTATTTAAATGACTATTGATACAGGTGGGCCTTAGTGATGGGTTTTATTTTTGAGAATTGAGAGGTGGAAAAAGGAAGGACTTTCAAATGTGATTTTCAAAGAGGTTTGATTCTTATTTTCAAAATTTGTTTTTAAATAGTATTTTTCCATGGTTCCCTTGGTTATGGGGATTCTTGTTTTTTTAAAATAATGGGTTGTTTGTATAATTTATTCTGATGGTTGTTAAGTGCCTCCTAGAAATGTCTTGATGGGATATAGAGTGTTTTTCAGAGGGATTTACATTGGAGACCTCTATTCCTTTGGTATTGAGCTCCTCCTTTTTTGATATAATTCAGTGAGTGCATGGTAGTAAGAAAATTCCATATTCCCAAGGATTAACCCTTAAATGTAAGATTTAATATGTTTTTTAAATGTGTTGAATGTGGAATTCTTTTTTAATTGAAAAATGGTTTTCAAATGAATTTTAGCTGATATATGAAATGTCATGTATTATCAAATTTTAAATACTAGTTTTATTTTTTTATGGGAATTAAATCGGGTTTATCCACTTTTGGGTCAAGAAATGAAATCGAAATTGTTTTCTCCAACTTTTAAAGGTCTTCTTAGATGATCAAAGTGGTAGTTTAAAGTCCCTAGTTCTTTGAAAATGTTGAAAAAGTGTTATAAAAATATTTTAATGTTATAAAATGATTCAAACATAATTTAGTCATGTTATGAAAACTTAAAAGGGGTATTTTAAGACCTTTGATGGGTTTAAAGGAAAAATGTTTTGGTTTCTTGAATTTTTATTCTCTGGGTTTTTGAAAACTCATTTGGAATATGTTTTCCAAAATTTAATTCAAGTGATTGGTTTTAAAAGGAATGTTTTAATGGGGACTTAAAACAATAATACGTAGAACCATCGGTGTATTTTTAAATTGAATATGAGATTTAAGATTTAATTTAACCTTAAATATGATTGTAGAAATTATTTATAAAGTAGTTTTGGAAAAGAAATGTGTTGTAATTTAACTTGTTTTCTTGGAAATGTATGTGATTAGCCAAAATGATCATTGGCTGGTAACATTTTTTTTCTTGGAAATGGACCTCTTTTGGTGTTTTTTATTCAAAATGTGTTGATTTAGGGAAATGTTATTTTCAATCGGTTGTATTTTAATTCACTTAAGAGTTTTTTGTGAAATTCATGGGTGTGGTTGGATTTTATATTATTTTGGTTTGTGTGATTACCATATAGCTTTTTTGATGACTTGGATTGAGCATATACATATGAATTTTTATTTGGCGGAATTATTTTAAATCTTACAACGTTTCCTTATATCGTGTCTTATTTTAAGGACAGTTTCGTGGAAATGTGGGAATATGTGAATTTGGTTTCGGTACATGGGTAATTAGGATGGATAAAACCTTTGGTTATTTGATCACTCGACGGTTCTAGTTTTATAGGGTTAAACCTAGTATGGTGTTTCATTTTTAGACCCTATATTACGCCTAGAGTATTGTGACCCATGTCAGGTCCCATATCATCTCTTATTGTAAAGTGGCTTGAGGTTATCCCTTGTCGAGGTATGTGGTAAGATTTTTTATGGATCGATCATGTGGGTGTTGATTCATTTGAGTTGGTATTCCTCTGAGGGAGTGAGAGCTTGTTTCTGAGTGTTATTTTGCGCTTTTTGGATATGTTTATAATAGATATTGGTTTTGTTTGATGTGTTCTCTTTTGTCACACTATTTAGGAGAAATATAAATGGTTGGGTGACATGTGCTCAATATCCATTTCCTTTTATATCTTATACCAAAAATTATGGTTGTATTATTATTGGAGAATCTTCAAATAATTTTGGTTTTGGTGGATCAATTATAAGAATTTTTTTCTTTTTAGTTACTTCATAGGGACCTCTCTAGTTTTTCCTCATCTAACTCACCTCTCATTACAGAAGGTTTGTTGTGTCTTATTCATTTGCTATAGTATTTAAATAAGACATTCTGGGGATGAAATTGGAAATGTGTGGAATGTCTGAAACCCCTAGTTTATCATTTATGTGTGGGTATTTTTTAAGTGGTTTATCCCCTTAATTGTGAGGAATATGGGATGAATGGTTGATTTTTTGGGGACTTTTTCTAGGTCTCATAGTTATAGAACACTTTTACTGTAACCATGTAGCATAAGTGTACAGATGTTGCACAGTTTTTTAATTGTTAAAATAACTATGTTATCTAAGTGTGCATCTCATGTATCTCTTCATAGTAGATATTTTAATGATTTTCACAAGGTTTTTTTAACTGTGTGAGTTAACCATGCATGTAACAAACTGAGTTATTATATATAAAATTCCCCTTGTATTTAATTTTAATGTCTTATTATGTAATATAGTTATATAAAACACATAAACTTATTTGGTTTCATTATATCCTAGATTATTTAATTGACCATTATGAATCATTATCATTGATAATATATCCATTTAAAAATGATGACATGACTAATATAAATATAGGGTTTTAACAAATCCAATTGACATAGAAAAAAAAGAAGTGATGGCCTCAACCAGTAGGATTGTACCCTATGAAGACCATTTATCATAGCTTCTGAGAGAAATAGAATTTTGGTCATTCTCTTGACCAATCCTAGGATGATATCCACCAACTTAAGCCTGAGAGAAACCATTTGTGGGATAAATTCAAGCTTATATATATTAAGCACCAAACAATTTTTTTTGAATAGCTCTATGAAAGTCTCACAATCACACACCTTACCCATAGGGAGTTTACTGGTGTACTAAAGGGATATCTATCAGGACCTTATAAATGGGATTATGAATAATATTTTTAATATAATAATGCATATATTTAAATCCTATTATTGTAATGTTATAAATTTTTATTATTTTGATTCAATAAAACAAAAATAATATATTCCATAAATAATAATATTCAATTAAGGAAATTATTTTGATTAATAAATAGATTTTTGAAAAAAATATTATATTAAATATATATTTTTAATAAATGTTTTTTTGAAATACAAATTATAATATAATTTTTATGAAGTCAAATGTAATTTTTATAAGGGTTTGAAAACTATTATTGTCCAAAAACACATCATTTCATAATAAAAGAAAATTTTATTTCAAAACATAAAATTCAAATATTTAGATAATTATTCAGATAAAATAAATAATACTTTTTCAATCAGAATGTTGAAATTATCCAATGGTTAATTTTTTGAAATATTCTGAAATAGTCCGTCATTCGGATTAAAATTGAATACCATATAATTGTACTCTACGCATTATGATATCATAATGAATCAAAAGAGATTTAATAAATACTATAAAAGGGATCAAAAAAAATATTTACATTCCCTATAAAATAATTTTATTTTATTTTATTTTTATTTATTTTATAACTCCATTATGAATCCTCCAAAGTTATAAACATATTTTATTGTTTTAAAATCCATTATTTAGAGTATGAATCACCTCATCATATGCAAGGGTATTATTTTATTATGTTCTACCATTGGAATTATAAAACAATTAATATCATTCCAATTTAGTAGAAACTAGGGATAACAAACATGTTATGGTGTGTGGTTTTGAATATTTTATTATGTTGAGTCCAAAATCAAAATAATAAAGAAACCCCCTATTTTCCTATATAAACCCCCAAAATATATCATTTTTCTTCACTCAAACTCTTATAGTATGTCCATACTCTAGAAAAAAATCTCTATATCCCTCACTAGAGTCCCATAATCTCTCAATAATCCCCCACCAAGCATTTAGAGTCTCACACTCAAGTATGAGATCTCCGACTCTCCTTTTTATTCAAGCACTTATTTTTTGTTATGCTTCTTAATTTCCTTTTGTTCATATTGGGATATGTTCTTCCATATATCACATACAATCCTTCATATTTATACATGATGAGATACCCCTTCCACTCTAAGTAATCCTTCCAATGAAATATTTTTTACACATGTTATCGTGCTGAAATTTTGTAAGAGTTCTCTCTCTTATATTTTCCACTCAATAAATAATTTTATGTTATGCTTGTTTGTTTCCATTTTATTTATTTTGGGATAATTTCTTACTTATCCCCCTTAATTTACATCTACATATAAATTATGTGAGTTCCCTTTTCCTCTCATCAATCTCTCAAAGTATCCTTCATGTATACTCATTACCATGCTGAAATATACCTATGATTCATTTTTTTATTCATGTTTATTCATTAACTTGTGCCTTAAATCTCTAATTTGTAATGTTGAGAAATGTTTTTTAATGACCCTATTACTTACCATTTTATTTATATGTGATTATAGACCTCCTTCACTCCCATCAACTAATTTTTATTAATCCTTATGTAATGATGTTATGCACTCAAAATTTCACCACACTTTTTTTCCTAAAAAAACAATTGTGTAGTGAATACCATAGCCATTTCCTATCAAGGATGTCAAATTAATGCACATATACCTGTTTATTTGGGAAATACATGTATTTATTCCATATTCCTTTATCATGTAATAAATTGTGAAGATGAAATAATTCAAGTTGAATGATCTAGGTGGCATACTTAAGAATGAAATTGAAATAAATGTGATGGATGAACCCATAGTTATATATCACTTCAATGCATTGGGTAATTTTTTGTATCATGATATGTCAATTTGGGATAGGGAGTTAGCCTAATTATTTTATTGTTCATTTTAGACCATGATGTCTTTCAGGTATTTTATTGACCTAGGTTTATGATGTAGTGTTTTATGTTGTATCCACATTTTCATTATTATGAATATCATGATAGATCATGTCTCATTGTTCATGTTTATGATTCATACTCATTTATTATCCATTTAAATTCCAATTATCTATATTTTATAACCTTATTCTTTATTTATACCATTATAGGGCTTTATATCTCACATATTTCTTATGTATATCCATAGGTTATCCCAATCAATTTTAAAATAAATTGAAATTTTAGTTTGTTAAGGAAGATTTCAATAATGTTGTTATAGCCCATGTTCATGATGTTAGGTTATGTACCTTATTCCAAAATTCACAATAATTATAAATTCATTGTGTTGGGTTTTGTGTAATTTTATGTACTTAATCATGAAAAAATTTGTAAAAATTAATAAGGTTATTATAGATGGTATCAGAGAAAAAATTTAGTTATTTCTGGTATTATGATTATAAAACTATAGGAAAATCCATAGGGATAATAATAATTATGAGAAAAAATACGGAAATTTTTGTACGTATATAGTAACTGGTTTAACAAGAAAATAAATCCATTTATTTATACTACATGTTGATGTGGTTCTCATATAGATGGACATAGGGGTAATAACTATAATAAGGTTTTCCATGCTAAACTCAATGTATCCTAGTACATGACAACATGAATAATTATGCACCTGGTTTGATACTGCTAGGGGATAATAATTGGTATATTCATATTATCATTATGAACCATTATTAATTGAAAAACATTGGCATAATATTATATGTTAGGAAAAAAATAATGGATAACATAAATTGAAGCTTATAAATTAAGAAGTTAAGAAAATAAATGTATGTTAGATGTTATCCATTAAATGAAATTAATTTCTTATTTATGTGTTTAATAGTTTAAAATTAATAAAACCTATGTTTATAATGGATATATTAGAACAAGAATCGTAAATTCAAAGGTATGGTTATCATCCATAGTTTTATGCATTCCATCGTATCATGAATGTTTAGTTGGACTATTCAAACCCCAACACAAAGAATGGATGTAGAGTTGTCAGTGAAAACAAAAAATGGGAAAATTATTTCATCTTTAATATAAATATCCTCCCCTATCACAATTTCAAGGATGAACATCACATCTAACCTTGTAACACATTTTTCGTGGATTTTGATGTAATTATAGGCTAGAGTTGTCTTTCCCTATATAGAGCCAACATAACTTTTTGTGATATGGAAATCACTCCCTGTATTGCGAATCAGCCCCTAATATATACATGTTCATGTTGGAGGATAAATATTTTCTATCACCAACATCTCAAGAATGGATATTATTTTCCTATGAGTATGTATATCTAGAACAAATGATCGAGTCTAAGGAACGAACCATCCTTCCAGACATAAATATTGTGACGGAATACACTGATGTGTTTCTCGATGAATTCTATGGTCTTCCTTCTAGCAAAGAGGTTTAATTTTCCATCGAGATCATACATGGGGTATTTACATTATCAAAGACTCCATATAGAATGGAGGCTATGGAACATGAGGATTAAAAGAAAAAACTTCAAAATAATATGGATAATGGGATTATATGTTCAAATGATTCACCAAGAGGTTCACTAGTACACTTCATCACAAATAATGATTGGTCAATGTGATTTCCATTGATTATTATGTGCACAAAAAGATCACGATAAATAAAAATTATCTTATACCACAGATTGAAAACTTGTTCAAGTGGCTATGTGGAGAAAATACTTCTCCAAGGTGGATATGTGGTTAGGATAATACCTAGTTAGGGTGAAGAATTAGGATATCTCCAAGACTATTTTTTATACAAGTTACATACATTATGAGTTAACATTGATGCCTTTCAGACTCACTATGCATTATAAATCATCAAAAACTTTATTAATAGTATCCTTAGAGAATATATAGGTAATATTTTATGTAGTTTTTATAATAGAAGATCAAATATACTCAAAAACCAATGATGATCATGAGGATAATCTCATCACAATGATAAATGCCTTGTGAAATGAGAGGATTTATTCAAAATATAAAAAATGTGAGTTTTAGTGGATGTAGGTATCATTCATGGGGTATATCATCACAATAAATTGGATATATGTGTATCCTTTAATGATAGAATAAATTGAATGATGATAGAGGCCAAAATATGTGATAGATATCTATAAAATATTTATTTATCTGCGTATTATTTTCAATTTATGATAAATATATCACTATTTTCAAACCCTATAACCATGGTAACTCAGAAGTGATTCATGTACTAACAGAATGAGGAATTAGAATAGAGATTCAAGGAATTCAAAAGGAGGCTTATCACCACACTTATGCTCACACTACCCACAAGAGGAGAAATTTACATGGTATTTAGTGATGTTTCAAAGAAGGTCTTGGATTGTGTGCTACTGTAGAATGGCATATTCATAGCCAATTCTTTAAGGAGGTTGAAAATTTACAAATAGAACTACCCGAAACATGACCTGGAGTTGGATAATATGACATTTGAATTGAAAATATGGTGGTATTATCTGCATGGGGAGAGTTGTGAAATATATGGTGATCAAAAAATACTAAAGTATATATTCAAAAAGAAGGATCTAGATATGTGCCAACAGATATTGTTAGAGCTAATCAATGACTATGACTTCTCAATTCACTACCATCATCGTAAAGAAAATAAATTGGTGGACACTCTAAATATAATGGATCTATGAATTATATCATCCATGAGAATTGAGAGGGACATGATATTATTTTATTTGGAAGGATGGACTTGGGAATCATAAATCAAGGAACACCATCAATCCTTTCACAAATTATTTCTCAACCATCCCTTCCAAAAAAATAAAGGATACTCAAAGTGATAATGTGAGAGTTAAAACAAAAGTGGAAACTATAATAAAATTGAAATCATTGGAGTTAAATGTGCATGAAGAAGGAGTTGTCAGATTTGTGTGAATCCTATTAGTACTATCAAATCCTGAGTTAAAGAAGGATTTGTTGGATGATGCACATAGAACAACCTTCTCCATCCACTAAGGATGCAAATTGATGTATCGATATCTATAGGAACACTATTGGTGGGACAATATGTAGAAGGATATTAGAGTGTATACATCAAGATGTATTGTACATTAGAAAGATGAAGCGGAAAGAAAAAAATACATGGGGTTGATACAACCATTACCCATAACTACATGGAAATGGGAAAACATCACCATGGGATTTGTCAATGGTATTCCAAATACATCAAGAGGGAATAATGATATATGGGTTGTGGTGGATTGTATTACAAAGAATAGGACCTTTATTATGATTAAAGAGAATTTCTCAGTAGATTAACTTGAATTGATATACGTCAGATAATTGGAAAGGCTAAATGGAGTTCCACTATCTATTGTATCCAATCGTGATCCAAGATTCACATTTATGTTCTGGAAGAGTCTCCATCATTCTATGAATACATAGTTGAACATCAACACGAATTCTATCCCTAAACTAATGGAAAATCTAAGGAAACTATTAACACATTTGAATACTTGTTTTTATCATGTTCTATAGACTTCAAATGAGGATGGGATAAACATTTACCTCTGGTCAAGTTCAATTACAAAAACAATTTCCACCCAAGAATCCAAATAACTCCCTACAAAACTATTTATAGGAATAGGTGTAGAACACATACATGTTTGGATGAATTTAAAGAATAAAAACTACTAGGTCCTGAAATAGTTGACTAAATGGTGGAAACAGTTATGACAATTTAACATCACATCAATGCTCCTCAGATTAAATAAAATAACTATGATGAATATCATCGATGAGACCTATATATTGATATAAGGGAAATGGTATTCCTCTGCATATCTCCATGTATAAATGTGATGATATTTGGGAAGGTGGGAAATCTTAATCCATGATACATCAACCACTTTCAGATCCATGATTTCATTGGAGCGTTGGATGATTGGCTATCACTCCCATCGAACAGATCTCAAGTACATGATGTATTCCATGTATCCATGTTGAGGAAGTACATACCATACCACTCACATGTAATTACTTCAAAGGTGATAAAATTAGATAATGGTAATTTTTATGAAGGGAAGTTGGTGAAGATATTAGATCATGGATAAAAATTTCTATGAAATAAGATAATTCACCTTGTGAAGTTATATTAGATAAGCCACATGTTTGAAGAAACAGTGTGGGAACAAAATGATACCATGAAATAGTGTTACCCTCATTTATTTTTTCAAGGGAAACGAATCTTTCAAGGTAAAATTCCTTAATTGGGTAAGATTTTAATGACCTGAACTATTATAAAAAAATTATCCTTATAATTTGTATAGTTTTTTTATTATCTAATATGGTAATAGAAAAAAAACATGAACTTATTTGGGTTTATTGGATCCTATAATATTTAATTGAACATTAGGAATCATTATCATTGATAATATAGTCATCAAACAATGATCACATTATTATTATAAATGTAGTGTTTTTAAAAATCCAATTAACATGGTCAATGGATGTGATGACCTCAACAAGTAAGATTGTACCCTCTGAAGCCAATTTATCAGATCTTCTGAGGGAGATATGATTTAATGAATTTTCACTTTCATAATCCAAATATGAGATCCATAAACATATGAATGAGTGAAACAATTTATGGTATAATTTCAAGGTCATTGAGATCACGACCCAAACCATGTTCGTTGAACCATGGCATGAAAGTATCACAATCACACACCTTACCCTTTGTGTATTTTTCTGTGTGTTAAAGGGATAAGTATCAAGACCCTAGAAATATGTGTATTTAAATTAATTTTTATAGAATAATTAATATATTTTTATCCTATTATTTTTATGTTATAAATGTTTTTTATTTTGATTCAATAAAACAAAAATGGTATATTTAGTTACTATTTAAATTCAATTAAGGAATTTATTTTTATGAGTTTTTTTTAAAATAAATAATATTTCAATAAAATTTTTTATTAAATATTTTTTATTACATATAAATTGTCATTTAAATTTTAAGAAGTAAAATGTAATTTTTATAATTGATTGAAAACTGTTATTCTAAAAAAACTCAAAATTTCATAATATATACTAATTTTATTTTTAATGTTTAAAATCACATATTTAGATAAAAATAATATTATCTATGGAATCATAATGTTGAAATTATCCAAAGGATATTTTTTCATAATTTTCTAAAATCATCGAATTTTGGGGTACAAATTAAAATCTTGTAAATAAACATTGTGCATTATGATATCAAAATGACACTAACGTGATGTAATAAATACTATAAAATGTATGCATGACCATATATATGCTTTAACTTTAAAATAATTTTATTTCATGTTTATTTTATTTATTTTATAAATTTGTTATGAATCATCCAAAACCATTAATATATTTTATGATTTTTAAATTTTTTCTTTAAGAGTAATACTCACATCCACATAAGAAAGGGTGTTATTTTTTTGGACTTTTTCACAAAAAAAAAAAGACAACTCCTATTTGGGTGAAAACATGGGAAAAACCCATGGTATTGTTTGTGGTATTGAGTATATTTTATGTAGATTCTGAAACCTAAATAATAAAGATATCCCCCTATTTTCTTATATACATTCACCCAAGATCCAATTTATCTTCAATAAAACTCATTGGATCATGACTATACTCTTCCCTAAATTATCTAAAATCCTTCAAATGTTCCCCCAATCTCTCAAGAAGCCTCTCCCAAGAATTTGGACTCACTCACTCAAGTAAGGGATCTTCCACTCTCTTTTTTATTCAAACACATCTTTTATGTTATGCTTCTTAATTTCCATTTTTTAATGTTTGGATATGTTCTTCAATTTTTGTCATGCTATCATTTTTATTTATACATGATGATAAACCCCTTAAAATCTCATTAATCCTTCATATGAACCATTATGTACACCTGTTACCATGATAACATTACGTAAGAGATCTCTCTCCTCTCAAGAAATTACCAGAAAATCTCAGTCAAAGGTAAAGCCTCTAACCATTTATTAAGAAAGGAAAAGAATAGTGAGAAAATACAACACCCAAGAAAAACTTGTTACAGGTCCTATAAGTCATACCCCTCACCACACCCATGATATATGACTTCCTCTATAGTAATCATTTCCCATTCAGAGTTGTCATATCGCTTCAAGACCTTCACATTCTTCTGTATAAGATTCAGTTTCTCTAAGGATATCAACTCCTTAGAGGATTGGATAACAGAGGATATAGTTGACACCATCTTTGGAAAGTCAGAATAAAACTTCCTCGTTCTTCTCTTTACTAGGGGAGGTTTCTCATTTCTAGATTTTCTCTTCCCATTCTTGAAAACATCACTAAATTAAGGCTTGGATAAGTCACAATTATTTTCTTTATCACTGTCCAAGACGTCCCCCCATTTTCTAGTAATTACCACCACTTGGAAAGAATCAGATAGGGTCTGGTTCTTCTCATATTACCCATTAATATCAACCATAGCCAAACACCTTGGTGACTCTACAGAAACATTACCAACATCCAGGTCCTTCCTAAAAACATCCTCTTTAACAACCTGCATGTTGTGGCATTCCTTCATTTGAGGACACCCATTCGTCAAATCAGGACCCAATTCATGAAATCTATTGCAAGAATCAATTGTAATCTGCAAACCACAATCAGAAATCAGATGCAACTGAGAGACCATAGCAAATGGAAAAATAGGGAGTTCATTGTGAGCTTACTCGTCGACTGATCTCAAAGCTAGCACTCCCTTCTTCTGCTCAGCATCACCGGCTTTGATCAACACCCTATCATCTCATCCTCTATCATACTGATCAATACAATTTTTCCCATGCTACAAAACATCCCCTAAAGTAGATTGCACTCCCAAAATGCCTCCAATTCCCTTACCAGAACCAGTTCACGGGTTAGGGGTTCTTCCTACATGGAGTACATCGTGAGCTTGCCCATCAACTAAGCTCAATTACATCTATCCCTATATATTCTCAGCATAACCGTCTTTGATCATCCCACTATCAACCCTTCCTATATCAAACTAATCAGAAATATTTTTACAATGTTTCAATACCACCCCTGAAGTAGCAGGCGCTCCCTACTTGCCTCCAATTCCAGCACCAGAACAAGCCTCATCCCTACCAATCTAATCCACACCATTATGCAGTGAGAGATCTTACTTCAATCTGTCAAATAGCGCAGCAAAAGATGGATTAATGGAAGCCCGTGCCTACATTCCCAGAGATGAGTCACCCAAAATAAAATCAGTGCCATGCTTAGCTGCATCGAGACGCAACTGCCCTTGACCAGATACCCCACCAGGCCACCTCATCGAAGTAGCCGACCTCCTGCTTCTGGCTCCACAATGACAGTGACCATCCAAATGAACCAAATGACAACAAGTCAAGCATTAATATTTGAAAATGTTTTTAAATATCAATATTACTATGAATTTTATTTATATGTTATTAGATACCTCATTCTCTCCCATAAACCCATTTTTATGAATGATTATGTGACGTCATTATACTGTTGAAATTTCACCGTGGTTTTTTTCATAGCCAAACAATTGTGTAGTAAAAACCATAACCATTTACTATCAATGAAATTCACATTTATGCACATATAATTGAATATTGGGGGACACACATATATGTAATACACATTCCATGATCATTTATTAAATTATTATGATAAAAGAATCCAATTTTTATGATATATGTGGTCCACCTAAGCATTATAACAAAATAAATTTAACAGATAAGCCTAAAATTATATATCACTCCAATGTATTGGGTAATTTTTAGAATCATAAAACATTATTTGAGGATAGTTATTGAACCTGATTCTTTTATGTGAGTTTCTCCACCGTTATGTCTCGGTTGTTTAGCCTTGACCTATGTTTATGATGCAGTGTTTTATGTTGTTGCCACATTTTTCATGTTATGATTATCATGCTGCATCATGTCCCATTATTAATGTTTATGATTAAGATTTTATTTATGTACCATTAAAATTCCTATTTTCTAAGATGTATCACTTTATTTAATATTTATTCCCATATTGGGCTTTATAGATCCCCCCATTCTTATATATGTACCCAGGTATTCATTGGTAATTTTAAGAGACATGGAGATCTTAGAATCATGTTAAGGAAGTTTTAAATAATGTTGTTGTATCCCATGTTCAATATGTTATGTGATGTACATAATTATTAATGACACTACACTTATCTATCACTTGGGTTTTATTTTTTTAAATATTATGTAATAAGTAATGAATTATTGTGTAATTGTCAACAGGGTTGTTATTGTGCATCCCACTCAAAGAGAGGTATTTCCCCCTCTTTTCTTATTTTTAAGTGGTGTTTCTTCTTTTATACATGCCACTCAATTTCCCTAACCTAAACACATTATATAGAGTGTTTTACTTATTAAAATATTCTACATGGTGATTATATGGAGGTTTCATTGTGATTCATCACCTGGTTTAAAATTTTAGGACTTCCTTCACCTTCAATAATGGTTTCCTTCTATTTTCCTCTTCTCATCTAACCCTAGTGTAACTTTTTGGCCGATTTACATGACTATATTTGTGAGAATTTGGAATTTTTCTATCTTAGGATATGATACATTTTAGGAGTGTATTTTTTGTGGATAATATTAGAGGAGGCATGATTCTTCCACTTGATGTAGTTGTTTCCAATTTGTTACATTTTATTTCCTAGTTCTCTGATTGTTTGATTCTTTGAATTTGTTTCTATTTTTTTTTATATATGTGAAATTTTTTTTGACCTATTAAAGGTATTCCATTCTTGGGTGGGTTATTCCTTTTGAAAAACATGGTTGATTTATTTGACCAATGGATATTGGTTTTTTAATTGTGTTTTTTTCATTCATCATGTTTTATAAAATTACAATGAGTGTTTTCTTTGCTAAATATACTATTTCCATGGGATTTATGGGAAATGGAGTTTTCCAACTAGGCTCCCTTTTTTAAATTTTTTCCATGTTTTAATGTGGTGTTTTGGTTTTATAAAGTGGAAATGGATTCTCCTATGATTTATTTAGTTGTTCTTGGAAGTTTTTATTCTTTCCTTTAGAATTGTGTTTTAGTTACAATTTGTTCTAAAATAGTATTCCTAAAAGTATATGATATTAGTGAATTCATGGTTATCACTTGTGATGTGATGTGTATTGTTCCATTATTGAACCCACTTATTTTTGTACGATTTTTATGTTACCCATGTGATCGATTTTGGTGATTTGATCATATAATTTTAGGTCCAGTTATTCATTAAAAATTTTGTTTTCCCAAAATGTATGTGGCTATATTGCACTCCATGTGCTTGATTAAATAGATAAAAGAGGAGTAATGGTTTCAATTGGATGTATAAAATAATTTGACTAATGTTTTAACCTTGTTAATGTTTTTTATAATTTATATGTTGTTTTTTAAATTGGATTATAATATGACTAATGGTTTTGGGATGATTGACTGATAATCCACTCCTTAGTGTGATGTATGCCAAACTCATACTCCTAGAACCCAAATGAAATGTTGTTATGTTTTGTAAGGATTGATGCTCATGAACCAAAGGGTATATAAATGGCATTCTATATCATGTTTGGGATGGAAAGACTTGATGTTATGAGTCCTGGATGGATTCATGGATTGATGATCCATGTTTTCCAACCTGTGGCCTAAAGGATGTGGTGGTTGTACATGATGTTTCAAGTCATGGTAGTATTGATGGATTTATGCTCCATTTTTTCCAACCTATTACTTAATAATTGTTATGGTTAGACATGGCATTTGGGGTCTCGATTAGATTCATGAACTGATATTCTAGGTTATTTGAAAAAATTACATAAAGGTTGGGATGGTCGGACAAGACGTACCAGATTATTCTTTGGGTTCATGGACTAAGGAACCCAGATTTTCAAACATTGAACATTGTGATATATGGTATGGGTACCAAGAATAAGGCTCTATGTTACAATGGATTAAAGAAATGGATAGATGGATTCCCTTGATATGTTTATTGCTTAGATGTGGATGGTTGATATGTTGATCCTCTTTTGGTTTAGTTATGTTATTGAATGCTGTTATTTCACCACTTTATTTTATTTATATATAATATATTTGGGATTGTTTCACAATTGCAGCCCCTGTTTCCATGATTTCCTTTTTTGGGTTGAGTAGAATCTTTTAAAGAAAAAAAATGGAGAAATGGTTATAAAAATTGAACTATTGGTTGGAATTCTTGTGAAATGTTTTAACACATGTGTGGGTTAATTATTAAAATGTATGGTATTTTAAGAGATACACGGTTAGAATAGTAAATTTGTATGGTTTTTTGTAATACCATACTATGACATGTTATTCAAATGTCATACTTTGAAGAAAGGAATATTCTATATATTTTATTCATATATTGAAAAAATGAGAATGAAAACCTATTTTTTTGTATTGTTTCATATATAGATAACCTATTTATTTTTTAAAATAAATGAATTCGACTAATTTTGTTATCTTGATGGATTTGGATCACACCCTACTGGCTTATGTTTGTGGGTATGTTTTCTTCATGTCTTGTGTAGGTTCTTTAAGGTCGTAGATTTCATGTGGGATCTAGTTCGATCATATACATAAAGTTAGTTTTTATTAGATAATGGTGGTGATCATAGAGTCACATTTTGTTTGTGATCAGATCATTGGTTTTGTTGTAGCAGTTTTTTCAGGCTTTGTATCATCTTCTTTGATCATTATTTTGTTTTAGATTCTGTTGATGTTTGTTTTACACTGGTTAGTTATTTATTTATATAATATTTAATTTGGATTATATCTTATTGTTTACTATTATTTCTTTTTTGGATGTTATTATTTGGTTCTTTTTTGTGAATCCATACCCAATGTACTTGTGTGATACACTTGACACTAGTCGTTGGACCGGGGGGATCGAGGATGCTCATTGGGTATGTGGTGGGCTGAAATAGAATTTGGTGGATGGATTTCCCAGGTTTTTTCATTATACCAAGGGGTATAATTATAGTATCAATATCATATATATCATTTATTTCCATAATCATATGAAACTGTGAGATATGGTAATGTGAAAATGAATAACATCGGTTCGCAAGGCGGTAGTCCTCGATTCACATAAACAATGATTTCTTAACCCATTTGATGGAAGTGGATATGGTTATACGACATTCCATTATTATGAAATAAATTAAATTATATGGAATATATAGAGTTAATTATATCATAATTTTCTTAATAATAATTGTCGAAGATGGAGGAACAAAAAAAATAAAGGCATTTTTTGAATAACATTAGATATTTTTTAGGTATTCTTATTAGGTTTTCACTAAAGCCTTCCTATGTTTTATTTATGCATAAAATAAGGATTATAGGATGATGGAATTGAATATGGGAAGTTATTTTTTCAGTTTTGTCCCAACCAAATAGGATTTAATGTGTGAATAAGTGAGGAGAGTTGGAGGACTTTTATAAGTGAGGTGAGTGGCACACTTGTAAGTTTTGAAAACAATTATTTCTATCCTTGTTTTTTTCATGTCAAAGGGCCCCAATAATTGTAAATTCATAAGAGATGAAAGTTTAAGAATTAAATATGTCCCAAAAATATATTTTAGACAATTTTATATCATTTTAATCCTTATATATTTTGTTTAATCCCGGATATATCCTTTTTCACGTAAACCGTGATTATTACTTTTTACTATTTTCACTATTATTTTTGTTAAAAAATTAAGTTTAAATTATTAAAATATATAAATTATTATTTTCCAAAATATAGAATAAAATTTTAAAAATTCCATTCGCATAATTGGAAATATTTAAGTAAAATATAATCCCATATACAAGATGAGAATGTGGGCATTGAAAGAGAAAATTTCCATAGTTTACAAAGCATTTATATCAAAATTAAAAAATTAAATGATTCCAATGGATTAAATTGGATTACCTAATAAAAAATTGAATTAATTTTTCTTGGAAAACATTTCAAAACAAAATTTAACATTATTAATTATTTAAATAAAATTGATGATTTTAAAATAAAATATAGTATTTTTCATTATTAATCTAAAAATAGTTTTTTTTAGAAAAAGAAAATACAAAAAATTCACCTAAATATAAATTTCATATTGTGATTTAAAAAGTGAAGTTAATTTTACCAGTAAATTTTCCCTGATTAGAAAAAAATAGTTTTAAATTTAGTTTGTAAAGTATGAATAGACTGTCCTTTAAAAACAATAAAATTCAGAAAACATTTTTCTTTATTTTAAATATTTAATATATTATTTATTATAAATAGATAACCATAATTTTTATAATTTATTTATTAATTTTTGTCTCTTATATTTTAAAATCTATGTTTTAATGGTATAATATTTATATGGTTCATTTTGACTCAGGGTTCTGTGTTCTATAAGCTATAAAAAAGATTGAATTTTTAGAAATATATTTTGTGATTTATTTTAAATTGGTGTTGTGTGTTTCTTATGATATCAAATAAATTGTTCTTATTTTATTATTTATGGATGTTAAATTAATGGTCATAATATAAACTATCAAGAAGAAACAGATGGTAAATATGAAATGTTTCCTATGGAAATAAAAGGGAGATGAAAATATCCAAACACTTTGGAATCTTTTAAATTGTAATACGCATGAATGAAATAACAGTATATGGATATTAATATAACATAATTTTAATGAGAATAATATTAAAATAAATTCATGGGAATTATATAAACAAAACACATAAAAACAAGTGGTGTATATGGCATAGGTCCCACAAAAAGAGAAGTGAGACGAAAATCCATTATTTACTTTGGTAAATTTTGAATCAAAATCCACATGAAATAATAAATTTGAATTAAAATTTAAAAATCATTAATATAAAGAAATTAACGATATAAAATGAAAAATGAGATAGATATACACTTCATAAGATAATATATGTGGATACCTTGACATATATCCCAAAGAAGATAATTTGAGAAAAAGATACCTTACCTCATGTGTGAACGTTGTTTTTATACATTTGAAATTATTATTAAAAAAATAATGTATTATTATAAATAAATTATAGAACCATAAAAATATATTTTATACCATATTTTATTTACATATAATATTTTACATCCCATTTATGAACTATGGATTATTAAAAATACTATTTTTTGTGATATCTTGTTCATTTTCATGTATGTTTTGGTTTGGTAGTTTTAGTCCTTCAAAATTGATTAAAATTACATAATATAAATAATTTTAATAATGATATAAAAAATATATTCATTGTTTATATATATATTTATATTCATTCTTATATTTTAGATTTAGAAGATCAATTACATCATTCATTGACACGATAGGTCGTACGTACGCATGAAAGTTGTTTCGATGTCTTGAAGGTTATAATGAGAGGAAGGTAAATATTAATTCATGTTTACAAAATATTTTTTATATAATACAAATTATTTTAATATATCCTCACTACCATCCCTTTCAAATAAAAATGAAAAAGTTTCACATCTCCTTGTAGAGGTGGTAGTCTATAAATACGCATAAGTAATGCTATCATTTTCAACAGATTATATGGTAAGTATGTAAATGTGATAGTATAATTATATAATTATAAATAATTCATTAATTTCATACATAATCATTAAATCCATAATTATCTCCCTATGTTAGAGGCTTTGATGGAAAAATAATTAAACCGGTTTGTGAGGTTGTAGTCCACTACACACATGATGAACAGTTTCATTTCCCATTTGATGGAAAAGGAGATGGTTATAGGTTATTAAAGTAAAAAAATAAAATATATGTGTATTATATATACTATTTTTTTTATTAATATAATTTAATAATAATTTCATAAATCCTATGAAGAAATAATATAAAAATTATCATTTAAAAACGATGCCTCTTTTTCAGACAGCCTCTTTGGGGTAACACTAAAGTCATTATTTAGAAGGATTAATAATAAAAAATTAGGAAAAAATATATATGGGTGGAAGAACGGAAGGGATTTTTAACATACTGGCTGAACTAAAAGTCTTTTGAAGAGTGAATAATATAAGAGAGGGGGTTCCGTATTATAAGTGGTGGACGTGCCACACCTGGAATTTTTAAAAAGAAAAATTTTTACCAATATTTTAGACATTAAAAAGGCCCCATTGTGTCTCATTATAAAACCATAAATGGGATAAGATCATAATATAACCATAAAATATGACTTGGAAAAGATTTCATGTTAATTTAACAATTATATTTTAGGTTTATCCATCAATAAATGCATTTTAGCTTTAACCATGATAAGTAATTTGTATTTATTTATTATTCAATATGACCAAAATGTAAGTTGAACTTATTATTTGATATTAATTATTTTGAATCTAAATATGGAATCTATTTTTCCTAATTAAATTAATATAAGTCAGAGGAAATAATTTAAAATAAACCATAGAGACATGATGAAGAATTGGTTTTCAAAATAGAAATTTTTTATAAAAATTATTTTCAAAAAAAACAAATATACATAAAATTGATTAAAATGAAATAAATAGGATTAGTAATAACATAATTGATGTAATTTTACATAAACAATTTTATAACAAAATTGACATTGGAAATTTATTTAAATGAAAAAGAAATTTTTAATAAAATTTAGTATTTTTCATTATTCATTAAAAATTTAAAATTTGTAGGAAAATCCCAAAAAACAACCTAAAATAATTTTGACATTTTGATTTCAAAAATGATGATTGTTTTTTAAATTAGTTTTATAATATTGGAAAATATTAATTTTGTTATTTTTTCACAAAAAACAATAAAAAAATATTTCTTTAACAAAAATATATTTTTGAAGCATATAAATAAGTTACTAAAAATTAAGTACTTATTTATATATATAATTTATTTATCTAAAACATTTATACAAAATTTGAAATATATTTTTATACCTATATATAGTTTTATGTTTAATTTCTAGGTTATAATGATGATGTTTAAATAATAATATTAATATTATATTGTGATTTGTTACAAATCGGTGCTGCGTGTAAAAAAAGTTATCGATGAAATTTAATTTACTTGAAAAATAATATATCATTAAATATTGGGCTATTAAATTCTCAAATTATCAATTTTCATAATATTTATATATTAAGGATTATTTCACCAATTTTTATAGATTTTATTCTATCGGTTCTAATCATTGAAGCATGTCTCATTAGAGGTTGTCTTCAGGGTTTATCACATTCTTCATTTCTGAACGAAGTGAAACTATTACAAAAATATTTTTTATGCCATTTTTTTAAATTTTCAACTTCAGTTCTTAGGGTGACTTCTTTGAAGGAAATGATGTAAATATGTATTTTCACATCAGTTTTAATAAAATATTTTAAAAATTATTTTTTATGAGTTTCACATCTATTTTTTAAAAAACAATGTGAAAAACATTCTTAATATATGTTTTTTTAAATGTGATTTTAAAAAGAGTTTTTGTATATCGGTGTTCTGGAGACTAAATTGAGTGACAAATTTTCATGTTGTATTTTCAAAAAATGGGTGATAAATATATATTTTTTATTTGGGTTATTGATAAACTGACATAAAAAACATCTATAAACTTATGGATAATTTTTTAAGCCTTTATTTTCCTAGTCACACAGCTCAAACAGAGTTATGGATGAAAACTTCTGACCAACATAAGTTGGATATAATTTCTTTTCGAGGAAAGGTCACATGTGGCCACAAAAAAATTATTTTAGATGGAATTTTAGAATCAGAAGGAAGAATTATAGTTTTACCACGATATGATGATTTATACTTCATTATAATAAAATTTTGATCATTCACCAGTATATCAATTAAGAAAAATAATCATAAAAAATATAAATCATGGAAAAATAATTATTAATTCCTAGATGAGATTTTTGAAAGAAGAATTAGTGGATTCACACTAAAGATCAAATAATATTAGTCAGTGGAATGATAATGTTCGAAAAAATTGATCATTAAATTAATATATGTGTTGAATGAAAACATATAAATGAAATGGTAAAATGAAATGCAATATTATAAATTCTAGGCGACAATTGAAAATTTCGATGGTGCATTGTAAAAACCTTAAAATATCACATTGGTGGGATATTAAAATTATTTTTCACATAAGATTTATGATATCCATCCTGAAAAGATATTATATTTTTCATTTTTCATTTCGTTTATCATAAAACCGACATGAAAATATAGTTTTTCGCATCGGTTTTATGAATACAAATGATAAAAATTATCATTTATCATCGATTTTTTTTCAAGAACCATTGTTAAAGGATATTTTTTACATAGTTTTTTAATAAAAAACATGAATAATATTTACAAATTTGTAGTTCATTTACCAGGTTTCGATTTTACTGGTTGTGGTGGTCAAACTGAGTTACCGGTAAAAATCTATGGCCTTCGGAAGATGGAATTCTCTCAGAAATCATTTAAAGATGATCGACTTCTAATGGATATACATTTTGATCTGTAACATCTTTTGAGGTTCAAGATCATCTAATTTTAAGCTTGGAAAATAAAATAAATGTTTTTTAAACATTCTTGATGTTGTTATTGAATAAATGATGTGAAAAAGTCATGAAAATTTATTTTTCACGTCTGTTCTTCTATAACCGATGTGAAAAGTGGTGAAAATATATTTTTGGCATCAGTTGTATAAGTATCATAGAATGAAAGGCATGGATTGTGCTGCCTACGAGAACACGCCCCACACGCCTCATGGAGGTTCAAATTTTCTAAATGTTGCGACCCCGCAAGCCTGGCCTCCGTATCCTCAACCTTTAGTGCCTGGCCGCGACCTCAGCCCCGCTGTTGCCCTACATCCCCCTGTCTTCACTCCACAGGTGATATCCTTTGGTTCCTTCCCCTGGCCTCCCACCTCCCTCTATGTTCAGACCCCCGCGACAGGTTCTGCGTCTGCGGGTGCTCCTCTTCCGGCACAGCCACCCCTTGAGTCCCACCGACTAGGATCTTTTAGAGATGTGCTCCGCGGGCAGAGAGGGACATTACCGAAGCCATGTTTACAAGAGGAATGTCTGGCGGACACAATATATTCATGATTTGGTACCTTCATATCATCGGTGTTCCTTTAGTTGGGTTTTTTGCGGAAGAGGTTGACTCAAATAGACCCTTGTGGTGTGATTTGGCTTTGAGAAACCCCCCTTGGCCATTTTGCTGCATTTTGACACTACTAGGGGTCTCTAGTCTTCGGCATGGATCTCGCCCGTTCTCCTGAATGTGTCCTGCATTTTTCTAGCCTCACGAGTGCAGTTATTTTCCACTTGGTGCAAAGATCCTAGGTCTTTCGACCATTGGATGTTCAGCATGTCCCAATGGTCCATGGACATTCACATGGGTAAGAATATCCCTAGTGCAACTTTTTTTTAATAAATTTTTTTAAAAAATATTTTTTTGAAACTGGTAAGGTTGATTTTTTTTTCAAATTGCGCCTCAAAGGGGTCATTTCAGATGTTGCCTTTGCATTATGCGTGAAAGGCAGCATCATGGATGCCACCTTTGCACTGCCATCGCGGATCGGTGATGTGGCAAAGGTGGCTCCCGCAGTGCCACCTTTCCCTCTGTGCCCTATAAAAGGGCATCACCCCCTCCCCTTCTCCTCACTTCCAAACATTCATTATCTCTCAATCTCTCAATTTCCATCATTTGTGGCAGCGTTCTATAGTTTGGAATTTTTGGAAATATTTTAGAGGAATGGTTTGTAATTTAATGTTTTTTAATTTTTAGAATTGTTTTTAGTTTACTATTTTTATAGTTTTAATGTTTTTTATTCAGTTGAATTGTTTATAGTTAAATATTTTAAATCTTTAATAGTTTAGTTAATATTAAATTGTTTTGTTTATTAGATTGTTTATATATATTTAGGAATTATAATTTTCATTAGTATAAATTAATTTAGGATTCTATTATTGAAAATTTGGTAGCATAAATACTATGTTTTCTAAGCAGTCAAATCCTTGTCTGGATACAAACAAATGAATGTGGCTCTGGAACAGATGTACCTAGAGGTAAAACCTGAAAACACAAATTTGAGATAGACTCGAGAATGGGAACTGGTGCACAAAACGGGAATAGTTATTATTTGAACATGAGGTAAAATCCAACTTATTTTTAATAAGTTGTTTAATTATAGCATCAATGTATAAAATCCAACTTATATTGGTAACCATCATTTTGAATGTCACTTACATTATCAAAATCTTGATCAGAAAACTTTATTTACGTAGAGAGGTATGTTTGCCTATGTGTACTACTATGGGGAGGTTATTCAAACTGAGCAAGGGGATTCTTACAGTACAATACCAATAATAGTGGTTAATACATCTGATTGTGTAACCCTAAGTGACCTTCAAGATAGAATTCATGGCTCATTAAATCTAGGAACCGATCAGAAGATCAATTCAATGAGTTATATACATTTGTAGTTCCCTTCAACATTGTGGCTTATAGCTTGTCCATCGGTTGATTATGCATAATGGATCCAAACAATTAATTTGTTTTCTCAACGGTCTAATGGTACCAAGATAGAGTTATATGTTCATGTTTTTACTCTACAAAAAAAACATACAATTGTACAAAGATGTAGACTTACAAGAGTCGTTGAAGATAGTCCACCCCATTATGTTCAGACTATTCCAAATGATGTAGAGGAAAACCTACTTGATCTCCTGGATATAGATGTTAACCCGACATCTTATAAGGAGTTTCATAATAATGAAACAGATGGTGATAGTAGTGCTGATAAGGAAGGAACAATGGAAGTTTCTAGAAATCCATTAGTTGTACAACATTCTTGACTTACAATAAATCACCCACCACTCTTTGCATATTGGTCAGAAGTAATGACACGTGTGCCTGAATTTGAAGATAATGTTCCCACACTAGAAACTGAGTTTCCCAGAGTTATACGAGATAGGTTTAGTGAGACGGAAAAAACATTATATGTTGGAAGGAAATTTCCAAGTAAAGCTGCATTAAAAAATACGCTAAAGAGATTTATCATTGAGAGGTACTGTAGCTATTTAGTTTATGAATCGGATTGTTGAAAATATGGCATACGATGTGAGAATTATTGGTATGATTGTAGATTTCGATTGAAGTCGATTCCAGACATTTCATTTGGAGGTTGGAGAATCTCAAGGGTTGAGGAAGCTCATACATGCATTCAGCCAAGCCTGACACAAGATCATACTTCATTGGATGCAGAATTTGTGTCATCCATTGTTGTTGAGATGATTATAACATGTCAAGATGTTCCGATATCCCTTGTGCAAGAGTGGATAAAACATACATTCGGTTATAAGATATCCTAAAATAAGGCATAGAAGGTGAAACAGAAGGCACTTGTGAAGGTCTATGGTGATTCGGATGACTCATATCGGGTGTTTCCACAATTTCTAGCCATACTAAGGCATCATAACGAAGTTTTCATCCATCTGGATACAAATGAACATGTGTCTCATGATAACCAACTTGTCCCATCTCACGTTCAATTTCATCGGTTGTTATGGTCATTCCTTCCCTGTATCTCCACCTTTCGTTTCTGCAAACAGTTTATTCAGATTGATGGAACATTTCTGTATGAAAAATACAAGGGCGTATTTTTTATTATGACAACCCAAGATAGAAACCGTTCACCTATTCTGATTTCTTTTTCCATTGTAGAGAAAGAAAACTATGAATCATGGAGTTGGTTTTTGGCATGTATCAACACCTATTTCCCCAACATTCAATGTGTTTGTTTGATATATGATCATCACTGGGAAATTAATGAGGAAATCAATGCGAATCCTGATACATGGTGTTACCCAAATGCACATCATCAGTTCTGCATTAGACACAATGCTAGCAACTTGCATAAAAATTCCACAACAAACTGATGAAGAAGGAAATCAGCAAACATGGTACGCATTGTATTTGTTATTTATTGTATATCAACGTAATGATAAATTCAAAATATGTGAAATATAATTTATTCTATCTATCATATGATTCCGATCAATGATAGTTTGAAGAACGTTTCGTAAAAATCTGTCAGGTTAATGAAGAAGTTTACGATTATATGATGCGAATTCCAAAAGATAAATGGGCATTAGCATATGATGGGGGGAAGTAGTATGATCACATGACCACCAACATTATAGAGTGCATCAATGGTGTCTTCAAAGGGATTCACAAGCTACCTATAACAACCCTAGTTCAAGAGACATTATATCATTGGGTGATTTTCTTTGTTGATAGACAAAAACTAGCATCAGATGGAATAAATCAGGGGCTAACGTACGGAAGACATTATCAACAAGATATTGAAAAGAATTTTGAAGAAGCTTATGGTTATCATGTATTCCTATTTCGACAAGAAGACTCTCGATTTGAAGTTCAAGAGAAGTTGAAAACCACCAGAAATAGCATTGGGGAAAATGGTGGTATTACTTGAAACGAGGCAATATCAATGTTGAAGCTTTTAGGCCCTATGGTATCCATGCTCACACTCCATCGCAACATGTGCCTCTGTTAACATATCATGGGAAGTATATGTTGATCCAGTGTACCGGATGAACACCATTGCTAACTGTTACGCTGCACCATGGACACCTATTGGTGAGTTTTGTTATTTCTCAGTGTCGGAAGGTCAACCAATAGTTGTACCGGATATGAATCGGTTGTGTGCTCATGGGAGACCGATGGCCAGAAGTATGCGAAACGAGATGGACTAACTTCAAGAATGAAGACAGGGTTTGAGATGCACCATATTTCATCAAGAAGGTCATTATTGGAAACGAAGCCCTAACATTGTTGGGTCGAGTTCACACTCCAAGCCACAATGATGTATTTTCGTTATTGGGATATTCTCATATTATAAATTGTATGTTTTAATCTCTTCATTTTACCTCTGTTTTCTAACCCCCAAAACTGAAAATCATAAATGTAAACCCAGAAAAATCTTTTTTATACCGTAATCCTAACAATATAAACCATAATCCTGAAAATCGTTTCTCAAATCATTAACATAAACCATAAAACATTAAAAGAAATCCAAAATCCTAGTTCAAAAAGGTAAAATGTGAAACCCTAATCCTTAAATCGTAAAATTGAAAACATGAATTATAAGCCCAAAAACATATTCCCTTTACATCGGATTTCAAAACATTATGTGATTGAGAAAATAATCATGAAACATATGACCATATTGTCCAGTACAATCATATATCAATATGACTAATGTTCCCTACAAATCCCTATAACTCATGCATAATGTTCTAGGGAATAAAGGAGCACCCCAGAAATTGAACCCTCATACAATGTTATTGAAGTCATAGAGACAAATGATTCTTGATCTAGTAATAGAATAACCCCCCCCCCCCAATGTGAACTCTCATACAATATCAAAATATGAGCCCTAGTACAACACCTTCCACCTATAGTAGCTACTGGTGCTGAGGAGCCACGACCATGACGATGTTGATAGTGTCGTCCTGCACGTTAGGCCTCACCAGTTCCATAGGCAATGGTCGGACCAATAGTAGTCCAGTCTGAGCCGATGAAGGATGTGCCTCATCTGTCATGGGATCCATCCATTTTGACAGGATATCCTCAGTTTTCTCCATCGTGGGGGCCATATGGAGCACAACCGTTGGGTCCAGAGACATCGCAACCTTGGCTTCAGCCCCATCGCAAAGTTGGGGTATAACACCACCACATGATTTTTTTCTCTACTGCGATGATTCTGGGTTCTTCTACCATCGAGGTGGGAGAAGGATCAGGAGGGCCGTACGAGGTTTATTTGACATTTTCTCCAACTGGAATTGAGGTGGAGGATATGACAGTCGATGTTCTAGTGCCTGATTACCTTCCCTCTCCAGGTCAACAGACTCCCCAAGGATCTCGCCGCAGATGTCCTATTATTATACCACCATGTGGGACAGGATCTCCCCACCATAGCCATAGAAATTGATTGTTTATGCTCATTTATATGTTTTATGTATATGGAAATGAAAACCTATATTTTATGAAATGATTTGTGTTAGACCACCATGTGGGACATTATCTCCTCACTATAGCCATAGACAATGATTGTTTATGTTCATTTATATGTTTTATGTCTATAGAAATGAAAAATAATTTATGTTCATTTATATGTGAGTTTTTCGAATGGATAGATCAAGGAGTTCCTACAGTTTCCTTTTGAAGTTGATAATAGATAAAGATTTAGTGATGAAGAGATTAATGGGATATGTGGAATCGTTGGGGTTTTTATCTGATCAACTGGGCATGGGGAAATGGGGTGACAATTGTAGAAAAATTATAATGGTTGGATGTATAGTGGTGATGAAGGGGTTAATATTTGTAGGATTGAGAACATATGATAATTTCTTGTGGAATATCATTTAACATACCCTTATGCGGCCAGATGATGATATGGATATGGACATAGCAAGTGGAAGAATGGATTTCGTTGTTCCATGAAAGGAGATATAACAGGTTTTCATGCATCAATGATTATAGATGTATGTGATACTAGTGACACCGTGTATCCTATTGATGCGGGGTTGACTCATATATGTTTAATTAATGTTTAACATTTCGTTTAGACTGGTCTTATGGTTTATATTTTATAGTCTTTCAATGTCAAGTACTTGAAACGTTTCTAAGTTTCAAGTAGGAGTTTTTGAAAGAAAATAAATTATTTTTCATTAAAAGTTGTTATGAAATTATTTTTGTTTACAAAAATTGTTAATATGTTTAATAAATGTTTTTGTTTTTGTTTATATTGGTCTTATGGTTTATATTTTATAGTCTTTCAAAGTCATGTTCTTGAAATGTTTCTATGTTTCAAGTAGGTGGTTTTGGAAGCAAAAAAATTATTTTTCATGAACAGTTGTTAGGAAATGATTTGTTTTTACAACAATTGTTTATATGTTTAATGAATTTATAAAGTTTTTTTTAGATTGGTCTTATGGTTTATATTTTATAGTCTTTAAATTCACGTACCTGAAACATTTTTAACTTTCATGTAGGCGATTTTGAAAAAAAAAATTAAAAACTAATATTTTTTGTTAGGTGAAAGGCGGAATACTCGTGATTTTTTTTTTTGAATTATGTATATTAATAAATATATAAAAAAAAAAATTAAAACTTTTTTTTCTTAGGGGAAAGGTGGCATTCGCGCTACTTCCTTTGAGGGGCATTTTGAAAAAACAAAATCGACCTAACCATTTTTTGAAATATTTTTTTTAAATGTATTAAAAAAATTCCCTAGTGCTGCTATATGGATTACACTTCCAGGGCTGGCACTGCCCATCCAGAATTTTGAGTTTTGATGAAAAAATATCACTGTTCAAAATGGTGGGTGACAGCCTTTGATGACTAGCCGCCATTTATGACATGCAAATGAGGATGTCACCGCTTGAAGACTTCACATGGAGTTTGGTGCCACTCAGAAGATAAATTTCAGCGGCTTTTGAACCTCCTCTTCATTGGATTTAAATATGGGATGTGATATATGGGAAATATAGTAACGACCCAGACCCGGGTACCACTCCATGGGTGCCACGAACTCTGTTCACAAAATGACCTCAAGCGCATTTCTCCAAATGCCAGAGGCTGCCGACTAGCAGTGAGGGACTAGGTCTGATAGTGGGGAAAGTATGCCCTTATTTGTCAAAGTGTAGCACAACAGAATATAAATAAAACATACAGCAACAACAGAAGTAGTAAACCATACACAAATGAAATAAACAACTGAAGTAGATATAACCAACCATAAATATAGATACGATGCAACATGTCACCAATTCTATGAAAATATCCAGGGCATGTTACATAGCAGTAAAATCCAATACAAAGTACAAGTACAGAAATGAAAAATAGAACAGCCAGCAGCATCGCGAGCCAATGATCGGTCCCATGCTCTCCTACAACTCAGCACCAATCATGTACCTGTATAAGTACCCTTGCCCTTACTACACCTACAAAAACGTAATCTATTTGGGCTGAAAAGCATGAACCAAATAGGGTGTGAGAAATAAATTCACAGTAGAACCCCACCAAAGGCCCATGCTCAATGGTGTGTAAAACATGCAACAATAGTGTGCAGCAGTAAAATGCATTCAAGTAAGAAGTACTAAAAAGTAACTAACTTAACCATTTATATTGTCATTTTAACATCCATTTAATCCTTTAATTTAAAATATCACCACAGTGAATATTGTAAGTAAATAGTTGGTGTCCTCATACACTCAACCCTTACCCTCAGGTAATCAGGAACATAACCCGCAGGTACTTGCCCACAGGAAGAATAGATTTTGTCGTCAGGCGTACGTAGTGTCTCCCTTAGGCATAGAGTCTATTGCCCCTAGGCACGGAAGAAGTTGCCCTGAGGCAAAGAGAAGATTTCCCTTAGGCTATAGTAAAACGCTGCCCTCAGGCACAAGTAACCGGGCCATTCCCAACATGTAAATGAACATTCAAAAGTAATTACTCTAAAGGAAATTCTAAAATCATTACTTTAGAGGCATTCCCTCAGTAATCCTTGCCAAACGACTAAACAGAGGAATGCACCCCGGGGGTGGTCCTGTATCCAAGCACTGATCCCAAACAACAGTTTTACAACTTAAATTAATCAACATACAATTATAGGCATTAAAATTAGACACAGCCTCAGCCTCATGAAACCCCAAATATGGGTTTGTAGCTCAGAGTGCTCAAAACGCACAACAGCTGGAAAATGAACAGCAAGCCACCTACCATAAACACCAACAAGCGGTATACATGATCGTCAATCCCATAAACGACAAAATATGACGTAGATATAAGGTAAAAGATAAGTCGTTTGACCCCAAAAAACTCCTTTTAGGAGAAGAATTGGTAAGAAGTACCCAAGGAGAAGAAAGCCCTTACACGTGCGGTTCTAGCGAGATCGTCCGAGGCGGAAACGGGTTCCAGACCTTCACTAAGCAGATCTCCAAAGGTTCTGTTGTCCACTCCCGCTCCTTCCTCTTATTCTAAGCCTTCCCTGTGAGCAGGGGAGGCTAATACCCATTTTAAGAGAAAATGACAAAGTACACAGCGTGTACTTCAGAGTAAACGGCGTGTACATCACATTTTTAAACTGTTCCTCTGGCGGCTTCCCGCCAGCGTGGCACTATTCACCTGCCGACGTGACTACACAATGTGTCTCCTTGATCACACGGCGTGTTCTGTCACACAGCTAGACACCACCTTACTATTCACCTGCCGACTGACAACACGGCGTGTAAAGGACCACTACACGGCATGTAGTCGGTTGCTACACCCTTCATCCTCGTCATGGCCACACGCCCTGTGTACATATCCCACACGGCCAAAAGTACATAGCGTGTGGACAAAGTACACGGCGTGTACATTCCAAATTTTGGGATTTTTCCCCATTTTTCATATTTTCTCAAAAACACTTAAGGAAAAGAGAAAATAAGAAGCTTGTACCTCAAAACTAAGAACCGAGGTCTTATAACATCACCCCATAAAGAAATTCATCCCCGAATTTCCCTCACAAGGGTGTTGAAGATAAAGTCGTGAACAAATCCAGCAACTGAGCACGTATGTCGGTCTCCCGCTCCCAAGTTTTTTCTTGTACTCGGCCATGCTGCCATAACACCCATATGAGAGGAACTGACTGGCCTCGGATAACCTTCATGCTCCTGTCAATATTACAAATTAGACGCTCCTCAAATGACGCATCTAACTCCAGGTCAACCTCCTCTGGCTGAAAAATCATGAGACAAGTCGGAATGATAACGGTGCAACTGAGATACATGGAAGACGTCGTTCATGGCCCGGTACCTTTTCGGTAACTGCAACCGATTGGCAACCATCCCATCTCTCTCCAGAATCTCAAATGGCCCCACATACCTCGGTGAAAGTTTGCCTTGTCTCTTGATATGCTTGTGTCCCATCCTCGACGAAACACGCATGAAAACCTAATCCCCAACCACGAACTCCAATGGTTGTCTATGGTGATCAACATATGATTTATCACGAGACTATGTGGTATCCATTCGCTTCTAATTCAACTGGACCAGCTCATAAGTCTCCTGCATGAGACGTGGTCCCAGCAAAGCTTCCTCACCTGCCTCTAACTAGCACAAAGTAAAATGGAATGGACTAATATATAACGCCTTGTATGGTACCATCTCAATAGTCACCTAAAATCTATTGTTATAGGAAAAAAATATTAGGGGTATATCCTTCTCCCAAGAGCCCCCAAAGTGTATGATGCACGCACGAAGCATGTCATCAAGCACCTGTATCGTACGCTCTGACTGACCATCTGTCTGAGGGTTGTATGTTGTGATCAGAAGAACTTGTGTACCCAGTGCCCTCTGAATGCTCTGCCAGAAACGAGACGTAAAATGGGCATCCCTATAGGATATGATACAACGAGGAACCCCATGAAGATGTATGATCTCTCGAATATACAACTTCCCGAGCTCGTCAACACCGAAGGTCTCCTTGATCGACAAAAAGTGAGCTACCTTCATGAGTGTATCCATAACAACCCACACATCATCATTGCCTCTAGGTGATCTCTGCAAACCAGTCCCGAAATCCATCATGACATAATCTCATTTCCACTACGGAATGGGTAACTATTGTAACAGTCCACCTGGTCTCTGGTGCTCCGCCATCACCTGCTGACAGGTGGAACATCTCGTAACAAAACCAAATAAATCTCTCTTCATACCTGGCCACCAGTACTGATGTCTCACGTCACGGTTCATCTAGGTATCCTCGAGATGAACTACCCAAGATGAAGCATGAAACTCCCCCATCATCTCCTCGCGTATAGCCCATGGAACCCATATTCGTCCATGGAAACACAAAACCCCATCATTTCCCATCGTCCAACCAAGAGGAAGGTCCTCACTTGCCACCGACTCCCATAGAACTAGGCCTTCTGAAACTGATAGTTGTCTCATCCTCACTCTATTCATGAGGGTAAAATTCATAGATAAAGATGAAAGATAGGTTTGACCCTAATTGTCGTGCACCTCCAAATGCATCTCAGAGAACAAGGCCATAAGCAACCACTCGCCAACGGCCTCCTGCACTGCCTATATCCGAGTCTTCCTGCTCAGTGCATTAGCTACTGCATTACCTTTACCATGTGTATAGGCATGCTTCAAATCAAAGGGCTGAAGGTATTCGACCCACCATCACTACCTCTGATTCAAGTCACGCTGAGTAAAGATATAATTGAGACTTTTGTGGTAGGTGAAAACCAAAAAATTCTCTCCCAACAGATAATGTATCCAACAGTGCAACGCATGCACAAATACAGCCAACTCGATATCATGCGTTAGGTAATTCCTCTCATGTGGCCTCAAATGCCGTTACCCGTACGCAAAAACTCTATTTCCATGCATCAACACAGCTCCCAGCCCAATACATGATGCATCATAGTAAACTGTATAGCTCTGCCCCTACTCTGGGAGTATCATGATCAGTGATGATGTCAACCTTCCTTTCTGGTACTGAATGGGTATCTCTTAAACTACTTTCCAAATGAACTTCACACCATTCTTATTCAAACCCATCAACAATGCTGCTATGTGGGAGAAGTCTGGGATGAAACGTCTATAGTAACCAGCCATCCCAAAGAAACTCCGTATCTCAAACAAGTTCTTGGGATACTCCCAGAAAACTACTACTCTCGCCTTCTCCGAGTCTACTGAAACTCCTTCCTCTAAGATGATATGACCTAGGAAGTTAATCCGGTCCATCCAAAAGTGCCACTTTGAGAGATTAGCATATAGCTGATGCTCTCTCAGTGTACTCAATATGATCTCAAGATTGTTGGCATGGTCGTGTCGAGTGTGAGAGTACCCCAAGATGTCATCCACTAATATAACCACAAAAGAGTTCAGATAAGGATGGAACACACGATTCATTAGAGCCATGAAAACTGTTGGCACGTTCATGAGTCCAAACAGCATAACTGTATACTCGTATAGACCATACCTACTCTTAAATTCCGTGAGAGATATATTAGATCGTCTAACGCACAGCTGATGATATCCCGATCTCAAGAAAATCTTCGAGAATACTCGTGCTCCATGAAGTTGATCAAAATGATCATCAATCCTTAGTAAGGGATATCGGTTCTTAACCACCAGCTTGTTCAACTTCCGATAATCCACACAAAGTCTGAGGGTACCATCCGCCTTCTTCGTAAAGAGGATAGGAGAACCCCAAGGAGAAGTACTAGGTCGGATGAAACCCTTCACTTGTAACTCCTCTAATGGCCTCTTGAGCTCCTCTAACTCAGGTGTAGCCATCCTATAAGGAGGAATGGAAACCGGCGCTGCTCCTAGCACGAGCTCAATAGAGAAATCCACCTTACTCTCATGACGAAGAGACGAAATGTCATCCGGGAAGACATCCCTAAAACGATCAAACACTGGAGGGAAATCCATCTGAAAAGTCCCCTGGTCGTCCAGATATATGCTCACAATATAGGCTGTAACTCCACCTTGCCCATGATAATCTGGTCTAACTCGACTCACCTGAACATCCCAATCAAACTTATATAGAAACACTCTGCCCTCAGGTGATGTGAAACACTCCCTGTGACGATAGCAGTCCACAAAGGCTATAAAGGGAACCAACTAGTCCATCCTAAGAATGATGTCATAGCTCGTCATCTCTAAGACATAGAGGTCCTAAAGGAAGTGACACCCACCAACCTCAAAGGGTCACTCCTTGCACTGAAGCACACCACCCGATCTAGTCCACAACGGAGTGTCTAGCGTTATGATATCAGAATAAGAATATGAAACACAAAGCCCAACGATCTCCACAATGGGCATAGATATAAAACTATGTGTCGCACCAGTATTGAAAATTGCGGATGATAAGACAGAAGATACTAGAATAGTACCTCTGACTGTATAAGGTCTGTGATCCTACTCCTGCTGGGTCTGCTGCACTCCATATGCCTGCCCGGAGCGGCAGACCTGCGACACCGCCTGCCTACCCTGAGTTGTCCCGCCCGACTACCTCTGGGATCCTGGTGTCTGGAAACCTCATCCACGACCACCATCTCTGCCTGTACGCCCTGACGTATACCAGTTCCCTGACTAGTAATAATCCACTGGTCCTGCTCCCGCATGCGAAGTCTGTACAAAACCCCTCTCACTATCCATTGATTGAAACGCCCTGCAAAAGAACTACAGATGACCCATATTGCCTCAATCTCGGCACTCCACTGGGTCTTGTGGACACTGAGGTCTCTTGTGCCCCTTTCTACCACACTGGCAGCACATAAATTGGCCACCTGAAGCATTATTTTGACTGTCACTGCCAACCTAAGAGAAGTCTATCTGTCTCTTCCTCTTTCCAGTAGAAATAGTACCAGTAACTAGTGCTGAACCGCCCTACCCCACACCACTAGATTCCTGCAGGTTCCTCTCTGTAATCAGTGCCTAGATCACAATAGCATGTACTGAAGGAAACATCAAAACATTCACCAATTCCTGGATATCATACCGAAGACCATCCTCGAAGCGCCTGGCTCTCAATGTATCATCACCCACCAGAACAGGTGAAAAACGCTGATGCTCGGTGAAACGATAAGAATAGTCCATCACTGACACAACACCCTGCTGCAGATTCATGAAATCTCGAGCTCTATCTTCCCGCAGCGTCTCCGGAAAGAAGAAGTCGTATAATACTGCCTAAAAATCATCCCCCGCCCTGTCTCTGTGATGCTATGACTGGGTGGTAACATCCCACCACCTCATGGAGGAATCACGCAGCATGTATGTGATGAGCTTGAACCTCTACCCTGGAGGCATCTAAAGATGCTCGAAAATCGTCTGCATCGATCCTAGCCAAGACTCTGCAGCCTATGGTCCACCATCCCCATAAAACATCGGCAGATGCTATTGCTGAAAAATACGAGTCAGCTCATCCATAGATGTGGAAGCTGGCGGTGCTCCCTGAAAGGTCTGCATGAACTGCATAAAGCCTTCATAGAACTGCGCCTCCGTGCCTATGTCTGGTATAAAAGTTGGTGCCACATCTGGATCTGTTGGAGGATCCACTGGTAGCCAATGGCCAACCATTTCTGGAGTGTTACCTCTCTCCTGGAGAACAACGCGTGGTCATCTAGGATGCATGACACTACAAGGTCAAAAACACACCTTTAGAACTAGATTATTAAAGACTGAAAACGAAGAAACCCCAAAAGGGAATAGGAGGAATAAGTAATTCAAAATTTTCAAAACAAGACTACATGACATGTATAATGACTACACGACATGTACTTGACTTCCCTTCCACTTCCTGGGTCCTTCAACACATTTAAGCCACAAAACTTACTTTTGAATGAAACTACATGACATGTATATCATCTACACGGCCTGTATGGTGTTATTTCCCAACTACCTGTGTCATTTGTGAAACGACCGACTACTCGGATTGACACTACACAGCGTGTTACACCCGCACACGGTGTGTACACCACCTCGTTTCCTAGCCACATGGCTTACTCCACACAGGCTATCCTCAGACTAGACTACACGGCGTGTCCCACAGGTACACGACGTGTAATAGACATCCTCTGCCAACCTGTGTTGTTAGTTACATGGCCGGTTCACACAGCTCAACCTACACGGCGTGTTCTATACACACACGGCATGTACTCGAAAGGATTACCCCGAACCATGTTGTTAGTTACACGGTCGGGTTCCCAGGTCACATTACCCGGTGTGTATGTCTTAAGGTTCCCTCCGCCCATGTTAGAGTTACATGGAAAACATCGGGTCAACACTACACGGCGTGTATAGAAACTACATGGTGTGGTTTCCCCAAGCTCTTCCCTTCCCCGTGTCACTGCCCACAAGGTTTGCGACATGAGAAGAGACTACATTGCGTGTACTCTGGGTACACGGCATGTACTCTAGGTACACAACATGTACTCAAAATTTTTATTTTTCTTCCCAAACAGAATAACATACAGGGCATGTATACAGTACTACACGGCGTGTATACTAGGTTTTCAGAAATTATGCCTCAGAAACCTCCTTAGAACCCAAAAAACACTGAAAATCAACACCTAAGTGACAAATTAAAATCGTTGAAGGCCCATAATCACCATGAATCAAAGTTTGACATCTTATCTATATTATAACCTAATAAACAGTCAATGATCCACCAAATTACGGTCAATGGGGGCCCATACTCCCCAAAAACCATAGTTTCGCATTCATTCTACACACAAGTTTATACCACAATACCTTATCACATCGCATGTATTTATCAAGAGGATATCACAATAGCATGCTTTTCTAGCTCAAAAAATATCACAACAACATGCAATTTCTAATGCACCTACATGTCCTGGAACTATGCTTACCATGTGACTGCTAGGATGTGCCTAAATGATGCATGAGATGGCATACCCTCACCTCATCAGGTTGCAACTAAATAGAACCTGTGAAAAACATATAAACAACACAATACAAGTGAATCACCCAACGGTGAAACCAAATCAACTGTAAGTTGCACAATCAGTAAAAATGAAATATGAGGTAAATTGGCTTTTCCCTGTACACGGGTTAGCTACGCTCGGTCACAACTTATTACCAACTACCATTCTCGTCCTATCCCTGACTAATGCTCCAAATAGTATGTTAAAGATAAGAACCCCCTCTGATACAACTTTGTAATGTCCCGGACCCGGGTACCACTCAACGGGTTCCCCAAACCCGGTTTGCCACATGACCTCAAGCACATTTCCCCAAATTCCAGAGGCTTCCGACTAGCAGCGAGGGTCCATGTCTGATAGTGGGGAAACTATGCCCTCATTTGTCAAACTGTAGCGCAATGGAATATGAATAAAACATATATCAACAACGGAAGCAGTACACTATACACAACTGAAATAAACAACTGCAGTAGATATAACCAACTAGAAATATATATATGATGCAAATGTCTACAATTCTATGAAAACAGCCAGAACATGTTACATAGAAGTACAATCCAATACATATTACATGTTCAAGAAAGAAAAACAGAACAGCCAGTGGCATCGCGAGCCAATGCTCAGTCCCATGCTCTCCTACACCTCAGTAGAAATCATGTACCTGTATAAGGACCCTTTCCCTTATCTACACCTGTAGCAACATAATCTGTTTGGGAAGAAAAGCATGACCCAAATAGGGTGTGAGAAATAAATTCCTAGTAGGCACCAACCAAAGGCCCGTTCTCAACTGTGTGTAAAACATGCAATAATAGTTTGAAGTAGTAAAATGAAATAAAGTAAACAGTACTAAAAATTAACTATCTTAACAATTTATATTGTCATTTTAACATCCATTTAATCCTTTAATTTAAAATTCCACCACAGTGAATATCCTAATTAAACAGTCAGTGTCCACAGACACTCAACCCTTACCCTCAGGTAATCAGGAATGTAAGCTGCAGGTACTTGCCCATTGGTAGAACAGATTTTTCCCTCAGGCATACATTGTGTCGCCCTCAGGCACAGAGTCTATTGCCCACAGGCACAGAAGAAGTTGCCCTCAGGCTAAGAGAAGATTTCCCTCAAGCTAATACAGTCATGCCCTCGGGCTATAGTAAAACGCTACCCTCAAGCACAGGTAACCGGGTCATGACTAACATGTAAATAAACATTCACAAGAAATTCCTCTCAAGGAAGTTCTACAATCATTAATTTAGAAGCATACCCTCGGGTATCCTAGCCAAAATGCTAAACAGAGGAACGACTAAACAGATGAACACCCCCTGTGGGTGGTCCTAGATCCAAGCACTGATCCCAGAAAATATTTTTACAACTTAAATTAATCACCTATACAATTATAGGCATTAAAATTAGCCATGACCTCAGCCTCGCGACACCCAAAATATGGGTTCGTAGCTCAGAACGCACAAAACGCACAACACTTGGAAAATAAACACCAAGCCACCTACCTTAAACACCAACGAGCGGTATACACGATTGTCGATCCCAGAAATGCCCAAATATGAAATAGATCTGAGGTAAAAGATAAATATTTCAACCCCAAATAACTCCTGTTAGGATAATAATTTGTAAGATGTACCCATGGATAAAAAAACCCTTACTAGTACGGTTTCAGCGAGATTGTTCGAGGCGGAAACGGGTTCCAGACGTGTGCTCGGTAGATCTACAAAGGTTTGTCCATCCACTCAAACTTTTTCCTCCAGTTCTATGGCTTCTATGTGACCAGGGGCAGCTACAGACCATTTTAAGGGACGAAAACAAAGTACACAGTGTGTACTTCCGAGTAGAAAGTGTGTACATCCCATTTTTAAACTATTCCTTTGGCGGCTTCCCGCCAGCGTGGCACTGTTCACCTAACGACATGACTACATGGTATGTCTCCTTGAGCACACGGCATGTAAAGGACCACTACACAGCGTGTAGTCAGTTCCTACACCCATCATCCCTAGCATGGCCACACGCCCTCTATACTTATCCCACACGGCCAAAAGTACACGATGTGTGGACAAAGTACACGGCGTGTACATTCCAAATTTTGGGATTTTTCCCCATTTTCCATATTTTCACAAAACCACATAAGGAAAAGAGAAAAGAAGAAGACCATCCATTAAAACTAATAACTGGGTTCTTATAAAATTTCCCCCTTAATGAAATTCATTCCCGAATTTCCCTCACAAGGGTGGCGAAGATAAAGCTGTGAACAACTCCGAACACTGAGCACGTACGTCGGTCTCCCACTCCAAGGTTTCATCCTACACTCGGCCATAATGCAATAGCACCTGTACGAGAGGAACAGACCGGCGTCAGATAACCTTCATGCTCCTATCAACGATACGAATCAGATGCTCCTCAAAGGACGTATCTAACTCCAGTTCAACCTCCTCTGGCTCGAAAACGTGAGACGGGTCTGAATGATAATGGCACAACTGAGAGACATGGAAGACGTCGTGCTTGGCCTGCTACCTTTGCGGTAACTAAAACCGATAGGCAACCAGCCCGACTCTCTCCAGAATCTCAAATGTCCCCACATACCTCGGCGAAAGTTTACTCTTTCTCGTTATCCGCTTGTGTCCCAGCCTTAGCGAAACACGCAAGAAAACCTGATCCCCGAACACGAACTCCAATGTTCGTCTGCAGAAATAAGTATTTGATTTCTGATTAGACTGTGCGGTATCCATCCACTTATGAATCAACTGGACATGCTCAGAAGTCTCCTACAGAAGATGTTGTCCCAGCAAAGCTGCCTCACCTACCTCTAACCAGCACAAAGGTGAACGACATGGCCTACCATATAAAGCCTCAGATGGTTCCATCTCAATAGTTACCTGAAAAATATTGTTATAGGAAAACTTGACTAGGGGTATATGCTTATCCCAAGAGCCCCCAATGTCTAGGATGCATGCACACAGCATGTCCTCAAGCACCTGTATCGTACGCTCTAACTGGTCATCTGTCTGATGGTGGTATGTTGTGCTCAGAAGCACCTGTGTACCCAGTGCCCTCTAAAAGCTCTGCCAGAAAAAAGACGTAAAATGGGTGTCCCTATCTAAAATGGTAGAAAGTGGAACCCCATGAAGACGTATAATATCTCGGATATACAACTTCCCGAGCTCGTCAACACCGATTATCTCCTTGATCGGCCAAAAGTGAGCTACCTTTGTTAGTCTGTCTACAACAACCCACATGGCATCATTGCCTCTAGGTGACCTCATCAAACCAGTCCCGAAATCCATCGCGACATCATCCCATTTCCACTCCAGAATGGGTAACATTTGTAATAGTCCATCTGGTCTCTAGTGCTCCACCTTCACCTATTGATAGATGGACCATCTCGTAACAAAAACAGATACATCTCTCTTCATACCCAGCCACCAGTACTGACGTCTCAAGTCATGGTACATCTTGGTAACCCCGGGATGAACTTCCCAAGATGAACAATGAAACTCCCACATCAGATCCTCACGTATATCCCATGGAACCCATATTCATCCATGGAAATGCAAAACCTCATCATCGCCCATCGTCCAACTAGGAGGAGGGTCCTCACTTGCCACCGACTCCTGTAGAACTAGGCCTTCTGAAACTGATAGTTTTATCATCCTCACTCAATTCAGGAGGGTAGAAGTCATAGATAAAGATGGAAGATAGGTTTGACACTGACTGTTTTGCACCTACAAATGCACCTCAAAGAACAAGGCCCTAAGCTGCCACTTGCCAACGGCCTCCGGCACTGCCTGTATCCGAGTCTTCCTGCTGAGTGCATCAGCTACTGCATTACCATTACCAGGTGTATAGGCGAGCTCAAAATCGAATTAATTAAGGTATTCGACCCACCTTAGCTACCTCAGATTCATGTAACACTGAGTAAAGATATACTTGAGTGTTTTGTGGTCATTTAAAACCACAAAATGTTCTCCCAAGAGATAATTCTTCCAACAGCACAACATATGCACAACTGCAGCAAACATGAGATCATACATTGGGTAATTCCTCTCATGTGGCCTCAACTGCTGAGACCCGTATGCAACAACTTGATTTCCCTACATAAACACAGCTACCAGCCCAATACCAGATGCATCACAGTAAACTGTATAGCTCTTCCCATGCTCTGGGAGAATCAGGATCGGGGATGATGTCAACCTTCCTTTCAGGTCCTGAAATGTTGTCTCACAAACTTCTATCCAAACAAACTTCACACCATTCTTAGTCAAACCCATCAACAACGCTGTTAAGTGGTATAATTCATGGATGAAACATCTGTAGTAACCAGCCAACCCCAAGAAACTCCGTATCTCAAACACATTCTTGGGCTTCTCCCCGGAAACTACTGCTCTCACCTTCTCTGGGTCTACCGAAACTCCAGCCTCTAAGATGATATGACCAATGAAGTGAATCTGGTCCATCCAAAAACGGCCCTTTGAGGGCTTAGCACACAGCCGATTTTCTCTTAGTGTACTCAATATGATATCAAGATGGGTGGCATGGTCGTGTAGAGTGTGAGAGTACGCCAAGTTGTCATCTATGAATACTACCACAAAAGAGTCCAGGTAAGGATGGAACACTCGATTCATCAGATCTATGAAAACCGATGGCGCGTTCGTGAGTCCGAACAACATAACCGTATACTCATATAGACCATACCTACTCCTGAAAGAATTGAGAGGTATATCATATGGTTTAATGCGCAGCTGGAGATATCCCGATCTCAAGTCAATCTTTGAGAACACTCGTGCTCCATGAAGTTGATCAAAAAGACCATCAATCCTCGGTAAGGAATATCGGTTCTTGACCGTCAGCTAGATCAACTTCTGATACCCCACACAATGCCTAAGGCTACCGTCTGCCTTCTTCAAAAAGAGGATAGGAGAACCCCATGGAGAAGTACTTGTTCGGATGAAACCCTTTGCATGTAACGCCTCTAACTGCCTCTTGATCTCCAGCAACTCAGGTGTAGGCATCCTATAAGGAGGAATGGACACCGGCGCAACTCCTGGAACGAGCTCAATAGAGAAATCCGACTCACGCTCTGGAGGAAGACTCGAAATGTCATCCAGGAAGAAATCCCTGAAATTATCATCCACTGGAGGGAAATCTGTCTGACAAGTCCCCTGGTCGTCCAAATATAAGCTCGCAATCTGGGCTGTAACTCCACCTCTCCCATGATTCTCTGGTACAGCTCGACTCACCTGAACATCCCACTCACCCATGTATAGAAACACTCTGCCCTCAGGTGACGTGAAATGTAGCCAATGACGATTGCAGTCTAGAAAGTCTCTAAAGGGAACCAACTAGTCCATCCGGAGAATGACGTCATATATCGTCATCTCTAAGACATAGTGGTCCCAAAGTAAGTGACACCCACTAACCTCAAGGGTCACTCCTTGCACTTACTCACACCAGCTGTTCTAGTCCCCAATGGAGTGTCTAGCGTCATGATATCAGAAGAAGAAGAAACACAAAGCCCAAGGCTCTCCACAATGAGAACATATATAAAACTATGTGTCGCACCCGTATCGAAATGTATTGAAGATAAGAAAGAAGCTACTAGAATAGTACCTCTGACTGTAGAAGGTTTGGGATCCTGCTCCAGCTGGGTCTACTGCACTGCATATGCCTACCTAGTGCTGCGACCCTGCTACACATCCTGGCTACCTTGAGTTGACCCGCCCTGCTGCCTCTGCGATCCTGGTGTCTGGATACCTCGTCCACGACCACCATCTATGACTACACGCACTGATGTATTCCAGTTCCCGGACTGTTAAGAAGCCACTGGTCCATCTCCTGCATGCGAAGTCTACACAGAACCCCTCTCACTAGCCAACGGTGGAAACGCCCTGCAAAAGCGCTGCAGATGACCCATCTTGCCACAAGCTCGGCACTCCACTAGGTCTCGTGGACACTGAGGTCTCATGTTCCCCTCTCTACCACCCTTGTAGCACATGACCTGGCCACCTGAGGCATTATTCTGACTAGTACTACCACCCTGAGAGATGTCCATCTGTCTCTTCCTCTTTCCAGCAGAAATAGTACCAGTAACTGGTGCTGAACCGATCTGGTCCACACCACTAGATTCCCACAGGTTCTTATCTGTAATCAGTGCCTAGTTCACAATAGCATGTCCTGAAGGAAACTTGAAAACATTCACCAGTTCCGGGATGTCATACCAAAGACCATCCTCGAAGCGCCTAGCTCTCATTGTCTCATCACCCACCATAACAGGTGCAAAACACTGAAGCTCGGTGAAACGAGCAGAACAGTCCATCACCAACATAGCGCCCTGTTGCAGATTCATGAACTCTCGAGCTCTATCTGTCCGCAGTATCTCTAGAAAGAAGATGTCATTGAAGACTTCCTGAAAATATTCTCACGCCATGTCTCTGTGGTGATCTGACTGGGTGGTAACATCCCACCACCTCATGGCAGAATCACGCAGCATGTATGTTGCGAGCTTGACCCTCCTCCATGGAGGCATCTCAAGATGCTCGAAAATCATCTTCATCAATCCTAACCAAGACTTCCCAGCCTGTGGTCTGCCATCCCCTAAAAACATCGGAGGATGCGGCTACTAAAAGATACGAGTCAGCTCAGCCATAGATGTGGCAGCTGGCGGTGCTCCCAAAAAGGTCTGCATGAACCGCATAAAGCCTTCACAGAACTGCGCCTCTATGCTTGAGTCTGGTATAACGACTGGTGTCACATCTGGCTCTGCTGGAGGATCCACTAGTAGCCCATAGACCACAATTTCTGAAGTATAGTCATCGCCACTCTCCTGGAGAACAATGCGCGGTCGTCTAGGAGGCATGTCACTACAAGGTCAAAAACACACCTTTAGAACTAGATTATTAATGACCAAAAACGAAGAAACCCCAAAAGTGAACAGGAGGAAGAAGGAATTCAAAATTTTCAAAACAAGACCACATGGTGTGTATAATGACTACACGGAGTGTACTTGACTTACCTTCCCCTGCACGGGTCCTTCGACATGTCTAAGGCACACAGATTCCATTTGAATGAACCTACACGGTGTGTATATCATCTACATGGAATCTATGGTGTAATTTCCCCACTGCCTGTGTCATTTGTGACACGGCCGACTACTCATCTTGACATTACATGGCGTGTTACACCCGCACACAGCGTGTACACCACCTCATTTCCCAGCCACTTGGCTTAGTCCAAACGGTCTATCCTCGGACAAGACTACATGGCGTGTCCCATAGGTACACGACATGTACTAGATGAGCTCCACCGACCCGTTTTGTTAGTTACACGGCTAGTTTACACAGCTCAACCTACATGGTGTGATCTCTACACACAAGGCATGTACTTGAAAGGATTACCCCAACCCGTGTTGTTAGTAACACTGTCGGGTTCCTAGGTCACATTACACGGCATGTTCTTCATTGACACGACTTGTATGTCTTAAGGATCCCTCTTCCCATGTTGGAGTTACATGGCAGACATCGGGTCAACACTACACGGCGTGTATAGAAACTACACGGTGTGTTTTACCCAAGCTCTTCCCTTCCCCGTGTCGCCGCCCACATGGTTTGTGACATGGGAAGAGACTACATGGCGTGTACTCTGGGTACACAACATGTACTCAAAAAGTTTATTTTTCTTCCCGAACAGAAGAACATACACAACGTGTCTACAGTACTACATGGCGTGTATACTGGGTTTCCAGACAGTATGCCTCATAAACTTTCCTGGAACCCAGAAAACACTAAAAATCAACACCTAAGTGCCAAATTCCGATCTATGAGGGCCCATACTCCCCACAAATCAATGTTTGACATCTTATCTCTGTTATAACCTAATAAAAAGTCAATGATCCACCAAATTCTGGTCAATGGGGGCCCATACTCCCAAAAAACCAATGTTTTGCGTTCATTATACACACAAGTTTATACAACAATACCCTATCACATAGCAGGTATATATCAAGAGGCTATCACAACATCATGCTTTTCTAGCGCAATAACTATCACAACAACATAAAATTATAATGCACCTACATGGCATGGAACTATACATGGAATGTGTGTTCTAGCATGTTCCTAAATGATGCATGAGATGGCATACCCTCATCTCATCAGGTTGCAACTAAATAGAACCCATGAATAACATGAAAACAGCAGAATGCAAGTGCATCACCCAACGGTGAAACCAAATCAATTGTAAGTTGCAAAATCAGTAAAAATTGTAATACGAGGTAAATTGGATTTTCCCTATACACGGGTTAGCTACGCCCAAGAACAACTTATTACCAATTACTGTTCTCATCCTATCCCTAACTAAGGATCTAAATAGTAGGTCGATGAAAAGAACCCCCTCTGATACAACGTTGTAACGTCCCAGACCTGGGTACCAGTCCACGGGTGCCTAGAAATCGGTTCGCCACATGTCCTCAAGCGCATTTCCCCAAACGCCAGAGGCTGTCAACTAGCAGTGAGGGTCCAGGTCGGATAGTGGGGAAACTATGCCCTCATTTTTCAAAGTGTAGTGTAGTGGAATATAAATAAAACATTCAACAACAATTGAAGGTGTAAACCATACACAACTGAAATAAACAACTACAGTAGATATAACCAACCATAAATATAGATATGATGCAACATGTCACCAATTCTAATAAAACAACCATATCATGTTACATAGCATTACAATCCAATACTGGGTACAAGTACAGAAAATCAAAACAGAAGAGCTAGTGGCATCATGAGCCAATGCTCGGTCCAATTCTCTCCTACACCTCAGCAGCAATCATGTACATGTATAAGGACCCTTTCCCTTATCTACACCTACACCAACATAATCTGTTTGTACCGAAAAGCATGACCCAAACAGGGTGTGACAAATAAATTTCCGGTAGGCACCCACCAAAGGATCGTGCTCAACAGTGTGTAAAACATGAAACAATACTGTGCAGTAGTAAAATGCAATAAAGTAAGCAGTACTAAAAAGTAACTAACTTAACCATTTATATTGTCATTTTAACATCCATTTAATCCATTAATTTAAAATATAACCACAACAAATATTCTAGGTAAACATTTAGTGTGCACAGACACTCAACCCTTACCATTAGGTAATCAGGAACATAACTCACAGGTACTTGCCCATAGGAAGAATAGATTTTTCCATCAGGAATATGTAGTGTCGGCCTCAGGCATAGAGTCTATTTCCCAAAGGCCCAGAAGAAGTTGCCCTCCGGCTAAGAGAATATTTCCCTAAGGATAATACAGTCATTCCCTCAGGCTATAGTAAAACGCTTTCCTCAGGGAAAAGTAACCGGGTCATGCCCAACATGTAAATAAACATTCACAAGAAATTCCTCTCAAGGTAATTCTACAGTCATTACTTTAGAGGCATACCCTCGAGTAACCTGGCCAAACAGCTTAATAGAAGAACGCACCCTGGGGGTGGTCCCATATCCAAGCACTAATCCCAAACAACAGTTTTACAACTTAAATTAATCACCTATACAATTCTAGGCATTAAAATTAGCCATTTCCTCAGCCTCACAACACCCCAAATATGGGTTCGTAGCTCAGAATGCACAAAACGCACAACAGTTGGAAAATAAACACCAAGCCACCTACCATAAACACCAACGAGCCGTATACACGATCGTTGATCCCAGAAATTCTCAAATATGATGTAGATCTAAGGTAAAAGATAAATTATTCAAACCCAAATAACTCATGTTAGGAGAAGAATTGGTAAGAAGTTCCCAAGGAGAAGGAAGCCCTTACCCGTGCAGTTCTAGAGAGATTGTCCGAGGTGGAAACGGGTTCAAGACATGCGCTTAAAGGATATCCAAAGGTTCAGTTGTACACACCTGCTCCTTCCTCCGGTTCTAAGCCTTCCCTATGGAAAGTGGAGGCTACTACCCATTTTAAGAGAAAAAACAAAGCACACAGCCTGTACTTCTGAGTACATGCCATGTACTTCCCATTTTTAAAATGTTCTTCTGGTGGCTTCATGCTAGCGTGGCACTGTTCACATGCCGACATGACTACACGACATGTCTCCTTAAGCACACAGCGTGTTCTGTCGCACAGCTGGTCACCGCCTTACTATTCACCTGCCGACTGACTACACGACGTGTAATGGACCACTACACGGCGTGTAGTCGGTTCCTACACCCTTCATCCTCGACATGGCCACACGCCCTGTGTACTTATCCCACATGGCCAAAAGTACACGACGTGTCGACAAAGTACAGGGTGTGTACTTTCCAAATTTTGGAATTTTTCCACATTTTCCATATTTTATCAAAAACACTTAAGGAAAAGAAAAAATAAGAAACTCGTACCTCAAAACTAAGAACTGGGTTCATAGAAACATCCACCGTAAAGAAATTCATCCCCGAATTGCCCTCACAAGGGTGGAAAAGATAAAGTTGTGAACAACTCTGGCCACTGAGCACGTACGTCGGTCTCCCACTCCTAGGATATTTCCTACACTTGGCCATGCTGCCATATCACCCGTACGAGAGGAACTGACCGGCCTCGGAGAACCTTCGTGCTCCGGTCAACGATACGAATCGGATGCTCCTCAAAAGACACATCTAACTCCATCTCAACCTCCCTTGGCTGAAAAATGTGAGACGGGTCTGAATGATAATGGCACAACTGAGATACATGGAAGACTCGTGCATGGCCCGGTACCTCTACAGTAACTGCAACTGATAGGCAACTAGCCCGACTCTCTCCAGAATCTCAAATGGACCCCCATACCTTGGTGAATGTTTTCCCTATCTCCTGATCCGCTTGTGTCCCGTCCTCGGCGAAACATGCAAGAAAACCTGATCCCCAACCACAAACTCCAAAGGTCATCTGTCATGATCAGCAAATGATTTCGTACAAGATTGTGCAGAATCCATCCGCTTCTGAATCAACTGGTCCTGCTTAGAAGTCTCCTGAACAAGACGTGGTCCCAGTAAAGCTGCCTCACATGCCTCTAACCATCACAAAGTTGAATGACATGGCCGACCATATAAATCCTCGTATGGTTCCATCTCAATCATTTCCTGAAAACTTTTGCTATAGGTAATATCGACTAGGGGTATATGCTTCTCCAAATAGCCCCAAAAGTCTAGGACGCATGCGCGCAACATGTCCTCAAGCACCTGATTTGTACGCTCTGATTGACCATCTGTCTGAGGGTGGTATGTTGTGCTTAGACACACCTGTGTACCCAGTTCCCTCTGAAAGCTCTGCCAGAAACGAGATGCAAAACGGGCGTCCCTATCTGAAACGATAGAACGAGGAACCCCATGAAGACGTACGATCTCTCGGATATACAAATTCTTGAGCTCGTCAACACTGAAGGTCTCCTTGATCATCAAAAAGTGAGCTACATTCATGTGTCTTTCCACAAAAACCCACACAAAATCATTTCCTCTAGGTGAACTCAGAAAAATAGTCACGAAATCCATTGCGACATCATCCCACTTCCACTCCAGAATGGGTAACTGCTCTAACAGTCCAGTTGGTCTCTAGTGCTCCGCCTTCAACTGCTGATAGGTGGAACAGCTCGTAACAAAACCAGCTACATCTCTCTTCATATCCGGCCACTAGTACTGATGTCTCAAGTCACAGTACATCTTGGTAACCCCGAGATTACCTTCCCAAGATGAAGCATGAAAATACCGCATCAGCTCCTCATGTCTATCCCCTGGAACCCATATTCGTCCATGGAAATGAAAAACCTCATCATCTCCGATCGTCTAACCACGAGGAGGGTCCTCACTTTCCACCGACTCCATAGAACTAGGCCTTCTGAAACTGAGATCTGTCTTATCCTCACTCTATTAAAGAGGGTAGAAGTCACAGCTAATGATGAAAGATAGGTTTTCCCCTAACTGTCGTGCACCTCCAAATGCTTCTCAGTGAACAAGGCCATAAACTGCCACATGCCAAAGGCCTCCTGCACTACCTATATCTGAGTCTTCCTGCTCAGTGCATCAGCTTCTGCATTACCTTTACCAGGTGTATAGGCAAGCTCAAAATCGAAGGACTGAAGGTATTCGACCCACCTTCGCTGCCTCAGATTCAAGTCATGCTGAGTAAAGATATACTTGAGACTTTTGTGGTCATTGAAAACCACAAAATGCTCTCCCAAGAGATAATGTCTCCAACAGAACAACTTATGCACAACTGCAGAAAACTCGATATCATGCGTCAGGTAATTCCTCTCATGTGGCCTCAACTGCCGAGACCCGTACGCAACAACTCGATCGCCCTATATCAACACATCTCCCAGCCCAATACCTACTGCAGAAAAGTAAACTGTATAACTCTGCCCCTACTCTGGGAGTATCAAGATCGGTGCTGATGTCAACCTTCCTTTCCGGTCCTGAAAGGATATCTCACAAACTAATATCCAAACGAACATCACACCCTTCTAAGTCAAACCCATCAACGACGCTGCTAAGAGGGAGATGTCCTAGATGAAATGTCTCTAGTAACCATCCAGCCCCAAGAAACTCTGTATCTAAAACACGTTATTGGGATGCTCCAAGAAAACTGCTACTCTCACCTACTCCGGGTCTACCGAAACTCCTGCCTCTGAGATGATATGACCCAGGAAGTGAATCTGGTCCATCAAAAAGTGGAAATTTGAGAGTTTAGCATATAGAAGATGCTCTCTCAGTGTACTCAATATGATCTCAAGATGGATGGAATGGTCGTGTCGAGTGTGAGAGTACACCATGATTTCGTCCATGAATACTACCACAAAAGATTCCAGATTTGGATGGAACACACTATTCATCAGAGCCATGAAAACCGCTGGAATGTTTGTGAGTCTGAACTGAATAATCGTATATTTGTATAGTCCATAACATCTCCTGAAAGTCGTGAGAGGTATATCAGATGGTATAACGCGTAACTGATGATATCCCGATCTCAAGTAAATCTTCAAGAACACTCATGCTCAACGAATTTGATCAAAAAGATCATCAATCCGTGGTAAGGGATATTGGTTCTTGACCATCAGCTGGTTGAACTTCCGATAATCCAGACAAAGTCTGAGGGTACCGTCTACCTTCTCCGCAAAGAGGACAGGAAAACTCCCTGGAGAAGTACTGGTTCGGATGAAACTGTTTGCCTATAACTACTCTAACTACCTATCAAGCTCCTGCAACTCAGGTGTATCCATCCTATAAGGAGGAATGGACACTGACGTTGCTCCTGGCATGAGCTCATTAGAGAAATCCATCTCATGCTCTGGCAGAAGACCTGAAATGTTTTCCGAGAAGATATCCCTAAAATGATCAACCATTGGATGGAAATCCGTCTCACAAGTCCCCTGGTCATCCATATATAAGCTCGCAATCTGGGATGTTACTCCCCCTCGCCCATGATGCTCTGGTCCATCTCGACTCTCCTTAACATCCCACACACCCTTTTATAGAAACACTCCACCCTTAGGTGACGTGAAGCTCACCCTGTGACAATAGCAGTCCACAAAGGCTCTAAATGGAACAAAGAAGTCCATCATGAGGATGACATCATAGTTCTTCATCTCTAAGACATATAGGTCCTAAAGGAAGTGACACCCATAAAACTCAAGGGGGAACTCATTGCACTGACACACACCAGCCGTTCTACTCTCCAATGGAGTGTCTATCATCATGATATCAGAAGAAGAAGTAACACAAAGCCAAAGTGTCTCCACAACAGCCACATATATAAAACCATGTGTCGAACCCGTATCGAAAAGTACTGAAGATAAGACAAAAGCTACTAGAATAGTTCCTCTGACTATAGAAGGTTTGGGATCCTGCTCCTGCTGGGTCTGCTGCACTTCATATGCCTGCCTAGTGTCACGGCCCTACAACACAGCCTGACTACCCTGAGCTAACCCGCCCTACTGCCTCTACAATATTGTTGTCTGGCTACCTCGACCACGACCACCATCTCTACCTGCATGCCCTGACGTATTCCAGTTTCCTAACTGCTAAGAAGCGACTGGTCCTACTCACGCACATGGAGTCTACATAGAACCCCTCTCACTAGCCATCGGTGGAAACGCCCTGCAAAAGTGCTATAGATGTCCCATCTTACCGTAATCTCGGCACTCCCCTGGGTCTCGTGGACACTGAGGTCTCTTGTACCCCTCATTACCACACTGTTAGAACATGACCTAGCCACCTGAAGTATTCTTCTGACTGTTACTTCCACCTTGAGAGAAGATCATCTGTCTCTTCCTCTTTCTAGTAGAAATTGTACCATTAACTGGTGCTGAACCGCCCTGGACCACACCACTAGATTCTCGTAGGTTCCTCTATGTAATCAGTTCCTGGTTCACAATAGCATATACTGATGGAAACCTGAAAACATTCACTAGCGGCCAGATGTCATACAGAAGACCATCCTCGATGCACCTGGCTCTCAACATCTCATCCACCACAAGAACAGGTGAAAATGCTGATGCTCGGTGAAATGAGCAAATTAGTCCATCACCGACATAACACCCTACTCCAGATTCATGAACTCTCGAGCTCTATCTACCTGTAGTGTCTCTGGAAAAAATAATTCATAGAAGATTGCCTGAATATATTCCCACGCCATGTCTCTGTGATGCTCTGACTGGGTGGTAACATCCCACCGCCTCTTGGCGGAATCACGCAGGATATATGTCGTGATCTTGAACCTCCACCCTAGAGGCATCTCAAGAAGATCGAAAATCATCTGCATCGATCTTATCCAAGACTCTGCATCATTTGGTCTGTCATCCCCTGAAAACGTCAGCGGATGTTGCTACTGAAAGATACGATTTAGCTCAGCCATAGATGTGGCAGCCGACGGTGCTCCCTGAAAGGTCTGTATGAACCGTATAAAGCCTTCATGGAACAACACCATCACACCTGTGTCTAGTATAATGGTTGGCGCCACATCTGGCCTTGCTGGAGGATCCACTGGTAGCCCATGGCCTACCATTTTTGGAGTATAGTCATCGCCGCTCTCCTAGAGAATAATGTGCAGTCGTCTAGGCGGCATGACACTAAAAGGTCAAAAAACACCTTTAGAACTAGATTATTAACGACCGAAAAAGAAGAAACCCCAAAAGATAATAGGAGGAAGAAGGCATTCAACATTTTCAAAACAAGACTACACGGCATGTATAATGACTGCACAACATGTACTTGAATTCCCTTCCCCTGCCCATGTCCTTCGACATAGCTAAGCCACACGGCTTCTGTTTGAACGATGATACATGGCGTGTGTATCATCTACACAGCATGTATGGAGTTATTTCCCAGCATCCCATGTCGTTTGTGACACGACCGACTACTAGATATGACACTACACGACGTGTACACCACCTTGTTTCCCAGCCACACGGCTTACTCCACACGGTCTGTCTTCGGACAAGACTACACGACGTGTCCCACAGGTACACGGAATGTACTATATGAGCTCCGCCGACCCGTGTTGTTAGTTACATGGCCAGTTCACATGGATCAACCTACACAGCATGTTCTATACACACACGTCATGTACTTGGAAGGATTACCCCGACCCTTGTTGTTAGTTACACGACCAGGTTCCCAGGTCACATTACATGGAGTGTTCTTCATTGACACGGCCTGTATGTATTAAGGTTCCCTCCACCCGTGTTGGAGTTACACGGAGGAAATCAGGTCAACACTAAACGACGTGTTTACCCCAAGCTCTTCCCTTCCCTGTGTCGCCGCCCACACAGTTTGTGACAGGGGAATAGACTACACGGTGTGTACTCTGGGTACACGGTGTGTACTCAAAAAGTTTATTTTTATTCCCAAACAGAAGAACATACACAGTGTGTCAACAGTACTAAATGGCGTGTCTACTGGGTTTCCAGATATTATGCCTCAGAAACTTCCCCAGAACACTGAAAACACTAAAAATCAACACCTAAGTGCCAAATTCTGATCGGTGAGGGCCCATACTCCCCACGAATCAATGTTTGACATCTTATCTGTGTTATAAACGAATAAACAGTCAATGATCCACCAAATTCCGATCAACGGGGGCCCATACTCCCCAAAAACCAAAGTTTCACATTCATTATACACACATGTTTATACCACAATACCCTATCACATATCAGGTAATTATCATGCGGCTATCACAATAGCATGGTTTTCTAGCACAACAACTATCACAACAACATCCAATTTCTAATGCACCTACATGGCATTGAACTATGCATGGCGTGTGATTTCTATCATGTGCCTAAATGATGCATGAGATGGCATACCATCATCTCATCGGGTTGCTACTAAATAGTACCCATGAATAACATATAAACAGCACAATACAAGTGCGTCACCCAACGGTGAAACCAAATCAACTCTAAGTTGAAAAATTAGTAAAAATATAAATATGAGGTAAATTGGATTTTCCCTGTAAACGGGTTAGCTACTTCCGGGAATAACATTTTACCAACTACCATTCTCGTCCTATCCCTGACTAAGGATCCAAATAGTACATCAATGAAAAGAACAATCTCTGATACCACTTTGTAACATCCCGGAAACAGGTACCACTCCACGGGTGCCCCAAACCCGGTTCGCCACCTGAACTCAAGTGCATTTCCCCAAACGCCAGAGGCTACCGACTAGTAGTGGGGGCCCAGGTCTAATAGTGGGGAAACTATTCCCTCCTTTTTCAAAGTGTAGCGCAGCGGAATACAAATAAAACATACAGCAACAACGGAAGTGGTAAACCATACACAACTGAAATAATCAACTGCAGTAGATATAACTAACTAGAAATATAGGTATGATGCCTCATGTCACCAATTCTAAGAAAAAATCCAGACCATGTTACATAGCAGTACAATCTAATACAGAGTACAAGTACAGAAAATAAAAATAGAACAACCAGCAGCATCGTGAGCCATTGCTCGGTCCCATGCTCTCATACACCTCAACATCAATCAGGTACCTATATAAGGACCCTTTCCCTTATCTACACCTGCAGTATCATAATCTATTTGCACTGAATAGCCTGGACCAAACAGTGTGGGAGAAATAAATTCCCAGTAGGCACCCGCCAAAGGCTCGTGCTCAACTGGGTGTAAACCATGCACCAATAGTGTTCAACAGTAAAATGAAATATATTAATCAGTACTAAAAAGTAACAATCTTAACCATTTATATTGACATTTTATCCTCCATTTAATCCATTAATTTAAAATATCCCCATAGTGAATATTTTAAGTAAACAGTCAGTGGCCACAGACACTCAACCCTTACCCACAAGTAATCAGGAACGTAACCCGCAGGTACTTTCCCACTGGTAGAACATATTTTTCCCTCGGGCGTACGTAGTGTTTCCCTCAGGCACCGAGTCGATTGCCCACAGGCACAGAACAACTTTCCCTTAGGCTAATAAAAGATTGACCTTAGGCTAATACAATCATTACCTCAGGCTATAGTAAAAATCATCCCTCAGGCACAAGTAACCAGGGAATGCCCAACATGTAAATAAACATTCACAAGAAATTCCTCTCAAGGAAATTCTACAATCATTACTTTAGAAGCATACCCTTGGGTATCCTGGTCAAACGACTAAACGGAGGAACACACCTCGGGGGTGGTCTTGGATCCAAGCACTAATCCCAAACAATAGTTTTACAACATAAATTAATAACCTATACAATTCTAGGCATTAAAATTAGCCATGGCCTCAGCCTCATGACACCTCAAATATGGGTTCATCGCTCAGAATGCACAAAACACACAATAGTAGGAAAATAAACACCGAGCCACCTACATTAAAAACCAATGAGCAGTATACATGATCGTCGATTCCAGAAACTCCCAAATATGGCGTAGATATGAGGTCAAAGATAAATCATTCAAACCTAAATAACTCATGTTAGGATAAGAATTGTTATGAAGTACCCAAGGAGAAGGAATCCATTACATGTGCAGTTCTAGAGAGATCGTCCGAGGCGGAAACGGGTTCCAGACGTGCGCTCGGCGGAACTCCAAAGTTTTGGCCGTCCACTACCACTCCTTCCTCTGGTTCTAAGACATCCCTGTGAACAGGGGAAGATAATGCCCATTTTAAGTGAAAAAAACAATGTACACGGTGTGTACTTCTGAGTACACAGTGTGTACTTCCCATTTTTAAATTGTTCCTCATGCAGCCTCCCACCAGCGTGTCACTGTTCACATGCCGACGTGACTACACAACATGTCTTCTGGAGCACATGGCATGTTATGTCGCACAGTTGTCCACCACATTACTATTCACCTGCCGACTAACTACACGACGTGTAAAGGACCACTACACAACGTGTAGTCGGTTACTACACCCTTCATCCCCTGCATGGCCACACACCCTATGTACTTATCCCACATGGCCAAAAGTACATGGTGTGTGGACAAAGTACACGATGTGTACTTTCCAAATTTTGGGATTTTCCCCATTTTTTATATTTTCTCAAAAACACATAAGGAAAAGGTAAAAGAAAAAGACCATACCTCAAAACTAAGAACCGGGTTCATACAAAGATGAGGGTGTGCCCGTATGTAATATGTGTGGGGGAAATTTGTAATCTGTGTTCTCTTGTTTGAATAAGATGTTTCTGCTGCCTTCTCCGTGGACGTAGGTTATCCGACCGAACCACATAAATCTGTGTGCGTATATTTGTGTTTTTGTTTCTCTGTTTTGTATATGATGCAGTGTGTGGGAGTCTTCTGACTCCAACAAAGTGGTATCAGAGGTTGGGTTTGATTACTTGAGGAATAAATTACATCAGCATTGTTGGTCATATAAATCCTCTGTCTACAACGCATCAGTGGCTGTTGTCTACATTTCCCACCTATGAATCTGCTCCTCGGCACTACAGTCCATGCTTATGTTGACCGTCCAAGCCACTGAAACTCTTGTTCGGTTTTTGTCCATGCCCTTGCACGATCCTGTTTTTTCCACTCCCGTAAATCCACTATTGTCCGTGCTTTATGTTGGATGCTACTGTCCTCACTCCACTTGAACGAATATTCATTTGTCCAGAACACATCATCTATTTTCCGCTTCCTACTTGAAGTGTGTCTTCAAATCTGAATCTTCTCAAAAGGGTGGCTGTACACACTTTGGTAAATCTACTACTTTCCAAACTCCCACAACCCACCACATATCCAGTTATGTTCTTGTCCAGGCGCATGTGAATAAACTAGAAGAGAGAAATGGGAAATTGAAAAAAGGGGACTGGGGCATGAGAGGGTGGCGTGGAATACATTTTGAAATGGCGAGAAACTTTTTTTCATTATGTTCATAGGAAAAGAAAGGGATTTTTTGTTGATTATTGGGTGGTGTGGATAAAAGAAACTATAGAGGTAGAGGGGACAAGGGTGAGAAGAAGTAAAAAAAGGTGATTGAGATTTTTTATTTTTGTTTGAGTGGACATATTTTGGGAGAAAAATTTGTGTAAGTGATTGACGTCATCATTTTTTCGAGGATGGTATAGTTTACATTTATAAAGAACCAAGATATATCATAGTGGCTAACCTCGGGGTCACTCTCAAGGAAGCAGTGTCGAGTGACTAAGTGGTCTGTTCTGAAAATCATTTTTTATTTTTAAATACTTTGAAAATATAAAATCACACTGCAATGGAAACACTAATTAGTGATGATAAGCATAGTAGAGAGTGAAACAATGATGAAAAATTACAAAACAACAAAGGGACACAAAAAAAACAAGGGAACAAAGGAGGCGCGGACAGAACACAAGCCACATAACAAACAGACGACACCAGGCCAAGACAATAGTCAGTGTGAACAAGGCTGGACCTAGGTTAATCCACCCTCTACTCATTTTCCTAGATCAACTTGAGAAATTGATCAACAATTCTCAATTTCTCACAGTGCATGATCGATGTCTCGGATCACACACCAGTCTCGCCTATAAATTAAACAATCAATCATTGAATTTATTCAATACTCAAGCGTTCCTCCAAACTACAAGTCATTTACTGAGCAAGATCATTCTAGAAAAATATTTTCACCCAGAAAAATGATCCTTCTCATATCATCAAATTGCACAACAAATATTGATTCTTAGTTTGAGAAATCAAGATAAGAAGGGGAGAAGAAATTAAGCAAGAAAGTAGCTGATTGTCCTGTGCAAGATCTCACTCGCACTCAATCTAACTCGTAGTCGTGATTGACCAAGGAGAGTAAAAATAGCGTGATGGTTATAATGTTTAGATCTCCAAATCATGTTGGGTTTTATAACTGGATCTAGCCCTGAAAGTTAGATCTCAATTTATGGAGATTTGAGATCACAACGCGAGACGAGAAAGAAGAAAAAAATGAACAATACACCATGAACATAAAAAATCTAAATACAAAACACGCACCACAATATATTTACTGACTCAAAAGAAATCAAAACTAAAACAAAGAAATGGGGGATGAGGCAGAGAATAGAGGAGCAGGTCCCATCTCTAGGTTGAAGACGATCCTTGTCTATGAGAAGTGGATGATATGGGTAGTGAATTGGGATGGAGTCTCCTCCTCCCACTATGGAATTAAGCTCTCCCCTGATGGTACTATGCTCTTGGACCCCTAGCCTTTTTCATTGTCTTGATTTTTTCTTGGCGTAACAGACAGCATATCCATGTGGCACGTCTTTTAGCACATTTGTCACTAAATCTAGAGTGAACTCTCTATAAGCGCAAACAACCCCTACAATGAGAACGGAAATCTTCTCATGGCTTTTCCGCTAACTGCTTCTTTTTTTATCCATTCTTCTAAGAGTACCTCCCCCCTGCACGAAACACAAAAAAACACACGTGAGTCAAATTAAAAAAAAACTATTATATGCCATATATTATATCTCAACTTAAAATTAATGAAAACACTTATATATATATATTACACTGTAAAATATTATTATTACTAATATATGTTATCATAAGTATTTTATGTTGAGACAACTTTGGGTATGAAGATTGTATTTGTTGTCAACAGTTGTTAATATTTGTTAAAATTAAGAAGGATATGAAGAACAACTCTAATGTTAATGGAGATTTTATGAAGTGAGGATACCTGGAGAATTGATATGAAATCATATCATTGAATTCCATACTTGGGAAATTCTCTATGAAGAAAATTTAGATTATTTTTGAATGGATCCTATGTTCAAAGAACTTGTTCCAATGTTGACACATTGTTTATAACAATTAATAATGGAGAAGAATCATCTATTTTAGGATGATTGGAGCAGAATGGTGAAGTACCATCTATCTAATAATGGTTGAAGAAAAATGAGGATTTGAAGAAGAGAATGAAATGCTTCATGATTGCATGAGAACTATTAAAGAGCTTACTTGAAGAAAATAATCATATGATTTGAATGAAGTAGAGAATGATGGCTAATGATGAAGAGAGAGTGTGGAAGGACTTGTCATTCTAATAAGATCATGAATTACACATTTCCTTAAAATCAGATGATTGTTGCACTATTATTTAAAGGTCCTATTACATGTATCAATGGTGACACATTGTCTGTAACATTGAAGGAGTTTGAAAAAGACATAATCATCCACTTTTGGAAGAAGAGATATAAATGGAGTTCTTTGGAATTAACACTCCAAAATGAATTGAGGATTTGAATTGAGGATCAAATAAGTACTTTGGAATTCATATTCCAAAATGAATGGATGAAACTATGATGATGCTTTGTTGATTTGTATTTCACAAATATCATAATGTTTGGAGAACGTGTGTTGCAATCATTACGAAGGATAGGGGGAGTAAAAGAAGTGTTTTTTAAAAGGAAAGAAGGGGGAGCACAAGTCAAGAGCGGCACACAAGACAAGCATGGCGTGTAAGTATTGGCGCGCAAGTATATGTGGCATGCAAGTAATAATTCAGGATCATCACATCAAAATTTGACAAAGGAAATAAAATAGCGCGCATGTTAAAGATTGGATCACAAGTCAAAAAGTGGCGCACAAGTGTGGCGTGTAAGTATAAGTGGTGTGCCAGTGTATGTTGCGTGTAATTCATATTGCAGCATCATCATATCAAAATATGACAAAGGAATGAAAGAAGCACACAAGTGATGAAGCAGCGCGCACATGATGAAGCGACACACATGTGATGGAGTGGCACACAAGTATTGGTGCACAAGTCTAGGTCACACAAGTCACAAAAATGCCTATAAATAGAAGACTCACCTCCTCATTTTTTAATTCATAAAACTTCATAGAAAATTTGAGCTCTGATTGAGCAAGTAGTAGAAAGTGTTTTTCATCAAAAGTATTATCGTGCAAGTATCGATATGCAAGTATTGCAACACAATTGCCACACAATATTTTCATGCAAGTATTGTCGTTCAAGTTTTGGCATGCATGTTTTGGCGCAAAATTTGTTAGAGGTGCGCAAGTGAAGAGTGTGTTTAATCCCAAGGTGGCACAAAAGTTTTGAGTTGGGAACAATTGTGGTGCTCAAGTATTTGGTGGCGCGCAATCAGGGAGGCACGCAGGAAGGGTGGCGCGCAAGTAAAATTGGTGTGCAAGCTATGAGTTGTTCTAGAAGTTCTTATCAGCTTCTGAACAACATATTAGTGATTATAGAAATAAGAAGAAGAGTGTGCAGCTTACAAGTTTGTTGCATAAAGAGAAGACAAGAAGAAGGAAAATGGTTCACCTACATGCCACATGCATGATCACATGCATTTATGAACAATATAAGAACTCACTATGATGACACCAAGTAAACGGATCATCGATTCCTGGATAATCACATTGGTATATGAGATTCTTGCTACTAAAGAAGACTACGTGTTTGTTCATTTTGTTTTTTCACTAAAGAAAAGGAAGAAGTCCTACTGCAGATGGTTTTGCACTAGTGAAGAGAAAAAGAAGAAGACAAGAAGAATTGCTTGCCTACAGCTTTGCAAGTAATCAAGTGAAGAACAATGACAAAGAGAAAGTGTAGAACCTACCGTTTGAAGAAGGAAGAATATTGTCTCCTTAGGTAGTATAATGAACCATCTAGAGGCTGCAAGTTGGAGTAGGATATCACTAGTCCAGGGAAGAGGATTGTTTCCCACCCCCTATAAAGTGTAGGGACTAACACTGGATAGAGGATTGTTTTTCTAGCCACTCCATTATAGAATAATATCATATTATAGTGGAGAATCCATGCACTAGTCATCCCCATGCATGGCGAGGACGTAGCTACTCTTATTGAGTGGTGAACCTTGTAAAAATATTGTGTACATATTTTTAATGCATTCTATTATTTCATGCGATAGGGAAATGAGAATAATAGAATCAAGATACAAACAGGTCATGAGGTACATGGATAAAAGTTGAAATTGGTTTTAAAATTCCCCAACACTGATTCACCCCCCCTCTCAGTGTTAGGTATATCCCAAACTAATCCTCTGAATTTGTATCAGACCGAAGTTCACCTCTGTTGGATTCTCTACAGTGAAGTTATTCTCTTTTAAAGATTTGAGTTTCTTTCCTGAATTATCAATGGGGTGCACTTTCAATGAATATTCAGTTAGCTCTGAACAGAAGGAGATATCTATCAAGACCATGATGAATTGGAAAAATATGGAGAAGAGAAAGTAGAAGAAGAAGTCCCTCCTATCTAAAGAAGACGATGTATCTGGTTCTCCTTATGTGGCAGTCATTGAAGACACACCAGACTTGGAATGTTATGATAAGATGGATCATGTTTCCACTAAGAATATGGATAACCTTCCTACCTCAACGGATCAAGAGCCTCATTATTAAAATTCTAGCACAAGTGGTGATGATAAACCTACAATATATCAAGAAATATCAGTTGATAGATTGAGAATGATTCTGCATGGTATTCCATAAGAAAGTACATCCTTGATTTGTGGAGTATTTCAATGTATGTAGGAAAATATCACTCATCTAGAAGAATAAACAGATGTTTTGGAGAAAGGATTATATGATAAAATTGTTGAATGTATAAAGCTCTCCAGACAGGTTGGAGCCGTTGAAGAAACAAAGAACGGATTTGAAAATAGTTCTTCAAAGTGGCTCAAAGATGTTGAAGAAAAGTAGAGAGTCAACAAGACTCTGGAAGATAAGATCCATGCACTTAAAGATGAGATGAAAAGGGGAAATGAAGTCAAGAATTTATATTTGGAAGATAACTCCAAGAAGATCAATGAACTTGACTCTTTGTTACAAAACAATGTAAAGATGCAAAAATATGAAGTTGACAGATTGAATAAGGCTTGTGAACATAATATGACTATGATTGAAGACCAAAAGTTCATCCTCAATATGAGATGTCTAGAGTTGGAATATCAGTTGACCAGTCTTGAGAAGACACATATTGAGTCTTTATAAAATAAGGAAACATCTGTTGCTAGTACCCAATGTTCACTGGAGGATTATACTATCAAAAGACCTAAAAATGTGATAATAAGATCATGAATTCACTCATTGATCCATCACAAGTAGTTGATAAAGTAATGGTATCATCCATACCAACTTTTATTAATGTTTATAGAATTTCTTCTACAAAAAGTGAAGGTTGGAAGAAAAATTATAAACAAGTATGGATGAAGAACTGTTAGAAGAAACCTACCACCATACCTAGAGTGGATAGGGGAAATAGTGTGGAATATAGATCCCCACAAAAACTACTACATACAAAGAATAAGACTCAACAACCTTATCATGAAGATGAAAAGACGTCAAGGTTTGTAGGTCAACACTGGTGCTGCAATAGGTTTGGGCATTGTGCACTGGATTGTTGGTACAATCCCTTAAATGTAAAAGTACAGAGAAAGCCCATCTCAATGGGGAGAAATCCAAAGAAGAAGAAGCAACATACACAGATCCAGATACATCTGTATACTGCAAATAGATTTGGAATGTTAGATAACATTTGTGATGTATGCAATACGAGTGGTCATATGAATGGTGGATGTTCATATAAGAAAAGAAGACCACAGAAGCTGGGAAAGAATGAAGAAGCATCATTGGGAAGAAATCATACGAAGAATGTGAAAACAAATTCTCCCAAGATTATTTCAGGAAGGAAAGATGAGAAGTATTTGGATTCTAAATCCAAAAAGGTGATGGTTGGTGCATCCAAAAGAACTACTAAGAAAGAAGCCACTTATAAGAATCAATGTAGAAGATCCAATCTTAATGCCTCAATCCCTAATGATATATTGGTTGTTTGGCTAGAAGATTTGGACAGAATGAGGAAAATGGATGATGCACAAGCTAGGGATAATTCTAAATACAAAAAAAAGATTGTACATGAAGAAAATGATGTTCTATGTGTGAGGTGCAACAAGACTGGTCATTCTGTGAGAAAGTTCTTTGAATTTATACCAGCACAATAAGAATTCCTCAAAAAGATGAAAGTTCGACAAGGTGATTCTAATGCTTTGAATGCCCTTGAAGAAAGAATATTCAGACATAAAGAGATGGAAGAAATATTGAGGTCCACACAATCACAGTCAGCATTGAAGATCACATCTTAAAGTGTGAGGAGTGGAGAAAATGGAGCATCTTTGTTGAGAAAATCATCTAAGCCTTCCTGCTCACATTGAAGAAGCATGGAGGATCCACCTTATTCACATAAATCTCTTTTTATTTTATTTGTTTTGATAATACATGGAATTGAAGGGGAAGAAAGATCTAAGGGGGAGAACCTGAGATTCAATGATGAGAAGTGTTCCCTTGAGGGGGAGACATGTGAATAAGTTGCCAGAGTCATTATCTCAATAAGTATTAACTTTAGTTGGTACTAAATCCAAAGAACCCTGTTTCTTCCTATAAAGAACTTTTGAGTATTCATGACAACTTTCTAGAGCATCGCCCTTAGATGGCGTGCAATTACGAGTCCCGGATAGGCCAGAATTATATTTTCAGTGCGTTCACATTGGAACCGCCAAATAAATGGGATAACTACTAAATGGTGATCCTGATCAGAGATCCGAGTGTATGAATGGGTCCGGAATGGAGTGTGTACCCTATGAACAACATAAAACATGTCAGCACGGGACGTTTGGACCCCTCACTCGCTTTTAGAATGTTAAACAGACAAGTTAATTAATTTATTCATTTAACATCTTAACATGAGTGTCTTAAACTTTGGATCAGATTGGAAGATAGAGGGAACCGTTGAGTTCAGAATGTGCTGTTTACCCTAGGAGGGTCGTATGTTTTGCGGCACGGCCCGTCTATGAAAAATGGCTCCGGGGGCGTTTTCGTAATATAGTGGCTTCATACGTTAAATTTAATAACATTCCAATGGGGCCTCAGATTAAAATTCTGAGACATCCATTGTGCTCGTGAGGTGGTGTTTGGCCTAGGGGATGCTTAAACTTGACCCCACCGGAGGTTCAGGTTCGGGCCGTTGGGCGGGTGGTTAAGTGTGTTTCTATTTAAACAGTTAACCCCCCATCTCTCTCCCCCTTTCTTCATCTCCTGGCAAGATATCCTCCTCCATCCTCTCCTCCTCCTCTCCGACGAGGCAGCTCCGGCAAGGCGGTGGTTCAGTGGAAAAGCTCTGGGAAACGCCCACGAGGTAGGAGTTTTGTTTTGAGTTTCTTTTTATTACTGAACCTCCTTTGAATCCCAAATTTTAGCATGGAATTGTTGTTTGATACTCGAAAAAAGCCCATGTATCCGTAGTACGTTTTCTAAACTCTCTTAATCACGTTTTAGTTTTAATTTTGGAGTTTTGAGGCGTCCGCAGTTGCCGGTCGATGTCCGGGTTGTTTAGGAGTTTTTTCCAGTGGTTTTGGGGTTCCAGCAGTTCAGCACAGCGGACTGGCAAGCTGCAGCAGCGGTCGGCGTGAACTCCGGGCGGTAGCGGGTCTTCAGGGTGAGGCGGAGCGAACCAGGTGGGCAGGGGCATGTGGTCAAGGCTAACAGATGATGAGAGGAGGCCAGCGGAGGTGGCACACGACGTCCCTTCGGCAGCAGGCAGTGACCCCGGGGAGCAAGACCTGCGCTCCGCGGGTCTTTGGTTGACATGACGCGGACAAGGGGAGACCGACCAGGGCGGCCGGTTCGTTCGAAAAACTCGACCCAAGGAGAGGTCTGATGCTTTGGAGGTGGGCCGCGGTCGATGGGCTACAGCGATCCGGACCTGACTCACGGCTGAGCCGCGGGCCAGTGCTCTGAAGTGGGCCGCCTTGGTGGACGACCCAGTTAAGGCCCCTGCGTTCGGGGGGGGGGGGGGGGGCGTAACTTCCAAACGGCGCGTCCGTTTGACGCATCATCTGTGGTAGTAGAACCGTATCGACAAGATGAACTTTTTGAGATGGTTTTGGGAATTTTTAAGTCCCGAAACGAGGGGCATCGGAGGCACGACATGTCTTTATGTAAATTGACGTTTTCATCAGGAGATCTTGATTTGGACGGCGCAGACGCGTCCGACGTCCATTTTGGGCACCGTTAGTGGCATTGGAACCCTAGAACCAAGGCGGAGCTTTCCAGGGTGGTTTCAGGCATTAAGGCTGAAGTTGAAGCCCGGGCCCCACGGCCCGTCTTTTGAGCTGCGTGCAGCGTTTCACGACTTTTTCATCGGATGTCTGTTCGGGGCATGCGAGCAGTCGTTTTTGGGTGATTTTCCGAGGGCATTGCAATGGCTCAATCTGCCCGCTTTAATTCCGAACACTTGTGCGGGCCCCGTGAGGGATGTTTCAGGAGTTGATGGTGATTTCCGACTTTATTACCAGGTGTCCATTTTGGACAAGTGAATAGTCCATCTTGTGTACTTTTTCGAGAGGATCGCAATAGTGCGATAAATTTTTTGTGTTTCAGGACTGGGATTCAGGTCCCACATAGTACTTCTCATGTGCAGTGTGCCGAAATGCATCTTTTTCTCTGGATATCTATTGCGCTCAAGTGAGCAGTCCTTTTGACGTGTTTACCCGAGGGGATCACGATGGTGTGATGCGCCCGACTATTTTCATGGATGAGGCTCGGGATCACGGGACGCCATTCGGGAGTGAGGTGGTGTTGGTGACTTTTCCGTCAGATACCCATTTCGGGTGAGTAATTAGTTGATCTAGTGTGTTCTTCCACGAGGATTACAATGGTGTAATCTGTTCAAGTGTGCAGAGCCTCTTACGCTATCTTATTAAATGTGGAAATGTGAAGGTGCCCCGGTGGTGGTTCTTCCTGTGGTGATTGCAGAGAACCCTTGGTGTGTGATCGCATGTACTCTCGTGTGAGTGAAGTTATGCTTAACGAGATGTTCTTGGATGTGCCTCAGCCGTTGAGGTGGTAGGTTGGAGTTGTTACATCACGCCTTCGCATTGACGTTGGGTTTTGGGTGCATGTTAACCTTTCGGCTGGAGACGGGGTATACATTGGGAGTATACGAAAGCGCTAGGAGGTACATGTGGATGTTGGTACCTAAGAATGTTTGTGCGCTTGGTCGGGGTTGACTTGGGGCCACACGTTGTGTTGGCCCCAAGTGCATTTCGTGCTCTGCTTTACGTACTTTTGACCTCTCACGATGTAGGGGGTCCCTATGTGCTCGTTTGTTTGACCATCTGGGTGGAGTTTTCCCCCGGCTCTATGTTTGTTTGTTTGACCAGCAGGGTTTAGGGGTCTCCCCCTGCTTCCATTCTCGATGGTTTGGCCGGCAGAGATGGGTTGTTCCTCTGTTTCTTCAACTATGAGGGGTTTCTGTATCGTGACCCTTTCACCGAACTGTGGCACCGTTTACGACTAAACGTGATCATACAAAATCGGTGTTTTCCCACTTTCTGGGATGAGTTTTCTCGGTCCGCTTCGATAGTGACTCAGGGGACTGAAGCGTGTTCTCCCTGAGAGGCTTGGGGATTTTTCCCATTTCTTTGTGTTCCCTGGTAGAGTACATGTGGATTCAGTGTGACCAACACTTTACACGGGCAACGATCCTCTACCCAGGAGGTTATCTTCAGTAGGGTTGAGGCTGGTTCTAGTAGGGCTGAGGTTGTCTTCAGTAGGGCAAAGGTTGTTACCAGCAGGGCTGAGGTTGTTTCGAGCAGGGCTCACCAGTGTACCATTAAGCAGGGATGGCCAGTATATCGGTGTTCACTGAGTAGTACCATCCATCAGGGATGGTCAGAGATGTTCCGGTTTTTCCTCCAGTGGGGTTGGGCAGTGGTCCCTGATGTCGGGTTACCTCCAGTTGGGCTGGGTAGTGGTCCTCAATACCGGGCTTACCTCCAACTGGGCTGGGCAGTGGTCACCAATGCCGGGCTTACCTCCAGCTGGGCTGGGCTATGGACCCCTATGCGGGGTTACCTCCAGCTGAGCTAGGAAGTGTTCCTATGACCTTCTTTGGCCGAGTTTCCCTTCAGTGGATTAACATTTTTACAGGACTGGTCAATGTGGCACCCGTCGACACTTTCCAAGTCTCCCTATATTGGGAACTCGTCGACTTCGAGGGACCCTCCAGCGAGGATGGGCAGGGGGTCGCCTGTCGACTTTGATGAGACCTCTTGACTGTTGGGCGGTGATGTGGTGTTGTTTGACATTCCCCCAGAACTCTCAAGTATGAGGGGCACATTCACCATTGAGACATGTCCTTGTGATGCGAACTAAAACCGTGCGGGTGAGTCAGTGCCACCCAAAGCAGATAGTGTCGAGGTGCGGTGATTGATCTCTTGACTTGTAGTTCGGGACAGACGTGCGGGATTCTGGGCATCGATGGTGTAACTTCTAGGACTGTTGGTGACTCACTTTTCCTGGGATGAGCTACGAGATGGATATCCCCTTATGATCTTGTTTGGGATTCTTGATTGAGCCTATGGACTTGTATATACCTTGTTCTAGTACCCACTTCATGGGGTTGGTTACTCTCCTTCCAGGATAGGCGATGACGCGCGGGGTATGCCACGTGCTTTCTATGTCTAGATTCTTTTGGTTGGATAGGTCTACTCTCCTACTATAGGTAGCGAAGACTCAACAGGAAGTTCATCTTCTCACCTATTCTAACTCCTTTTTCCTAGACGAGTCTACTTCCTTCCTCTTGTTGGGTTCAGCTGGACTCTTTACTATTGCTTTACTGCACTCTCGGTTGTACTCCTTTACTTTTCATGTTCACTATACTGCTCACCCTTAGGTACCTCCTTTGTTGCTCCCTCAAGACTTTGAGGTATCCTAATGAGTAGTTTTATACTCACCCCTACTCGGGCTTTTCCCGCACTTGGTGTGCCCTTGCAGACGACTGATAGGTTGGTCGTGACTTCAGAAGAGCATAGTTCGGGAGTGTTGACCGCGTGCGATGGTCGTAGTCGGGTTCCAGGTGGGGGACCCTTCCAGCTGTTTTCATTTTGTTTACATGTGGCCGGGTTGTAGCACTTTTCTAGTTGGACGCGTGTTATTCCCCTTTCTATTTCAGTTACTTTCACCACTTGGTTTGTACTGTTTAGAGGTCGATGCACTTTTTTTGGTTTATTTATAGTAGTTTCCCTTTGCTTTTCATTTTACTTTGCACATTTTCATTGAGTGTGTTTCATGTGTGTGAACAGGTACTTATACAAAGGCCTCCTTGAGTTATTGTGCCTTCGGCACTAGTTTCCAGCCCCTGGCCTATGGAGGTGGGCTTGGGGTAGTTGCAGCTTGAGCCTAGGTAGGGTCGGGTCATGAAAAAGTGGTATCATAGGTGGTTCGTTCCTTGGGACGTTGTTTGGACATCCCTAAAAGAGGAATTGGTTGGGATTTAGGGAAAAAGTGTCAACGTGTCTCAAGAGCGGATCTCAGGCCAGGGAGTCCAGTGATGGTGCGGCGGCTGACATATCCATTCACCATGATCGTGATAACCTGCTTGTCGACACGGCATGTTGAGACACTTGTTACAGGGAAAAATTGGTTTGTGCATCATGTAATATTAAGTCTTTGACTGTACTTCTTGTGTCAGCTCCCCATTGTTGTTATTATTGGTATATAAATATATGCTCATCTGACCGCGTCACTCCTTGATAATTTTCAGGATGTCTCTGGAAAGATATCCAGCCAGGATACTATCTTTGGTTCATGGCGACGACCCTGGGAGCTACGAGGCCACAGTCTAAGACCCATCGTGCGAGCACCTTTCTCTGTGTAGGGCCGGTATCAACGCCCCCACCTATTGAGAAGCAGACAGCATTAGCAGAGCAGGCTGATCTTGAGAGCAGGTTGAGCACACTGCGTGAGTTCCAACGGCAGGGACCGCTGAGGATCAGTGGTGAGCCAGACCGTTAGGGAGCAGAGGTTTGGCTGGGGATAGTGGTTCACCATTTCAGGCTTTTGCAGACACCGACAGATCAGAGAGTGGCTTTGGCATCCAACCTTTTTCATGGAGCATCATGGTGTTGGTGGAGTCTGGTGACTCAATTTCATGACGAGTCGTCACATTCATGGGGGGAATTTTAGTTGTTGTTCTATGAGGGGTTTTTCCCCTCCTGCATGCGCTCCATTCAAGTTCAAAAGCTCCTGCAGTCTCAGGAGGGAGGGATGATGGTGGCCGAGTACGCGGCTAGTTTCGCAGACTGTACATACATTTACCCGGACATGGTTCATGACGACAACATCCGAGCGCGGAAGCCTGGGCAGGGTCTTCGCCGAGGGATTCATGCTTTCATAGTACCCTTAGGAATTTCCACATATGCCGGTGTTCTATAGAAGTAATTGGTGACAGAGAGCTTCCTGTCCTGTTCTAGAGTTGGTGGTGGCAACATGCACGTTAGAGTTGAGACGTCAGCCGTAGCAAGCGGGCGTCAGCAAGAAGAACCTCAACGCAGGTGGCTTTCTGACAACCAGACTTAGGGGCGTGGTCTTACACCATTGTGGGGCCGGAGGGCACCAGTGCAGCCTGAAGAGGGTCGGTGCTATGCTTGCGATGAGTGAGGTCACCTGGCACGGGAATGCCCGACCAGGCATGTGGAGAACTTCGGGCAGGCAGCAGGTGCATCACCACGACAGAGGCGGCACCATGATTAGAGTAGTACCCATAGAGGTGGTTCCAGTAGATAAGCGTGAGGAGCTGGTAGTGGGGGACAGATTTATGAGGTCTTCTCATCACCACTATGTGTTCCACGACAGGCTCCGGGAGCTGACAGTTGGGACTGAGGACAGCCGTGAGCTTTGGATGTCTACAATCCTACAGAGCATGAGGTGATAAGAGGTACACTCTACAATGCTTCTACTTATTGTAGTAGAATTTTTAGACTCTATGTGTGGAATGATTTCTTCCCTGATCCTACTTGAGGTGTTACCAGGGTGGAGTGGGGCATCGGTGTAACCATGTGTTGTTATGATAAAAGGCGTGGGACATTTCTCTTTAGTCGATGGTGTCGACTCCATCACTTTCTGACCGTGTAAGAGAGTCTTGGTTGTGAGACATCAACTGTGGAACCTTGCATGAACAGATATCCTTGGGTGTTTCACCATATCGATAATCTGAAGGAGGGAATCACGGGGCCTTGTTCCAGGTGCGGTCGTTGATTCCAGTCGTGACATGCGACGTAGAGGTTTGGTCAAGGACGTGAGCTACCCCCGAGGTCCTTAGGATTGTTTGAGACCGTGCAGAGGGATGGCTAGGTTCCCTACCGCCTTTCCCTATCCCCAAAGGCCGGTTTGGGTGTGTGACATCTCCCACATGACTCACCTGAGAAGAGGAGTGTGTGCTCTTATGAATGTCATCGGTGAGGGCAGACCTCGTGTGAAAAGATCAAATCCTTTGGTCTGTGTGCGGTGGCGTAGAGCTGTGTGAGAGTTCTTCTGGGTACGGGGGAGCCAGGTGTGGGCTTAGTACACTGAGTTGTTTCCTATTTTTTCTTTTTGGGGATGAAAATATTAAAGGAGGGAATGATGTAAGAAACCTGTTTTTGGCTATAATGAACATTGGAGAATTCTTGAATTATTCTAGAGCAGCGCCCTCAGAGGGCATGCGATTCTGAGCCCCAGAGTGGCTAGAATTATATTTTCAGTGCGTTCACACTGGAAACACCAAATAAATGGGATAACTCCTAAACAGTGATCCGTATCAGAGATCCGAGTGTACGGATGGATCCAGAATGGGATGTTTACACTAGGAACAACATAATACATGTCAGCGTAGGACGTTTGGACCCCTCGCTCGCTTTTAAAATGTTAAACATATAAATTAATTAATTAATTTTTTTAACGGCTTAACACGAGTGTCTCTTAAACGGTGGCTCGGATTAAAAACCTGAGGGCACCATTGAGTTCGGAACTTGCCATTTACCCAAGGAGGGGTGTATGTTTCGTGGCACGACCCCTCTGTGAAAAATGGTCATGGGGGCGTTTTCATAAATTAGCAGCTTCAGACGTTAAATATAATAACTTTTCTACAGGGCCTCAGATTAAAATTCCTAGACCGTCATTGTTCTCGGTAGGTGGCATTTGTCTTAGGGTATTCTTAACCTCAACCCCACCGGAGGATTGAGTTCGGGATGGGGGGCGAGTGGTTAAGTGTGTTTCTATTAAAACACTTAACCCCCCCCCCCACCTCTATCCCCCTTTCTTCATCTCCAGGTAGGAGCTCCTCCTCCATCCTCTCCTCCTCCACTTCGATGAGGCAACTCTAGTGAGGAAGCTCTGGCAAGGCGGCGGTTCGGCAGCAAAGCTCTAGGAAACGCCCACGAGGTTGGAGTTTCGGTATCAGTTTCTTTTTATTCCCGAACCTCCTTTGAATCCAAAATTTTAGCGTTGAATTGTTGTTTGATCCTAAAAAAAGACCATGTATGCGTAGTATGTTTTATAAGCTCTCTAAAACATGTTTCGTTTCTAATTTTGGAGTTCCTAGGAGTCTGTGGTTGTCGGTCAAAATCCGGGGTGTTTTGGAGTTTTTCCTGGCGGTTTTGGGGTTCCATCATTTCAGCACGGCGGACCGGCAAGCGGCTGCGGCGGTAAGCGCGAACTACGGGCGGCGACGATTCTTCAGGGTGAGGTGGCACTGGCCTAGTGAGCTGGGGAGGGCAGTCGGGGCTTGCGGATGGCGAGAGGAGGCCGGTGGAGGCGGTGCACGGCGTCCCTTCGGCAGCAGGCGGCGACCCCAGGGAGCAAGCCCCGTGCTCCGTGGGTATTTTGTTGACGCAACGCGGAAAAGGGGAGACCGGCAAGGGCGGCCGATCCATTCGGAAAACTGGACCCAAGGAGGGGTCCAATGCTTTGGAGGCGGGCTGCGGACAGTGGGCCATGGTGAACCGGACCAGACCCACGGCTGGGTCGTGGGCCGACCGAGGTGGACCAGCCCAGTTAGGCCCCCTGCGTTCGGGGGGGGGGGGGGGGGGGGGGGTGGGCATAACATCCAAACGGCGCGTCCGATTGACACATCGACTGTGGAAGTGGAACCGTATAGACGGGAGAGACTTTTTGAGTTGTTTTCGCAAATTTTTAATTCCCGAAACGAGGGGCTTCGGAGACGCGACATGTCTTTAAGTGAATTGACATTTCTTCGGGGGATTTTATTATGGACGGCGCGGATGCGTCCGATGTCCGTTTTGGGAACTGTCAGTGGAATTTTAACCCTAGAACCAAGGCGGAGCATTCCAGGGTGGTTTCAGGTGTTGAGGCTGAAGTTGAGGTGCGGGCCCCACAACCCTTCTTTTGAGCTGCGTGCATCGTTTTGCGACTTTTTCATCAGATGTCCGTTCGGGGCATGCGAGCAGTCATTTTTAGGTGTTTTTCCGAGGGCATTTCAATGGCGCAATCTGCCCGCTTTAATTCCGCACGCTGGTGCAGGGCTCGTGAGGGCTGTTTTGGGAGTTGACGGTGATTTCTTGCTTTATCACCGGGTGTCCGTTTTAGACAAGTGAATAGTCCATCTTGTGTACTTTTTTGAGAGGATCGCAATGCTGCAATCCGTTCTTTGTGTTTTGAAACTGGGATGTGGGTCCCATGTAGCACCGCTCATGTGTATTTTTCCAAATTCATCTTTTTCTCTGGATATCTGTTGTGCTTAAGTGAGCAGTCCTTTTGACGTGTTGTCCCGAGGGGATCATGATGGTGTGATGTGCCCGACTTTTTTCAGGGCCGATGCTCGGGATCATGGGATGTCGTTCAGTCATGAGGTGGTGTTGGTGACTTTTCCATCGGATACCCATTTGGGGCAAGTAAGTAGTCAATCTCATGTGTTTTTTCCATGGGGATTACAATGGTGTAATCTATTCAAGTGTGCAGAGCATCTTACGTGACATTATTATGTGGAAATGTGAAGGTGCCCCGGTGGTGGTTCTTCCTGCAGTGTTTCTAGAGAACCCTTGGCGTGTGATCGCATGAACACTCGTGTGAGTGATGTTATGCTTAATGATATGTGGTTGGATGTGCCATATCCATTGAGGTTGCAGGTTGGAGTTGTTACGTCACACATTTGCGTTGACGTTGGGTGTCGGGTGCACGTTAGCCTTCATGCTGGAGACGTGGTATACTCTGGGAGTATACGGGAGCACTGGGAGGTACATGTGGATGTTGGTACCTGAGAATGTTTCTGCGCTTTGTCGGGGTTGACTTGGGACCACACGTCGTGTGGGACCCATGTGCATGTCGTGCTATGATATACATACTTTTGACCTCTCATGACGTAGAGGTTCCATCTATGCTAATTTGTTTGACCAGCTGGGTGGAGTTTTCCCTGACTCTATGTTTGTTTGTTTGACAAGAAGGGTTGAGTTGTCTCCCCCTAGTTCCGTTCTCGATGGTTTGGCTGACAGATATGGGTTGGTCCTCTATTTCATCATCAGTGAGGGGTTACAGTACTGCGCCCCTTTCACCGAACTGCGGAAGCGTTTATGACTACGTGTTCTCATACAACGTGGGGGTTTTCCCACTTTCTAGGATGATTTATCTCGGTCCGCTTCGAGAGTGACTCATTGGACTAGAGCTTGTTTTCCCTGAGAGGCCTGGGGAGTTTCTCACGTTGCATTGTGTTCCCTGGAAGAGTTCTTGTGGATTTGTTTTGACCAAAACATTACACGGGCACCGATACTCTACCCAGGAGGTTGTTTCCATGAGGGTTGATGTTGTTTCCATCAGGGTTGAGGTTGTCTCCAGTAGGGCTGAGGTTGTTACCAGCAGGGTGGAGGTTGTTTTGAGCAGGGCTCTCCGATGTACCATCCAGCAGGGATGGCCAATATAGCGGTGTTCACCAAGAAATACCATCCAGTAGGGATAGCCAGAGCAGTTCCGGGTTTACCTCCAGCGGGGCTGGGTAGTGGTCCCTGATGCCGGGTTACCTCCAGCTGGGCTGGGCAGTGGTCCACGATGGAGAGCTTACCTCCAGCTGGGCTGGGCAGTGGTCAACATTGCTAGGCTTACCACCAGCTGGGCTGGGCAGTGGTCCTTGATGCCAGGTTACCTCCAGCTGGGTTGGGTAGTGGTCCTATCGCCGACATTAGCCAGGTCACCCTCCAGTGGATTACCCTTTTTATGGTACTGGGCAGTGTGGCACCTGTTGACTCTTTCGAAGTCTCCCTATAGTGGGAACCCGTTGACTTCTAGGGACCCTCCATTGGGGCTGGGCAGGGGGTCGCCTGTCAACTTTGAGGAGACCTCTCGAATGTGGGGCAGTGATGTGGTGTGGTTTGATGTTCCCACAGAACTCCCAAGTACGAGGGGCACTTTCCCCACCAAGACACATCCTTGTGATGCGACCTAAAACTGTGCGGGCGACTCAGTGCCGCCCAAAGCGGATAGTGTCAAGGTGTGATGATTGAGCCCTTGACTTGTAGTTCATGGCAGACATGCGGGATGCTGGGAATCGATGGTGTTACTTCTGAGATTGTTGGTGACTCACTTTTCTTGGGCTGAGATACGGGATGGATATCCCCATATGATCTTGTTTGGGATTCTTGATTGAGCATATGGACTTGTATATACCTTTTTCTTATACCCACTTCATGGGCTTGGTTACTCTCCATCTAGGAGAGGCGATGACGTTCGTGGTATGCCACTTGCTTTCCGTGTCAAGATTCTTGTGGTTGGACCAGTCTACTCTCCTCCTATAGGTAGCGAAGACTCGACGGGAAGTTCATCTTCTCACCATTTCCATCTCCTATTGTCTGAACGAGTCTACATCATTCCTTTCGTTGGGATGAGTGAGAATCTTTGCTGTTTCTTTACTACACTCTCGGTTGTACTCCATTACTTTTCCCGTTCACTCTACTGCTCACCCTTCGGTACCTCCTTTATTTCTCCCTCGAGCGTTCGGGGTATCCTAGTGATTATTTTTATACTCACCCCTTCTTGGGCTTTTCCCGCACTTGCTGTCCCCTTACAGACGACAGACAAGTTTGTCATGACTTTAGTGGATCATAGTTCATGAGCTTGGACCACGTGCGGTGGTCATAGTCAGGTTCCAGGTAGGGGACCCTTCCACCTATTTTCCTTTTGATTACCTGTTGCCGGGTTGTGGAACATTCTGGATGGGCGCCTGTTTTGTCCCTTTTCTTTTTTAGTTACTTTTAGCACTTTCTTTGTACTGTTTAGATGTTGATGCAATTTTTTTTGTTTATTTATAGTAGTTTCCCTTTGCTTTTCTTTTTTTACTATGCACTTTTTCATTGTGTGTGCTGTGTGTGTGTGTGTGTGTATAGGTACATAGGCGATGGCCTCCCCGAGTTATTGTGCCTTTAGCGATGGTCGATAGCCCCTAGCCTATGGAGGTGGGATTGGGGTAGTTTAGGCTCAATCCTAGGTAGGGTCGGGTGGTGAAAAAGTGGTATCAGAGGTGGTTCGTTACTTGGATGTTGTGTGGACATCCCTAATAGAGGAATTGGTTGGGATTTAGGGCGATAGTGTCAACATGTATCGAGTGCAGCTCTTTTGCTATGGAGTCCAGTGATGGTGTGGCAGCTGACGTATCCATTCACCAGGACCTTGATAACCCACATGTCAACTTGGCATGCTGAGACACTTGTTGTAGGGAAAAATTAGTTTGTGCATCATGTAGGATTAAGTCATTGATTTTCCTTCTTGATTCATCTCCCCATTGTTGTTGTTTTTAGTATATATATATACTCATCTGACCATGACACTCCATGATAATTTTCAGGATGTATCCGTGAAGACAGCTTTCCAGGATACCAGCTTTGGTTTGTGATGACGACCCAGTGAGCTACGAGGCCAAAGTCCAGGACCCATCATGTGAGCCCCTTTTTCCGGGTAGGTCCGATAGCAGTGCCCCCACCTGTTGACCAGAAGCCAGCTTCAGTAGAGTAGGCTGATATTGATCATAGGTTGAGCGCACTCTATGAGTCCCAGCGGCAGGTACCGCTGAGGTTCAGTGGTGAGCCAGACCCTCAGGCAGCAGAGGTTTGGCTGGGGACAGTGGTTCGCCTTTTCAGGCTTGTGCAAACGCTGATAGATCAGAGAGTGGCTTTAGTAGCCAACTTTTTTCATGGACCAGATTGATGTTGGTGATGTCTGGTGACTCAGTTTATTGATGAGTCATGTCTTTCATGGGGAAACATTCAGTTGTTGTTTCGTGAGGAGTTTTTCCCCTCCTTCTTGTGCTCCATTCAGATTCTGGAGCTCCTACAGTCTCAGCAGGGAGGTATGACGATGGCCGAGTACGGGTATTGTTCTTCTGAGCTTTGTTTTTGATGTTATACTTTGTACCGTTGATATATGGAATGCTTGGCTTGTCGGTTATGAGTCCCTTTTGTTTCCTTGTTCTATGGAAATGTGTAGCATGTCCGGATGTGTGGGAAAAAGGGAAAAACCAGATCCTTAATCGAGAAACATTAATGCGGATTATATTGAACCTATGTGGGTGAGTCAGTGCCACCTAAAGTGGATAATATCTCAACATAGGAGAAGGAATTTCCCCAAACCACATGTTCGGGATGTGTGTTGGTTGTGCGGTGTTGGGGGCAGTGCGAGTTGAAAATCCTAATGTATGGAAGTGGGAAGACCCGATTCTTAATTGAGACACATTAATGAGGATGTGATTGAACCCATGCAGGTGATTCAGTGCCACCTAAAGTGGATAATATCTCGACATAGGAGAAGGAATTCCTAACACCTATAATTAGGGTTGATGGTTGGGTTCCTATTATAACAAGGGCCCTAAGAGGTATCATGTTGGGTTCCTATCGGTTGGATTTTGAATTCTCGGTGACGATAATGTTTTAAGAGGTATCTGAGGTAATGGCCCGGACCTCTCCGGCCCATTCCTTTGTCAAAAAGAAGTTCACAAAGTGTTCTAGAGGGTAAAATGGACTTCTCCCACACTTTTCAGAATTTTAAAACTACACACAATGTAGTGTGGTTACACGTCGGGTACTCCCTCGCTAGGTATACCCCGTGTTGAAGGTTGTGTCCTTGTCGTGTGAAATAAATGGCTACACGTCATTTACCCAATACTAAACTCCGTGTAGTCCCTCCCTGCGTATGCGTTACCCTCAAACCGTGTGCTGAATTGTCAATGGTCATGTGCCATGTTGCAGCCGTGTCCTTGCCGTTCGAAATAAATGGGTACATGTCGTGTACCCAATACTACACGACAAGCAGTCCCTCACCATGTATGCATTACCCTCAAACAGTGTGTTGACCAGTTAATGGCCGTGTGCCATGTTGGAGTCGTGTCCTTGCCGTGTGAAATAAATGGGTACATATGACAACCCTGCTTTTTATTACAACATAAACATGCTTTATTATATAAAAATTCACTTTATACAACAAAGAAGATCGAGAGGTTTAGTGTCTTTGGGGATTAGAATCATTACACAAAAACATAAAACATGAAAATACAAAACCTTTATTGAAAACTTCCTTTACATGACCACTACATTCCTTCGTACTTAGCATTGCATGGGATAACCTGATGACATGCATAAGAAAAGGGTGAGCTATATAGCCCAGTAAGGGAGTACAAATGGAATAACATGAGGAGTAAAATACATGTTAGGAAATAGGCATATCAATAGAGCATAAGAGAAACATGAACATAAAGGCATTAATAATCAGGATAATCATAACATGGAAATGCGGAAACAACACTTAACATTGAATTAGCATGAGCCAAGGCTCATTGAACATGGAGCATGAGTAAACCCTCATTGCTCATGAAGCATGAGTAAACCCTCATTTCACTTGAATTATCATGAGTCAACACTCATTGCACATGAAATATCATGATACTATACTTTACCCAATTCATTGGAGTGCTATAAGGGTGCACCCTTCTTAAACATTTCATTTCATGCATAAGTGTCCACATGGATCATAAAACATGGATTCATAAAACATAATCATTTATTCCATGATAAAGGAATGTGGAAATCATACATGAAACTTTACAATCAATAAGTAAATGTGAATAAAGGTGAATACCCTTGATGTAGAAATGGGCATGGTATTCACTACACAATGACATTGGCTTAGAAAATCGGTACGATTTCGGCAGTGTAACAGCGTGACATAAGAATTCATAAAAAAGATTGATGAGATAGAAAGGGGTTCCTCATCCTATTTACATGTAATGGAATGTAAGGAGGTCATATAGATACATTTCCCATCAATTGTAATGGAATTTATATTCATGACACAAAAGTATTGCTTGAATATAAAAGAGGAGAGAAAAGACTGTTTCAGAATTTTGGCATAGTAACAGGTGTACATGGGAGGCATTTAATGAGATAGAAAGGGGTTCCTCATCATATTTACATGTAATGGACAGCAATATGGTCATATAGACACATTTCCCAACAATTTTAATGGAATTTAGATTCATGATACAAAAGTATTGCTTGAATATAAAAGAGGAGAGAAAAGTTCCTTTCAGAATTTTGGCATAGTAACGGGTGTACATGGGAGGCATTTAATGAGAGATAAAGGGGTCTATCATCATTAAAAAAATAAGAGGGAAGTATGTGGGAGGTGATAAACTATACCCCACCATTAATAATTGAAATTAAAATGGCAACACAACTTAAAGAAAATTGAAAAAAAATGAGAAAGGAAGAAAAAACCCTTACTTGGAAGTGTGCTTCCAAAGGCTAGAGAGAGGCTTGTGAGAGGCTTCTTGGGAGCTTGGGGCACCTTGGGAGGATTCTAGAGAGAGTAGGGCAGAGGTTGGACGAACTCCAAGGGCTTTTAATGAGGAGGAAGTGGGAGCTTGGGTGGGTTTATATAGGAAAGGTGAGGGAATTCTTTATTATTTAGGTTTGGGACCTCTTATATTAAAATAATACAAACCACAAACCATCCCATGGTTTTTGCCCATGGCTTCTGGAAAAGGAAATAGGAAAACAATATTTTATAAGGCCAAGGACCGAACTTATTAAAAAATTAGGGTTTATTATATGGAGGTGAGTCACACACCCATGGAAATTAATTTAAAAAGGCAAAGTGTAGAATAAGTCTTGAGGGGTTCATTAATGCTTTGAAAAGTAATTCAAGCAAACCAAAAACCTCATTATTTTAATGATAAAACATATATTGTCCGAACATAATTATTATGGTATTTTATTAAATCACCATTGGGTCATTATGATGTCATAAAACACATTATATATTTAAACGTTATTTAATTTTTACCCAAAAATTTGACTATCTCAGAAAATTATGAAAAATTCACAGTTGGATAATATCGACGTTCTGATTCCAAAAATAATATTTATTTTATCTAAATAATTTTCTAAATACGTGAATTTTAACTTTTAAAATAAAAACCGACATTTATAAAAAATTCACGGGTTTTGACAGAAATGGCTTTCAAACCTTAATCAAAATTTTAATTGAATTAATAAAAGTATAAGATCATTTATATTTAATAAAAATTAATTTAATATTAATAATACTATTTTATTAAAATATTATTTATTTTAAAAATCCCTTAATTTAATAAAATATAATTCTTATTTAAATAATAACCAAAAACACCATTTGTACTTTAAAAACTATTTACAATGTATAAAAAATGACTAGAAATTATATTCATTATTATATACAAAAATAATGCACATGAACATAGTACTAATTATTTGTTACATAACCCCTTAAAATAGCTGCATAAGACCTAAGGGTAAGGTGTGTGATGGTGACAGACTCTTGGGGCGGCTCGGATAACATCACTTGAGTGGTAATCTCTATCAACTTCCACTTTTCCCATAGACGATCACGTTCGAGCTTGACATAATGAAGCTCAGCTTGGGCTTGGTCAAGGGAGAAGCCTAAAGACACCACCTACTTTCCGAGCTCCGACAAATGGGGTTCGTAAGGGTAAATTTTACTGGATGAGGCCATCGCTTCATTTGTCTGAGTAAAAATGGGTTCGTTAAAGCCTTATATTTATACTACTCATATGATCACTGTTCAATGGCTATAAAAGTAACGGTCACAAATCTTAACATAAAACTAAATAAGTTGACATCTTATAAAAACATTTTTCATAAAGAAACATTTAACTGGATCAAGAGGTATTTTCCATTAATGAAACTTTGGGTCGTTACAATATTCCCCACTTACGAAATTTCGCCCTCGAAATTTTCCTTTTCCCACACTAAAACAAATGTGTGTAACTTAGATTAATCATATCCTCCAACTCCCAAGTTGCTTCTTCAAACTTGTGGTTTCTCAACAACACCTTGACAAGGGGAATTGTCTTATTTCATAGGAATTTTTCTCTACGATCTAAGATCTTCACAGGTTTCTCCTCATAAGAAAGATCATCTTGAAATTGTACCACCTCGGAAGAGAGTAAATGTGACGGGTACGATATGTACTTCCATAAGAGTGATACATGAAAGACATGATGCACCTTGGCCATAGTAGGTGGAAGTGTTAGTCGATAGGCCACAACCCCAACACGATCAAGAATCTCGAATGGGCCGATGTACCTTGGAATTAACTTCCCTTTCTTTCCAAACCTCATGACCTTCTTCAACGGAGATATGCGTAAAAACACCATGTCTCCAACTTTAAATTCAAGATCTCATCGACGATTATCTGCATAACTCTTCGGTCGACTTTGGGCTGCCTTGATATGCTGCTGAATGGTTTTCACCTTCTCCACCATTTCTTCGACCATTTCTGGTCCAAGCAGGTTAAGTTCACCAACCTCATCCCAACATGCCGGTGTTCTGCACCTTTTCCCTTACAGGGCTTCGTATGGTTCCATTTGGATGCTCGAGTGGAAACTATTATTATAAGAGAACTCAAACAGAAGAAGATGTTGATCAAATCCTTTTTTAAGGTCCATTGAGCATTCTATCAACATGTCCTCAAGTGTTTGGATAGTCCGCTCAGATTGGCCATCAGTTTGAGGATGAGAGGCCGTACTGATGTTCTGTTCAGTATTCAGATCATGTTGTAGACTCTTCCAAAACATAGAGGTGAATCTTGGATCTCGGTAAGACACAATAGATAGTGGTACTCCATGAAACCATACCACATCCCTGATATATATCCGTGCTAGTTGATCCAAAGAGAAATCCTCTCGAATAGCAATGAAGTGTGCATTCTTTGTAAGAGGATCCACAACAACCCAGATTGCATTGTTGCCTTTGGATGTTCTTGGAAGTCCGGTGACAAAGTCCATGGTGATGTTCTCCGATTTCCATTCTGGTATGGGAAATGGTTGCATCATCCCCTTAGACTTCTGCCTCTCTGCCATCACATGATGACACACCAGGCACTTTGATGTGTATTCAGTGATCTCCTTCTTCATATTATCCCACCAAAGGTTTGCTCAGAGATCTCGATACATCTTTGTGCTCCCTGGGTGAATAGATAAAGTTGAACTATGTGCATCATCCAAAAGTTCCTTCTTCAGCTCCAGACTTGATGGAACACGTAGTCTTTTCCCAAACTGCACAGTTCGTTCTTCATTAACATTAAACTCCGAGGATTTCCCCTTTTTGATAGCTTCCACTTTTTCTTGAATTCCCACATCATCCTTTTGAGCATCCTTTAACCTTTCTAAAAGAGATGGTTGGGAAATAATTTGTGAAAGGATTGATAATGTTCTTTTCTTTATGATTCCCACGTCCATCTTCATCAAGTCTATGAAGATTGGATCCTTCTCAATTCTCATCATTGATAGAATCGCTGGATCCTTTCTACATAGGGCATTCGCCACCTTGTTCACCTTCCCTGGGTGGTAATGTATTGAACAATCATAATCCTTGATGAGCTCTATCCATCTTCTCTGGCACATATTAAGCTCTTTCTGTGTGAATATATATTTAAGACTCTTGTGGTCAGTATATATCTCACATTTCTCTCCATAGAGATAATGCCGCCAGATTTTCAAGGAAAAGATCACCGCCGCCAACTCCAGATCATGCGTTGGATAGTTTTGCTCATGGATTTTCAACTTCCTTAAGGCATAGGATATCACTTTATTATTCTGCATTAGGACACATCCTAAGCCCTTCTTTGAGGATTCACTGAATACCACAAAAAGTTCCCCACTTGTGGGTAAAGTGAGCATGGGTGCAGTGATAAACCTCTTTTTCAACTCCTTGAAACTTTCTTCACATTTATCACTCCAAGAAGACTTTACTCCCTTTTGAGTTATCATGGTAAGATGGTTGGACAATAATGAGAAATTTCTCAAAAATCGTCAATAATATCTAGCTAACCCCACGAAGCTATGGATTTCTGTTACCGACGGATATCTGTTACCGATGTTGGCCTTGTCCATCCATCAATTGAATCTGTTTTGGAGGGGTCCAAAAATATCCCATTGCTTGTGATGATATGACCCAAGAATGAGACCTCTTTCAACCAGAACTCATACTTGCTGTACTTGGCATAGAGCTTCTCCTTGCACAAAGTCTCCAGTACAGTTCTTAAATGCTCCTCATGGTCCTCCATGGTTTTGGAGTATATAATAATATCATCTATAAAGACTACCAAAAATCTTTCTAGGTAATCTCTAAAGACTCTATTCATTATGTCCATGAATACTGCTGGAGCATTGGTGAGTCCTAAAGGCATTACTATGAATTCATAGTTCCCGTATCTTTTACGAAAAGCAGTCTTGGGGATATCTTCCTTCTTCACCCTTACTTGATAATATCCTGACTGCAAGTCCACCTTGGAGAAGTATTGTGCTCCACGCAACTGATCGAACAAGTCATCAATTCATGGGAGTGGATAATTCTTATTTATTGTGATTTTGTTAAGTTCATGATAATCGATGCAAAGCCACATTGACCCATCCTTCTTCTTGACGAAGAGGACTAGTGCACCCCATGGTGAAGCACCTGGGCGTATAAACCCTTTATACAGATTCTCCAATAGTTGTTTCTTCAACTCGCCATTCTATATGGAGTCTTGGATGTTGGTAGTGCCCCAGGTATAAGTTCACTTGAGAACTCAACATCTCTTCTTGGAGGAAGACCATGCAATTCCTCGGGAAACACTTCAGCGAATTCCTTCACAATATGCATTTCTTCAAGGATGGTTTCTTCCTTGGACTCAATCATCTGAGCTAGATATCCATGCTCATAAGGCAGTAATATCCATGCTTGACATGATGGAGCTAAAGGATATTCATCTTCATCCTGACACTTGTTATGAATCGGGGGTCGATTCTTCATATGGAGTGTGATTTCCCTCTCCCGACAATTTATGTTGGCTCTATATAAGGAAATCCAATCCATGCCAAGAATTGCATCAAATTCCACCAAAGGGAGTATGATGAGGTTCACCAGGAAATCCAATCCAATGATTATAACAGGGGAGGACTCATATTCATGGGATGCAATGATTGCCTCATTCTCCATACTCACTGACATCTTTACTTCTAGGATTTGTGGTGGTGTTGGGATTGTTCTACTAAACTTTTGAGATATAAAAGAATGTGTAGAACCTGAATCAAAAAGTATGTTCGCTATTCTTGAGTGAATAACTATCGTACTTGTCACCAATTCGTTTTCAGGGTTTACTTCGGAAGAAGTGATGGCAAAAGCTCTTCCTTGCTATCTTGGAGGTTGTTGGTTGCCTCCGATAACTCTTGGATTAGGGCACTGATTTGAAAAATGACCCAGTTCATTGAATTTGTAGCATTGAACAATGCGTTGAGGTTTGAACGGAGCGTTCCTCTCCTCTGTCGCGGTCGTGGGTCCTTCTTGCTGACAGTTAATAGCTAGATGCCCTTCTCTTCCACACCTGAAGCATTTTCTCATCCCCGTAAGGCAATTTCCAGGGTGCTTCTTTCCACACTTTTGGCAAGTGGGGTGCTGGAACTTCATAGCGTCGTTGGATTTATCCATCAGACCACCAGAATTGAAGTCCACCTTATTCTTCTTGTCCCCATGATACCCTTGTGATTCTATGATCTCCATTTCAACCTTGAGGGCACATCAGACAATTTCCTCATAACTGTCAAAGTCACGGATCACTAATTCTTTCTGCAAACTAGGCTTCAGCCCACCAAAGAAGCAGTCAACCTTGCATTCGGGGGTAACGAAAAAGACGGAATCGTATCGTGCAAGCCTTGTGAAGTTTTCCTCGTACGCTCCCACAAATTATTCATCTTTTTTCTTGAGGGAAATGAAGACCCTTACCATCTTAAGACAGAGGGTGTGTGGAAAATATTTATCGAAAAACATCTTCCAGAACTCCTTCCATTCCAAATCTTAGATCTCTTCCTCAGGCTTCGTATTTTTGATCAACGTCCACCATTGATCAGCTTCACCCTCTATATGATAAGCCTCCAGGAGATCCTTCTCTTGTTCAAAACATTGGAGGATGGAGAATATCTTTTCAATGGAGTTGATCCATTTCTCAGCGATCGTGGGATCAGATGATCCACTAAAAGTAGGAGGCCTTTGTCTCATGAGGCTTTCAATAGTGACTTGTTCTTTCTTAGGGGGGGTTGAACGTTCCTCTTGACCCGTGTTTCTATTCAAAACTTGAGTTAGATGAGATAGAAGTGTTTCAAAGTTCGCGATTCCCGCTCCCATTGGATTGGGCATCTCATAAGTACAATCATCACACTGATCTTCACAACGGTTGTTAGCCCGAGTACTCCTATTACCGGCCATTGGCTAGAATAAAAGGGATGTTATGGGTAACACATAAAGGTTAATCCAAAGAAAAAACTTAATGACTTATAAATAAACTTTAATTTCTTTAACTCATGAGTCTATAGGCTTCAATATACGCTTTTCATCATCTACTTTCTAACATATATTCTTTGGGGCTTTTTTCCCTTAATAATGGTTCATACTAAGCTTGTGAATTTATCAAAGCATATCCCCCAGGAGTGTCGTAACCAAGAGTGGGGCAAGGACCATTGCCAAGCACCAGTTCCCGTTCGAGTCTAGCTCAAAGCGGTGTTTTCGGGTTTTACCCCTAGCATACATCTGTGCCAGAGCCGCCTCTACCTGCTCGTATCCCGACAAGGATGTATTTTCTTGATAAACCACTTACTCAATACTTACTAAAACATAGGGATGTATTTTTTATTCTTAGTCTTGTATCTAAGGCTTTACTAGGGTTTTCCTAATCCCAAAAATAACTAAACCTATCCTCTGATACCAACTATGAAAACCCTGCTTTTTATTACAACTTAAACATGCATTATTACATAAAACTTCACTTGATACAACAAAGAATATCGAGATGTTTAGTGACTTTGGGGCATATGATCATTACATAAAATCATAAAACATGAAAATACAACATCTTTATTGAAAACTCCCTTTACATGACCACTACATTCCTTCGTACTTAGCATTGCATGTGATAACCTGAGGACATGCATAAAAAAAGGGTGAGCTATAAATCCCAGTAAGGGAGTACATATGGAATAAAACAAGGAGTACAATACATGTTAGGTAGTAGGAATATCAATAGAGAATAAGAGAAACATGAACATAAAGGAATGATAAAGCATGATAATCATAACATGGAAATGTGGCAACAACACTTAACATTGAATTAGCATGAGCCAAGGCTCATTGCACATGGAGCATGAGTAAACCCTCATTGCACATGAAGAATGAGTAAACCCTCATTTAACTTAAATTAGCATGAGTCAACACTCATTGCACATGACGTATCATGATACTATACTTTACCCAATGCATTGGAGCGCTATAAGGGTGCACCCTTCTTAAACATTTCATTTCATGCATAAGTGTGCCACATGGATCATAAAACATGGATTCATAAAACATAATCATTTATTCCACGATAAAGGAATGTGAAATTCATACATGAAACATTGCAATCAATAAGAAAATGTGTATAAAGGTGAATACCCTTGATGGAGAAATGGGAATGGTATTCACTACACAATGACATTGGCTTAGAAAATCGGTGCGATTTCGACAGCGTAACGACATGACATAAGAATTAATAAAAAAGTTTGATGAGAGAGAAAGGGGTTCCACATCATATTTACATGTAATGGATAGTATGGAGGTCATATAGATATATTTCACAACAATTGTAATGGAATTTAGATTCATGATACAAAAGTATTGCTTGAATATAAAAGAGGAGGGAAAAGTTCCTTTCAGAATTTCGGCATAGTAACGCGTGTACATGGGAGGCATTTAATGAGAGAGAAATGGGTTCCTCGTCATATATACATGTAATGGACAGTAAGGAGGTCATATAGATACATGTCCCAACAATTTTAATGGAATTTATATTCATGATACAAAAGTATTGCTTGAATATAAGAGGAGAGAAAAGTTCCTTTCGTAATTTCAGCATAGTAACGGGTGTACATGGGAGGCATTTAATGAGAGATAAAAGGGGCTCCCATAATTAAAACAATAAGAGGGAAGTATGGGGGAGGTGTGAAACCATACCCCAACATTCATAATTTAAATTAAAAGGGCAATACAACTTAAAGAAAATTGAAAAAAATGAGAAAGGAAGAAAAAACCCTTACATGGACGTGTGATTCCAAAGGCTAGAGAGAGGCTTCTTGGGAGCTTGGGGCACCTTGGGAGGATTCTAGAGAGAGTAGGGCAGAGGTTGGAAGAACTCCAAGTCTTTGAGTGAGGAGAAAGTGGAAGCTTGGGTGGGTTTATATAGGAAAGATGAGGGAATTATTTATTATTTAGGTTTGGGACCTGTTATATTAAAATAATTCTAACCACAAACCATACCTTGGTTTTTGTGCATGGTTTCTAGAAAAGGAAAGAGGAATGAAATATTTTATATGTCTAAGGTCCGAACGTATTAAAAAATTAGGGTTTCTTATGTGGAGGTGAGGCACACTCGCATGGAAATTAATTTAAAAAGGCAAAGTGTTGAATAAGTATTGAGGGGTTCATTAATGCTTTGAAAAGTAAGTCAAACAATACCAAAACCTAATTATTTTAATGATAAAACATATATTGTCCTAACATAAGGATTATGGTATTTTATTACAAAACCATTGGGTCATTATGATGTCATAAAACACATTATATATTTAAACGGTATTTAATTTTTACCCAAAAATTTGACTGTCTCAGAAAATTATGAAAAATTCACTGTTGGATAATATCGATGTTCTGATTACAAAAATAATATTTATTTTATCTAAATAATTTTCTAAATATGTGAATTTTCACTTTTAAAATAAAAACCGACATTTATCAAAAATTCATGTGTTTTGACAGAAATGGCTTTCAAACCTTAATCAAAATTTTAATTGCATTCATAAAATTATAAGATCATTTATATTTAATAAAAATTAATTTAATATTAATAATAATATTTTATTAAAATATTATTTAATTCAAAAATCCCTTAATTTAATAAAATATAATTCTTAATTAAATAAAAACAAAAAACACCATTTCTACTTTAAAAACTATTTACAATGTATCAAAAATGACTAAAAATTATATTCATTATTATATAAAAAAATAATTCACATGAACATAGTACTACTTATTTGTTACATAAACCCTTAAAATAGCCGCATAAGACCTAAGGGTAAGGTGTGCGATGGTGACAGACTCTTGGGGTGGCTCAGATAACGTCACTCCACTGGTAATCTCTATCAACTTACACTTTTCCCATAGACGATCACGTTTGAGATTGACATAATGAATCTCAGCTTGGGCTTGGTCAAGGGTGAATCCTAAAGACGCCACCTCCTTTCCGAGCTCCGACAAATGGGCTTCGTAAGGGTTAATTTTACTGGATGAGGCCATCGCTTCCTTTATCTGAGTAAAAATGGGTTCGTTAAAGCCTTATATTTATACTACTTATATAATCACTATTCAATGGATATAAAAGTAACGTTCACAAATCATAACATAAAACTAAAGAAGTTGACATCTTATAAAAACATTTTTCGTAAAGAAACATTTAACTAGATCAGGAGAGACTTTCCATTAATGAAACTTTTGGTCGTTACAGTACACACCGTGTACCCAATACTACACGCCATGTAGTCCCTCCCCACGTATGCATTACATTAAAACTGTATGTTGACCAGTCAACGGTCTTGTGCCACATTGAAGGCCATGTTGGAAGCCACGTGATGACCATGTGAAATGGCCAAGTACATGCCATGTACCATAATGTACACGTCGTGTACTTTTTTTTCTCGCCTATAAAAGGAGGGGTCCCCTCCTCCTTTTCATCTCACTCCTCTCTTACCCATTCCCTCGAGTAGAGCTCTCCTAAGAGACTCGAAGGCTCCTCTAATCCATAACTTCTTCGTTCGAGCTCTAATTTACAATCCGTCAGCAGCCATGTAATCGTAACGATGAGGTGGAAATTCTGAGCTTGGTCTTATTTCTTTCCCTTCGGCCTTTCCTTCCCAGCTTCCACCTGAGGTGGTTTTTTCCGGGTTTTTCTAGGAGTAACAGACACCAACGAACATCTTCTAAAGATTATCCGGGGGATCGTTGTGATCAGAACCTGTTGAGGTAGGGGTCTTACCTTCATCTCTCTAAGTCGTGCATCATGTGGGGTGGGTGTCCTATTGTTTACGTGAAAAACATTTGAACCAATTTAATAAAGATAATAAATGTCTTATATAATGGGGATGGGATGTTTATGAATGATGTTACATTAATTTATATCCTGTGATATTATGCTGTGAATTGAATAGGCTTATCCCTACTGAAAATCACGGTCATTGGGGGCCATTGCTTGCGCAATTAAATGATGCCCTATCTTTCTAGACTGTTTATGGATGGAAACTTCATGGAATGTATAAATTGGTTAATCACATAAAGCTGACTGATTAAATGAAAATCAAGAACCCTTGTGTGATCACCCCGGTTGAACTAAATTGAAATAATAAACATGTGGGTGCTGTTTGGGTTAATTTATGTGAAGGGGGTGTTTTTGTGGGTTGTTGTGGATTGAGTGTGCAGTAGGGCTACGGTTGGCTTGGTTGTGGGTTGGTGTAAATGCTATGTTAGTGTTGGGAAGAGGAAGTGTGATAAATGGTATCAAGGGATAATGATGTACGGTGTGGTTATGGTTATGGTGGTTGGCAGTGGGACTACAGGGATGGGTTTGAATTTGAACGAACTATGGGTTGTGATTAATAAAAAAAGTGGAAGAGTTAATGAATGGTGGGGAATGATAGTGGAATGGGAATAATAATTAATGGGGTTGGTTGGTTAATAAGAAGGACTTAGTTGTGTTGCTTGTGTTTTCCTAACTTGATTTTTGGATGGTAGGGATATTCATTACGAACGATTGTTGTGGTTGGTTGTGGATAGTTTCCCAGTAGTTAAGGAACTAATAAACTGATTCTGTTGAAACATGAAAACTGAAATGGTGTTGGGGTTGTCTGTGGTATGCATGCTTAGTAGTAGCATTGATGAGGCACGTGCTCAGATCTCTGATTAGAATTTAAAGGTTGGGCTGAGTGTTTGGTATATATATATATATATGCATCTTTGTGTTTTATCGCACCCCACCCATGTTGAGAACTTAGTGACGAACACTCCCATTTCATGGGAGAGGGTGTTTTCCCCTTAGTTACTAGCTCCTTCCTGGTCCTTCTCCCCTTAGTTGTGATGGCGTGAGGTGACCATACACCCAAAAATCATTGGGTAGGATTCGATTAGGGTGGTTTATCCCAAGACTCTTCTGGAAGGTTTAACTATTTCCTAAGAACTTTTGGGATGATGTCCAGGTATGTGCGGGTGGGATACGTGGTTGTGAGGCCCAGGTGTGTGTAGGAGGGATACCTGGTTGTGAGGCCCAGTAGTGTGCGGGTGGGATACATAGTTTTGAGGCCTTGGAGTGTGCGGGTGGGATACATGGTTGTGAGGCCTAGGTGTGTGCTGGTTGGAAGAGTGTGGTAGCTTCAAGATGTTTTCTGTTAGGATGAGAATCTAGCTAGTGGGGGGAAATGGTGCAGGGTACCCAATACTCTTGATCATATATACTACTACTACCTGTTGTTTGTGTTTTGGGTGGGCGTGGCTGGTGAGGTTGGGTGGATAGAATTCCATTTTAGGTTTTGGTCTCATCTGTTGTTCTCACGAGAAATTAGGATGTCTCCCCACTTGTGCATGAGAGCTTTAGGTTTACCTACACAGTATACTTGTATGCTCACCCTTCATTTACTTTCAGGTTTCCAGGTGGACTACCAGGGCCGTGCGGGTCCCTAATAGTCGGTACAGTTGGAGTTGCTACAGTTTCTTGTACTTATTTCTTTTGGAATTGTACTTTTTGAGGTTTCTTGTACTTGTACCTTTTTTCATAACTATTTTAAGAATCATGTGGGACTAGTTTGGGTTTATTTCTATACACTTGTTCTTTTCCTTTTTGGTGGATGACTTGTCTTATATCCCAATCATAAATAATAAAAAGGGTAATGCCTCTTATATTTGTGAAAACTCAAACCCTTGGTGCTAGTCGCCACTCCGGGGCCTACTGAAGGTGGGAATCGGTGGTCATTTTCTCCCTTTCACCATTTCCAGCTCAGGAGGGGCATCTTTGGTGGGAGGGGGTCGTGGCACACATCTATATATTTTTCACAATAGGTATATCCTCTATTTGAACATTCCTTTCCTCACCCACAATCATTTCATTCTCTTCATCCCCAATAATTTAATTTAGTTGAGATAGTGGGGGTGGATCTAGATAAGAATTAGGTGGTGATGATTCTACTCTAAAAATAAGGTGTTCCTTATCATCATCATCAAAAACCATAACCTCCATCTTCTTACAATAAATCTTCGCATCATGGTCCGAAAGCCATTCCATACCAATGATTATATCAAATTCAATCATAGGTATGATGATGAGATCACCAGATAAAGAAAATTTATGTGTTCTAATGGGGTCTGATTCCCAAAACATTGTTTCAATGATACTTACCTTAGGATTTTTAACTGAAAACGCATTTGTTAAATCAAATTGGAAATATATAATTTTCATAACAAACTAGGAAGATAAGAAACAATGCGATGATCCAGAATCTAATAATGCATTTGCTAAACTTGAGGAAACCATTAAATTAACTGCCACCACGTCTTTCGGAGCATCTACCTCAGTAGTAGTGATATCATATGCTTGGCCTTGATCTCTTGGAATTTTCTGAGGTATGTTCCCCTGACTCTTAGGAAATTAATTTTCATAATTTCCCATCTCCCTGCAATTATAGCATTGGACATTTGTAGCTTCCTTCTTCCCCTTGCAATCATGAGCTTGGTGGCCTTTTTCACCACACTTGTAACAGACTCCCATTACTTTTAAGCAAGTACCAGGGTGTTTCTTCACACATTTACTACATGATGGATATTAAACTATTCCCTTCTCTCGCTTATTTCCATTCCCAGATTGATCAGCAAATCTCTTCTTCTCTTTCTTTTCTTTAAAGTCATAAGACTTAGAGAATTCCTTTTCTATCTTGATAGTACATGAGACAATGTCTTCGTACGATGAGATGGATCGTGAGACTAATGCTTGATGGAGAAATTGTTTTAACTGATCAAAGAAATGATCAATCTTACTTCTTGGGTTACGTATATAATCTCTAGCATACCTCGCTAACCTTGTAAAGTTAGCCTCATACTTTGCGACATTCTCATCCTCCTTTTGTCTCAGACTCAGAAATTTCATTTCCATATCTGCTCGATGGTCAAGAGGAATGTATTTTTAAAAAATAGATATTTGAACTCCCTCCATTCAATATTTGATACTTCATTATCTTCCTTTGTGTTTTGAATCAATGGACAATATTGATCAGCATCTCCAGTGAGGCGATAAACTACCATGACAACTTTTTCCCTTTCACTACTCCCCAAAGCCTGAAATATTTTCTCTAGGGAACTTATCCATTGCTCAGATAATTATGGATTTGTACTCCCATTGAATGTTGGTGGTTTCTACCTCATGAAGCGATCTAAAATTGATCCTCCTCGTTGTGGCTTAGGGTGCTCTATAGAGGTAAGGTTATTATTCAGAACCAGAGTGAGTTGTCCCAGTATAGGGATTAGTTGATCAGCACCAGTTGCATCACCAGCTCCACTATAATTATCTTGAGCAAGAGGGAAATACCTACATGGAGTGCGTGCATTGATACTGTTTCTATTTCTTGCACTTGGTGCCATTTCTAAACAATGGCATAAACTAGATCAGTTTATGAATCAAATTACATAATTCCATAATTATAAAACACTTAACACAAATTGAACTATTTATTGATATAATCCAAAATCATAAAAATGTTTTCATTGAGGATGTATATATTTATAATCCCTTTATAATGATTTGTAATGAAAATGAGAGTTATTATAATCATATCCCCCAGGAGTGTCATAACCAAGATTGCAGCAAGGCCCTTTGTCATGCACCAGTTCCCGTACAAGTCTAGATTAAAGCGGTGTTTTTGGATTTTACCCCTAGGAACATCTGTTCCAGATCGGCCACTACCTGCTCGTATCCATACAGGGATGTATTTCTCAGAAAACTCGAAAAATCTCTACAATACCAAAATTCTAGGAAGTTCATCTATACTAATACTCAATGTCCATCTTAAATCTATGTGCTCTAATTAGAGTTTACTTAAATCTGGCTTCCAAGGTTTGTACTAAACTCTCTCTGATACTAACTATAACGCCCCGACCCTAGTTGCCCATAGTCGGTGCGTTAGTACATAACATTGGCATGATCACAATAATGGTAAAGTCTTGAAAGACCGATTAGTTTAGTAGCCTTAGAATAACAAGATACATTCATAATGTTTACATTACATCATAAAATGAAAACTAAAACAACATAGTCTCCATAGTCCACACTCTTATCCCCTCATACTATCTCTGTTGTTCATTCATAAAATACTTCTTCACATCCTGGGAAAAATAAAACATAGAAAGAGGTAAGCTCAAATTCCAAGTAAGGATAACATTATAGCGGAAACTTTCATAAATAAGCATAAACATTTAAGGCAATGTATACTAAAACAAAATACTATTAAACTTGAACTTCAGCATAATATGGTAGAAATAAAATGAAATGATGCCATATACTTATACACATGGATATTTTACTAGTCCAATAATCACATGAAATATCAATAACCACTTTCTTAATGATGGAATGCATAATGTCATACTATTATAACAACATAGTCAATGCCGCGTGGCAATAATACAAATAAGATTTTTTCAAGTCCTTTTTCAAAGACACTAGTTTGACTCATGAGACCTATCGATGCATCGAGGAGCTATAGTGGGATCCACCCATCACATATTATTTCCAATGCATTCCACATATGAATAGGTTTAAACATAACATAAACATTCGTATTAAAACTAGCATACGAAATGTCAATACTTTCAACATAAACCATGAATCGTATAAAAATAGCACATACATAGTCAAAAACATCAAAAAACCATCAAAACAATATGGATGTTTTTTATCATAATAAATAAACATCAAATAAGCGTAAAATCCATCAACGGATATTGACATAGTTGAAATAAAAACTATTTGAGAGAAATATCTCTTTTCTTTGAAATAATTTAAAAGTAACATGATTATAAAATAAAAAATTTACTTTGATAATATTTTTATAAGCTTGTAATGGAAGCTTCGATGATTTTATAATGGTATTTAATAGCCGCACCCGCTGTATATGTTAAAAAAACATTCGTACCTTAATTCTGTCGAAAATGTTAAAAAGGTCCTTTTTTGGAAAATGATAGAAAGATTCCTTAATAAAAGTATTATAAAAAGTAAAAAAGGTTATAAATAACTTTATCCTATAGTCTTTAAAATCGTAATAATTATTTGTAATACATTTTTAATAATCATGGATGTGGATGATAAAGAGGTCCTGGTAGATAATTACGTATAAACAACCTCGGATAATGAAGAAATTTTGAAATAATCCCTTACCTTGTACTTTTCCTTGGTTGAGGGTAGGTTAAACTCTTGTATAATGTTTAAATAATAATTATTTAGTTATAAAATAATCATATACATTAATATGATATAATATATGATCTTTTATCATTGATTTGTTAATAATATCTTAGTATTATTGTTGTTTCGGGTGTTAACATACTTGTTGTCTTTTATATGTTTTGTTACATAAGACATGCTTTTCATGGATAGGTTGTATCTTATTCACGTACAAAATGATATCAAGTCCTTAATAATTATTTTTTATCATTAAATGATAATTATTCTTGAATAGATACGATGGAGAATGAATCTCATCGCGTTCATTGAGACAGTAGTTCGTACGTACGCACGAGCGAAAATATCATTATTCTGATATTAAACTAATATATAATTGGATGGTATATCATATATAAAGAATCATTATCATGTCATATTTATTATTTACCTGAATTACACATCATTATTATACCTATCCAAATAATAATTTATTGAAAAACAATTACACCATGACGTGGAGACGGTAAGCCGTACGTACGCACGTATGGTGACATGTCATTCAAAGGATGGATAGAATATTGAATATGGTTATACCATATTTATAATAACATCATAGTATATATAGGATACGGGAGTTATTATTTTAGAATGGTAATAACAAATAATTAATAAGTTTAAGAAGAAAGGAACATGAAAGAGGGTGGTGAAAACATTACCTCTTCTTCGGGTTCTTCCTTTTGATTTGATCAAAGGGGCTCCTTAGGTTGAATTTCTGATCAATCTAATTCCTCTAGGTTGAAGTGAGAGAATTTTAGAGAGTATTTGGGCAGGGGTTGGCCGATCCAAATGGCTTTGAATGTGTGAATTAGTGAGAAGTGGGAGTGTTCTTTTAAAAGAGGGGTGAGGGGCACCTTCGGAAAAGATAGAAATATTATTGTATAATAAATTTATATTCGGTTTCTAATGGATCCAAAGTGAATTATTTAATGTTATGGTTAGGATGGGTAGAAAACCACTCATCCAATAGGGTTTAGACTGGTTTGGTTCACTATATTAACCTTATTGTTTAGTTTATTACTCTTAGTTAATTTGTTTTACATTAACCATGTCACTTTTTTATTTTTATATTATACATTTAATAAACATACTATATACATCCAAGCGACCCCCAAGTGGTCCATTAATGATACATCTATAATGATATAAGTCCTTTGGCTGAACCTTAGTTTTTTAGGAATATAATATAAATTAATAATATAATATTTGTTTTAAAAAACTCATTTATGTCAATTTTGACACTATTGGGTATTTTGTTTTTGATAATTTCATAACAGCATTATCACTTCAAAAAAAATTTATATAACCAATCCTAATATGTCATATTAACCTCGAAAATTATTGTAATTCATAAAAAGTCTCAAATTACATTTATTTTTATATTTAAAATATCAATTATTTTAATATTTCATTAATTAGGTAATTACTGCATCACCATTGTGTCATAAATAAATTAAATTATGTAATGTCTAAAAATTATAAATATAATACCATTATGTAGGAAATCATTTTCGATATATAATGAATTTTTAAAACCGAATTTATCTTATGTATAACCCTATATTAAAATTATTTTAGTAAATAAACATTGATTTTAACTCTTTTAGCTCTTCTTTGAATTAAATAATAATAAATGTCCTAATCTAATCCAAGTGGACCTAAATGATAATATTTTATTCCTATGATTATTTTGGTCGAGATACACTTGTCCAATAGAATTGGGACATGTGTTAGGGTAATATTAATATCATTTTTACCCTTAATTACCCTATTTACTTTTAACTGTGGTAAATAAAAGTAAAAAGTTACTATTCATCAAAAATTATTTTCATCTCATTGATCCACATTTTTCTCCTTGATATTAGCTGTGTCTCTTGGATTTTCGAAATTCCATTCATAGAAGCTGTAAAATTATGTTTTATGTAAATTTCCAAATTCTCCTAAGAGGTGGGTAAAAGACGGTGAAAAGTATAATAAAATATTTTATATATCTAAAATTATTCTAAACTAACTCCAATGAATTACATTGAACTTATATATGTGTTATTTATATATTTTTATCTTAATTAAATTTAAATAAAATAAAAAATTATTTAAAAAAATTTTGGTTTTAAACTAGAACCTAGTGTTTTATTCACTTTTCATCAAAAATTGAAAGTTTTTAGAAAAATACCAAAATTTCACCCTAGGATAATTTCAATATTCTGAAACCAAAAATGAAGTCCATTTTGAAAGACAAAATTTATAAAATTTCAAAAAGTGTGTATTACTATTCATAATGGCTAGTTTTATTGGTTGTGTTGTGTGTGTTAGAACTCGAAGTTGCGTACAACACACGCTACTGTATTATTCAAAGGAAAGCGTACCGTGGAATATTGGGGTGTTACAAGTATCATAAAATTCTTATCTAGAAGTCTCAGTGGCATAAAAGGTAAATATATTTACCTAAGGCCCTATAAGAATATAATAATCTCTTTTGAATTTTTGGGTTTCCCATAACATAGCCATATTTTTCGTCCTCAACCAGTATAGAATTGAGAATGTGGTATAGTGAGGGAGTTTATTTATGTGTATTTTAATTTTTTTAAAGGAGTATAGGTTTTTTAAAAAAAAATTCTTGAATGGCGGCAGCTGGGCTAAATCTTATCTACCATAACAATGTTTTTTACTATTTTTCTATATATACATTTATTATTTTAATTTTTTTGTTATATATATATATCAAAAAGAATCAGAAGAATTTATCTACTATTTAATATCTAGTAGTACTACCATTACATCATTATGGATTCTAATAGAATACCTCATCTAGGAACCCCTTTTAAAAGGGTGATTTCACTAGAAATCATTCTATATTTTTGATTAGAGATTCGGGTTCTCCCTTTCCTCCACAGAACATTCTCAATTTGCGATGTGGCATTTAAAAATGTTTCAAATATGTGGATTTGAAAGACTATAAAATATAAACAATAAGTCCAAGAAAAGTGAAACTTAAACCAAGGATTAAATTATAAGAAATAGTTGAAAATAAAAATAATTTCATAACAAATATTGATGAAAAATAATTTATAACTATTCAAAACCACATACTTGAAACAAAAAATTGTCTCAAGTATATGACTTTAAAAGCCTATAAAATATACACTATAAGTCCATTATAAATGAAATTAAAACATTTATTATAAATATAAGAAATAATTTAAAATAAAAAGTATTTCATAAAAATGATGATAAAAATAATTTTCAAGCATTCTAAACCAGCATCTTGAAACATAAAAATGTTTCAAGTATGTGACATTGAAAGTCTATAAAATATAAACTATATAACCAATATAAATAAAAATTAAAATATTGATTAAAAATATAATAAATATTTGAAAATAATAAAATTGTAGAAACTTTTGATGAAAAATAATTTATAATCTTTCAATACCACATACTTGAACAGAAAAATGTTTCAAGTATTTGGCTTTGAAAGATTATAAAATATAAAATACAAGTTGAATATAAATGAAACATAAAACATTGATAAACATATAATAAATAGTTAAAAATTAATTAGGTAATTAGTAATATAATTATTAATTATATAATAGTTAATTAATTAATTAACAAAATAATTATTAATCATTAATTATTAATTATATAATTAATAAGTTGATTAATAATATCACTATCAATTATATTATATTGAATTGTTTATATAATTATTAATTATTTTATTATTCATTAGTTAATTAGTAATATAATAATAAATTAAATTATAAATAACTAGTTAATTAGTAATTTATATTTGAATTGTAATTATTCAATATAATTATTATTTATAAATTATAATTATTAATTATATAATAAATAATTAATTAATAAGTAATATAATTATTAATTATAATTATTAGTTATATAATAAATAATTATTTAATTATAAATATAATTATTAATTACTATTAGTAATTATTAATATTTAATTATACTTTTATTTATTGTATTACAAATTAACTAATTAATTATATATATAACAAATATTAAATAAATATAATAAATATTAATATTTATAATAAATAAATAATTATTATATAATTAATAATTATACATTATGATCAATAATTATATTACTAATAAAATAATTAATTATTAAATAATTAATAATTGATAATTATTAATAAATATTACATAATACATAATATATAATTAATAATTAATAATTAATAATTATAATGAAAATTTTAATGAATAATCATTATGAATAATTATATTACAAATTATATAATTAATTATTGAATAATTAATAATTATATTACTATTTTACTAATTATTTATTATATAAAAAACAAATAAACATTATAATTCATAATTATATTACTAATTAACAAATTAACTTTTATATAATTAATATGTATATTACCAATTAAATTAATAATTATGGTATAACTAATAAATAATAATTACTAATTAATAGTTATAATTAATAATTATATTAAGAATTAACTAATTATATTCTATATAATTAATAATTATATTTATTATTAACTAATTAATTTTTATATAATTAATAATCATGTCTTAATGATCACAAATCCTGCAAATCCTATAAATCCTGCAAATCCTATAAATCCTAAAAATCCTGCAAATCCTATGAATCCTTCAAATCCTGTAAATCCTATAAATCTTGAAAATCATGTTAATCATGATTAATATATCTCAAATAATGTGTAGAGATGGTTGGTTTCTTTATGTTTTTAATAAACGTCCACTAAACCTTGTTAATCGTAAGTCTTGTCCGAGTATTGTGACGCACGCCTGTCGTGGGGCGTGGAAAAACAATATTTTATTTACCTAAGTATAGTATAGCAGTTGATCCTAGGTAGTCTCCCGAAGAGGTGTGCACACAAAACAAGGTTGTCACTTTGTGTTGGTTTTCTTAAAAAGATTGGTTTTAATTAATTTGAATGACTATGAGAGAAACAAACAACAAAAATTGATTGATTTTAACAAATTATAAAGTCGGTGATCGGATTAGGTTCGGCTAGACATAGTGTTGTGCCATCATGGTTTCCAAATTTTATATCTTCTTCTTCCTTAAACTGGTAAGAGAGATGTGATGAGAATTTTCATTTCTAAAACCTTAGATTGGTCTATCCTCCTTCCAATGTGTTTAGGGTTGTAAAAGGTCTCTTGATTAATTAGAGCTATCCCAGACCTGGAATTGTTGTTCCCTAATAAACCAAGTTTTCAAAATACAATCCTACACACGTGCTTGACAACCGTCGAGCAATCACCACCCAACCCTAATCATGTTCCACCGTATACATATTAGAATTGGGTGGAGGGAGATGTGATCATCGACCAAAGCAATTTATAATTTCAGAATAAAAACCTTTACACAACCGCATTCGGAATTTAATACTGAATTAAGAATTGGAAGCAGAAGAAGAAAGAAGAACAAATTTTATTCATTTCAAGCACAAAAACTCAAGCACAACACATAGGTCCAGCCCCCCCTCTTTCCGATCACTCAAATGAAATTACCCCTCCATGGATGGGGTAAGGGAGATAATGCGGGAGAGGAGAGACATTTTAAAATAAAAGAAATAAATGAAAAATCTGAGAAGTTCTTCTCCTGGGTGCCCGAGAAGGAATGGGGTGGTGAATGGGATGGATTGAGGGGGAGGAGCTCTCCTCCTTTTATAGGCAGAATTCGACCCCCGAAATTTGAGCCTTTTAGACCTCATTAATGACCTCTTCACGTGTTCCACACTTCATGAATGTTGTGAAGAATTATCTTACCGTCTCTCCCCAAAATTTCAGCTCATGTGAAAACCGGATGAAGGAGTTATGAATTTTTCATTCTCGATTTCTGTTTCTGGACGATGTTTCCAGGATGGTTCCTCCAAATGTATGTCGTTTAATGGACTCCTTAATGACTTCCAAACTTCCCCAAATTTCTTGTAGAGTCGGAACTATATGTCCTCGTCATATACCAGGTGGAAACACATCATTTAGATATTTGTAGGCCGTGTTTGATGTCATTTATGTTGGGTGGGTCCACGTTGTCTGCCCGGAAAAATCCCTAACTTCAATTAATTTTTAGACCCTTTAGATTGCTGAATCAGCTCCTGGTCCAGAAGAAAAAAATGAAGGAAATAAAATAAGGATTATAAAAAAATTTAATCAGAAAATTTGGAATTTTATTTTTCCAGAAATGACCGAAATACCCCTGACTTAAAAATCTGTCAAAAATCCATAAATAGTCATTTTTCACATTTGGGGTCAAAATAACACTAAAACCTAAAAACATGACAATTACCCATCCAATAACACTTTTTGGGATTATAAACAATGATATTCAATATAAATTAATTTAAAATAATTGATATATCAATTCCCCCACACTTAAACTATGCTTGTCCTGAAGCATAAAATCTCAACATGGAATTCAAAGGACCCCAATGTCACCAATATTTAAATTTCAAATGGAATAAAATCAAATGATTATCAATGTCCAATCAAATTTTCCAGTTCCACAAAAATAACAATTTAATTTCCCATTTTTCAAAGAAACAATCAATTCATGCATTTTACTTTTCCCCTTTGAAAAATAATGAAGCTTCTCCTTTCATTCATTCAAGCTTCTCAATTTATTATTATTAAACATGCCAAATCATGATCTACCTCACTTATGAATCTTTTCTCTCATCAATCATGATGCAATTAATAGTGGAGTTATGCTCATATCATGAGAACATTCTCCTTACCCATAGGCTTGTAAAGTAACTACTTTCTCTACTTTGTAAAGACAAAACACACATAAAATCATGAGGACTTGCAATAAAGGTTCAAATGACTCTGTGGCTTAGGGTTGGTGGGTAAATGATTGAAATAATTTAAGGCCAGAAGTAGGAGGTTTGACTCTTAAGTACAATTCATGATTAATCAAGTGAAAACACAAGATGAACCTCACTCGAATCCCCTTGAAATGTGAATCACAACCCCACTCCCCTTTCAATGACATGGGTCATGAGTCAATAAATGAATACAAAGAATGATATCATCCAAGTTCTCCCTGTTTTTTGTAAAGCTCCAGAAAGGCACAGCTTTATTTTCTTTTTTTTTCTGGAGAACCGGATGAAATGAAAGAATCATAATGAAATGATGACTCATGCCCAATTTTCTAATAATACATTGCCCAAAATGATGACGCACACATTACACCACCCAAAAATGATACATATCCCAAGGAACGCACACCAAAGGCCCTTCCCCCACACTCAAACTTGAAATAACCATGCAAAAATACTAAAAGTGCGGGTAGGAAAGGAAAAATTGGATTGTAATGTGGCTTAAACCTATAAGGAAATTCATGGAATCTAAGGGCTTACGAAGGATAAATGTAAAGGTGGGTCTTAGGATAAAATTTGGCTAGCCAATGATATGCCTCAATCATTTTAAATGTGGTTTTGTACAGTCATAACTTTGACATGTTTCAATACAAGTTCTAGTAGGTGGCACGTCCCAAGATCAACCAAGAAATATGCTCAAGATAAAATAGGAAATATTTGGTCTAGAAATCCTCTTAGGAATGAGAATATGATATTGGACAATCATTTATGGCATGATTAATAATAAAAAATTAATTCACATGAATTTCAGAAATTCAAAGAATGAAAAATGGAAGGGAAATTTCATTTAGCTGAATCAATTAATTACCTTAAATCATGAGTCCTTATTTCAATATCCGTGATTCACTTTTATCATCCAATTATCCATTTTAATCATTCAATCTCATTAACATTGAAATCTAAAACATGGCATCACATGATTCCTAAGAAACTCATGTCACCTAGATAAGTCAAGTAAAACATGAATTCAAGCGTGGTCATGCCTTTTTTTTGAGTAATTTTTTTAAAAGACTAAAAAACTAGGGAATAAAGTCGGATAATATAGAATTGAAACTCATACTCCCCTGTCAAATGGATCATTTTCTTCACGACGTATAATCCCACAACACCCTCTTCATTAATGGACCTGAAAAAAAATGAAAACAATTGATAGTGCAGGCCCGTTCAATCATGCTGCTAAATGACTAAGAGGACAAGTGGAAAACGGGGGAAATGCGGGTTGCCTCCCGGTAGCGCCTTTGTTTAATGTTGTTGGCTCGACAAAACAAAACAAAACAATTTTTTTTTGAAAAATATCCTGGACTTCAAGATTTCCTCCCCCCCACATAATTTATGCAGTGTCCTCAATGCATGTAAATGTATGTTTCAAAAAGTTGGAGTTACTGCATTTAATCAAGTGTAAAGGAATGATGCAACCTGGTAGGTGTTCATTTTTATTCAGGGTGAAGGAGTGCGATCTCCTCCACTGGTTATTGAGGTACGGTCCCATGGAACTTCTTCAGCCTCTGCCCATTTATAGTGAATGGGTTTCCTCCTCCTTCCTTTTGAATCTGCACAGCACCAAAGGGAAATACATGAGTAACAGTAAAGGGGCCTTCCCATCTGGAACGAAGTTTACCTAGCATAAGCTTACGTCTGGATTTGAAGAGTAACACGTGATCTCCAGGGTTGAAGGTTCTTGGTTGAATTATCTTGTCATGAGCCATCCTTGTTCTCTCTTTATAGATCATTGAGTTTTCAAAAGATTCCCTTCTAATTTCCTCTAACTCCTGCAACTGCAATCTTCTTTCTTTCCAAGCTTTCTCAAGTTCCAGATTCATCTCTCTGACCGCCCAGTAGGCTCTATGATCCAACTCCACAGGAAGGTGGCAACTCTTTCCATAGATCAATCTATAGGGACTCATCCCTATCGGTGTTTTGTAGGCCGTTCTGTATGCCCATAATGTATCATCTAACTTTTGGATCCAGTCCTTCCGGTTGGGTTTAACAGTCTTCTCCAAAATGGATTTGATTTCTCTATTATAGACTTCTGCTTGGCCATTTGTTTGGGGATGGTATGGGGTAGATGTTCTATGATGTACCCCATGCTTCTTCAGCAATGCTTCCATTTTCCATGGTACTTCACTGTTGATGATGTAGAGTTGTTCTCCAGGAAGCTCATCATTAAATGGGTTCTGCTTTGGTATTTCTGTTTCAGCGGTGTGGGGTAGTCGACTCAGATGATCAGCCACTTGATTTTCAATCCCCTTCTTATCTTTGATTTTCCAAGTTGAACTCTTGTAAGAGTAGCATACATCTCACCAACCGTGGTTTAACATCCTCCTTTTTCATTAAGTACCTAAGAGCTGCATGATCAGAAAAAACAACAACTTTAGTTCCCAAAAGATATGATCGGAATTTATCTAGTGCAAAAACGATTGCAAGGAACTCCTTCTCTGTGGTTGTGTAATTTATTTGTGTTTCATCCAAGGTCCTTGATGCGTAGGAGATGACTTGAGGCTTGCTGTCAATTCTCTGTGATAGAGCGGCTCCCACTGCTTGGTTGTATGCATCACAAAGTATCTCGAAAGGGTAATCCTAATTGGGTGGCTGCATTATTGGTGGTGTTATCAGCCTTTCCTTTAATTCATCAAATAATTCCCTACATGCACAATAAAAATTAAAGTTATCATCCTTTAGAAGTAATCTTGAGAGAGGGAGAGAAATATTACTGAAATCCTTGATGAATCTTCTATAAAATCCAGCATGCCCTAAAAAGGATCTAACATGTTTGACACAAGTTGGATATGGTAAGGAATTTATTACATCAACTTTTGATTTATCAACCTCAATCCCATTTTGTGAAATTATGTGCCCCAACACTATCCCTTTTTCAACCATGAAATGACATTTTTCAAAATTTATGACAAAGTTCTTTTCAATGCATGTTTTCAAAACCTTTTCCAAATTTCCCAAGCAATGGTCAAATGAATTTCCAAAAATTGTGAAATCATCAAGAAACACCTCCAAGCAATCCTCAATGTGGTCCGAGAAAATACTCACCATACACCGTTGAAATGTACCTGGGGAATTGCATAGTCCGAAAGGCATCCTTTTGTAGGCGAATGTTCCAAAAGGGCAGGTGAAGGTTGTCTTCTCTTGGTCTTCTGGTGCAATTTGTACCTGAAAATAACCTGAGAATCCATCTAAAAAATAGTAATGAGTATTTCCAGCTAACTATTCAAGAATCTGATCAATGAATGGAATAGGAAAGTGATCTTTTATGGTAATTTGATTTAGCTTCCTGTAATCTATACACACTCTCCAGCTGTTTTGTATTCTTATGGGGATCAGTTCATTTCTTTCATTTGTGACAGTGGTCAGGCCAGTTTTCTTGGGGACTACATGAATTGGGCTGACCCATTGAGAATCAGAGATTGGGTAAATGATATCAGCTGCTAACAATTTCTCAACCTCTTTCTTAACGACCTCCATGATTGTGGGATTGAGTCTTCTTTGAGGTTGTCTAACTGGCCGAGATTCACTTTCTAAAAATATCCTGTGAGAGCATACCTTAGGGTTGATTCCAGGAATATCACCTAAACTCCATCCTACAGCTTTTACATTCCTTTTTAGAAGGTCAATCAATGTTTGTTCTTGTGAATGGGATAGGTTATTGGCAATTATTACTGGAAATTTCTCTCCTTCCATTAGGTAAGCATACATAAAGTCACATGGCAAAGGCTTCAGCTCTAAACATGGAGGTTGTTCAAGGGATGATATTGCATTAAGGTTTCCTACTTCTAATGTTGAATTCTCGGGAATAATATTACTTCCTTTTAACAAATCATCGAAAAAATCAGATTTTACCTCATCCTCCCACATGATATCAGAATTTTCAGGTTCATGGGAGTTGTAAAATTCAAATGAAGAGTGTTCTCCCACAGATAGCAAGTCATGAAGAATACCTGAGTCTTCAATTGGTTCTATACCTTCATCATGGGTGATTTCATAAAGTGAGTGATTGCTGGATGGGTGTTTCATCGTATCAAGAATATTGAAGTGTACCGTACTATCTCCGAGCTCCATGGTGAGGGTTCCTTCATGCACGTTGATGATTGTTCTTGCTGTTTTCAGGAATGGTCTCCCTACGATGATGGGAGATTGGGATGGTGCTCGGTCTTCCTCCATGGTAAGGACATAAAAGTCTGCTGGAATGATTAATCCTCTCACTTCTACAAGTACATCTTCAACGACTCTAGCTGGGAAAATGGTGGATCTGTTTGCTAATTGTATCACCACCCGAGTTGATTTTAGTTCTCCGATTTGCAAAGATGAAAACACAGAGTGAGTCATCACATTTATCGAAGCTCCAAGATCACATAGTGCATCCGTAAAATTTAATGAACCGATAGTGCATGGAATAGAGAAAGTCCCTGGATCTTGACATTTTTGCGGTATCGGTGGTGTGATCAATGCTGAGATGCTTCTTCCTAAGTTGATTCTTTCATTTCCATCCAGCCTCTTTCTTTTAGTACATAGCTCCTTCAGAAATTTTTCATATTTAGGGATTTCCCTGATTGCATCCAGTAGTGGAATGTTAATCTCAACTTTTCGAAATGTTTCTTGAATTTCCCGTTGAATTCGTTCTTCTTCTCCCTTCTTTGACTCAACCAATGCTGATGGGAATGGTGCTAGAATATCCATTTTCTCCCTTTGTTGTTTCTGCAATGGTGTTTCTAGTCTTTCTTTCTTGAACCTTGTTCTTTCTACTTTGTTGTTGAATCCATCTTTTGGTTGGACAGGACGAGCTTCAGCAGGTTCCCTAGATTCATCCTCCTCATATTGTTCTGGTGGTATGAGCTCCTTCCCGCTTCGGGTTGTGATTACACTAACATTCTCTTTTGGATTGGGAATTGTTTGTGCAGGAAGCTTACCTTGGTTCTTGGTGAGAGCATCCATAATGCTTGAAAATTGATCAGCTAGCTTGTCCATCTTATCTTCTATTCCCGCAAATCTTGTCTTCAGTTGTTGGTTTTCATTTTTCGGTGCACTTGTGTATGGTTGCTCATAATTCGTCCACTGGAAAGGTGGTGGTTGAAAAGTTTTTTGTTGTTGGAAGGGCATCTGATAAGGTTGTTGGAATGCTATCGGGTTCTGATATTGCTGCTGAAAAGGTGCTCTGGCTTGGTTCTGTTGAAACCCATACCCTGGTTGGGTTTGCGGTTGGTATTGCCTTTGCTGATAGGCTGCAGCACAACTTTCTATCCCCTGCACTTATGGACATTGATCAGTGTAATGAGAATGTTAGGTCCACTAGGCTAGATACCCTGAGAGGGGGGGGGGGGTGAATCAGGGTATGAGTAATTAAAAATTAATGCCCGTTCTGATCTTGTTTCGTTGTTAAGCAAAACACTCTTCTCTCTTTTTCCTGCTGCACGATATAAACAGAATGTAAAGCAAGCACAGGACACAACAATTTTACTTGGTTCACCGCTAAGGGCTACGTCCAAGGAGCATACGCCGACAGGTTGCTGGTCGTACCAAATTCCACTAATCTTCACTAGCTGTGGATTACAAGGTTCGGGCTAGATCACTTCTATGCCCAGGCTCACTGCCTTTACAATGATTAGGGTCAGCTCAATGCTTTCCCAAGGGTCACTCCCTGTTTCTCTCTCTCTGGCTCACTGCCGGTGGAGAGGATCACCTTATTCCTCTTCCTAAGCTCACTACTCTTGGATGGAATCCACTCACAGTTTATAGACCTGTAGGTCTCTTCATTTGCATGAATGAATGCATCTTTCTCTGTGTGTAGATGCTCTTTTGAAGTACAACTTTCACCCGTAGATGAATATCTCTTTGCACCGAAGGTATAGGGCAAACTTCAGCTTCCACGCAGCCCGAAAACACTGCTGGAACAAACCTTACTTGACGCGCAAGTCAACCACGGCGCGCAAGTATCGGTGCGCAAGTCACAACGGGCGCGCAAGTCCTCCTCTGACACTTGCGCGACACAAGCTCCCTCAACTTCAAACCTGCGCGACTCTCTTCCTTTCACGCCCAAACCACTATTGGCACGTAACTACCAACCGGCGCGCAACTTCTAACACCGGCGCACACCTTCAACCACTGGCGCGCAAGTACCACCTGCGCGACCACACACACCACTTGCGCGACCACCACACCTGCGCGACGGGAGCTCTCGTCTTCAACTCTGGTGAGAAAAGAGGAGGGGTGGTCCGGTATTTATAGGCAATCTGACCACCCTGCGCGACGGTGCGCAAGTCACCTGCGCGACCCAATCTCGGCGCACAAGTCTTCTCTCCTTTTAGACACTTGCGCGACCAACTCCCAAACTTGCGCGAACCTATCTCCTTAGCCATATTTTGATCTTCTGATCTTGAAAAACATGTGGTGCGCAAGTTTCCTATACTCCAAGTCCACGGCGCGCAAGTCCCTTTTCCAAAAACACTTTTCTTCATTTGCCGATTTTCAGGTCCAAAAATTTGGCAAACACTGGAAAACGGCGCCACCTTGTATCTGTTCTTTTGTACCGCCTCCAGATCATCCATTCCTTTTATCGACGTTCTTGAATCAAAAATGGATCGTTGAACTCACCTCTTGAACTCGACATTCAACCATGAAATCCTCTTTGTCAACAATCACAACTTAGATGTCCACTTTGTCAACAAACACAATCACCTAAAAAAGGCTTCAAAGATACCTTGAGGGATTTTTGCCCAACAATCTCCCCCTTTGGGTTTGGTGACAACTCTTCCAAACAAAGATACGTCATTGATTCTTCAACCTCCATTCGCCTCATTGCGATTCTGATAGCGACCAAGGATTTACTCAACACATACTCTAAGCCCACATGAGCAATGCTCGGCGTGAGAAACAAGAGTAAATGAAAAGTTCATCAATGAATCACTTTGACTCTGACATCCACTGTTGACACCAAACACTGTCCAACACCACTCTTCTGCTTTTATCACGATCCTCAGCTGTCATGATATCTATTCTTTGATCGATCACTTCTAGCATCGTCAGATTTAATACGCTTCCCCTTTCTTCTCACAGCTTCAACACCTCTTTAGCCATATTTCCTGTGTTGTCCAAGCTAAGCTCTGGCTAAGCACGTTCAACTAGCTTCAACTCCCCCTATCTGGCTGCTCCGCCTGTCAGCTTCTCCCCCTTGAACAATCATTATTTTCTCCCCCTTTGGCAACGAACCCAAAGGCAGTCCTATGAAGACTGTAACAGAGTAGAGAACAAATCAGCACATTTGGGAAAAACACATCATACCTCGGGGAGAGGGGGGGGGCCACATCCACACAATTTCAAGTGCGGGGAATCGACTGAACTCCTAGAGCTAGTCGATGCCTCTCAAAAGCTTCCTTGGGTAAGGCCTTTGTCAGAATGTCTGCAACCTGTAGCTCTGTAGGCACGTACTCCAACTTTACGATGCCCTGCTCAACCTTCTCCTTGATTAAATGATACTTGATCTCAATGTGCTTTGTCCTGGAATGATGGACATGATTTTTGCTAAGATTTATAGCACTTGAGTTGTCACACTGGATTCCGATCGGAGACTTCACTTAAACTCCCATATCTTCAAGCTGCTGCTTCATCCACAATAACTGTGTGCATGCTTGAGTGGCCGCAATATACTCAGCTTCTGTGGTGCTCAATGAAATGCAATATTGTTTCTTGCTTAGCCAAGAAATACACAATCCACCAAGATAGAATGCACCACCTGATGTTGATTTTCTATCATCTGCTGAACCGGCCCAGTCTGCATCAGTATATCCCAATAACTATGTCTGATATTTGTTGTTGTATGTCAAGCCGAAGTCCACCATGCCCTTGATATAACGAAGTATTCTTTTCACTGCAAGCATGTGACTTTCCTTGGGATTACTCTGATATCTCGCTGCTTGGCATGTGGCGAAAACAATATCAGGCCTTGTTGAGGATAAGTACAACAGACTTACAATGATTTGCCTGTATCCTGTGATATTAATTGCCTTGCCATCCTCATCTTTTGATAATTTCATCCGGGTAGCAACCGGAGTCTTCATTTCCTTGGAATTATCCATTCCAAACCTTCGTAGAACCTCCTTGGCATATTTGGATTGAGAAATGAAAGTACCATTCCTTCGTTGTGTCACCTTTAGACCAAGGAAAAACGTTAGCTCTCCAATCATTGACATTTCAAACTCATTTTTCATGAATTCGGAAAACTGTCTGCACTGAGCTTCATCTGATCCGCCAAAAATTATGTCATCGACATACACTAGCACCATCATCCTTTGATTACTTTCATTGCTGAAATAGAGGTTATAGTCAACTCCTCCACGCTGGAAACCAATCTTCTTCAAGTACTGATCAAGCCTTCAGTACCATGCCCTTGGTGCTTGTTTCAGCCCATACAACGCCTTCTTCAGCCTGCAAACTTTGTTTTCATCCTCATGAATGAGAAAACCATATGGCTGTTCAATATACACCTCTTCTTCCAGAACCCCATTCAGGAATGCGGATTTGACATCCATCTTGAACACTTTGAACTTTCTTTGCACTGCTATGGCCAAAAATAATCTGATTGTCTCCAGCCTTGCAACCGGTGCAAATGTCTCATCAACATCTATTCCCTCTATCTGGGAGTATCCCTTGCACACTAGTCGTGATTTGTTCCGAATCACTGTGCCATCTTCATTCATCTTGTTGTGATAGATCCATTTAGTCCCGATGACATTCTTGTCTGCTGGCCTGGAAACAATCTCCCATGTCTGGTTCTTCTCAATCTGATCAAGCTCTTCGTTCATGGCCTGAACCTAGTTTTCATCTTCAGCTGCATCAGAAAAACATTTCGGCTCCACTTGAGAAAAAAACGATGCTTGCTGTGATGATTTCATTCTTCGAGTCTGAACTGGAGCTGTTTGATCACCAATGATATTCTACCTATCAATTTCAGCTCGACTCTTTGGCTTTCTCACAGACACCGACTTGACACTTTCCTCTTCATCATCAGTATCTTCTTCTGAGTCAGCTTCTGCCACTTCTGCTCCCCCTGGGTTGCTTACCTCATCATCACTTTCATCCAGGAACTGTTCACTGGATCGTTGAGTATTCTGCTCATTTTCAACTATAGTGACATCATTGCTTTCAATGATTTTTCCCATCCTTTTATTGAAACATTTATATGCTTTGCTTTTCCCGGAATAGCCAAGGAATATCCCTTCATCTCCTCATGCCTCAAACTTCCTATGATGTTCTTTGTTGAGAATGAAACACTTACTTCCAAAGATTCGAAAGTACTTCAATGTTGGCTTCTTTCCGTACCACAGTTCATACGGAGTCTTCCCTTGCTTCGGACATAACAGGGACCTGTTTGAAACATAGACCGATGTCAAAACTGCTTCCTTCCAAAATTTCACTGGCAGGTCCTTATCAATAAGCATTGTTCTAGCCATATTGTTGATGATCCGATTTCTCCTTTCAACTACTCCATTCTGTTGGGGAGTTCTTACTGATGAAACTTGATGCCTTATTCCATGTTTCTCGAGATAGTTTTCAACCTGACTGTTTGTAAATTCCGTACCGTTATCAGTACGAAACTTCAGAATTTTCTGCCCCAGCATCTTTTCTGATTCCCTCCTGTACTGCTTTATGCAACTGAACACCTCTGTCTTATGGGTTATGATGAATACCCAGGCCATTCTGCTATAGTCATCAATAAAAAGAACATAGTACCTTTTCCCATTTATAGCTCGTGGTGAGATAGGTCCACATACATCTGCATGCACCAATTCGAGCACTCTAGTTGATTTCTGTTACTTTGGCCTATATGTCTTTCTGATGATTTTCCCTTGTTGACAAGCATCACACGTATGAGTGTGATCACGTGATAGTTTGGGAAGGTCTCTAGCAGCATCACATTTAACGAGATCCTCCATAGATGGTTGGCATAGATGACTAAGTCTCTTATGCCACAGCTGGTTTTCTTCCTCTCTGGATAAAAGACAAATATCTTCTTCCCCACCTACAAGATATTGATTTCCCTTTGACCTTTTTCCCTGCAGAACAGCTGCTCCATCTTTTCCTTTCACAACACACATCTTCATGGTAAATTGGATAGAGTGCCCAGAGTCACATAGTTGACTGACACTGAGTAGGTTATGACTGAGACCCTCTACTACCAAGACATCAGCGCGTCTCATCTCTTTGCCCCAAAACTTGGCTTTCCCTGAGCCAACAATCTTCAGGCCTTCATCATTTCGAAATTTGACAATTCCTTCTTTGTCATATTTGATGCCTGTAACAAGATCCTTATTACCCATAATGTGGGATGTGCAACCACTATCAAGGATCCAAACACCAGATCGATCTGATGCTTTAAGGGCAATCTGCGCCACCACAGCCTTCTCATTTTTCTTCTTCTTGGTCCATACTTTTTCTTTCACACTCGGCATGGATTGAGGCTTCTGTTCTTTCTCAGAGTATGATGGACCACCCTCATCTTGCAGAGCTGCAAATCTGTTCTGAACTTTTAACTCGCTTGCTGGTTTATTGATCTGCTTCTTGCGAACATTTTGATTATTCTTTGACACATTTCTCTGAATGTTTGAAGTGCAATACCTAGCCATGTGTCCAAATCCTCCGCACCAAAAACAGTGTCCTTCAAAATGTGTTCTGGAAAACCGTTCTCTGTTTGACTGCCATCTCTGTTCTGTTCCCTTCTGTATCTCTTGGCTACAGAACACACATACTGTGAATGTCCCATTTTCTCACAGCAATAACACCTGATATAGGATGCATTCCCTCGTGATATTTTAGCACTATGATTTCCCCTTTGGGATCTCTGAATATTCTGATTCTGTTTTGTTCCCAAATCAACCTTCACTTTCGGGATGAGTTCTTGCGGTCTGACTGCAATTGTTGCAGATTTTTGTTCTTGACTAATCCCAGAAACGACCTTAACATCTGAGCTCAATTGCTGTTTCTTCCCTACTGAACTGCTAGGCTCCACTTTCATCTTCTCTATCTTCTGAATAGCCTGCTTTTCGGATATCACATTGGGGGTCAAGAGTTTATCTTGATTCTTAAGTTTTTGTCGCAGACTGACCACTTCTTCTTCAAGCTCTTTGATACATCTAACCTTCTCCTTTCATGTGTTATTCAAACAATCAATTTCCTTCTTTTGTACCTCAATTTTAAGCTTATACTCAACAATATTTTCTGATCTCTCTGGTGTTGAGGATTTTAGTCTTTCAATTTCTTCTAACAGCTCAGACTTTTCTTCATCCTGTTGTTGCATATAGAGTTTGGCATCACAAACCACTTTATTGGCTTTCTTCATTTTGGCTCTCCAAACATCTATCTCCTCAAGAGCTGCTTCCAATTCGGCTTCCATATCAATTCTCCCTTCAATTTCTTCTTCTTCTTTAGCATCAGCTTCTTCTCCCTTTTGAGAACTACCAACAATTGCCACCAAGGCATTTACCCCACGATCTCTGCAATTTTCTATTTCCTCAACTTCTTCATCCTCGGACTCATCTGAAATTTCAAATTCTTGTGAAAGAAGATTCTTTTTCTTGAAGAAATTTCTCTTGAATTGTTTCTTCCCTTTCACAAAAGGTGAAGTATTCTTTTTGGGAATTTCAACATCATCATCATCATCATCATCATGAAACTTCTTGGGGCATCTTGCCGCAAGATGACCAACCTTTCCACATCTAAAGAATTCTAGTGGAAGTTTACCTTTAAACTTTCCTCTTCCTCTTTGTAGATTTTAAGAAAGGAATGACATCACCTCATCTGTCTCTTCTTCTTCATTAGAATCTTCAATGGTGAGCTTCTTCATGGCCTTAAATGCCAACTCTTTAGACATCCCCTTTTCCACAGCCTCATTATCATCGTTCCTCATTTCATATGCAACCAAGGTACTGTGCAAATTGTCCAATGTCAGCTCTTTTGGATCTTTATCTTCTAGTACTGAAACTTTCGGATTGAACCGAGGTGGAAGTTTCCTCAATATGTGCTTTACAATCTTTATGTCTTCAATGAATTCTCCAAGACCTCGCATATCTTCCACAACAATGTTTACCCTATCAAAGAATGCGTCAACAGACTCATTCGGGTTCATTTTCAGATCTTCATATTTGTTCCACAACACCTGCAACTTTGCCTCTCTGACTTTTGTGTCCCCTTCATATATATTCAAAAGCTTTTCCCACATGGAATGTGACATTTTACATTACACACCTTTGTGTAGTTGGGATTGGAAAGGGCTCCCCCTAAGGCATTGATTGCCTTGGAATCAGCATCCAACTCTCTATGCTCAGCCTCTGATAAGGCACCACTATTAATATCAGCTGTGATACCATGCATAGCTGCTGAAAACACATCCATTCCCAAGGATCCGAAATAGTGTTGCATCTGATTCTTCCATATCTGAAAATTATATTTGTCGAAGATCGGAATCCCTTTATGATTGGTTACCTCCATTGAGAGAAGAACAAATTTGAACCTTCCCTCTGATACCACTTGTTAGGTCCACTAGGCTGGATACCCTGAGAGGGGGGGGGGTTGAATCAGGGTATGACTAATTAAAAATTAATGCCCGTTCTAATCTTGTTTCGCTGTTAAGAAAAACACTCTTCTCTCTTTTTCCTACTACATGATATAAACAGAATGTAAAGCAAGCACAGGACACAGCAATTTTACTTGGTTCACCGCTAAGGGCTACGTCCAAGGAGTATATGCCGACAGGTTGCCGGTCGTACCAAATTCCACTAATCTTCACTAGCTGTGGATTACATGGTTCGGGCTAGATCACTTCTATGCCCAGGCTCACTGCCTTTACAATGTTTAGGGTCAGCTCACTGCTTTCCCAAGGATCACTCCCTGTTTCTCTCTCTCTGGCTCACTACCGGTGGAGAGGATCACCTTCTTCCTCTTCCTAAGCTCACTACTCTTGGATGGAATCCACTCACAGTTTATAGACCTGTAGGTCTCTTCATTTGCATGAATGAATGCATCTTTCTCTGTGTGTAGATGCTCTTTTGAAGTACAACTTTCACCCGTAGATGAATATCTCTTTGCACCGAAGGTATCGGGAAAACTTCCAGCTTCTACGCAGCCCGAAAACACTGCTGGAACAAACCTTACTTGACGCGCAAGTCAACCACGGCGCGCAAGTATCGGCACGCAAGTCACAACGGGCGCGCAAGTCCTCCTCTGACACTTGCGCGACACAAGCTCCCTCAACTTCAAACCTGCGCGACTCTATTCCTTTCACGCCCAAACCACTATTGGCGCGTAACTGCCAACCGGCACGCAACTTCTAACACCGGTGCACAACTTCAACCACTGGCACGCAAGTCCCACCTGCGCGACCACACACACCACTTGCGCGACCACCACACCTGTGCGACGGGAGATCTCGTCTTGAACTCCGGTGAGAAAAGAGGAGGGGTGGTCCGGTATTTATAGGCAATCTGACCACCCTGCGCGACGGCACGCAAGTCACCTGCGCGACCCAATCTCGGCGCGCAAGTCTTCTTTCCTTTTAGACACTTGCGCGACCAACTCCCAAACTTGCGCGAACCTATCTCCTTAGCCATATTTTGATCTTCTGATCTTGAAAAACATGTGGCGCGCAAGTTTCCTATACTCCAAGTCCACGGCGCGCAAGTCCCTTTGCCAAAAACACTTTTCTTCATTTGCCGATTTTCAGGTCCAAAAATTTGGCAAACACTGGAAAATGACGCCACCTTGTATCTGTTCTTTTTTACCGCCTCCAGATCATCCATTCCTTTTATCGACGTTCTTAAATCAAACATGGATCGTTGACCTCAGCTCTTGAACTCGACATTCAACCATGAAATCCTCTTTGTCAACAATCACAACTTAGATGTACACTTTGTCAACAAACACAATCACCTCAAAAAGGCTTCAAAGATACCTTGAGGGATTTTTTCCCAACAGAGAATTAGAAGAGCATAAACCACATACCTGATTCGGTCCTTGTTGTTCCTTCACATGGTTCACAGCTATTTGTCCCACCAACCTAGTGAGTTCACCCATTTCATTCCTAATTAAATCTACTGAATTAGATGTTCTTACCTCATGGATTCCTATGGTGATCGTACCTCGAGTGCCAAACTGCTGTGAATTTTGTGCAATCTTTTCAATCAGAATTCGTATATCTGCAGGTGATTTATCAATGAGGGCTTCTCCCGACGAGGCATCTAGCAGATTCCTGTCATTCTCAAGAAATCCATGGTAGAAGCACACAAGTAATTGGTCCTCTTCTATTTCTTGGTGTGGACAACTTGCACAAAGATTCTTGAAACGTTCCCAGTATTCGTAGAGTGTTTCTCCAGTTGATTGATGGATGACATAAGTCTCCTTCTTTATTGCAGTACTCCTAGATGTTGGGAAGAATCTTTGTAGAAAGCATTTTTTTAAATCTTCCCAGTCACTGATCTCCCCCGGTTGTAGATTGTACAACCATTCCTTTGCTGATCCCTCTAGTGAGAAGGGGAAATCCCTCCACTTCACATGCTCTTCTGCGACTACTCGAGGTTTGAAACTGGAGCAGACATAGGTGAATTCTTGAATATGTCGATTTGGGTCTTCACCGGCAAGACCATAAAATTTAAGAATCACTTGGATCATGTTAATTCACAATTCAAATTTTTTTTTCTAAGGCAGGAATTGCAAGTTGATAATTTTGACTGACAAGTTGAGGTGCACAGATGTCACGTAGGGTTCGGTTGGGATTTACAGCCATTATTAAAGGTTCAATGTCTCCACTCAAGGTATAACATGAATCAGTGAGATTGATTTCTTCGAAATCTTTTGGAATATTTTGATTTTTCAATTGGGTTATTGTGCGCTCAATTTTTGGATCGAATTCTAATAAATTGCTATTTGAACTTCAAGTCATTCAAAAAAGATTAAAAAAAAACAAAAACAAAAGCTTTGAGGAACTGCCTCCCCGGCAACGACGCCATGTTTGATGCACGCCTGTTATGGGGCGTGGAAAAACAATATTTTATTTACCTAAGTATAGTATAGCAGTTGATCCTAGGTAGTCTCCCGAAGAGGTGTGCACACAAAACAAGGTTGTCACTTTGTGTTGGTTTTCGTAAAAAGATTGGTTTTAGTTAATTTGAATGACTATGAGAGAAACAAAAAACTGAAATTGATTGATTTTAACAAATTATAAAGTCGGTGATCGGATTAGGATTGGCTAGACTTAGTGTTGTGCCATCATGGTTTCCAAATTTTATATATTCTTCTTCCTTAAACTGGTAAGAGAGATGTGATGAGAATTTTCCTTTCTAAAACCTTAGATTGGTCTATCCTCCTTCCAATGTGTTTAGGGTTGTAAAAGGTCTCTTGATTAATTAGAGCAATCCCAGACCTAGAATTGTTGTTCCCTATTAAACCAATATTTCAACATACAATCCTACACACGTGCTTGACAACCGTCGAGCAATCAACACCCAACCCTAATCATGTTCCACCGTATACAGATTAGAATTGGGTGGAGGGAGATGTGATCATCGACTAAAGAAATTTATAATTTCAGAATAAAAACCTTAACACAACCGCATTCGGAATTTAGTACTGAATTAAGAATTGGAAGCAGAAGAAGAAATAAGAACAAATTTTATTCATTTCAAGCACAAAAACTCAAGCACAACACATAGGTCCAGCCTCCCCTCTTTCCGATCACTCAAATGAAATTACCCCTCCATGGATGGAGTAAGCGAGATAATGCGGGAGAGGAGAGACATTTTAAAATAAAATAAATAAAAGAAAAAGATGAGAATTTCTTCTCCTGGGTGCCCGAGAAGGAATGGGGTGGAGAATGGGATGGATTGAGGGGGAGGAGCTCTCCTCCTTTTATAGGCAGAATTCGACCCCCAAAAGATTGAGCCTTTTAGACCCCATTAATGACCTCTTCATGCGTTACACACTTAATGAATGTTGTACACAATTATCTTGGCCGTCTTTCCCCAAATTTCAGCTCATTTGAAAACCAGATGAAGGAGTTATGAATTTTTCATTCTCGATTTCTGTTTCTGGACGAAGTTTCCAGGATGGTTCCTCCAAATGAATGTCATTGAATGGACTCCATAATGAATTCCAAACTTCCCCAAATTTCTTTTAGAGTCGGAACTATATGTCCTCGTCATATCCCATGTGGAAACACATCATTTAGATATTTGTAGGCCGAGTTTTATGTCATTTATGTTGGGTGGGTCCACGCTGTCCGCCCGGAAAAGTCCCCAACTTCAATGAATTTTTAGACCCTTTAGATGGCCGAATCAGCTCCTGGTCCAGAAGACAAAAATGAAGGAAATAAAATAAGTATTATAAAATAATTTTAATCAGAAAAATTGGAATTTTAGTTTTCCATAAATGACCGAAATACCCCTGACTTAAAAATCTTTCAAAAATCCAGAAATAGTCGTTTTTCACATTTGGGTTCAAAATAACACTAAAACCTAAAAACATGACAATTACCCATCCAATAACACTTTTTTGGGATTATAAACAATGATATTCAATATAAATTAATTGAAAATATTTGCTCTATCATATTGTAATCTATATTTAATTTATTCTATAATTATTTCTTTTATAATTGATTAAGTCTAATTCATTCTATGAATATTACTGCTTATTTCTACATATAGATATTTGGATATGTCTATGAAACTGTGAGTCTACCAATGGTTCTATTTTTTTGGAAAGTGATCTAGACACAGTGACCCAGACAAAGTGACCTAGACACTGTGGCCCAGACACCGTCACCCAGGCCCCGTGACCCAGACATCATGACCCAGACACTGTGACCCAGACACTGTGACCTAGACACCATGAAAAATTTATATCTCATGTGGTCTGTGACACCGGTTCTTTCCTACCATCACCAAGAAACTATTCAATGATTGGAAAAGCACCAAGAAACCATGATCCTAACACAGCATCTGTGCAACTGGTTCCTGATCATATCACAACTATGCCATCATGCCTGTCTCACCACTCAATGGAAAAGAAGAAGACACCATTTCGTGGTGACATAATTTTAATGTGACTCCAAATTTATAGATATTGTGACACCGTTGTTTAATTTGTTTTGTTGTTTTCAATTTAATTTGTAATGGAAATATTTGAGTCATTTAAATGAACTGACATAATTAATATTTAATTATAGACATGTTAGCTCACAGTAAGAGGTATGAGGTACAGAATACGTGCATCCTTTTGGCTCCAATACATGCACATTAAAAATAAAAACAAAGGCGTGGTACTAGGAAAAGAGACAAGAATATGTGAAGTGTATAGCATAAGCGATAAGATCTTTTGAAAAGTGAAATGATACAAGAAACAAGAAACAACTGAAGAACATGTGAAACACTCTCAATTCAAAAGTCTAAACAGCCATAGATCAGAGTCAAAAACACCTTCGCAATACCACCTTCATGGCGAACAAGAGATAGACAACTTACACCTTCAAACCTGCAGACTTGAGATACTCTGTTTTCTCACTAGAAGATAGTAAAATTACTTTTTCTTCATTCTACAACTCCAGAGTTGCATATAATAACACTCAGAGAACTTCTACCCTTTTCTCCTCATCTTTTCTCTTTTTTGTATAGTTTTTGGATTTTGAGAAGTATTTGTATATATGTATTAAAAAAAACAATGTCTCCTACAATAAACTATAGGATACAAGATATACTTACTCTCATATATTTTTACATCTTTTTACTCCCACTGATAAGTTTTGAAGAGGTCCTTATGTGACCTAGATATGTTTACCGACAATGAATGGTGGAAGAGGTTGTGTGACTTGGACAGTTTTTTTCACTGTTGTTTACCCTAATCCAGGGTAAGGATCATGTTTTAAAATATAAATGTTTGGTGGAATTTGATCACCATGTGGAGTTTATTAGGTCTCTACTTGATACTGAACAACTTGTTTAATCCATTGTGTTTTTAATTTAGTTTTTCTCTTCCTTACTGTACATTTCTAAAAACACTAGAGTTTACTTTGATAATTAGTCTTGTATAGAAGTTATAAATTTTCTTCCTTATTTGAATACCTTAAAAGTAGTATCAATAATTCATATTTATATTACTATGAATTAATCAATCTTCCAAGAGGTTATTTGAATAGTCCAACTTTTATAACCATATTACCTTGATTAACTAGATTGTATTAAATTTTATTGTGGAACATTTTTATGAAAACTATATTACAGAAATTTTGAATAGATACGGAATTCAACCCCCCCCCCTCTTGAGTACTCTACTCAAACCAACATTTGGTATCAGAAGAGTTTATTCATGTTATGTTTTTTTAAATTCTTTCATATGTGGTTTTAGTTTTACATTAATGATCTGTAAATTTAAGTTAATTATAAATTTATAACTCTTTAAAATTATTTCATTATTATGGGTAATAGACTAGAAGGTGTTTCAATAAACATACCACCATTATTCAATGGAACTAATTATTCCCAATGGAAAATTAAAATGAAAATGTTTTTAGAAAGTATGGGCATTGTAATTTGGTGATCAATTATAGATGAGTATAAGATTCCTTCTACTATTATAATTAATTGGGATAACCCAACCAAGAATTCATATAATAACAATTAAAGCTCCATTACTACTTTATATTTCTCTTTAGGAGATGATAAATTTAATATAATATCTACAAGTAAAATAGCCCATGAAATTTGGAATACATTTTCTATTTCACATGAATGAACTTTTATTTTGAAATAAATGAGACTCAATATTTATACTATTAAATATGATAAATTGAAAATGAATCTTGATGAGCCTATTTCTGACATGTATCTCAGGTTCAACAAAATTGTCAACAAAATGATTTCTCTTAGAAGAGAAGATACTGCTAAAGATCAAATTATGAGTATTATCACATGCCTACATTATTGATGGAGAGAAACCTCTAACTTTATTAGAGTGTCATGTGGCATTAGAAAATTACCTGTCAATGAACTCATTGGGAAACCAATCATGTAAGAATATGATATAGAAGTCAACAAGGAAGAGGGAGATGAACCCAAAAGAAAATACGTGTCATTCCAGACCACCACATTTAAACACAAAGAAAATAAGAAAGTTCATGTCTATGTAGAATGTTATATCAGTGAACAATCCCCACCTGACATTGATGAGGATATCAATCAATAATCCATAAGGATTAATAAATTTTAGAAAAGGAATAATTTTTTTGAAATCATAACATCAAAGGAATATATGATCAAAAGGGAAGCTAGAATAAATATTTGAAAAGGAATGAAAATTCTGATGAGATAGTATATTATAAATATAAGTGAAAGGGGAATGTAAAGGTTGACTTTCCCAAGATCATGTATAAAAAGAAATATAAGGTTAAAGATAGAATTTATAAAAAATAAATGAAAGAAACATGGAGTTCTCTTGAGGACAGTTCAGGTGACATAAAATATTCACATGATGAACATGCTAACAAATCCACTACATGTTTTATGAAAAAAACCTTTGAGGTAACCCTGAAATCTCCTATACAAAATTCCTATTATTTTGGAGATGAATGTTATTCCAAAAATATTTATAATGAAGAAATGTTGGAGTATTGAAGTATTCTTGAAGATAATTTTAATGAACTAAAAGATAAATACAATTCATTAAAGAAACAATATGCTCTTACCTCAACTGTTAAATTTGAAATCACTATAGAAAGAGAGAAAAATGTTCAATTACTCCAAGAAAACATCAAACTAATTCATTCTAGTGAGAAATTAAAAATGGACCTTGAAATGATTGATAATGGTATCCATACCTTGGTTCAAATTCTAGGTAAATAGATTTCCTATAAATACACTATTGATATTAGCTATCGACCTGGTGAAATAAATTTTGGAGAATCCAATTTTGTTTCTAAATCTAGAACATACAGTTTTACTTCTAGTTATGGAAAACATAATGGTAGTTTAAATTATGTCATAATCTCTACTGTTTCATGATTTTATTGTCCAAATAGAGTTTATTTTTCAAGTAATTTACATAATTATTATTAGAAAACACTGAAGCAGATGTGGGTTCTTAAAGCACTAGTTACTAGTATTATTGGGCCTAAACAAATATGGACTCCAAAGTCTATTTTAATTTGATTATATTGTAGTAAAATTGTTTAAAGATATCCCGTAAAAGCATATGGTACATGGATAGTGGGTGTTTAAGGCACATGACAAGAGAATATTCATGCTTCATGAACATAATAAAAATTGATGGGGGATATGTCACTTTTGGTGAAAATGCCAAGGAAAAAATAATTGGACTTGGACAAATCTGTAACTCTAACTGAGTTTTGTTTTCCAAAGTACTTTTTGTTGATGTACTGAAATATAATATGTTTAGTATTTAAAAACTACGTGACGATGGATTTCATGTTAAATTTAAAAATGATGCTTGAAATGTTTTTAATTCTATAAATGAATAATTATTTTCTGCATTGAGAAATGAAAATATATACTCTATTAAGATAGATTCTTTAGTTTAAAATATTTCTTCATGTTTAAGTGTATTTCACAAAGAGTATTGGATTTGGAATAGAAGACTAGGGTAATGCAATATTCACTCCCTTAGAAAGATAACTAGAAATTTTTTGGTGAAATACCTACCCAAACTTGTGTTCCCAAATGATAAAGTGTGCAATCTTTATCAAAATGGAAAGCATCAAAACATTTCCTTAAAACCAAAGAAATAAGTGTCAACTTCTGATCCTATCTAATTAGTTCACATGGATTTTTTCGGAACATCTAGAGTTTCTAGTTTAAATGTGATTCACTATGTTTAAGTTCTTGAAGATTAATTTTCTAGATTTACATGGACCTTATTATTTTGTAAAAAAATTGAAACCTACTCTCATTTTACCAAATATACTAAAACTGTTGAAATTAATAGAGGATTTATAATTAAATCATTAATAAGTGACCATGGATGTGTGTTTAAAAATAAAGAGTTTGAATCATTATACTCAAAAAATGTCTATAATCAAAATTCCACTTCCCCAAGAACACCTCAACAAAAACGATTTTAAGAAAGAAGAAATATGAACATACAAGAGATTTCCATAACCCTGCATTGTGAATATTAATTACTTATTTATTTTTGGGATGTATCTATAAATACATCAAGCTATATTATTAATAGAGTGTTTTGTGGACCTATTCTTAAAATAACTTCATATGTGTTATGGAACAATAGAAAACCCAAATTAATCAACTTAGATGTTTTTGGATTCAAAGTATATATCCTTAATAATGAAAACAAACTTGAAAAGTTTTCATAAATGAGTGATAAAGAGATTTATATAGGATATTCAATCTTTAGTAATTCCTATAGAGTGTTTTACAAAAGACATAAATGTGTGGAAGAATATATCCATGTCAAGTTTGATGAAACAAATCCACATGAGCCTAAGACCTCTATAGAGAATCGTGAAAATGATATGTCAAATTGTGACATCAATGATAAATCCTATAACCATACAATAATGGAATTTGTGAAAACTCACAGTTCTAGTAATTCTCCAGATTCAATTCATAATGAACCCAAACATGTTGAAGAACCTGAAATCAATAGACACTCTTTTTCTAGAGCTATTATAACCCTTAAGATCCATCCTGTATATGTCATAGTATGATATTTATACAAAAGAACTCAAATTTATGCTTCTCTTAGAAAATAGGGTGAAACTCATGTTTTCCTGTAACCACTTGAACAAAAAAACATTAATGATGAAATCAAGGATGAATTTTCAGTGATGGGTATTCAAGAAGAAAATAATCATTTTGAAAGGAACAAATTTTGTAAACCTGTTGACAGACCCAAATACATATTTACCATTGGTATTAAGTGGGTGTTTATAAATAAGGTAGTTGAAGCAGGTAATATAGTTAGAAATAAGGATAGGTTAGTTTCACAATGCTATAGTCAAGAAGAAGGAATTGACTATGAGGATACCTTTTCACTTGTTTCTAGACATAAACTATAAAAATCTTTCATTCTTATACTAAACATCTGAATTTAAAACTATATCAAATTGATGTTAGGGGTTCATTCTTAAATGGTTATATATCTGAGGATTTTTTTGTTGAACAACCCCTTGGTTTAGAAAATAATCACTTTCCAAATCTTGTTGGAAAATTATAAATAGCTTTGAATGGTATAAAACAAGCTCCAAGAGATTGGTATGATAGATTATGCACTTTTCTTATTTCTAAATGTTTTACAATAGGTATAGCTAATCTTACCCTTTTTATATAACAAATTTTAATGATGTTTTAGTGTTTTAAATTTTTGTTGATTATATTATTTTTTGATCTTCAAAAAATTCATCACGTATTAAATTTTCTAAAATGATGAAAATTTTATTTTAAATGAGTTTAGTGGGTGAACTAAGATTATCTCTTAAATTTATAATATTTAAAAATAAAGAAGGTATTATTTTAAATCAATTAATTATACGTAAATATCTTCTAAAACATTTTGTATTGGATAACACTAAAATTAGTGATACTCCAATGAGTTCTAATTGTTAGTTGGATCTTAATGAATATAGAAAATATTATGATCAAACCACTTATAGAGGAATGATTGGAAGATTACTCTACTTAAATGCGAGTCAAACTGATATTATGTTTAGTGAATGTATGTGTGCCCATTTTCAAGAAAACCCTAAAAAATATTATTTACATGTTGTTAAATGGATTTTAAAATACCTCAAACATAAAAACAATCCAGGACTACTCTATCATAGGAGAAAATAAATTGAGATAGTTAGTAATTCTGATGCTAATTCTCATGGATTTAATTTAGATAGAAAAATAACCTCTAGAACCTGTCACTTTTTAGGCAAGTATCTAATATCATGGTGTAATAAGAAATAGAACTTTGTTGCATTATCTACTGCTGAAGCTAAATACAAAGAAACTGGTTGTTATTGTGCATAAATTTTGTGGATGAAGCACACATTTATAGATTAAGGATATCAATTACGGTATATACATATAAATTTGGATAATACAAGTTCTATTAACATCTCAAAAAACCTGTTTCACACTCCACAACAAATCATATTAATGTAAGAATTCACTTTTTAATAGACCATTATCAAAAAAGTTGATATCACTTTGGAATTCATTGCAAATTAATATCAGATTGCTATTATATTCACCAAACCATAAAATTTTTAACGGATATATTACATTATACATGATTTAGTAATGATAAATCTTAAGTTGAAAGTGTACTCTTTCATAACATACTATTTCACAGTTTACAGTTTCACAAGTCATTTTCTTAAGATTATTGTCTCACTCTTATAGTTCAATAGTTTACATTCTTGAAGTTTCTATTTCATTTTTATGGTCTTATAGTTACTGCTTCTTGGTTACCATCTTGCACATATTTTCTCAAATAAAATGGTCGCACCATGTGAAGACACATCGTAAAGATGAAATCATGAGAACCTGTTCTTATCTCTCTGTGACAACTAATTCCGGTATCACCAAAATAGTACATTTTAATTTTATGTTATTTTATTACACATATTTCTATGTTTATTATTTTATTATTCTCATCATGTTCTTTTTAATTTGAAATGATTTATATCCTTAAATGAGAAAAAAGAAATATGATTCATTATTTTCTTCACTCAATCTCTCTTTTCTCAAAACCAAAACCCTTCTCTCAAAAACCATAAGACCTCATTCATTTCTATCTCTCTCTCAAACCCCGAATTGAATTCCAGGGTTGAAGCGCCCATCTCCATAAACTCCTAAGAAGCACATATCTAAGAGGAATGTGAGAAGAGCACCAATGGTAGCAACCAAAAGACCATTGAGCCCAAATCTTGTGGATAAAATAGTGGTACCAGAAAATGAAATCTTCCCTATGTAGTTTCTGTAAATTAAGTCATTAGTTATGAAAGTACTGAAAGAGTAGGGATGGATGGATTGGTTCACATAAGTTAAAAGGCTGATTTATCCATATCTTGCTGCTCAGTTTAATCAGTTTGTTCAATTTCCTTTCGATATTAAAGATGGATTTTTTGTGAGGAGCATGATAAATGGCCAAAGATGCACTTTTTCTTCAGGTTTATGTGCTTCTTGCCTAGGGATACCCCATGAATTAATTTTTGAGGACTACTAGAGAGGTAATACTCTTTATAGTGATATTTTTTTGGAATAGGCATTAGGAATCTTGACTGGTGATAAAAAAGAAGTGAAGAGCCATTATTTCTGAATTTATTGGTGAAACCATATTGTTGTTTAAGTTTATCCATAATTTTATTAGTCTAATAAAAATATATTTTCTTACCCTCAAATATTAAGGTTTATTATTGATACATCTTATGATGAATGGACACAAGATTAACCAATGAAAGTATTTTATAATTCATATGTGTGATTTGTTTAAGATAACCTCAAAGTCAACCTCCTTATTCTACCCAAGTATAATCTCGACTATGCTATATGATAAAGGAATGGTTGGACCAAATGATATTGTCATCAAAGAATATGAATTTTGTATCTCAAACGCTACAGTCAAAAGAATGAAAATTACATGGAATCCATTGAAAAAGTATTGGGTGGAGGATAATGAAAGGTTATCTAAAATGTTTAATTCTATTGATCATCCTTCAAATCCTAATAACATATCTAATCCTAGTTTGGAACAAAAAGAAAATGTTTACTATCCTGTCGAAGAGGAAGAAGAGGTATTTATTGCACCTCTAGAAGAAACATTCCCAGATATGGAAGAAAATAATCAACTTCTTCCGTAAGTCCTAGTTGAGAAGGAAGAACATGTTAATGAATGAAGTATTTATTTGGAAGAAGAATGTACTTTTGGAAGAGAATATACTGTTAATGAAAGGGAAAAGGCAGTTTCTGAGGTGTATCTCAAAGAATAACTTTCACTTGAGAAAGAATCAATGGTAAATGAAAATTTATAAGAACAAGATAATCCTAATGTTATTCTTTCTACTGAGTAAAGAATGTAAAAATCCTTCCAATTGGCTAGAAAAGACATGGGTCAAAGTCTTTGAGATGATCTTTTAGAACTGGTTCAAGGAACTGAATCTCATAGTCCTGTGAGAGATGTACTTGTTGTGGGGGAGCTGCAACCTATTCTTGAAAGTGTTGATGTTTCTAAATCTATAGATAAAATCACTTTGGATTCCTAGTATAAGTTCCCTAGATACTTTGATGTGAATGAATCCTAGGAAGCCTCGATTAAAGGAATAGACCTGTCTACTGTATTTCAATTACTACTAGTTTCTACTCTTGAAGTAATCTCTATAATGTAACCTGAGCCGGTCTCAACTCCGGTTCCTAAAACATAACAAGAACCTCCTACCATCGTGATTCAGAGTGATTTGAAATCATTTAGTGTTACATTATTGGCTAGAGTTTAAAATATCATGAACATCCAACCTACTCCTGTAACAAACTTAAGTGAAAGATATGATTCCTTTCTATTAGAGAAGATCATATGGTTGATGTAGCCAAATATGAATCATGAAATTCAAGTGGTCATAATTGAGAACAAATAGATAACTAATTAAGTAATGTTTCTCATCAATATGGTTGAAGATATGAAAAAAGTATTGCAATCAAGACATGCTCTTATTTATCATTATATTTAGGGTGTTAGTGGTAAAATTCCACAACATGTTTCCTCCCTGATTCAAACAAACATGACTTCATTATCTGACAAAGTGGTTGAGAGAAAGATTCAGATAGTCCAAGAGATGCATGAGCTTGATATTGGTCTCAAAAAATTACTAATGAGTACAAGGGATGTCTACAAAAAGTTCTTAATCAGTTTAAGTCCCTCACTTCAGCTTTTATAGCCTCTAGTTCCCCTGGAAAGTTATCTCAACCCTTTTACAGTGATCTTCTCAGAACTTTTGTTAAGGAGGAACTTCATTCAATGTTATGTAGATTTTACAAGGAGAGTATATATATAATTATTAGGAATAGGGAAAGAGTTCTTGATTCGATGAGGATTCACTCCATGGTTGAAAATGATACTCAATAATAAATTAATAAGAATGGTTATTTATAATTTAATAGAATTTTTTATATGAATGAAATTTCAAATAATTTCCAGAATCTTTTGGAGAGTTTGAAAATACCACCAGTCACTCAAGTATTCAAGACTCAATTTCAAAAGCTGAAATATTTTTCTCCTTTATTGAAAAAATTCATGTATAATATAGATGATTTTGAGAAAGAAATTCAGTATGGTGTTGAGATTATTACTTACATCATTCATTTTTTGAGGCCTTATCTTCATGTATAGAGCACTGATATCGTATCACATATAGCTGCACCTTTGTGTCCATGTTTACCTTTTACCTCATCCAATACCTTTTCCTCTACCTTTATTTCTGTATCTCCGGCTCTATGCCTAATTAGACCTATTATACTTGACCAAAATATGCCTCGTTCTTCCACCAAACCTTACTTGGAACCTCTGTTTTTTGAAAAACTCACTCTTCATACTATGATAGTTGGATCACTCTTATCTTCAACTTCTACTTCTGCTACTGTGTCTCCTTCTGATGCTACTACCAAGGGAAAATAAAAGACTGGTTTTGAAGAAAAGTGAAAACTGTAATTTTATAGGGTTGATTTGTATTTTTTTATTACTTTCTATTTGTAATGAAACACTTTTTACCATATAATGCAACATTATCACTTGATTGCCATCATTATTTCTTTTTCTTCTACCCTTTTTGATAATCCCAAAAGGGGGTGAAATCATAGTAAAAGGCTCTATGGGATAATAGAACACTAATTACTTATAAAACACACTAAGGATATACATCTAATTCATGTGATATGCAATCATAAAAAAGGGATATTGCTGGAATCCTATTGTTTTAATCATTTTTTAATGATAAAAAATCCTACAAATCCTATAAATCCTAAAAATGCTGTAAATCATGCAATTTCGGTAATATCCTGTAAATCCTGAAAATCCAATAAATCCTTCAAATCTTGTAAATCCTATAAATCTTGAAAATATTTTTAATCCTATTTAATCTATCTAAAATCATGTGTAGATATGGTGGTAATCTTTATGATTTAAATTAGTTTCCACTAAATTTTGTTAATCCTAAATTATGTGTGATTATTGTAAACTATATTTAATTTGTTCAACAATGATTTCATTTATGAATGATTAATTCTAATTAATTATGTGAATATTATTTCTTATATCTGTATACAGATATTTGGTTAAGCCTTAGAAAATGTGAGTATTCCACAAGTTTAGTTTTTCTGGAAAGTGACCCAGACACAGTGACCCATACACTATGACACAGACACCATGACCCATAAACCATGACCCAAATACGGTGACCGAGACACAGTGACCCAGACACCGTGACCCACACACTATGACCCACACACCTTGAACTAAACATCGTGATAGAGACAACATGACAATTTTCAGATATCATTATGATTGTGACACTAATTCTTTCCTACTGTCACCAAGACACCGTTAAATGAATTGAAATGAACCAAGCCACCATGATCCAAACACCACCTATGTGATACCAATTTTTTTTATCAAAACAAAATAATTCTATTATGATTATCCCACCACTAAATGGATAATAAGACGACATAATTTCACAGTGGCATTGTCTTCAAGTGAAACCTTTTCTAGACTGATTGTGAAACTGTTCTTTAATCTGTTCTGATGTCTTCAATTAAATTTCTAATGATCATATTTGAGTCATTTATATGTATTTAAATAATTAATTTTTACTTATAATCATGTCACCTCACAGTACGAGGTATGATGTGCATAATACATGAATCCTGTCAGCTTTAATAGATGCACCACAAAAATAAAAGCGAAGGTGTGACACTGGAACAAGAGACGAGAAGAGTATGAGTGGGTAGGATAAGCACAAGCATCTTTTGAAAAGTGAACTGATACATGAAACATGAAACAACTGAAGAACACATACAGTAATTTTGATTCAAAAGGATGGACTATCGTTAACCAGAGTAAAAAACACTTTCAAAGTACCGCCATCAAGAAAAACACGAGTAAGAAAAATTACACATTCGAACCTGCTAACTTGCGATACTCTTTTCTCTCACAATAAGAATCAATACATACATCTAATTCATCCTACATGTCCATACCTACATAAAATAAAACACAGAGCACTTCTATCCTTTTCTCACCATGTTTATATATTGGGTATTATTTTTAGATTTCGTGTAGTGTGTGTATGTATGTATTAAAACACACATTGTCTCCTAAACTAAACTAAAGGATACTGTATATCCTTCCTCTCATATCTTTTTTCATCTGTTTATTCACACAATTATGTTTCAAATAGTTTCATGTGTTACCTGGTAGTTTTTACCTAATAAGAACAGTGGAAAAGGTCGTGTGACCTGGACAGTCTTATGCACTATTGTTTACCCCGATCCAGGGTTTGAATAAATTTTATTAATGTAAACTATATGGTGGAAGGTGATCACCAAGTGGGGTGGATTGTGTCTCGGATTGAGACTAATCTGATTGTTTTATCCACTTTTTTTTAATTTATTTTTTCTTTACATTACTATATATTTCAGAAAACCCCATATTTTACATTGATAGATAGTCTGGGATAGAAGTTATAATTGTTTTATCTTATTAGAATAACTTTAAAAGAAGTATAAATAATTCATATTGATAATACTGGGAATTAATCGATCATATGAGAGGTTATTTGAATAGTCAAACTTTTGTAACCATATTAACATGACTAACTAGGTTGTATTTATTTTAATTGGGGAACCAATTGAAGACAACATTTTTATTGAAATTTTTAAGAGATACTCAATTCACCCCCCTCTTTAATACTCTACTCCAACCAACAATATAATTAATAATTATAGTTCTAATTAAGTAATTTATAATTTTTTAATTAATCATAATAAAATTATTAATTGTATTAATAATTAAATATAATATAATTAATAATTATGTTACTAATTAACTAATTAATTATATAATTAATAATTAAAAATTAGTAATTATATTACTAATTAACTAATTAATTTTTATATAATAAATAAATATTTTACTAAGTAACTAATTAATTATTAACTATCCCTTATATGTTTAGTCCATGTTTTATGTGTCATTTATTTCATCTTATAGTTTATATTTTAATGTCTTTAAAATAATCATATTTGAAACATTTTTATTTTTTCATGTATCTGCTTTTGAAAGCATATAAATTACATTTCATTTACATTTTTTATAAAATTATTTTTATTTTCAACTATTTATGATATTTTTAATCCATTAATTTTTTTTCATTTTTTTGGTCTTATGGTTTATATTATATAGGTTTTCAAAGTCAGATACTAAAATTTTTATGTTTCAAGTTGTTGGTTTTTAAAGATTATATATTATTTTTCATCAACATTTCTTACAAAATTATTTTTATTTTCTAATATTTATTAATTGTTTAACCCATGTTATAATTTTAATTTATATTGGTCTTATAATTTATATTTTATAGGCTTCCAATGTTAGATAATTGAAACATTTTTAGGTTTCAATTAGGTGGATTTGAAAGAATATAACTTATTTGTCATCACCATTTGTTACAATTTTTTTATTTTTAACTATTTATTATATATTTAATTAATTTTTTATGTTTAATTTATATTAGTCTTATAGTTTATAATTTATAGTCTTTCAAATCCATGTAATTGAGATATTTTTGAATCCCACATCAGAAATGCAGAATGTTTTGCGTAGGAAATGGGGAATTGAAACCTTATATCAGAAATGAAAAATGATTTCTTAGGAAATATCTCTTATAAAAGGGAGCCATGAGAGGGGGTTTGTAATTGAATATAGAATCTAGTAATGGTAGATTAGTTGGATATTAAACTGAAGATAAATTCTATAGAATTTTTTTGTTTAATATATATATAAAAAGAACAAAAAAAGTTAAAAAAATTAAATATACAAAAATGATTTTTATTATTAGATTTTGGCTAAAAGGAGGACACCCTGCTACCTCCTCTCAAACATATTTTTATTTATCATTACAATGAAACATTTAAAAAAACACATAAAAACTCTACATTAATGTGTTTTCTATCTTTCTAAACTCATTACATTACCTAATACACCTTGACTATCATCCTCCTTCATTTCAAAAAACTACATGGACTAATTATAGGATGTCGCCTCCCCTATAACCAAATCTACCAATATCATGAGAAATTATAATATTGGTTGTTATACCACCATAACATATCATTTTGAATACCACTATATCTTCCAGTACCATTCTGATCCCTCTAACAAATCTGTTATGAGCCCAACCCAAGATCCAAAATCATAATCCATGTAAAAATAAATTTCTTGTCTAATTATAACTAAAATTAGGGGTCATTAGGGGCTAAAACCCTATCATCATGAATTTTTATGGGGATCCATAACATCCCATCAAATCCCCAAGGTATTAAAAATATGATTCTCCTCAAAACATCATTGATTCTAGGGGAGTTATATACAGTTCGATATGAAATGAAAAAATACTTTGTGTATGCCATTAGATAAAAAATGATTATACAAAGGTGTTAAAATGAGTATAAAAGTATCTAGATATATATTATTTCCAATCATTTATGTAACTAAGTAATATAAATCAATTTTGATAAAACATCTAGGGAAATTTGAGTTGTAAGAAAATGGTACTTTTTTTAACAAAAATGTAAGACCATTTTCCCCACATTAAAAACTAAAAATTGTTCTCAGAATTGAATCCAATGTTTGATTTTCCAATAATTATTAAAATATAATTTCTTTCAAAAATTAAATTGAAAGAAATTTTTGACATATTCCAGAAAGTAATGAATCGTCAGTTTGATCATTATTTATTTATGAATAAATTTAATATTTTAAAAAACTGATGTAGGAGAAGTAATACACCCCTGATTTGTAAAATATTTCATGTGATGTTTATTGATAATAAATTAGTCCTCATTTATCATTTTCATAATTCATGTTTGTCTCAATATAGTTTTTGAATGAATAATAAAATAATATAACAATACATTATTTTGGATTTATAAAAATACAACCAAATTTTCATTAAATGATAAGTGAATTATTGTCATCCAAATTTTTTTAAATAGTCATATATACTACCAAGTAGATTTCGAATTTATTTTTCAATAAATGTTCAGAAAATGGTACAATATTATAGTTCCCTTAAATCAAAATAAATTGGATATACACTTGTGTATCCATAGAATAAAATGGGTATAATTAATATTAATTTACATCAATAAAATAAAGGAAAACAAATTTAAAATAGAATAAAATAGTTAAAAATCATCCTATGAAGCATGAGATCTAAATTCTGTAGTTGATCGAATATGTTCATAGTTATTTCAATGAAAGAATAATATTTTTCCCCTTGGGCTTAACTTTTATATTCTATTTAGAAAACACAATGTTAACGATAAGAATTTCATCATAATAATTCACTATATCACCATTTTCAATCTTCCAAGTAATGGTAAATAACCTATTCCATTTTTAATTTATTTTTTTTAGAAAAATATTTGACAGAATTTTAGAAGAATTTTTTTATATTTAAATTCCATTTTTTAATCACGCTAATAAGAAAAAAATAAACCCATTTTTATAAATTCAACCCTTTTTATTAGATATCATTATTATGTTATCTAACTTATACAACTAGAGAATTATTTTCACCCTAATATATTTATGATCAGAGTATTAATTTTTTAATGGATAAATTATTATTATTCAATATCTTATGAATCCTATTTGGATACAGACAAATTGGTCTTCCAAATACTATTTTATAATATAAAAATTCTTATTCCAATTTACGTTACCAGACTTTCCTAAAAGTACAAAATAGTCTTTCCCAATATTTTTAACACTTTATTAGTGATTTTATCATTCCAATTTTATTAGATATATTGTATAGTTCATTTTTTATACATAGTTCTATAATTTTCCATTAAATATTTGAACTAATTGTTTTAAATAATCTCAATTATCAACTACTAAATATATTTTTATTCCAAACTGAGTGAAGATATTTTCATTGATGAATTTTATGACACATGATGTATAGTTATTAGGAAGAACCATTACCTTATCCAATTTCGAGGAATTGTTAATAGAAACATGAAATATAATATCCACATACACTTCCACAGATTCAAGAAAGCGATTCGGTGGATTTTATCATTGCTACACAGAAAGCGTTGATAATAGCCTCACCATTATCAGAACTACTTAAAAGCATTGATAATGGTGTATCATTTATCATCATTTTTTAGCAGTGATAAAATGTTTTACTAAAATATGATATTAATCTATATAAAATTATTATATTTATATTAAAAAAATGTATATTTATATATATTAATTAAAAACACATTTTTATAATGAATATAAATATGATATATTATAATATATATATCATAATAATTCAAATATATATATATATCTTTCACAACCCTTTTTAGAGGGACCCCATGACATGACTACCCCAATCCCACCTCTAATAGGTCAGGGGATGGTGACTAGAACTGAATAGTCATATGCCCTAAATGGAAGACATTATCATTAAGTACCTGTACACATTTACACATCACCATGACACCAAATGGTTAAATTTAAAAGAGCTAAAAGAATGAGTGCATACATATAAGATCTTAAAATAGTGTATAATAGTGTAAGTACAAGAAATTAAACCGGGAAAAGTACAAGCCCACCAAAAAGAGTCGGTGGCATAAGTCCAACATGAAATTTAAGGTAATAGGACTGCTATATAAAAGCTTCAGAAACACACATCAATATTCTCCATCACACCAAGCACCATCTCATCTTGGTCTTCCTAGGACTCCATCAAAATCTTGATCATCTATACAAGACATGACACGATCGGGAATAGCCTGTACTAAATTGAGTATAAAAATAATTATAAATACACCACAAAATAAGAAAAATACAAAAAATGATGTACAATCAGCCCTACAGAAGTATGTGTATACAACACATATAACAAGAATATATAGATATAGTCAAGATATACAAAACTCCATCAAGCGTGTAGGTTCTAGGAGTAGTAGAAGCATGTGTTGGGTAGTGCCCAAACTTAAATTTTTCTATAATCTTTAATCAATCCAATATATATACGATGTCTAATCACTATGATCAATTGAATTGAATCAAAGAAAAGTAAAATTATTCTTGTCGGAACTAAGAATGATTAGATCAACAAAAACTATTTATAATTAATTTAATTATATAAAGAATTACCTTTAAAAAATTCTTTCACCATTGATGAATTCGAGGATATATCTATTGTGCTCCCCCATTTCATTTTAGAAACCAAGTGTATATTTCCTCTAGCAGTGATCCTCACAGGTTCTAGGAATCTTTAGATATCACCAAAGTAGTATTTGGGTTCTATCATGAATTAATCGTGCACTTATGTTGTATGCTTTGATCAACTTGAGAATCGATTTCAAAGCATTCTCTTTAATACGGTGGAGGAGTATTTTTTGGAGTTATTAGATGATTTCTTAGAGAAGGGATATCTCTGGGACTAATAGGATTATCCAAGATTTTTGTGAAAAACATAATAGGCTTATTCGAAAATAAAATAATTGGATTTTAGTATATCTAGGGTTAGAAATATATAATTGAACAAATTAACTTATTATTTGTTTAATCCTAAAAAACCTCTATGTAGAATAATAATAGTAATATTATTATTTCTTGATATATGCTACACTTTTAAATTATAATGAAATATAATATAATTAGACAATATTCAATATTATCATTTATCACTAGATCATTAAACTCTGTCATCCATCCCTTTTAAAAATTTAGTAGGCCTTGAATAATGTCTATTTATTTATTATATAATAATCACTGCATTATTCACCAATAAATTCATAAATATTAATTTCTTTAAATAGAAAATAAATATTTAGTAAATATTTTGCTCACAATATATATTCTCTCAAATAACCAGTGATGGAATAAATATGATCAAGTATACATGAATAACCATTAAATAACATATAGGAATAATATTTATTAAACTTGTTAAATAATAAATAATAATATATTATTTAACTGAGATTCTGGATAAAATTTATTTATATCCATCTATGCTCTTTTGTACTAGCATTAGGAGAAGCACCCTAAAGTCCAAGAATATCATCTAACAACATTCCATGACGCCCATAGATAAAGACATTAATTTTTCAATGACCTGTCACCTCATATGAACACTTACCATGTAATATAATCCGTTTATCACAATATCTCTAATAGTGTATGCTGCATGTCAGTGTCATCAACCTATATGATTGATATCCCCTTCTTTGACTTTCGGAAATTTGAAATTTTCTATAGAACACCGTGGAAATGGATTTATTTATGATATATCATTTCCATAAAAGGGCATGATATATTAAATTAAATTAAATAACAGAAGGGATAAATCCTTTCTCACATTATTCATTAATGAAATATGTTGGGGATGAGCAGTTTCAAGTTGTCTTGTCTGTGTGATTCCTCCTAATGCCTACAGGTCATGTAGTTTTCACAATGCCTTCGGGCCTTGTATGGGTTACACATCATCCCTGGAAAGGTTTATTATAAAAAATAATTAAACAAAGATGGCATATGGGCCATTCATGCATTAATGCAATATTACTCATGATGCACCCAACATATCATACCTTGCCATGAACATTTGTCATCATAGATTTCAGTAATAAATCTAATTGCATGACTCATAATAATCATTAATATTAACAATGTTAATGTCTAACGACCAATACACACGTCCACAGATAGGAACATCCAACGACACATAGAAATGTGGATTTCTTACTAGTGGGTCTCTTTATCAAAATATGATACAAGATACTACTATGGGTGTACAAAATGAGAAGGTTCCTCATATTCCTATAATTATCTACCCTAGATAGGTTGTATCATTTGTTTCATCAAATGATATCATCCAGCTATAGACCATATATTCCTGAATAGTATCATAGCACTTTCAGGTTCTCATCATTGGAGGGAACTTCTATGACCTTGTAGTGTGAAAACTAATCTTAGAACATTAGCACATCCAATTTCAAGCAAAATAACAATCAATATGAGATCAATATATTATTAATATTCCAAAAAAATGAATAAAATTTTATCCTAAAATAGAATGTAGCTGGTTCTGGGGCACTAAATCGAATAGACCCCCACTTGCACTAGAGCCAACTACTAACAACCATCAGTTTGACATCTCTTACAAGATTTTTATGCTTTTGTTGAGATATTCCATTAGTCAAGGAATCCGCAACATTCTCTTGTGTGGGTAATATGCTTCCTGAAACTTCACCCATATGATATAAATCCTTCAAGAGGTGATACCTTCAGAGTATATTCATTGTCTATTGGTGTGACCTTGGATCTTTTATAAGATCCACTGCTATAGTATTATAACAATAAAAGTTTATGGGGTATTTAATTCTAGGAATCAAATCATGATCATAGAAAATTTTCCAAAACCAACTGGATTCATTGGAAATATCATAAGCCATTATATACTCAGACTTTGTTGTAGAATCACAAACAACTGGCTGATTTGAAATATTCCAGCTCATAACTCCTCTGTTGAGACAGAAAAAATATCTTTATTGCAACTTCATATAATTCTAATCTATCTAAAAACTAGAATTAGTACAATCCTTGATAACCAACTCCTCATATCCCCCATACAGTAGAAACACATTCTTAGTTCTTATCAGATACTTAAGTATTTTCTTAACAATAGTCCAATGCTATTTTCTGTGATCTTATGTATATCTTTTGACAAATCTCAGTGCATATGAAACATTAAGTCTAGTACATAACATTAAATACATGATTGATCATATAGCTGGAGATTATGATATATTAATCATTCAATCATTATCCTGTTGTGTCTAGAGACAAATTTTCCTAGAAATATGTAAATCATATGAGATTGGAAAACACCCCCTCTTTGATTATTCTATACTAAATTTCATTAGTATCTGGTCAATATATGTACTTTGAATTACTCCATAGATCCTCTTGGATTTACCATGAATGATCTTGATCCCTAGAATGTTGGATGTTTCACCTTAGTCTTTCACAGAGAAGAACTTATTCAACCATTTCATAACAGATTGTAAGAATGGTATGAAATTTCTAATAAGTAATATGTCATCAATATATAATATAATGATAACAACCGTATTACCATTAAAACTTTTTTAAACACATGTATTACGCTCATTTTTAATGAAACAAAATTCTTTTATGGCTTCATAAAATCGAATGTTCCTTTACCTCAATGATTTCTTCAATCCATAAATTGATCTCTATAACTTGAAAATCAAGTTGGAATCACCTAGAGTCACAAAACCTTATAGTTGTGCCATATAGACATCTACCTGAAGAATCCTATTAAGGTATACATTTTTGACATCCATCTTCTAAACCACATATTCATGGTAATATAATATATAAAGTATTATTTTGATGGTATTAAACTTGGAAACAGAAAAAAATGTTTCATCATAGTCAATTAATTAATGTTGTATAATACCCTTAGACACTAGCCTTTCTTTATAGGTACTTACTTTACCTTCCATGTCTAGTTTCTTCTTGAATACCCATTTTCATCCAATATTATTTAAATCAGCTAGCACATCAACCATAACCGAAACATGGTTTCTAAACATAGAATCTATTTCAGAATTCATAGCTTCTTGTCATCTTGATGCTTTTGAGCTCTCTACTGCCTCCATGGAGGATATAGGTTCATCATTTTTAACCAATAATGAGTAACCATATTCAATACCAAGAAAAACATATCTCTTTATCTGTCTTACTTCTCTTACAGTCCTATGAAGCACTTGTGTTTCATGAAGTACTTCATCCATAGGGTCTTTTCGATTTTGTTCTGTACTTACTCATTTGTATCATGTACCTTAGGTTCATGAATTCAAAATTTCTCCCACTATCTTTTTTTATAATTTCATCCCTCTCATTAAAATAATGTATTTGGTGATGTTCACTATCTTGTCTTAGGGGTTGTAAAATTAGTATCTTTTTTTCTTGGGGTACCCATTAAATATCTACATCATGACCCAAGGTAAATGTTTTATTTATGAGATGGCTTTAAAAATTCATCAACACCTCATACATGTGTATGAGATAAATTGAGATTATTTCATCTCCATAACTCGAAGGGAATTATATTTTCTCATTTAGTTGGTAATCCATCTAAAGTGTTTGCTGTATTTTGCAATGCATATATCGAAAATAATAATTGACGATATATATGACTAATCATTGAACATACCTATTCTAACAGGGTACAGTTCCTCCTTTCACTAACACGATTCCACTATAGTGTATATCGCGTAGTGAGTTGATAAAGAATCCAAAACTCTCATAGAATTTTAGTGAACTATTGGTTAAGATATTCAAAACCTTGATCCGACCAAATATTATTTATCTTCTTAAAAAACTAATTCTCTACTTCATTATTGAATTCTTTAAATTTCTTAAAGGACACAGACTTATACCTCATCAAGAATATATAACCATATATACTCAAGTCATCATTAAAAGTTATGAAGTAAGAATATCCTTCTCCTTATTATACTAGAAATGGTCCACACACATCTGTGTGTACCAATTCTGTATGTTTTGTGGGAATTTAACCATGTGCACTGATAGGTAGTTTGGTCATTTTTCCATATAGACAAGCATGACATCTATAAAGAGGTTTTAGCTCATAAGAGTAAAAATAACTATCTTGATAGATATTTTTCAAATGATTATTTTTTTCATAACCAAGTGGGTGTTGCCAAAAATGTGTGTTATATGGGTCATGTGAATGTGATTCTTTTTCAATTTCCAACCCTTAGTTTTTGTATTTTAATACATAAAGACCATTATTTAATTGAACCATAACATAAAATTTGTTTTCCTTACAAAATAAACATAGTTTATTTCCATAATTGAAAATAAAATCATCTATATATAAATAGGACATAGATATTATATTATTTGTAGTTATAGGTACAAAATAAAAATCTCTCAAAACCCAAATCATTCTTACTAGAAATGAATGGTGGTAGTCACAAATGGCCAGAGCAATCAGACTCTCACCATTGGTATCTCTCCGATCCCCGTCTCCTCTATCAATCATTTGAAATCAACATGGTTCTTACATTTTGATACAGACATGGGAAACAATAGATATATCTAATACCAAATGTGCAGAAATGTAATGATTTCACTCGATAAAGAATTCATCATTAGCTTTCCTTTTCTTTTTTGTGTAGATCCACTTCTAGTGGTCAGGCTTGCCACCTGAAAAACACATTTCCCCCTTTTCCATACCCTGCATATAGCTATTCTTCTTCTTGATGATAGTACTCGAATGATTTAGACAATTTATAAATCTTGGGCACCTTTACCTTTCCCTTCATTTTCTTATTCACCATAAGGACCACAGGTTTATTACACCCTATTTCTATATCCACATGGAGAATTACAGTAAGAAGTTATGAAATAAACATATCATTTTTGATCATTTTATAATTCACAATAATGTATGAGATCTATACACAACTCATATGGGAATATAATACCTAAGATATAAAGGTGTTCAATATAGCCAATGAGAATGACTATATGAGGCCTATCTAGAACAAAATCTTCCAGAATAAATGTAAAAAATTCATTGGAGATATACATAACTTTTATTACCTTCTCTTAATAGAGATGATAAAGCTGATACATCACAGTATAGGAGTTTCTGTCCTCATGTTTCATCAGAAGACCATTGGAAATGGATGATAACATGAACCACTAACATAGGTAGAATCATTCAGATGTTTGTCATAAAGAGATTGTTATTCAACAATTGCCTCATTTCCTCACACAACTGGTAATGGTTATTTAAGAATATTTAATTTCCTTTTATGGTGATGGATAAAATGTGGGTTCCTTTTCCACTCCTATAAATTAGTTCTGGGGAGAAGGTTTTCCTTCTAATGTATGGATAACAATGATATGTTTGATATCATTTTATTGATGTTTCTACAAAATAATATGAGCAGAATTTTAGCTATTTATCTTTTAAATTTATAAAAATAAATAAATACTATATTTATTAGTCTCCCACTATTTTATGAAAAACCAATAGCCATCACCATTGGCTTTGGAATATCATGTTTCTTAGACATTAGGGCTACAAGGATCCATCTTCCCCTTCTCATCACCACAACATTGTTTGGTCATGTAAATTGAATGTATTTAGGAAGGCATTAAAAATTCCATATACATTAACACATAGTTCATTGATCTACTGAGTATACTCCCCATCCTAAAATCATTAATTTATATTTTCTCAAACTTTTCCTCTTAGTTACATCGAGTCCTACCTTGGTAGTTGAACCTTGATGCTAACCAAGTTATGTAAAACCAACACCTAATGATAGAATTACCAGATAATTGAAATCACCACAACCTTGGATAGTAATGTAGTTAGAACTATAGTTCAATTCTAAAAAAAGTAATGAAATACTATACCAACATAATAATTTATTTACGCACTTTATTCTTTTTGAGTAAATTTAAAATTATTATCTTTATATCATTTTTGTAAATATTATGTTGGATTACATAAGTGATTAACCATGTCTTAGATTTTATTTACAGATAAGCTAGTTTATTTTCATTCCATCTCACATGCTTGTAAATTACGTAGTTATGTAATTGCGATAGGACATCCATATTGAAATAACCATGAAACATAAACAAATAAAATAAATTGTATGATCATTATCATATACTAATGGTTAGTTTTTTCAAGTGGTTGATAAACTTACCATTGATTTAGGGGAGAAAAAATTGAACCAATTTAGTTTTGTGTTTACATCTTTACGCTTTTCCACATTTTCAACTTCTTGGATTGGATTCACCTCAGCTCCGAACTTGAACCGCCTCCATAATCTCGAGAGCTCCATACATTAAATATACATTTTACTCACACACGGGTGAGGGGAAAAGGGGGTTATATATAAGATACCAAGGTCACACAGACCCTAAATAATAATGAGGAGAGAAGTCATGTAATCAAATAATTAATTTTAATAATAAATTAAATGAAATCAATAACATTAAAAATGTATATTATATCTCATGATCATCCACAAATGCAACGAATTACTCATTTAATAAATGTAGCATTCAATTATTTATTCCATATTATTTAAGATAAATAATTCTCGAATCGATTGGTTATTATATTTAATTAATAAATCATTTAATCATAATTATTATATGAATATCATTGAGATTATCATCCCTTAAAATTTTGATCAAATTAAATAAATTAATTTAAAATTAACTTTGTACACAACATGTACCATTGAGGTAACGCTGTGAACACCCATCCGATTATACCCAACATGTATTATACTCGTATACTAATTGAATCTAGTAAAATATGGTATACACATCTTATCACATAATTTCACAACATATACTTCATGGATGATTACAGGAATTACATAATTTCTCGGTCACATGTTATGCTTCAATTCACATAGCATAACAACATGTAGTACGACTCATACCTAATATCTTGATCTGAACATGAAACATATATTAATTAAGAATTTAAATATTTAATTATATTAAAATGTATCAAATGACATGTACTATATTTACAACAACACACAATTACATGTCTCAAGATTTACATAGTGAAATAAATAATTTTTTAATTTGTGTAACTTGGTATAAGTACACAGTATGTAGATACGATATACATGGCATGTACACCAATAATGTTCTATTCGAGACACACGCCTTGTGATTCAGTGTGTAGTCGGTGCCTTGGAAAAATGGAGTACATGGTATGTCCAATGGGCCACACTCCATGCTGACTTTGTGTTACACGATCACCAATCGGGTAGGATATGTATGAATTACACATACAATTTCTAACCCAAATAGACTACACACCACCTCCAAGGGGCCACACGATGTGTATTCTAACTGGTCATGCGTCAGTCTGTCATGGTCAAAACATGGTGTAATAATTAAAAACACTACGGGTAATCAATTAAAATGGGTTGGGTAATTATTTAATTAACTCCTAGTGCATTTAACACAACTACACAATTTGTAACACTTGTAATATAGCATGTACTGATGTGTTATATGTGTAGAGTCCTTGGTACCTCCGGTTCAGTTCCTTGATTTTATCTTAATCATAAAATTAAACATCTCATTTAGATCTATGAGAAATGAAGGAGGAAGAAATAGATATCACAATTCAAATTAAAAGAATGAATAAAATTGAATTGAAAAAAATTAATATTCATAAATCACCAATTATCATAAAATAATTATAAACATTTATGTTCCCACTTTGATATTCTTTTAGGTTTTGGGATGAATAGAATCGTTTCATGGGCAATGATCAACAATGTTTTTTTAGGATTCATGAGTAATCAGTGATGTATATGATGTTTAATTGCTGTGATCAATAGAATTGAATAAAATATAGAAAAAATTAATCATTCTAGAACTAAGAGAGAGGAGATCAACACATACTATTTATAATTAATTTAATTTGATAAGGAATTACCTTTAAGGAATTCCTTCTTGGTTGATGAATCCAGAGATAGATATATAGTGTAATATCATTGCATCGTATCAACCAAGCATAGATTTCATCTTGCGGTGATCCACACATGTTATAATAATCTCTATATGTCATCTAAGAAGTCTTCGGTTGCTACCACATAAGATCCTTCACTTTCAACATCCACCATGATTACCCTAAGAATAAATTCCAAAGCATATTCCTTGATCTGATGGAGGAGGATTGTTCTCTATTCTTCATAGCATTCATAGAGAAGGGAGATATCTAGGTTTTAGGGGATTTTATATTATTTTGTGCTCAATAGAACAAGATTATGAAAAAATAAAATAATTGGGTATTTGTATTTCTTATTTTAAAATAAACTAATTTCACCAGTTCCAGTATTATTTATTTAATCATTGAAAACACCATGTAAAATCATATTAGTAATATTAGTGTTTCTCAACAAGTTCTAAACTTGTGAATTATAAATAAATATTTTTTAATTAAATAATATTCAATATTTTTATCATATCATTGGACCATTAAACTCAGTCAGCCATTCCATCACAATATTTATCAGGCCTTGAATATTTTATATTTATTTATTAAATAAATATCACTTTATTATAAGAAAATAAATAAATAAATATTATATTCACTAAATTGAAAATAAATATCTATTAAATAATATTCTCACAATATATATTCTATCAAATAACTAGTGATTAAATAAATGTGATCAAAAATAAATGAATAGCTATTAAACCACATAAAGGAATAAAAGTTTTAAATGTTTTAAATAATAAATAATAATATACTATTTAATTGATATTCAAGATACACTTAGTGTGTTACCCTCTAGGAATCTTTGTCAGTAAAATTTGGCAAAGTAGCCTAATGTCCAATGTTAGCATCTAACAGTATGCTACGGAACCCATTGAGAAAGAAGCTAACAGATCAATGAGATGTCACCCTATACAGATGTTTACAATGTAATATAATAATTTATTGCAATATATATAGTTAAACATGATGCATGGATGTTCCAGGAACCAATATGCTTGACATATCATTCAATGTATTTTTGGAAAGAGAAAGTTTCTATGGAACACCATGGCTATGTATTTATTCATGCAAGATCATTTACATCAAAGATCCTGGTATATTAACTTATTTTAAAGAATATAGTGGATAAATAATTTCCAACATCATTCATTAATTAGATATTACTCATGATACACCCAACATATCATACCTGGTCATAATCATCAGTCATTATTGTTTTCATCAATATATATATGTGTGTGACTCATTATACTCATAAGTAATAATCTTATTGTATAAAGACCAATAAACACATCTACAGATAGAAACATTCAATGACACATAAAAATGTGTATTTTCTACTGGAGGGTCTCATTTCATAATATCCTACTAGATATTACCAAGGGCATACACCATGGGAAGGTTCCTCAAAGTCCAATGAGTCTCCACCAAAGAAATACTATATCAATTTGTGACCCTCAAATGATATCATCTTTATATAGAACATATATTCATGAATAGAGTCGTAGCATGTACATATTCTCATTATGTTGGGGAACTCCTATGACATTTTAGTGTGAAAACTAAACTTAGACAATTATTACATACAATGTCACACAAAAGAACAATCATGATGTGATAAGTAATTTATTAATATTCAAAACAATGAATACATATTTTTCATAATGTACAAGGAAGTTGGTTTTAGGGAACTAACTCCAACAAGGTGGTCACAACCAACTACCGGCCGCAAAATTCTTCCCGAGGCATGGTTTTTCTAGGAGAACTCACTACTCAAGAAATGATATCATCAGAGACACCTGACTAAGATTTATATCTTGTTTAGGCCCTGCCTAAAGAGAAAACGTTCATCAAGGAAGACTATGATACACATAGAGGGGGTATAAGGCCCCTCCTTTAAAAATTACATCATATTAAATTAAGTTAATAATTCATATTGATGATCTTTTTGGGTTTAGGGATTTAGATAATTTGGTCATAACATAAAAAAACATCTTGAATATTACATGTAGAAACTTTTACTCAGTATCCATTTTTTCCATAAAAAAAAACCCTTAAAAGATAAGTAAAATGTTTAGTTCCATGTTTTAAACAACATGACTTTTTCTTAATCCCATCCTTGACCCTATTACTCCTTATTTTCCTTGAAAAACATTTAAAAAACATGGGATGAACGTAAAAAGATCAGTAATGGATACACAAAGAAGGAAAGCTATTAGTTTTTAACACTACTTGCAAACCATTAATTCTTAATCAAAAAGTAATACTTTTCAACTTAAAAAGTATCAAAGACACTTAACTGAATATAATCTCATTGCTTACCCTTTTGAAACCAAAATATTATAATAAATCTCATAAAAAACAATATATAAAATATAAAAGGTAAATATGGGACATAATCATACATAAATGCAATAACCATTTGTTCAACATCCACACATATCACTAAATGGAATTTCCATACGACTGACTTCCATACCTAATGCATTGGAGTTTATAATGTTACCACCCATACTTAGATTATCACAAAACCACCTATCATTTGGTGTATAATGTAACCACCTATAAAATTTAAAAGTACCATTATGTAATCATCAAACATAAAAGATTTCATATATCAACATTTCGAACATAAAATTTCATTTTCAATCACATGAAATAATTTCAAGAAATTGAAATAGTAAACCCACATTAAATTACATTTTCAATTTTAAAATAACCCAAATGAAATAAGGAATTTATCATCCATTTTAAAACATTATGTCTTATAGTAAAATCCAAATATCGATTATAGTGGCAGAGTGGTCATCGTTTCCACAAACATAAAAAACATTCCTTTTTTCATTTAGTATAATGCTTTATAGAAAAAATATTCCCTTTAAATGAAAATTAAAGTCAAATTGGTTTATTATAAACCATTTTAAAGGAGGTTTATATTTCCAAAAAATACCACAGTAATAGGAGATTGAGAAAAATTCCCTAACCTAATGTCTGACTTGTCTCGTTCGTTCATTAATTTTATCAAATTGGGTAACTTCTTTTGATTTGAGACAAATGGATCTCTAAAATTGCATTATACCTAGATAAAGGCATTTATGAGTAAGATAGGGATGTTTGGATCTTATTTGGGAAGAGATAAGATGGGGAAACAATTTTTAGAGGTGTGTGTAATGGGTTAGAGGTGATGAGCTTTTATAAGGGGGGGAGGGGCTGTTTAGAAATGTTTGAACATATTATTTCATTATAAGATGATTTTCAGTTTCAAATGGTCCAAAAATCATTAAATTAAAAGTTTGGATGTCTATTGTTCTAAATAGAATAATCCAATAAGAATTGGATTGGTTTTGAAAATCTTTTATTCCTTATCCCTCTTTAGCTATTTTTTATTCTTACAATTTTTTCAAGTATTTAACACTTTGAGAATCAAAATAGTTAAAAAAACATAAAAATATCCAATTAAAGAGTAAATAATAAAATTTTATACTATCGATAACTATTTTTACATATCCTATATATTTTGGAATTTTATAATATTTAATAAAATATTTTAAATTTTAAAATATAAATTATCTCAATGTTTGTCTTTACTCATATCATGACTCTTTAAAAATCTATAAAAACATTATTTATTAGATAAAACATCATTAATACACATATAACGTGTAAATACCATATAGAAAACGTGTATGACATCAAAATAACAAAAATTTATTTATTTTAATATTTATAGTATAATTTATTTGAATCCTTTATTAATGAAGTAATCATTGCATCATCATTGTTTCATAAATATGTTTATTTATTTATTCTCCTAAAAATTATAAATAAAATACAATGATTTAGAAATAATTTTATATTTTTAATTACAATTTATAATAAAAAATATCACTTATATAACCCCTTATAAAAATTTATTTACTAAAATATATATTTTAATGTTACATTTTCCTTAACATTAAATTAATTTTTATAAAACATCATTTTCATTTACAAATCGCTCTATGAGGTCCCAAAATTTACCCAAGAATTCCCATGGTTGGAAATTTGTCATCCAATAGGATTAGGACACGAGGTAGAGTAATTTAATATTATTATAATATAATTTTTTACCTTTAAGTACCATATTTACCTATAACAATGGTAAAAAATATATTTACTGAAGTTACTCTTCATAATTTCTAAAAATAAAAGATACCTATTTACACGACGTGGACCTCCTTATTCCAAATATGGAAATAATTTTTCCAAATAGAAAATAGAGAAGTTTTAGAAATTAATTTATAATTAAGTCGTATTATCAAAACCAAAAATTATGTTTTTAAGATATAATAACTATCAAATGATTGACATGTGTTTATGTCAAATTAAAAGTTAAATTAATTCCAATGAAAAAAATTGGATTGAATGGTAAGAAATAATCTAATTATACTTTTAAACAAATTAAAAAGATAATATATCATTTAAAATAAATTATATTAAAAGACATTTTTGAGTTAAAATGCATTATTTTTCACTATTCATTAAAAATGAACTTTATCATAAAAATACTAAATATTTACCAAATGAAATTTTTATGTACGTATTCTAAGGAAGAAGTTTATTTCGTCAAATGGGACATATAAAAGTTACCAAAAATATATTTAAAAGGGGTTTGACATCAAAAGGCAGTAAAACTACCCTTTAAAAATATTAGAGTATTTATGCTTAAAATTGGATTCATTCTAATTTTAAGCCTCTAAATTAAATTAGATAAAAGTATTAAATTTAAAATACATGTTTAATCATAATATGGTTAGTTTTTTTTTCATTTTCTCAAATACAATGGCTATGCATTAATTAACATTTAAAATAATAATCTTAAGTTATTATTTTCAGTATGACTCAGCCTTGTGTGCAACCTGAGATTTTGGAGGAACCCATTGTTGTTTGTAGGGTACACCATTGAACACAGAATCCTATTGAAAATAAAATTAATATCTTATTCATATGTATTAATAGAAATCGAAAGTTTTATTCTATAAATACCTACGTTGTTAAATTCTTCCCCCTTTGGGAATTGCATCCCCGTGATTCTATTTACTTATCAAATAAGTGGGGGGTATTTATCTCTCATAGAATATTATGATTCCCATATATCCTCTTCAACCATATGTTTTTTTCACAAAGCCATTACCTTATGAATTACCTTATTCCACAATATATTCACTCTTTGGTCAAGAATCTGGATTGGTTATTCCTCATAAGTGATATTCTCGTCCAACTGAACTACCTCTGGATAGAAAACACGAGATGAATCTAGCATATACTTTCTCAAAATTGAAATTTGAAAAACAATGTGTACCCGGGATAAACTATGAGGTAAGTACACTCTATAATAAACTAATCAATCTTTCTCCAAGATTTTATAGGGTTCAATGAACATTAGATTAAGCGTTACCTTTTTTCCAAAATGCATCACCCTTTTCCATGGAGGAACTTTGAGAAAGACATGATCACCTACTTCGAATAAAAGATCCTTCGTCTGGTTATCTTCATAACTTTTCTGTATGCTCTGTGTTATCATCATGTTCTTCTAAATTAACTGAACTTTTTCCACCATTGCATCTACCAATTCTGGTCCCATTAAAATTATTTCACCTATATCATCCTCAAAAGCTTTAGTTCGATACCGCTTTCCATATATTGCCTCAAATGAAGCTACATGTATGCTGGAATGGAAACCGTTATTATAAAAAAACTCATCCAAAGAAAGGTATTGGTTCGAACTACCCTGGTAATCCATTGAAGACGGATGTAGCATATCTTCTAATGTTTAATTTGTTCATTATTACTACCCATCTGATTGAGGAAGAAAAGTTGTACTGAAATTTAATTTAATTCCCATGGAATTCCTAAGGACCTTCTAAAAGTTTGAAGTGATCCTTATATCACTATCTAATACAATGGATGGGGGAACTACACGTAATCTGACTATCTTTTTAACATACAACTGAGAATGTTGATCTAGAGATATAATATCTCAAATAGGAAGGAAATGAGAAGATTTAGTCAATATATCAACAATAACCCTAATTGCATTAATACATCGAGATGTCTTCGGTAATACCACAAAAATGTCTATGGATATATTTTCCCATTTCCACTACGGCACCGGTAAAGACTAAAGCATCGCTTTCATTAACTACTTCTCTGATTTAACTTGATGACAATTCAAACACTTCATAGTAAAGTCAACAACATCTACTTTCTATCCATCCCACCAGTAATACTCTTGAAGATCTCTATACATATTAGTACCACCAGGATGAACTGATAACAGAGAACTATGAGCTTCACATAACAACTCTTTCTTTAACTGTGAATCACAAGTAAAACATAATCTCTTCTCGACCCCAAAAACAAAATATTTATCAATGTTAAATTTAGGTAACATACCCATTTCAACCAAATATACCTTTTTAAGAAAAAAAATGTCTTCTTTCTGTGCTTTATTTATTCTACCTTCTAGATATGATTTCAATGCCAACTTAGAAAAATAAGGGAATTTTCTGTACCAACAACTCTTATTCCAAATTTCATCAAATCAATAATCAAAGGATCTTGTTCCAAATATAGTACGGTTAATTTATCATTACTCCTTTATCTCAAAGCTTCATCCACTTTATATGCCTTCCCTATATGGAATGGATCGTGCAATAAAAATCATTGACTAATTCTAACTATATCCTCTATCTCATATTTAATTCATTCTAAGTGAATATATACTTCGAAATTTTGTGATCATTATATATTTTAAACATTACTCCATACAAATGATGCCACAAAAAATGTAATGAAAAAACAACAACAGTTACTTCCAAATCAGGTATAGGGTAATTTAACTCCAGAGGTTTCGATTGTGGAGAAGAATATGCAATTACTTGATCATTCTACATTTGGACTTAACCATTTCCTTTCAATGAAGAATCACCATAGATAACAAACACATCATTTTGGGAAGGTAAGGCCAATACTAGAGAATTCAAAAATCTTCTTTTCAATTCCTGAAAAAAGATCATCATATTTATTTGACCAGATAAACATAACACCTTTTTGAGTTAACATAGTCAGTGGGCTAGATAACCATGAAAAATTCTCAACAATCCTTCTGTAATAGCCTATTAAACCATGAAAACTATGAATATCGGTTATATTTGTTTGAATTAAGAATTCTTTAACAACTATTTTTAGCAGGATCAACAATTATTCGATTATTTTAAAAGAAACATGTACATGGAATGAAATTTTTAGTAACCAAAACTAACAATTTTGGAATTTACTATACAATTAATTTTATTTTAAGGTTTTCATAGCAACTCTTAAATTAATTTCATGTTCCTATTGACTTTTGGAATATACAATAATCTAAAAAATAAATGCAACAACAAACTTATCCAAGAACTCATGAAAAATTATATTTATAAAATCCATGAATATAACAAGTTCATTGGTTATCCCAAAAGGAATAACTAAAAATTCATAATGGCTATATCTAGTTTGAAACACGGTATTTGGAACATCTTCTTCCATTACATTCAACAGATGGTACACTAACCTAAAGACAATTTTAAAAAAATACTGATCTCCCTAGAGCTGATAAAAAATCATCAATATGAGGAAAAAGATACTTGTTATTAAAAATTATGTTTTTCATGGCTCTATAATCAAGGAAAAGTCTCATTGAAACATCTTTATTCTTAACAAAAATTACCGAACCACCCCATAGTGACATGCTAGGTCAAATTAAACATTTATCTAACAACTCCTGAAATTGATTCTTTAATTCTAAAAGATCAATTTGATCCAATCGATAATGGTGTTTTGAAAGTGGATTTGTATCAGGAACTAAGTAAAAATAAATTCAACTTCCCAATCTGGTATAATACTAGGAAAATCATTAGGAAAAACATTATGATATTCTTTTACTACTGAAAAAAATTAATCTAAACAATTCCATTATTTTTAGAAATATGTGAAATATAACATTCATTTACATATTTTAGTAGTTTCTCACCTTTTGGATATGTTATTAGAGATAAAAGTTAATTCCTTTACACAATCATAATATTTTTCTTAATAATACTTCTTTAGATCTACATTGAATCCTTGCATGGTAAACAGAGACAAATCAATTCCAAAAATAAAAAAAAAATCTTCTAGAGAAAAAAAAAAGTTTATAAGTAATTATCTTCCAAAAATAAGGATAGGAAGATTATTATAATTTCTTTTTTCCTCAAAATTTACCATGTGTGTTTTTACCTCATGTATAGGGTTCATATCTTTAGATGGAATTCCCAATTTTCTAGAAATTTTCTTATTAATGAAAGAATATGTAGATCCTGAATCAAAAAACACATTGGCATAATATGAAAAAACAAATTACACAATACATCTTCATTTGATTATCCCACATCAACCGTAGTAGTAGAAATAGACTTTTCCCCACCAATATTATTTTGATCTATCGGGTTTTTACATTGGGTAATTATATTTTGACACACATTGGCGTAATGTCCAAAGAAATTGCAACTAAAACATCTTACTGCTGGATTTTCATTGCCTACTCAATAATCGTTCTTACAGTTACTGGAAATATGACTAGTCCTACCACACATGAATCACTTTCCAGATTTTGATAGACATTACCCATGATTCTTTTAAGCACACTTTTCTTAAGATTGAAATTTAATTTTCTTGCCTACATGATTAATTGATGAATTATTTACCTTTTATATCCAATTGTACCTCTAATTTCTCTTACTCTCTTGGAACACCTGATCATTAGGAAATACCATTTATACATTTTCAACAAATCTGATAATTTTCTTATAGCTTTTGAATTCATGAGAGGCTAATGATCTTTGATATCGCAGCTTTAGTCTTGAGTAAAATAGATTTATCTTACTATCAATATTTTGGATGAAATTTGGATCATACTATGCTAGTAGAGTGATATTTTCTTCATAAGTATCCATTGAGTCATCCTCCTACCCCAATTCTATGAAATTGTTTTCCATCCTACGTTGAACAACCTTAGGAAAATATTTCGCATGAAACACACCTTTGAATGCATCCCAAAAAAGAGTATCAATCTCCTCACTGCCCCTGTTATTTTTAACCATGTACCACCAGTAATATGATTCTAATTCTAAAAGATACACGAAAGGCTAAACTTTTGATTTTTAGTACTACCCATGAAATCAAAAATCTTTTCAAGTGATTTGATCCACTATTCAGCTTGAACAGGGTCATATGATCATCTGAATAATGGGGGATGTTGCCTCATGAAATGATCCATTATATACATGTTTCTATGGGGTTGATATGGATGATATAGTGAATGGATACCATCACCATTTATATCCTTATTCAATTATTCCATCACTAAAAAACAATTCAGTCTTGATTCCAACCATCTCAGGATGCTGATTTTGAAGGTTATTTTCTTCTTAATGTCGTTCCATCATAGCTTCCATGTTTCCTCTATAGAAAACCATTCTGAAAAAATAAATATATTAGGTGAAGTAACATGGTAACCTTCAAATTCTATATCATTTAAAACTTAATATAGAGTAAAAAAAATTAAGTATATTCTATAAAACAAATTCTCACTCCTACAGTCATCTAAAACTACCTTTCATACCAACTACAAAGCCCCATCCTTAAACATTACATAATCATTAATTATGTTAATAATTAAAATTGAAGATATTTTTAGGTTTAGAGTATTAGTTAATTAGGTCATAACTTATACAAAACATATTGAATTTTACATCTACACAATTCTAATCAGTATCAATTTTTTATAAAATAAATACCCATATAAGAAAAGAAACACATATAGTTCCAAGTATTAAACAGTAGGGATTTTCAGTGATCCCATACTTGACCCCATAAAACCTTAAGTCCTATTAAAAAAATTTCAATAACTTAGGATCATAATAAATATCTCTGTAAGGGATACACAAATAAGTAATGATGTTAGTTTTTAGTACAGAATTTAAACTATGAACACTTAATCATAATGTATTACATTTCACCTTAATGAATTAGCAAAAACACTTCACTGAAAATAAACACATTACAAACCATTTTTTTAGAAACAATAATACCATAAAACCCATTGATAACAATGTATATCATATAAAAGGTAATCATGGAACATAATCATACTTCAATGGAATAACTATATGGTTGACTTACACATATATAACTAAATGGAATAACCATATAGCTGTCTTTAATACCCAATGCATTAAAAGTTATAATGTAACCACCTATACTTGGTTTATCATGGTATGACCTTTCATTTGATTTATCACATAACCACCTGTAAAATGTCTATTTACCATGATATAATCATTACACATAAAAGATTTCAAATATTATCATTTCAATCCTCAAATTTCATTTGCAATCACAAGAAATAATTTCATGATTTTGAAATAGTAAATCCACTTTAAAAACCATATTCTATACGAAAATACCCAAAATTAAAATATGTTATTAATTTTCTTTTAAAAACATTAAGTCTTATAGAGAAAGAAAAATAATGATTACAACTCTGGAGAGGTAATTGTCATCAAAAACAATAAAAACATTCCTTTTGCCATTTAGTAAAACGCTTCGTAGAAATGAGATTCCCTTTAAATGAAAATAAAAGTAAAAGTGGTTTATTATAAACCATGTAAAATAAGAAGGTGTATATTACCAAAACATGCCTCAATTAATGGATATTGAGACAAAAACCCTTACCGCATGTCCGACCGGACTCATTCGTTTTTTAATTTCCTCAAATCGGGTAAATTCATTTGATTTGAGCCAAAAGGATCTCTTGAATTTCCTTCTAAAATGGGGAAGGCTTTTAGAAGGATGAGAGGTATTTTGGGAGATTATTTTCTTAGAGTTTGGATTACCCAAGAGGCTTGAGAGGTGTGACTAATGGGTTAGATGTGATGGCCCTTTATGAGGGGTAGGAGGGGCTCTTTAAAAATGTTTGAAAGTATTATTTTATTATATAATGATTTTTGGTTTCAAAATTTCCAAAACTCATTAAATTAGAATATAGGATGATTATTGTTTGAATTAAAATCATTCAATATGAATTGGACTAGTTTTGAATTTTTTTTAATCCTTATCATTTTTATTTAACAATTTTTACTATTACCATTTTTTCAAGCATTTAACACTTTGAGAAGACAAATAGTTAACAAAACATGAAAAATATGTAATTAAAGAGTCAATAATAAAATTATAAACTTATTATAACTATTTCACTAAATATTTTATTTTTATTTAATTATTTATTATTTAATAAATTATTTTATGTTTTTAATTATGAAATATGTTAATTTTGAAACTATTTGTATCATGACTTTTTAAAAATCCATAACAACTTTATTTAATCCAATAAACTTCATTAATAAAAATATAATATTTATATATAATCCAAAATTTTTTTTGATGATATAAAAATAACCAAATTATATTTATTTTAACATTTATAATAACCTTTATTTGAATACTATATTAATGTATCAATCATTGCATCATTATTGTTTCATAAATGAATTTATGTATTTAATATCAGAAAATTATAAATAAAATACCATACTGTATGAAATACATTTAGATTTATAATGGTTATTTATAATCTAAAATATCACTTATATATCCTTGTATAAAAATTATTTTACTCAAATATATTTGTTTATGCTACATTTTCCTTAACATTAAATTAATTTTTATAAAATGTCGTATTCACATACGGTTAGATCCATGGGGTCCCCAAATCGACTGAAATATGACCAGGGTTGGAAATGTATCCTTCAATAATATTAGGACACATATTAGAGAAATTTAATATTATTATAATATTATTTTTTACCCTTATTTACCATATTTACCCTTTAACCATTGTAAATAAAATATTAACTCAAGATACTATTCAAAATGTCTAAAAATAAAAGTTACCTATTTATACATTTTTTACTTCCTGATTCCAAATATGGAATCTATTTTTACAAATTCAAAACACCAGAGTTTTAGAAATCAATTTAAAATCAATTCTCATTGTCAAAACAAAATAGTGTGTTTTCAAGAAATAATAACTATTAGAAGATTGATATGTGTTTATGTCTAATTAAAAATATAAATTATTTAAAATGACAAAAATTTCATAAAATGGTATAAAATTAATCTAATTACTCTTTAAAACCAATTTAAAATATAATCTCTCCATATAAATAAATCTGATAAAAAGAGAGTTATGACTTAAATTTTTGTATTTTTCACTATTCATTAAAAAATTGACCTTTTCAAAAAAATACCAAAAATTTACCTAATGTAAATTTTGATGTATCGCTTATAAAGAAGAAGAATATTTTTACAAATAAAAGATATAAAAGTGGTGAAAATAGATAAAAATGGGTTCGCCATCAAAAGGAGGTAAAACTGCCTTTAAAAAATATTAGAGTATTTATGCTTAAAATTGGATTCCTTCTCATTTTAAGATTTTAATTTTTATTGGATAAATGTAAAAACATTTAACAAACATGTATAATCATAATATAGTTAATTTTGTTCATTCCCACCAACAAAACTACAAGTCGTTAACTACCATTTAAAATAATAATATCATGTTATTAATTTTCACTATGACTCAACCCTGTGTGCAACCTAGGATTTTTGAGAAACCCATTGTTGCATGTCGGGTACGACATAGAACATTGAATACCCTTTATTGTAAAATTGATATCTTATTCATAAGTATTAATTTAAATAAAATGTTTTTTTTCTATAGATACCTGGGTCGTTACAGGGGGCATCGCCCAGAACTGACTAGGGGACACCATAGATCGCACCTAGAACTGACTGGGGGATACCACATACGCAACCTATATCAAACCAAAACATAATATATCAGACCCGAACATAATGGGGGATACCGCCAACCCTATTGATGAGGACCTTTTGATGAAGGGTCAACATCATGCTAAAGAAGGTTATATTATTCCACAAACTCCACTAGGGGTGATAGAGGATGACACTCCAGTATCAGGAAGGGATTCTATACTCTATCTGAAATTTGACATCTATAGAGTATTTCAATCCAGTTATATGGATGTAATATTATATTGAACCCTCTACGAAATGAACAAAGGAATGTTGTCAACATATACAAGTCCAAAATAAAAACCGACAACATTTTTCAAAATGATAATCTCAATAATAGGGTCTTAAAGTTGTAGACAGTTCATTGATTAGATGCTCTTTCAATGAGATATTCTTGAATCAAAGAAGTTGCTTGTAGGACTGCGAAGGGCATGCAGATCTACCACTACGGTCGATCACAATAGTTGACCTCCACGTTTAGTTTACATACTATGTGACTTGGCCACACGATCACTACACCAATGGTCAACCGTCGATGTTGATGCTAACAAGGATCCACCCTAGTTTCCATTGATTCGAACCTAGTTTGGCATTACCCAACCCGCTGAACCAAAACATCCCATCTTCATGACACATCCTATAGGCCCAACCCGCTTGGCATCATTGGCCACATCCGTCACTGCTACCACCACCACATCTGTCACTGCATCCCACGTCAGTGTTCCCTTCCACAGACTACCTAACCTCCTCTGATTCCAGTAAAATATAATTTTACTTGATAAATTCTCCTTGATTCTTAATATACACAAATCCACCCTTAGATGTAAATTTTTCTCGAATCCTGGGGTTTGATTGTGTTCGGAACCATCCGACAATGTAGAGTCTAGAACCACGGTGTTCAAATGGAATGGAATAGGAAGGAAAGAGGTTGAAATTCACATTATCAAAGGTTTATCATCATTAATCAAGAATTATTTACTGATGATCATAATCAGAGGATTTGGTTCACGAAATAACATTCAAATAAATCTTGATATCATGTAAACATATTCCATCCCAAAAATACAATTGATCTGCAGGGATAATCTCTCCACGGGTTAGTTTTTTTTCATTATAGAAATAAAGAACAAGGAATTAATCTAATAAATAATATTCCCTAAATAAAGTTGTATCGATCATCGAAGAAGAATGATAAATCTGTAGTCATTGACGGGTTCCACAGATTCTATTTATGTGATGGTCTAGAATCTAATATTGATATTTTGTCGTTATCTTGATATAATTCTTTAAAATTATCTCCACTAGTCCTCTAATGTCTCTAGGGTAATGTGGATAACACTATATTTTATGACATAAGGATAAATTTGAAGTTATGTTTGTTTCATCAAAAGTAAAAAATTTAATAAACTATTTTATTCCTTTTATGTCCCATGATAACTTGTTCACAAACGATCTACACCAACAAAATTAGGACATAGCTAGTGTAAGGACACTATTCTAAACTCAACCGTGCAATAAAATTTATAATCTAGGAACCCATGTGATATTTATTCCAATTTATCAATAAAATTACATGTGCATGCTAGTACATATTTTAATATATTTCAAACATTTATTTCAGCCACATTGGGCCTCTTAATCACACATTGTCTTAGTGCCTATTCTTGAAATAAATTGATATAATATCTAAAAATAATACACAGAAAATTTCAGATGTTACATTCTATATACCTTAGGTATTTACATGCCCCAAAACAAAAAAAAACAAGGGTTATTCAAACACATGATTTTACTAAGCAAGAATATTATCCACCCACTCACATGTGCTCTTATGTAGATTCTCGTGCTACCACCATGCACACACCAATGGAATTTATTTCACATGAAAGATCATCTACAGTCAATCCCCAAACTCCATAGGGTACTAAGAAAAAATATGTTCCATCCTTGATGTATAAAACTCCCTAGTTGATGATGTGTGATAAGTCATGCACATATCTTCATAGCTATGAATAGTGGATGATGTTGTGTACCTAATCTAACTACGACTAAAAATCTAAGTTGTATGAAATCTGGACAAATAATAATAGTATCTGGAAAGAGCTGATGAACCTCAGAGATCACTTTCCACACCAGACAAATCAAAATAATCAATGCTGATGTGAAACCCTAAGGAACACAAATCCTCCTTCCTCAAACTCCAAACACATATGTTTCCTCACTACATTATAATTTTGATAGCTTTTTGTTGTCTTCATCCACCATTGGATGATCTAAACCTTCTTTGTAGTAGCTGGCACCAACTCTTGACCGATGAGTGCTAACTCTCCTTGTTCAATATAGAAAAGTGGTGACCTGAAGGTTCACAAATTCGAAGCTATGAATGGTGCCATACTATTGGTGGAATGATAACTATTGTTTTATAAAAACTCCACCAGTTCTAGGTTATACTCGTAGCTATGTAAAAAAGTCATGCATGAAATCCCACAACATGTATTACAGATCCTGAATGATCTTCTCAGTCTGGCTATCCATATATGGGTGAAAAACTATGCTCAGACATAGCTAGGTACCAAACACCATCTACAACCCTTTGAACATCCAGGATGTAAACCTAGATGAATGATTAGAAACAATAATTTATGGGACTTCATGGAGTCGAGCTATCCCCTCCACATAGAGGCGTACCAAGATCTCTACTGAACACGACTCTTGGATAGTTAGGAAGTGGGCCAGCTTAGCGAGTATGTCAATTATCAAATAGATGTTATCACATTCCATAGATGTATGTAGTAATCCAATCATGAAGTCCATCAAAATTCCATCCCATTTTCTTTCTAGGAACTCAAGGGTTTGAGCTAAACCCGATGGATTCTAGTGCTTAGAGAACACATGATGAGAAGTAAGTCACCGAGAAACAAACTCTACAACTCCTTTCTTCATCACTGTCTACCAAAACTGATGTCATAGATCCTAGTACTTCATGACCACACATGGATGTACTGCTGAAGGGGATGTATAATCTCCTTTGGAACCTCTCCTTGCAATGACGCTAGTACTACTATGCATCCTCTAATGTGAATGATGTGCTTCAAAACCTTTGGAATATACATCAGTATTATTCCACGTGGACATATGAGCAAGTACATTCTCATAGTTGGTATCAATAAGTTATTTCTCCCTGACTCACTATAAAAGTGAAGGAGTGAAAACCCTCAACTACATTTAAGCTACTCCATATTCATCCACAAAGGATCACTGTAATGAGGCCAAATGCTCTGATGCCTCATTCATCAACTGCACACTAGATATCTTGCTGAGAGAATCTACCACCACATTCCCCTTTTAAGTATTATAGAAAATCTCAATGATATTTACCTAGAGGAACACTACCCAATGATTTTGTATCAAGTTAAAATCCTTCTAATGATAGATATAATAGATATTCTTATGATTAGAGTAGATGATAAAATTCTCTCCCATTATGTAGTGTTTCCACATCTCCAATGCGAAGACTACCACCGCTAACACAAAATCATGGGTCAAGTAGTTATAATCAAGTGGTCTCAACTGGTGTGAACCATAAGAAATCACCACTTTCATATGCATCCATGAAAAAATATTCATGATCCCTGATGCATCATAGAACACCACGTACTCGATGCGTTCCTCCAATAACATCAGGATAGGAGAACTTTTCATCATCAAACTAAACTCCTAAAATAACTACTAGGACTTTTCTATCTACATGATAGGCTACACCATTATTTTCAAAGTTGGAAAAGATACTACCAATCGAGATACGTTGGAAAAAACCTCTCATAGTACCCTAATAATCCAACGAAACTACACACATCAATAACACTCTTGGGTGGATCACAAGCAAGAACTGCATCAATCTTCACTAAATCCATTACAACTCCAACCATAGAGATGAACTGTCCCATAAAATAGACCAATAGAATAAAAAACTGGTACTTTGAGAGCTTCCCATAAATTAGATGCTCTCGAAGTGTATCTAGGAACATCCTCAAGTGTCTTGAATGATCCTCCTCAGACACTGAGTACACTAGGAAGTCATCGATGAATACCCACATGAATCGGTATTAGGAAGGTTGAAAGATCAGGTTCATGAGTTCCATGAACACTGTTCTAGTGTTAATCACACAAATTGTTATTAACATGTACTCATAGTGACTATAATGACATCTGATGTTTTTCGTCGGTATATCCTAATCCCGCACTTTTAACTGGTGATAGGCTGATCTAAGGTCAATTTTTGAGAATCATGACGCCCCTTTCAACCGATCAAAGAGGAAATTGGTACTCAGTATTGGATACATGTTCTTCATAGTCACATATTTTACGAAATTAAAATACACACATAACATTAAATCCCATTTTTCTACTTGCAAAACAATATTTGGTCTTCCAGGACAGGTCATTGGGTCTCATGAATCCCTTCCTCTACAAGTCCTCCTACTCCACCCTCTTCCCGCAAAGCTCTATAGGAGAAATCCCATATGTAGGTGTAGATATCAGTTCCATCCCTAAGTGTATATAAAAGACTATTTATATTTTCTAGTGAGGAGATAAACATATAAAAACTTTAGGAAAGACATCCTAATACTCCACCCCACTATAGGAAACTAAGAACTCATACCAACCACTGCACTATGGGTGAGGCTATCCAACTGATGAGTAATCATATGCACCCTCCTAATAATGATTCCATCATGAAGTACCAATATTTACTTTTCACCAAAAAAGAAAAACCTAGTTTCATCACTATAGACACACCACACTCTTCACCTAAATCAGTAAATATGAGCATGAACATTGGATAACCAGTCTATACGAGGAATGATGTCGTATGTCCTGGAGGCTGCTACCAGGATATCCCAATTAAAAATATCAACTAGAGGAGTCAGGTAACACTATAAAATACATCGTGTGATCATCTAGTCTCTTCCATTAAGAGTATCTTATAGTTAGGGTTGAGTCAATGGTTCAACCAGAATCTCTGAGTCCCAGAATAGATTCATGGTGGGAAATAAATTACAGGAACTTGTGTCAATCCAAACATAATCTATAGTGGAAAATAAATAGATCATACCTCATATAATACCTATAGCCTTAGTGTAATAAGACTCTATTTCTTAGATCTATCATCTTCTCTATCCACCAGCTCCCTAATACTGGCATGGACCACCTGGTGGTGGTGAAAGTTATATGTTGAACCCCCGACCCCCATATGATGCCATGCCCACCCCTCTAAAATTTCCACTACCTTATAGACCCAAAACTCTGATCTTTGTCTCTACCTTAGTGGTCCCTCAGTCGTATACCGGTCATTTCTACGATGGGTTAGAAAATTTCATGTCCGATTTCTTCTACCACTACATGAGTATCACTATCCATCGCCTAGCTGATTTGAACTTCCCTGAGAGTGTTCCACAACTGAAACTGAGTCTTTCGGTAAGCCCCCTATGTTCTTAACACATTAATATCCCTATTATTGTTGTTGGATACCTTCTGATGATGTTTTACATACATAGTTCCCACCATTATCTCCTACAACTAGTGTCTTCTCTGCTAGAAAACACTCTACAAGATGGGCCCTCTCTAGTACCCCAACATAAGTAGAAATGAAAATGGATACCACTAATGCCATGATGTCTAGAAATAAGTCTCACTAGAAGGTCCATTAACTGAAGAATTATTATCATTCGATGTCCAATGAATAGTGATAAAGATCAATAAACTTCAGTGAGTACTCTTCCATGGTCTTACTACCTGCTGAAAATGCTGGAGAACCTGTATGAATACCAATTGGAACATGGCCAGATAGAAATCCTCTATGAAGAAACACTCGATGTTTGTCTGAGAGAGAGATGTCTCATCATGTGACCAATTCCGAAAGATCTTTAATTTCCCTATAGAGCAATGAATAAGACACATGAAAAGAATTGTCATTTGATAAAAAATAATCCTTTCATGGAGGAAAACAAGGGTGACTACCTATAGATAATAATCATCCATCTGGGGGTTTTAATCACCTCAAATCCTAGGAGGTTGTTACCTCTAAAACTCATTCCCCACACTCAGCTGAAATGCATCCTTAGCTGAAAGTGCTGATAGTAATCACTGCATGATGGGTGGTGGTATAGCTGGAAAATCACCCGATGGAGAAATATCTAGTATAAGACCTTGTATCAATGCCACATCACCAGGAATATCATCATCATGATCTCACAGAGGAATCATACTTTTCTATCTATGTGAAGGCATCCCAAAATAAAACAAGATATGCTATGGTCAATAAAGTATATTTAGAGATTTGACTCAAGAATGACATTGAAAACACAACCATTCCTTTATGATTCATGTACCATTTTTTCCTACAACTGATGTTATAATATACCGAGTTTAAATTTGAGTGACCAGAATTTTGGTGTATGGATATGTTGGTCACCGCACAAACACTGGAGTCCATGTCATGAATTCCTAACTCGAAACACTTAACATTGTTTTCCTAAACCGTCATCACAGAATCTCAGTCCTAAAAGAGAACCGACCCCATTGATACAACTATTTCATGACCCATTCCATTAGGGCCCATGCAATGACTACCCCAAACCCACCTCCAATAGGCCAGGGGATAGTGACTATCAATGAGTAGGCATATCCCATAGATGGGATGAATTAGCCTTAAGTACTTGTATACAAACACACATCTCGAAGCCACAAAATGATGAAATGTAAAATAATTGAAAGGATGCATGCATATATCTAATATAACACAACAAAGTACTATAGTGAATGTACTGGAAAGTAAAAAGGTCCATATACAATCCAACCATAAAGAGTCTATAGCACGAGTCTATCATGAATGTAAAGGTAGTTGGACTACTGTCTAAATGCCGTAGGAACACAACTTGATTTTTTCGGTCTAAATAAGAACTATTTGGTACCCATAAACATAGGACTCCATCCAATTTTGGATAATCTACATAAGACAAGACACATGTGGGAAATGCCTTTGTGGGGGTGAGTATAACAATACTCAGTAGAACACCCTAAAACCACAAAGAAATACCAAAATATAAGTATAGTAATCTCTATAGAAGTATGTATCTATAGAATATTTAATAAGAATATCTAGATATACTCAATAGAGAAACCACAACATCATGTGGTTATACTATAATACCAGCGACATGATTATACTTGAAGCACGATCGTTCTGTGAGAACTCAATCCTTTGTCCATGATATAATCGAAGACATTAGAAGAAGAGTTTTTTATCATTTGGTCCCTGCCCAAAGATAATGCATTGGTTAAGGAAGACTATGATATACATAGAGGGGGTTACGCCTAGAATACAGTAGGGGACACCACAGATTGTACCCAAAAAGGACCGGGGGATACCACATACTCAATCTGGATCAACTAGCTATCTATGGGATCATTCCCAAACACACTGGCGGATACCATTAACCCTACCAATATGGCCAACTGGATAGAGAATCAAAACCCTTCTCAAACAAGTTACTTGATTACATAGACTCCTCTTGGGGTGATAAAGGATCACACGTTTGTCCTGAAGAGGGATCCAATACTCTATCCATGACTTGACCTCTATAAGATAATACAATCCAGTGATGTGGATGTAATGTCATACAAATATCATGAGGAAAATACAAAGGGACCACTCCCAACATATATTGGATAGAACTATAAAATCCAAACAAGTCTCAAAATGACCATCTCAACATTATGGTCACAATGATATAGATGGCTCATCGAATGAAAACATCATTTAGGAGTTATGCTCGATTGAGAAAAACCACACGTAGGCCTGCTTGGGGCCTGCAGATCAACCACCATGGTCAGTTGACATATTGCATGGCCCAGCCACACAGTTTCTACACCTAAGGTCAATTTGAATTGGGCTCTACCCCAGTTTCATTGGATCCAACCAAGGTCCAACCTTGACTAGCGGGATGACCCGACCCGTAGACCCAACCCAACCCATCCACATTACCCAACCTATTAGCCCGACCAACTCCACATCCAACCCAACTCTATATCCATTTCCACATCCATCATTGCTTCCATCACATACCACTAACACTTTTATGACCTTCCACCACCGTCGTTTCTTTCTATCATCGCTATAATTTCCCTTTGCCGCTCGGTGTTGCCAGTCACTATCGCACACTATCCTCAGTCGTCGCTCATCGATACCACGTCAGAAGTCCTTTCTATGGACCACCACACCTCCTATAGTGTTTGAAAAACAAAATGGTCATAGTTCCAATCTCCTTGAGTCCTTATCTATGTAAAACTATCCTCTGTTGTTGATTCTCCTTGAATTTATGGGTCCAATCATGTTTGGAACAATCTGACAATGTCGAGTCCTGAACCATATGTTTCAAAGTTGAAGAATGTGAAGAACGAAGGGAAAATTCTCATGAGAAGAGGATTATCATCGTTGGCTATGCATTCTTGTCCAACAATCAATATCCGGGGATTCATGTTATAAATCCACATCAAATAAATCCCAATAACCCACATACAAATCTCATCTCACAAATATGATCGATTCATATGCTTATTTATTTGGGGATTTTTCCACCTTCATCGTAGGAATCATGAACAGGGAATTAAACCAATAAATCTTATGACCTCCCTCATATTGGATCGATCGTCAATGAAGAACGACTATGTTTCCATCATTGAAAAGATCCACAGATTTTGATGACGCAATGACATGTGATCTGATCTTGATCTGTTATCGTTCACCTGAGGTAATTATTTAGTTTTCTCTCCAATGGTCCTCCACGGGTCCCTAGGGTTATAAGGCTAACTTGGATTTCCAGCATAAGGATATATTTAACATAAAAGTGGCTTGCATTGAAAAAATTAATTTTAATAAATTATTTCATTCTTTTTACTTCCTGCAAAAATCTTTTCACAAATGACCTGCACCAACTATCGTTAGGTCGTGCCTAGGGTAAAGACGCTATTCCACACTCAATGGTTCCATAAGATTTCTGATCCTTGTTCTTATATAAGAGTTATTCCATTTATTAGGAAAACCACGCTCATGTGCTATTAAATATTTTAATATTTTTCAAAAATTTATTTCAGGCACACCACGTATCGTAATCAAATGTCGTCTCAGCACCTAGTCTCGATATCAATCTATATAATATCCAAAAACAATACATGGAAAATCAGAGAAGTTACAATAATATTTTAAAATCTAATTTATTTTTTAAAAATCAATAGATATATAGTTAAATAATCATAAAATTATAATATTTTTTTTAAATGATAAATATACTTCCTATATTTATAAATATATATATTTAATTATATATAAATAATTTTTAAATATATATATTTGTTTTTATAATTATAAATAAATATATGTATCTAATGAAATTAGTCAATATATATATACATATATATATTGAAATAATGCCGATATTCATAGACATGATTGCTGTTATTTATGTTTACATACTGTTGTGTGAGTATGATTGATGCTATATGATCAGAAAGTTTATTTGTCGATGTGAATGTGAGTTATGTTCTAAATGTTAAGATTACCAATATTATGATGATGCGCATACATATCTTATGTATTCATCATTATTAATGTTCATTTATAAATTGGCACTCATATGATTTATTTATGGTATACCCATGAACTTATTATTTTGTCATAAATAATTATAAAATTAAAATCAATATATATATATATATAATTTTTTTTATATGTAAATACATTTTAAATATATGTATTTATAATAATTATTATAACTGAATATATATATATAAATAGTTATTAAATTACATTAAACACATTTATGATAATTTTATAAATAAATAAATTAAAAAATAAATATATCTATAATTATATAAAAATAATTATAAATAAATTCATTAATAATATATATATATTTATATTTAAATAATTAAAAAAATTATAATAAATAAATTTAAAATATTTATAATGTTATAAATATATATATTTATATAAATATATTTATAAATATATATATATATATATTAAAAAATATAGAGAAACATTAATAATTATAATTATAAATTTTATGTAGATATGAAAATAATAATAATTCATAATAAATATATTTAAGATATATAATTATAAAATTATAAATCTAATATATATATTTATCATGCTTTTATAATTATAAGTAAATATTTATTTATTTATATTTATATTTATAAATAAATAATTATTTATTTATTACTGCAACTATAAATAAATAAATATTTATTTATTATTATAAAATCATAATAAAAAAATTTATTATATTTATTATTTTATAATTATATATAATTACATAAATATATATAAATATATAAATATATATTATTATATAAATATATATGAATATATATATATATATATTATATAATTAGAAATAAATAAATATTTATATTTAGTAATAAGTATAAATAAATTTTTAATTATTTAAATAATTATAAAATTATAATAAATATATTTATTGTATTTATAATTTTATAATTACATAAATTTAATATATTTATCATATATGATAATAAAATATTGATATTACTTATATATATTTATTTTAATTTTATTCATATTTTATTAAAGTTATATTTATTCATACATATAACTATAAATAAATAAATATTTATTTATATATTTTTACAATTTTGAAATTAATTAAATATATTTATTATAATTTTATAATTATTTAAATAAATAAATATTTATTTATACAGAAAACTATATATATAATTAAAAAATTATAATTAGTATATATTTAATTTATTTATTATAATTTTATAAATATGTAAATAAATAAAAAGTTTTTTTATAATTATAACTATAAATATATATATATATAATAATTATTTTTATAAATATAATAAGTATATTAATTATAGTTTTATAACTATAAATAATTTATTAACATCGACTCTTTATCAGTGTTTTTAAACAGTGATAAAGATAAACCTTTATCTGGGATTTTTAAATAATGATAAAGTGGTGTCTTTATCCTGGCTAAAAAAGCATTGAAAAAGGACTTTTTTATCAGTGATTTTATATTTTAGTGTAGATAAAAACTTCTTTTATCATAAATTTTCAAAAAGTGTTGCTAAAATCCTTACGCGTTTTTATAAATGAAACCCTATCTAAACCCTACCGCTGCATGAGCCTCCAGATTTTGCCAAACCAGAGCTCTGTCACTACCTCTAAGACCCCTGTCACCACCTCTCCCTCCTCCTCCCCAATTGCTAGACCCAACTGTTGTAGTCAAAAATCCAAATTTAAGGTATTATCTTGATTGCACCTAATTTTTTTTAGTCATCTCATCAGCTTGCATTTCACATTCTCTCAAGGAACCGTACTCTCATCCTTTGCGCACATCTTACATCTCATTATCTTGTCTTCGTTTAATCAGTTCCCTATCTTTGGATTAATTTAAATGTTTGATATTATTTCATTCAAATTCCCTTTCATCCTTTTTTTAAATTCTATGTTGAGTGAACCAAACTTGTTGATGGAGTATAAGTGGTGGCAATTCAATTGAGTTCCAAATAGATTCTATGATGTAAAAAAAATTAATTACTGCTAAAATTTGAATTATTAATACCCTAAAACCCCAATAATTAAAATTAAATTTTATTCTAAAAATTATTTTAATTTAAATTCATATTAATTAGATTTTATCTATTATAATAGTTCAATTATTTTTTAGTTATTACGATCATGGTTTTTTATAATCAGGGAATGCATAATGTGGGACATCAAAACCATGCCGCCAAGGCCTCGTGCCAAGACAATAGTTTGTCTCATGAGACCTACCAATGCACCGAGGGGATACTACATGCCCCACATGTCACATAATATGTCCAATTAAATCCTTATATGAATGGGGATAAACATATACAACATATATATTCATATTGAATCTAATATATGAAATGTAAATAACTTTACAAAAACATTATGAATAATCACTAACAATTCTGAGTAAACTGGTGAGTGATTTTAATATTGAACATATAGAGCCTAAATAATCATAAAACGTTCAATTAAATATGTTATATGATATCATAAAATATTAATCTCAATAATAAACATGAATAAAAAAGAGTGTTGATATGGAAAAAGATACTCTTATAAAATCATCAAGTATTTCTTGAGATAAATACTACATTAATTTGAAAAGAGTAGTAATTTTGGAAAAATAATTGTAGAAAACCCTATGTTATATAGTAATATATTCTCATAATAAAATGAGTGAATTTATAAATATGATGGTTTCCAAAAACATATTTATTTAGTGCCCTTGAAAATAGGTAATAATTTGAGAAATTCCATTGAAAGAGGATTGTTTATCAGGAAATATTTTTTAAATACCCCTTTAAAAAATATAACTCCCCATAAATAAATGTTTGATTCATGATGTAACAAATATATAGTACATTCAAATAGAAATTATGAAGATTACATATTAATTAATAATAATTTAATTGATTAATGTAGATAATAAAAGTAACCCAAATGAAAATGGGGGCTCGGGTGGAAACATGTTGCCTTAAGTTTGAATGTTCTGCTCTTGAAAATATGGTCCTAGAATATGAAATTAAACACATTAATAAAGTAAATTAGAACTTATTAGACATTTATTTCGTTTATCATAATTTTTTATTACATTTATGTCCTTATTGATATGTTATAATATTTAATTATGTCATTCTGGAGTGTTCGTTTTCGTGATATTCATAATCAGTTCACTTGTTTTAATGAAATAAAGTTCATGTGGAAGGGATGTGAATCTACAGAATTGAATATAAATATTATATTTGAACATTAATATGTGTTTATGGTAATATATACCATTTTGTTAAATGGAATTAGGATGAATCATTAGATGAAATAATAAAGACAGTCACTTATATTATTTTAGTTGTATTTCGATTATTTGGAACTAGTTTGGTAATATGATCTAATATTATAAACATTTACTAGTTACTGAATATTAAAAAGGTTATAATACATATATTATATCATAGTTAAACAAATACTATGTTTTCATTACCAGTATTAAATTGGATGTTAAAGAACGAAACATTATTGTTCACAAAGGTTGTAAATTGGCACCTCAAAGACGATGATTTCATTTATAAAATAAAAGTGAGAGAGTAAGGATATTGATGATAGTCATTCCATTAAAAATATATATTTATAGTATATATATTATACTATATTTATTATGGTCATTTAGATAGAGGGAGTGAGGATTGGATTACAATTGAAAGAAAAATGAAAAGAAATTGAATGAAAAAGAATTTGAATTTACCTCTTGAATACAACTCAATGAGAATATCATTAAGGGAAGGGGTTTTGGTATTTTGGAGAGAAAAAGATATCTAAAACATGGCGTGTTACCAGGGAATTATATTTGGGATGAACATTGAGTAGAATCAAGGTTTAGTGGACTGAAGAGTAGAGGGAGTGAGGGGGGTTTTATAGTGCAGGAGAGGAGGGTTTTCCCACTATTTTACTTATTATTTTTCCAAAGAAAACAAATAGTATTGATTATTATGACCAAGAATATTAATATGTTCATGTGAGATCAAACCAAAGCTAATGACATAATCCATGGGGCTAGGAATAGTGAATTTATCTGATAATATATATATATATATATATTGACAATTGCTATAATTTACTATTTATAAAAATTAAAGTATTTCTGAAAAATCTCAAAAAATTACCTTAACCATTTTTCGACAAGTAGAATTCAAAAATGTAATCCATCTTTCTAAAGTAATTTTTTAAATAATATTAATTTATATTTTAAATAAAATCATAATTTATTCAAAAAACAACAATTTTAAATATATATTTTGTTTTGTATTACCTTGAAAAATAAATCAAGAATTCATTATATTATAACCCAAAGAAAAAAATTAATAATATTATATACTATACATAATGGTATATTACTATTCATAATGGTATTTTACTATTCACCAAAATACATGTTTGTTTATTAGACTCTAAATATCTTACTTAATATAGTAGTGTATGTCAGTTCTTTAAAATTTGAATCACAGAGGTGGAAAATTATGTTTACTAGCTAAGTTGTAAAAAGTGGTGTTTTATGGAGACATAATGTTTCATGCAGTCAATATTAAATTTGTGAGTTCGATCATGTGGTGTTACATTATCCCCTCTATACAAAAATTACATCCTAAAAATTAGCAGAATGATTCCTCACAAACGATTTGGGTATATCATCACAATAAGATCATCATAATACCATGTTGCCTCTTCAATTTTATGATTTTTCTATTGTATCATTACCATTCGAGTTGAATGATTCCTCAACCATTGTTCTTTAGTGTCCAGAATACAGATTGGATCTTCACAGTAAGATAATATAGGTTCCAATTCTATACCTTCAAAATTGGGGACATGCGTTGTGTCTGGCATGTACTTTCTCAACAATGAGACCTAGAACACATTGTGTAATGTAGACGGTGGAATAGTCAAATGACATGAAACAGTTCCAATTATATCTATAATTTCAATGGGGCCTATGTACCTAGGGATCCATTTTCCTTTCATCCCAAATATTATAACACCCTTCCATGGAGATACATTTATGAAAACATGATCTCCTACTTCAAACTCCAAATCCATCATTCAATTATCAGCATATCTACTTTTCCTTCTTTCAACTGCATTGATATGACCATGAATAATATTTAACTTCCCTACTATTTCCTCTATAATCTATGGACCCACTAACTTCCTTTCACCAACTTCATCCAAATATGTTGGTGTACGACATCTCTTTCCATATAATACTTCCTATGGTGCCATTTGAATACAGGATCAGAAACTATTATTGTAGGAAAACACCATCACGAGTAAATATGGATCCCACATTCCTTAAAAGTCGAGAAAGCATGATCTCAACATGTCTTCTATTGTATGGATCATCTATTCTAATTGTCCATCAGGTTGAGTATGATAATAAGTACTCAAATGAAGCTTAGTATTAATTTATTTCTTAATAATTTTCCAAATTTTTGGGGTAAACAAAGGATCAAGATCATGCACTATTGAAAGTTGTGCTCCAGGAAGTACTATAACTTCAATGATATAGAGTCATTAAATAAGCTATAGTTGAAAATTCTCCATTATAGTGAGGAAATGTGCTGATTCTATATGTCGATCAAAAATTACTCATATTTCATAATTCATTCTTGGATTTTTGTGTAATCTTGTGAAAAAATACATGATGATGTAATCCTATTTCCATGTATGAATAGGAATAGGATTCATGAATCCTCTAAGATGTTTTCGTTTGACCTTCACTTGTTGATAGACTAAACATCTTGATACATAATAAAAAATTTACCACTTCATGCTATCCCACCAGAAGTGTTATTTCAAATATCTATACATCATTATGCTACTAGGATGTATAGAGAAATTTTAGCTATGATAATCATAAAATAACTACATTTTTAGCTCAGGTATAGAGGGAACACATAACCTCTTCCCAAATATCATTATTCAATATTCACACATGAATTCATCCATCTTACCATATTTTATAGAATTAATTTTATTTTGAATATTCTCGTCATCAGCCTGTGATGCTTTAATCCATTCTAATAAATACAGTTGGGAATCTATTTGAAAATGTAGTGATGTTTCACATTCATTGATTATTCTCATATCCATCCCCAGTAAATCCATATAAAAATGATCCTTGTCAATCCTGATTTTGTTGAGAATTCCCTGATCCTTCCTTCTCAATGCATCATCTACCATGCTTGCCTTTCCTGGCTGGTAGTATATGGTACAATCATAATCATTGAGTTTTTCGATCAATCTTCTTTGCTTCATTTTTAGTTCTTTCTTTGAGAAGATATACTATGTCTCTTGTGATCCATATATATCTCACATCTTTCATAATAGATTTAGTTTCTCAATATTTTTAGAGAAAACATCATCGCAGCTAACTCAAGGTCATGAATAGGATAGTTTTGTTCATGAATTTTTATCTTTCATTATGCATAGGAAATAACTCTATCATTATGCATAAGGACACAACCAAGCCCTTTCGTCGATGCATCACTATTGATAAAAACACATCATACCCTAATGGTAGAGTTAGGATCAGAGAATTCACTAATCTCCACTTAAATTATTTGAAATAGTCCCCACATTATTATTCCCATATGAACATAACCCCTCAACGAGTAATCTTTGTCAGTATGTTGGCTAAATGTGTAATGTTATGAACAAAATTCTGATTATAACATGCTAAACCAATAATACTACACACCTCAGTTATGTTCGTTGGAGTAGGCCATTCTTGAAAAAAATTTGTCATCATAGGATCAATATATATTCCATTCTTATAGACAATTTTTCTAAAAAAGGAATCTTATTGAATCCCAAATTCACACTTTCTAAACATCCCATATTATTCATTTCTTCTGAGAGTCTTCGTAATAGTGCACAATTGATTTTCATGATCTTCATACATTATTGATTTTATCAAGATATCATCAATAAATACACCCAATAAGAGATCAATATATTCATTGAAAACACTTTTCATTATATCCATGAAAATAGAGGGTGCATCAATCAATTAAAAAGGCATTACTATAAGCTTGTAATTCTCATACATGGTTCGAAATAGTGTTTTTGGAATGTATTCCTTCCTCACATGCAACTGATGATATCCAGATAAATGATCAATCATTGAAACATATTTAGCTCTATGAGGTTGATAAAATTATTCATTAATTAGAGATATGGGATACTTTTTCTTAATTGTTATAGATCTGATCTCCAGGTAGTCAATGCACAACAACATGGATCCATCTCTCTTCTTGTTGAAATGAAAAAGGGATCCCCATAGAGAAACATGAGTGTGAATAAATACTTTTTCATTCATTTCCTTTAGTTGTTTATTTAGTTCCACCAATTCTACAATGGCCATTCTATAAGGGGTCTTTGATATGGGCCTTGAATTAGTAATTCAGTCAATAGAAAAATTAAATTTTTACTCTAGAGGATGTCCAGGTAAATCATATGGAATGCCGTCAACATATTCAAGAAGAATAGGTACATCTTCTATTTGAACATTATTTTCCTCACCAATAGTTAATACATTCCCTTCATCCCTAATAATTGAATTTATTTGAGCTATTGGGGGTGGATCTAAATGAGAATCAGATGGTGATATTCCTACCCAAATGGCATGGGATTCCACATCATCCCCAAAATTATAACCTGCTTCCTCTTGTAATAAAATATCACATCATCATTCAAAATCCAATCCATATTGAGTATTATATCAATGTCAATCATGTGTATGGAAATAAAATCCATAGTTAAAGCATGTTTATATACCATATTGAGGACTTCCTAACACAACTTTGTTGCAATGATACTTCCCTTATAAGTTTTGACTGAAAAATACATTGTTTATTCAAATTGGAAAGATGAAATTTTATTAGAAAATAGGGAAGATAATAAAGAATAAAATGATCTAGAATCAAATACATCATTCTCTATGTTCGAGGAAACAATTAATGTAACTTCAAACACATCGTTTGGAACATCAACCTCCCCAGTTATAACAGCGTAAGCTTGGCCTTTCCCCCTTGGACTTCTTTGGGGAATGTTTCTATGACACTTTGAAAACTCAAGTGCATAATGTGTTGTATCCATGCAATTGTATCCTTGAAAATTGGAAGCTTATTTCTTTCCCTTACAATCATGAGATATGTGTACTTTTTCTCCACCATTGTAATAGACTCCCATTCCCTTCAAGAAAGTGCTAGGGTGTTTTTCCCACAATCACTGCAGGATGGAAGTTGAACTCTTCCCATCATCCCCATTTCCTTATTTTCATTTTTAGACTGGTTTACAACCCTCTTCGTCTATTTTTTCCTTCAAAGTAATTTGGATTAGACAATACCTTTTTTGTCTTCATAACACTTGAAACTATATCTTGATATGACAAGATACTTTTGGAGACTAGTGCCCTTTAGAGGAATGGTTTTAAACCATCAAATAATCAATCAATATTTGTGCATGGATTACATATGTAGTCGACAACATGCCTTTCTAGCCTAGTAATGATGTATTCATACTTGGAAACATTTCCATCCACTTTTTTCCTCAGGTTCAATAATTTCTCTTCCTTAGCAGCCCATTGTTTGGGGGGAGGGGAATATTATTTTAGGAAGATTAACTTAAAATAACTCCATTACATATACTATAATTATTCCTCCTCCTTTTTGTTTTGTATTAGTGACCACCAATGTTTTTCATCTCCTAATAGATGATAATCAACCATGTGAACCTTTTCTCTTTCATTAAATCCCAATTTGGGAAATATATTCTATGGAAAACATATCCACTGATCATCTAAAAATAGGTTTGTAGTCCCCTTAAATGATAGAGGCTGTTTTTGCATAAACCAATCCAACATAGACCCTCTACATTGTAGATAAGGATGATTTATATGGGGATGGTTATTTTTCATAACCCAAGTCAATTGTCTTAGTATAGTTATAAGTTTCTCAGTATCAATCGCAGCTCCAGATCCAACATCATTATATTTCATCTGAGGTAGATCCCAACATGGGGAATTATTATTTACGTGATTTCCTTTCCATCAACTAGGTTCCATTTAGAAATAATGAAATACACTAGATTAGGTTTTCAATTATAATGTATAATCTCAATGTATAAAAATACTTATCATGAGTAACTAATATAAGAATCATAAACATGGATTCTTTGAGAAAAAATTTACATTTAATTCCTTTATAATGGATTGTAAAGAAAATGATAATTATAATAGGAAAATCCCCCAAGTGCGTAGTAAGGCGTTTTTTCATGTACCATGATACCAAAGGTCAATCCTGAAACTCCTTGTCAGAGTTTTCACTCCGAGTTACTTCTGTTCCATAACTACACTTACATGTAGTATCCTAAAAAAGCTGTATTTTCTAGAACGATCCAAATAATATATTCCTTACCAAAAATACCAGGATGTTCTTGTATTTTTATACTAAAATACTATGTTAGGTATTTATTCCCAAATCTAGGTTTTCTAATTCTTATTTCCATGTTTTCTACTAACCTTTCCTCTGATACCAACTGTAAGGACCTGACCCCAATTTCCATGATCCAGTGCCTTATTTTATTACATTGGCATATAAAAAAGGAACATTTATCCTAAAGGTATTATATTTTTTTGTATCATTGGTGAAAATATACATCAATAATTTTATAATTACAACATGAAATAAAAAAACATAGAAATTCCTTCGACAACAGCCATTACTCATTGGTTATTTATGCAAGTCATTCATAATAAAAATCCTAATGTCCTGAGAAAATCAATGATAAGAAAGGGGTGAGCTCAAATACTTAATAAGGGTAATAAATACATATTATGATTTTATAAACATAAACATTAGGCATGTTGAATAATTAAAAACACATACTTTTAAAAATATACTTGAACACATTATAGCAGAATAAGAGCTGAATAAATAATGTCATAGTAAAATATAACCATGTGTATTCTACTAGTAAAATGTACACATGAACCATCAAAACAATTTTTATAATTAGGTAATTAATAATTAGGGACATCATAACAATACCATAAAGGCCTCGGTCTAAGACCATAAATTATCATTTTTTAAGGCCTTGGGCCATGACTGTAGTTCATCTAACGAGACCAAATGATGTACTAAAGGGATATACCAGGCCCCAAACAACACATACAATGAAGAATTAATTATTTATATGAATGAGGATATACAAAAACAATATATACATTCATATTTAAACTAACATATGAAATATAAATAACTTTTCTTAAACATTAAGCTTAACCAATAACCATTCATAGTAAATTGTTGAAAGAGTTTTATGATAGAAAATACATAGAAAAACTCATGATAAAACATTAAATTAAATATTATAGATGATATAATAAAATATTAGTTCCAATAATACATAATAATAAACAATAGTGTTGAAATATCTGAAGATACACTTATAGAATCTTCGAGTAATTTTTTGAGATAAATACTCTTTTACTTTGAAAAGAAGAGTTATTTTGAAAAAATAATTTTATAAATCTAATAGTGAAGTAATATTTTTTTTCATAAAAAAATTAATGTTTTTAAAGATAATTTTTAAAAAATACATATTTATTGTTTTCCCTAGAAAATGGGTAAGAATTTGTGAAATTCCATTGAAACAGGATTGTTTATCGGGATGTATTTTTGAATGACCCTTTAAAAACATATAACTCCCCATAAATGGAGGAATTATTATTATTGGAAAACATATATTTAAATTAAAATATAAATTATTTGGATTATATATGAATTAACAAGAGTTTAATTGAGTTTTGTATATAATAAATGTAACCTGAATAAAAATGGATTTTTCATAGGAAACCCCTTATCTTATGTCTGAATGTTCTGATCTTAACTGTATGGTCCTGGAATATGAAATTAGACTCACTAATAACTTAATTAATAACCCATTATAAATTTATTTAGTTTATCATAATTTTTTTATTTCATTTATGTCCTTATTGATATGTTATAATATTGAATTCTGTCGTTCCAGAGTGTTCGTTTTCTTGATTTTTATAATTGGTTCACTTGTTTTTAAGTAATGGAGTTCATGTGGAAATGATGTAAATCTCAAAAACTATATTTAAATATTATTTATGAACATCCATATGCGTTAATGGACATTTATATGTTTTGGTTGCATCGAATGATGAGGAACCATTAAATGAAATATTAATGAAAATCACATAGATTATTCTAGAGGTATTTTGATTATTAGGAACTAGTTTTGTCATATAATTTAATATTACAAAAATATACTAGGTCATGAGTATTAAATAGGTTATAATAAATATATTATATCATCTTTCAACCATAAAAATTGTTTCATGACCAATATTAAAGGGGAAATTGATGAATGAATCTTCATCATCCTCAAAGGTTGTAAATTGGCACCACCCAGACGAATATTTTGTTTATAAAATAAAAGAGAGAGAGAGTAAGGATATTGAAGACTATTGTTCCATTAACATGATATAATTCTAGTATATAGATGATACTAGAGTTATCATGTTACTTTGTATATTGCTGTTCAGGAGTGGATAACAATAGAAAGGAACTTGAAATGAAATTTAAAGAAATAGAATTTGAATTTACTTCTTGAATCCACCTCCTTGAGAATCCCTTTAAGGGAAGGGGTTTTGGTCATTTGGAAGGAAAAAGAGCTCCTGGACATGGGGAGTGACTTGAGAAGGATATTTGGTCGGAACATCGAGTGGTTTAATGTCCTATAGGAGTGAGGAAAAGACTGAGTGAGGAGGGGAGGGGGGTTATAGTGTTGGAGAGGAGGGTTTTCCCATTATTTTACCATTTTTATTATATTTACAAAGATAACTAACATTATTGATTCTTGTGACCATGAATTGTAATATGTGAATGTGAGTTTGAATCAAGTGTTCTTACATCAGCCATATGCTATGAATAGTTAATTTAACTGACAATGTATATATATGGTAAGTTACCGTATTTTAATATTTATAAAAAATTTGAGTATTTCAGAAAAATACAAAAAATTCACCAGAACCATTTTTTAATGTGTAGAATTCAAAAATGAATTCCATTTTTTGAAAATAAATTTTTTAAATATTATTAATTTAAATTTTAAATAAAATCATAATTTATTTGAAAAATAAATAATTGACAACTATATGTTATTTTATATCACCTTGAAAAAATAATCAATATCTCACTATATTATAAGAATTAGAGAATAAAATAATTATATAAGTTACTATTCACAAGGTTCATATTACTATTCACATTTTTATTCAAAAGGGTGTGTTACTATTCACCAAAAATTATGTTTTCTTTATCAAACTCTAAATATCTTACTAAACAAAATCATGTGTGTCCGTTTTTTAAAATTTGATTCACAAAGTTGGAAAAATTATGTTTACCAGCTAGGTTATAACAAAGTGATGTTTTTAGAGACTTAATTCTTCCTTCATTCAATATTAAACTTATGTGATGAATCTTGAGGTGTTAAACTTAGAAATTCAGGAAGTTGGGAACACCTGAGTAGTTTTAGATGATTATTATTTTTTTTGTGGTGTGATTGATGAGCTTAGAGTGGTTTGGGGAATTTTATGTGATTTAAATTATTGTGATTTATTAATAAAAACATTTATTATTTTCCTAAAATATCCTCAATTATTCTTCATGAAAATGAAACCTCACAACGATACATATAATAATCCCAATGAATGTATATTTTTATATAGGTTTTCATATATATATATAAATCACGAATGATGTGTATCTCTATAAATGTCTCTACTCAAGAAATTACTAATGATTATTCTTTATTATCTCAAAAAATTATCCTTCATAAATTTTTTAACACTATTAATTTATTTCTATAATCCAAAAAAATATCATAAATAAATAATACCAAAAAATGTTTATTTTATTATTAAACATTAAAAAACATTAAACTCAATGTAATTGAATAAAAAACCCTCAAGTCACTTTATAGTACACTCACTATGAATTTTGGGAGATATTTCAATTGAAAATAGTTTGTGTATTTATTTTGTAAAATATTAATATTACCAAATCCAGTAGGATGGATATGAATAATGAATGGATTAATTCCAATCATATGATAAAAGATAATGAATATGGAGTGAACGAGTTCATCATGATTGCTAAATATTATTAATATGACCCTTCTCAAATTATTTTTCCATGTTTACACTATTTTAATTCGAGAATAATTATTCTAGCGTATTTGGAAGAACATGATATATCGCAGAATTAATCAATGTTATAAATATTGGAATAAACATTGGTAAAAAGAAAAAGTCACTAGTGCCTTTGATAACAGTATGTTTTATGGATTATCTGATTTGTTTATATGTGTGTAAAATTAAGAAGACAATAACAAGGATGTGATTACTTTAGTGAATGATGATGAAGATCATATTGAGGAAAGGATAAGGTTAGTTTACATTGAACTTCATGATTGACCAAAATTATTTGATAAGATAAATAGTTGTGCAAAGATTCGATTGTATGCAGGTTGTATAAAATATATAGTATTTTCATCCATACTAAAGCTATATAATTTGAAAACATGCACTAGATGGAGTGATGTTAGTTTTACTAAACTACTTTCTCCCTCGAATGACATGTTCATAGAAGAAAATGAGCTCCCCAGCCAAAAATATGATTTCAAATGAATGTTATGTTTAATGGGTATGATCTCTAAAATAATACATGCCTTACCATATGACTTGATACTATTTCATAAGGATCAAAAATCACTTATTGGATTCCCAATGTGTTGTGCTTCTCAATACAATATTGACGAATCAGGTCCTAAGAAAGTTGTATGGTACTTTATAATCATTCCATGGTTTAAGAGACTATATTGAAGTGAGGAGACTATAAAGAAATTTACATTGCACAAAAATACATTAAATAAAGGTGGAAATTTTTTTCACCCAACAGACTCTCCTTAGTTGATGAAATTTGGTCATTATTATCCAGAATTTGGAAACAAGGTGAGAAAACTTCATCTTGCGTTATATACAGATGGAGTCAATCCATTTGATTTTCCAAGAATCACTCACAATACGTGGACAACTATGTGGGTAAATTATAATATTCCACCATGTCTATCCATAAAACAAAAATAAATCACATCATCTATGATTATATTATTACAAAAAACTATCAGGTAATTATATTAACATTTATTTGGCTGTATTTATCAAGGATTTAGAATTATAATGTGATTCAATTTTTATATTGTATAATACTTTCTGGAATGAAAATTTATCATTGAGACCCATGTTATATGAGGAGATGAATTAATTTTTTCTTGTGTAAATTCTTAAGGAAATAACATTAAAGGAACAAAAGGGTATCCTATTTGCAACCATGTTACACAATCAATGATGGTGAAACATTCATCAAAGACCATGTTTTTAGGACATAAAAAATTTATACCCCGATGACTAAAGTGACCATATTAGTTGAAATAATTCAATGGAAGTTCCTAAGAATATACAACATCGTCTCAACAAGATAAAATATTTGAAAAAGTAAAATAGGTGAACACTTCCATTGATAAACCCTTATTGAAAACCCGTATGAAAGTTGACTGGAAAAAGAGATCAATATTTTTAATTATCATACTAGAATTTTCCGAATGTTAGATATTTTTCTGATGTTATATATCTTGAAAAATGGTTATTATAGTTTATTTCTCATGTTACTAAATTCAACCAAAAAGGATGTAATTATGTCTTGGTTGGTCCTAGTTGAAATGAAAATACAAGAAGAGTTGGCACTAGTGAATGGTGAAAATGAACTTTTCTTCCTCCAGATTCTTGCACTCTTTTAGGGTATAAGAGATATCCATTTTTATGCTCCGTGAATGATGTTAAGGATCTATATGGATATTAATATAACATTAAATTTATTATGTCAATGATAGATTTAATGTTAATCCATCTGAAATCAAAGGAATTCCATGTTTTGATACAAGATCTAATTCATGTAGAACTATGTAGCATTTTTTCCAAGAATTCCTGTCACACATTAACCAAGATGGGTTTATTTTTCAAATATATATGCAACAATATTATAGACATGATGAAATTTCCAAAAATGGAAAACAAAATTATCATCATATTATATTAATGGGATATTTTAACTCTTCCAACCAGTATTCTTTCATATTATAGTTCACATGTTAGATCTATTGCTAAGAGATATTTGAATATGTGGCCATGTACACTATACATGGATGTACCCCATTGAATGTTATATGATATATTAAAAGGTAATTTAAAAAAAAATAATGTCTTCTTTAGGGTTGTATTTCGGGGAAATATATTTTTGAGGAATCCATTGAATTATATAATGACCACCTATCAGGGGTGGAGAGAATTAGTCCACCAAAATCTCATCACACTGGGTGGCTTGCGGGTGAAGAAGTTTCTAGAATATATGTTATCACAATCAATATTATAGATAGGTCATAGAACCACCATTACGTTTTTTATAACACTTTAGAGGATTCCCCATATGTCGAAACACACAAAAAATTTCTTAGGCATTTGAGTCCATCAAGGACTGAATTATGTATATCAAATACATGTAATCAACATTTATCAGACGGTTTCAAGACCATATTTTTAAGGAGCTAGAAGAAAATATGGATTCAACTTCAGAATGGATTTGATGGCTAGATAGAGGACCAATTGTGTATGTATTATCTTACAAATATGATTAACATGATGAAGACAATACCATGAACAATAGTGGAGTTTAACTTGTGGCTAAAGAGGTGATTTTTAAAGGCACTAAGTACATATATCCAATTTATGTTAATATGTAATACTTTTTAATCATCAAACAATTATGGGAGTTGCATTATACAACATTCCAAGTGTCAATTATTAAATGTTAGTGGTTTGATAACAAGAATTATATTAAAATAGATTAATTTACACATATGAATGTGAATTTTAGTAAAAAAGGTTATAGAGACAAACCATTTACAATGTTATCATCTGTAGTACAAGTATTTTATATTCTAGATCCCATAAAATGAAAGTGAAATATTTTTATATTATTGAACAAAACCACTGAGTGGTCAGATGAAAATTCAACTAAGGATGACCCTTTCATTAGGACGTGTCAATTATTTTGTAGTTATCCTATTGTAAATGTTTTTTTTATTTTACAGGAGACCACAATAAAGAGATTTGGATACCCGATAGAGGGTTCAAATCGCTTCACCCTTTTAATAAAAATATTGTTCTATAATTATGTTATTTTTATAATATACATTGTGTTACATCATGTTATTATATGTTCACTGTAACATTTATTTAATATAAATTCTATGTTAAGCCAATTATGAAGCTAATGACCAATTAACATGATGACTCAACCAAATTTTTAGGAACAAGAGGTCTCTCATGCTACTGATTCTCCTAGTATAAATGAACAAAAACCTTTTATATATGCCGATGATACAACTGCAGAGGAACAACATGTTTATCAACCTACTATTGATCATAGTTCATAGGTACAATCACCTTATTCACATAATGATGCTACCAAGATAGAGGAACAACATATTGATGTTTTTGAATTCGAATAAATGGTAGGTGATGAAGTACCTATGTTGTAAAAATTAAATAGCACCATACAGTGAATGTTTTAGAAAAAATAATTTATGTTAAAATAAAAGTAATAAAATTTGAGGTCATACGGAATGTGTGGGGCCAGCATGTTAACCCCAATGTGGCCATGCTCATTAGTTAAATTGTACTCATGACTCAACAAAATGTTCAGATTGATGTAGATTCATGGAACCATGTTATGACCACCCTTAAGACACTGATGCGTGAAGATATTATAATAATATTATGATATCATTTCATTATTTTACTAAAAATTAAAAAAATATTTTTTTACGCTTCATAATCCCTTGAAGTGTTTATTTATAGTATATTAATTCCACATGAAATATGTATTAATGTTTCTATAAGGATTCAAAGGGTATTTCACACAATTCTAATGATATTTCATCTTAAATATGACAAAGAAAAAATAATAATACACCCACAAATTATGTATAAAAACCTAATAACCCAATAAGTGATGGATTCATTTACTAGAAACCATACAGATTTGTCTTTTTAGGTACATTGTAGCCTGTAATACATTTTTGACAATACTTGTATTCATTACTTTGATTGAGAATTTTTTATTTATGAAATAACAAATGTGTGCTAAAAATAAAGAATCATTCTACAAAACAACTTTACCCCTATTGTAAATAAAGGATGGGGTACACTTCACATGAAAAATAGGTATATATTTTAAATCTATAAAAATAATTTTATGTGACATGAAACAACAACATAATTTTGTACTTAAATTTATATACAGATCATTGAATCCAAATCCAAAGCCACTTCTATACCACACCATGTTCTATTGAACACGGAACATGTAAATAATGATAAAATACATATAGATGAAAAAACAAAAAACTGTGTAGGAAACAAGTGTAACTGTGTCATAATCATTTTTCATAAAATCACTATTACAAATAAATGTGGAATTATATTTCTATATTTTCTATCTAACATAATCACTGGAATCATCAACACCTATACTATTTGAACACCTATTATCAATGAACATGAAGTGGATAGAAAAATATGGCCACATTTGAGGTGCAGGTTTTGGGGGGACACCCCAAACATATTTTGAGAAAAAATCTACACGAGGATAAAGATACAAAAGTGGAAGAGATGAAAATAAGATTAGCTTCCCCTGAAGAACAAATTAATTATCATTATAAGTTTCTAGAAACTATTATAAAGGTGATTCAAAGAGAATAAAAACTAAAGAACAATCATTGCATGAAGATCCCACCCCACCCCATAAGCATTGATGTGAGACATTCTCCCCAAATATCTATCTTAGTCAAGGTAAGCAATATTATAATAATTATTTCTATGAAATGAGAATGAAAAAAACACTAATAAATTTCTTGAAGTGATATTCCACCATGTTAAAATGATTGTGATTTATATCTATCAACTCCCACACATCACCTTGTAGTTATGGATACAATGTTCTATATCTGTGATGATTGGAAACACAACATACCACTTATAATAGGTCATGTGAGAATGGAGATTAGTGTAGCTCATGAGATGAGAAATAAGCTACATATTCCACTTGATGAAGAATATATTCATAAGGTTAACCACGCTTTTGGGACATTTTTTCATGGCTATTGGATCTTGTGAAAACACATGGTGTTAAGGATGTATTCATTTCAATTTGAATATTAATTATAAACCTTTAATAATTAATGAGAAAATATCTGAGATGGTGAATGCTATTATAGATGGTAAATGGACGGGGAGTGGGGATGAATGGTTGATTGAAAACCATCTACACGATTAACCAATTGATCCAGATGATCTTTTGAATGAACATTTACCTCACCCATTCTGTATTCATAATTAGTAATATTGATGGTTCATGCAGATACAATGTTACAAAATGTTAGTAGTCACATAATTGATTTTTTAGAAAATAATAATGGATATGAAGGTATAGACACTATTTATTTTTAGACTGAAAATTATATCCTCAACTATGAATGACTACGATCCTTAGTTTTAAATGTATACATGTGGTATGTTTTAATTATTTGATATTCCAAAATCTGATATACTATGTTAGTAATTACTAAATAAATTTCATATTTTTAATATGTTTATATATCCTTAAAATATTAAGGGATTTACCCATGAACGAATATGGATTCGTTAATTCTCATGAAACCTCTACAAAAAAAAATCCAAAAATGGATAAAATAGTGGTGGACCTGCCCCAATCGTTTTAATCAAACATACAGATGGCATACTCTTATTAATAACAATGATTATTGGGTAAAACTCTACAATATAATAATATAAAATATATTTTAATTTATTTCATTACTTATTCCATTTTTTTATTCTAAGAAACAATAAATTATCATTACGGTCAATTTGGATACTCAAAATATTTATTTTTGAGATTAACTACATGGATACCCAACCAACAGACCACACATTTTGTAAATTTTCCATCTACAATGCACTGAATCCATTGTTTTAGAACTAAAAATTAATTTAATTAATTTATAGTATTTTTAATGAGGATTCTATTATGATTGGTTTATGTATACATATCGTGAAAAATAAGGAATGATGAAAGCGGTTAAGCACAAGGATCATGACAGGTTCTACGACTAGACAAGTATCAAGGTATGTATAATAATATTTCAATATCTAAGAAAATATAAAAACAAATAATTTAATTTTCTTAATGTTTATATAGTATCCAAAGTAGAAAAATGGAAAATATTATGGTTATTATTTTTGTAAATTTAAAAAAGAGATCATATTCCATGAACAAAATAGCATCCCCAAAGAGGTATTTTTTAAGATAATTACTATTTCATTGAAAATATTTTTTAATCCTTTTTTTATTTTGTTTTTTCTAGTATTACTATGATCGTCTAGAATAATCATATTCTAAAGAAGATATATATTTTATTATAAATGAATGGGCATTATACCTGATAGTATAATATACAAAAATAACATGATGATGCGACTTCTATAGAAGTAATGGATTATTTAAAATGTATGTTTAATTTATTTCTTTTTAGTTTTAATCACATAAAAAATTTTTCTTATAAAGGTTGATTCCATTTTTTAGGTAGGGTGGTTTGCCAGAAGATAATCATGCTCGTGAGAGATTAGACTTTGAGGCTGTAAGTGAGATAACGACAATAAGGGAATGGGCCATAAATGTATACAACCATCATGGAAAGGTCAATTACTACATCTTATTTAATTAATTTTGTAATCATTTTATCAACTATTTGTATGTTATATTCCATGTAATTTTTATAAAATATATATTCATTTTTTTTCATAGATCTTTTATGAAGTCATATTTTTTTCAACTATGTAGAACAATCCACAAAAGAGATAAAATGTTTCTTCCGTCCAATGATACAATGATTTTATCTATCAACCTACCAACACTACATATTGATTCAATGTTGTTAGCTGAAATAATTTCTCATTATTGAAAAGTAGAAGTCTGGAGGAAGATCTTGTTCCCATTGTGGTGAATTATCATGATATAATGAGTAGAATATCTTCCTATACTCTTCTGGGTTTCAACAACAAGAAATATTTTCGGCTAAGAAAATCAACACAATATGTAGTGTTGTAATTTTTATAAATAAAGGAAATATTTATAATTCTAACATTTATAGATTTTATTTTTTGGTTACATTGTAATGTTTATAAATCATCAAAACCTCAATCTGACACATGGTGTGACCGATATAACTCAAACATCTTATTTTCATTCAAATTTCAAAATTATTTAAGTAAAATAGATTAATGGTATACTCAAAACTGAAGAAAGGAATTTATATAACTTTTATAATTTATTAAAATGATACATATGTCATTTAGGCTTTGTAGGATTCTGTCGCAACTCAATCTGACGCATGATGTGCACGATATGAATCTAGGATTCTAATATGAGTTTAAAACTGGAATTTTAGTTCAAAATGTGTCACTCACTAAAAAATAGGAAAACAAAATTATATTGTCTTAATAATTTATAAATTAAATTCATAAATAACTTGTGACATTTAGGAATTGGTCTCATGTCAATCAAATACAAAATGTGACCTATTTGAGTCAAAGTACGGGTTTTCAGTTTAAAATGGAATTTGAGTAAAAATGACAACTGATAAAATGAAAACTGAGCAAACACGTTAAGATTATTTTGATAATATATCAAAATGATCAATGAGTATTTTGGGATGGGTAGGAATTATAATCACCTCAATCCAATGACCGGTGTGACCAGTATGAGTCAAAATGCATCTTTTTATTTAAAATTGACATTAATTTTAGTAAAATGATAACATACCTACTCAAAATTGATAAAATGAATTCATATTTTTTATAGATAAAGGTAATGGTTAATATGTCATATTAGATGTTTATGGATCATTATTGCTTCAATATGATTCATAGTGTGACCGCTATGACTCCAAATGCATGTTTTTATTTAAAGTTGACATCAATTATTGTAATATGGACAACTAAATCACTCAAAACTAAGAAAATTCATTTGGATTGTATTTCTAATTCAGATAAATGGACCATAATATATTTGAGATATGTAGGAATCTTGCAATCCTTACTCCAACACAATGTGTGACCGAAATGACTCCAAATGTGTGTTTTAATTTTAAATTAAATTTAATCTTTGAAAAAGGAAGAAGTGACATGCTGAAAATGAAGAAAACACATTTAGATTGTCTTTATTAAATAGGAAAACGATCCATGTGTCCTTTGAGAGGTGTATAAATCAATAAATAAAACTAAATACAATGTATTTTGGGACTAATATGACTCAAAGGGAATATTTTTTATTTAAAATTCACATCAATTTATGTAAAAAATGACAACCAACATACTAAAAACCACGAAAACACATTCAGATATATTTGAGACTTTAAGAAATGATCTATAAGTCATTTGAGTTATGTAGGAATCGAAAGAACCTCAATCTGACAAATGGTATGACTGGTATGACACCACGTCAATAATTTTCTTTCAAATGTTCTATCTATTTTAGTAAAAATGAAAAATTTATCTACACAAAAACAGAAAAAAAATCATTTTAATTATATTGATAATTTAGTAAAATGATTCATAAGTCAATTTTTATGTGTAAGAATCAAACATACCTCAATATTACACATGGTGTGACTGAAATGTATACAATTGTGTCATTTTATTTTACATTGACATTAATTTTAGAAAAAGGAAAAGTGAAGTAATGAAATAGGACAAAACACTTTAAAATAGTTTTAATACTATAAGAAAATTATTTATGAGACACTTAGGATGTGAATAAATAATTTTAACCTCAATATAATGCACAATGTGTCACATATGACTCCATTCAATTATTTTTATTTAAAATTGACATCAATTTTAGTAAAGAAGAGAACTAACATACTCAATACCGGGAAATGCATACAGATTTTTTTGAAACATTTAGTAAATAATGTATAAGTCCTTTGAGATGTGTTATAATAATAATTAACTCAATTTGACACAAAACTCAAAGTTTATCTTTTTATTTTAATTTGACATTAATTTTAGAAAAAGGAACAAGTGGTATACTAAAAACAAAGAAAACAGATTCATATTGTATTTATTATTCAGATAAATTATCTAATTGTCAATTGATACATGCAGTAATCAACTAAACCTCATCAAGATGCATGATTTGATTGGTATGACTCTATGTGAATCATTTTTATTTAAAATTGGCGTCAATTTTAGAAAAAAAAGAAAAAAATGAACTACTCAAAACTGATAAAAGAAATTCATATTATTTTTATAAATTAGAAAAATTATACATCAATTATTTGTGACTTTTAAGAGGAATTAAACCCCATTCAATATAATGCACTATGTGACTGATATGACTCAAAGTATGTATTTTATTTTTAATTGACAGTAATTTTAGGAAAAGGAAATATCCACATACTAAAAACCAAGAAAACTAATTTTAATTATTTTGAAACTTTTGTAAAATGATCCATGTATCATTTATGTTTTGTAAGAATCAGGGAAACCTCACTCTGATGCACAATTTGATAGGTATGACTCAAAGTGCATCGTTCTATTTTAAATTGACATCAATTTTTGTAATGTGGATAAATGACCATCTCATGAATGAGAAAAAAAATTCAGATTATTTTTATATTTTATAAAATGATCTAATATTCATTTATGATGTGTAGAAATCACCCAGACCAAAATAAGATTCATGGTGTTACCTATATAACTCTATGTGTGTATTTCACTATTAAATTGATATTAATTTTAGAAAAAGGTACAAGTGACGTACTTAAAACCAATAAAACACTATTGGGATCACCTATTTTAATAATCCCAAATCATGTTCACTTATGTGATAATCACGTTTCTATTATATGATAAACATGTATCATTATTATTCTTAGTTTCTATCAAGTGATAACTTTATATCTTTAATCTCACTGCTCTCTTCTTTAAGTTTACCAGTGCAAAATTTCTCTAAGAATGAAAGGTCACCGTTGAAGGTCACTGATATAAAGGTTACCAATGAAGGTAACCGATTAATGTCACTGATGAAGGTCACCGATAGAAGGTCACCGATAGAATGGTCACTGATGAAGGTCATCGATGAGGGTCACAAATGTAGGTCACTGACAAAGTCCACTGATAAAGGTCTCCAATTAAAGGTCACCGATAGAATGGTTACCCATGAAGGTCACTGATGAAGATCACCAAGGAAAGGTCACACCAATAAAAGGTCACCAATGATGGTCACTGATGAAAGTCACTGATTGAAGGTTTCTAATAGAAAGGTCATATATGAAGGTCACTAATATAAGGTTAACAATATAATGGTCACCAATTTAGGTCACCGATGGAAGGATACTGCTAAAGGATACCGTTATCAGTCAACTGTTGCTTATTCTTCTACTCCATACATTGTCAAATTCTTAATATTTTTCTAATATTCATATTTGGTAATTTTAATTATTGTGATATTAAATAATTATGATTGTAGACATATCAAGAGACCTTATCTGGTGACTGTACTATGTACAAGGAGGACCGCAGGTGGTTTACATATTCCTATTGTTGGACCTCAAATATAAAATAGAAGACCCAAGAAGAAAAGAAGTAGTTGTAGAGAGCACATGTGAAGGGTGGAAAGATAGATTAATGCATAAGAGATCATACTATCTAGAACAAAGAGAAAAAGGAAGAATCGTCGAGAACATACACTGTGAACCCAAGAGCCTCAAGAAGATCATTCCAGGAGAAAATATTCAAGACTGCCATCTATGCTTCAACGAATCCCTATTAATCATAACACTCGGTTATTGAAAGCTAGAACCTAGAGTTGCGATACACTGTTTTTAGGAAAACTTCTAGAGAAATACTTGAACAACAATTTCTTTACTCTAAGGAGTCAAGAGATAAACTGAAAATGCATAGAGAATTCTAAACTCAATCTCATAATATTAGCTCTATTTTGTTCTTTTATTTTACATTTTTATGATTTGTGTGTGTTTTTCTATTACAAAAACTGTCTTTTGTGATTGAACTAGAGGATACCAAAATCCTCACATCATACCCTTATTATTTTTTCCCATAAAGAACTAATTGAAGAGACAATGTGTGATCTATATTGTTTGTTTTTCGATGAAGAACTGTGGTAGAGAATATGATCCCTGGAAAGTTTTTGAAAACTCTTGTAAAGAACAATACAAAATGTGTATCAAGTTAATCATTTATATAACCTTCTTGGTGGAAGGTGATCACTATGTGGAGTGGATTATGTCTAGGGTTGATACCGAAACACTTGTTTAACTCTTTTGTGTACTATATTATGTAATACATTATTTTATCTATTTTCCATTTATCACTATTTCAAAAACATGAAGCTGTTCTAAATTGACTTTGATAGTTAGTTCTGGGATGTGTGTATATGTGTTTAATTCAGTAAACATGTTTAAAAAGTTGAATAAGTTTGTTGCACTGATTCAATTGAGGAATGATCACCCTTTGAGAAATATCATGACCAAATATACATTTATAGCTCTATTACCTTAATTAACTAAGCCGTTTTAAAATCGGGGGATCTATATGGTATTGTTTTTAATAGAAATTTTAAGTAAGAACTCAATTAACCCCTCTTAAGATTCCAATCTGACAAAGATTTGGTATCAGAGGCTTAAATTTTTATTGCTACTATCTGAACTGTTGTAAATGTTGTCAAATTCTTTTCAACTATGATTTTAGTTGTATCGTAAAGATCTTAAAATTTTAGTCGTATATTAATTTTTAGTTCTTTAAATTATAATTAACAATGGATAATAGACATGATGGTGCTACTACTAACAAGACACCTTTCATTAATGGCAATAACTATGCTCAGTGGAAATTAAAAATGCAAATGTATCCAAATATCATGGGTCCTAAAATATGGGACACAATTGAAAAACAACATGCTTTGCCTCTTACTACTAGAGACACAATGTCCCAGTTGACTAAGGGTACATATAAAAATAATTGTAAAGCAATGAATGAATTGTACTATTTACTTGGAGATGAAGAATTCAATAGAATATATGCCTGTAATACTACTTTTGAAAATTTGGATACTTTAGCTGTTTCTCATGAGGGAACCCCCAATGTTAAAGAAATGTTATTAAATACTCATAATACATAAAAGTATAATTTTAAAATGAAGCATGATGAACTTATATATGAAATGTATCTCAAGTTCAATGAAATAGTTAATAAAGTGAGTCTACCTGGGAAACTGGTACACAACAAGGATAATATTATGAGATTTTTTCGATGCCTACCTGACAGATAGAGAAGAACTTCTGTTTCTATATGAGAATCTGGTGACATTGGATGGCTTCCAGTGAAGGAAGTAATTGGAAATATAATGATGTACGAAGAAGAGAATAATTTAAATCAATAACCAGATGAAGAACCAAGAATGAAATCTGTAGCATTCAAGACAACTACCTCAAACATAAAAGATAAAGAAAAAGTTCAAGCTCTTGTAGACACTTCCAACTGTGAAGATTCATCTTCTGGTAGTAATGATGAAGTGGCTCATCTTTCTAGCAGATTCAAAGAGTTATACTGTAAGAATATGTTCTTCGTAAATTAAAAATATAAAGGTAGGTATGATATTAAAGGATAGTGTAAAAAGGAAAAAATGTAGAATAACAACACAAATGAGATAGTCTGTTATGACTGTAAATGAAAAGGCCATGTAAAGGAAGATTTCCCCAAGATGAAATTTAAGAAGAAATATAAAGGCAAAGGTAAAGGATATAAAAAGGCTATGAAAAATACTTGGAGTGCTTCAGATGATAGCTCCATTAGATCTAAAACTTTCAATATTGAGAAGAACAAACAATAAAATCTGTGTTTCATGATATAAACTTCTGAGGTTACAAAAAATTCTCCTATACATAATACCTGTTCTTCTAGGAATGAAAGAGAATCAAACAATGATTACAATATGAATAAGGATGAACTATTTTAGTATTGTGGAATTTTTGAGGATACCTTTAATGAACTCAAGGATAAATATAAATTATTGAAAAGACAACATGATTTAAATACCAATTATAAGTCTGATATGGATATTGAGAAAGGGAAGTGTGATCAGCTGTTAAAAGAAAATACTAAACTTAAATTGTCAAATGAGAATTTTAAAGATATCTTGAAAAGTTTAATGTAGGTAGAGATACCTTGATTTAGTTTCTAGGGAAACAAATTCCTCTAAAATACCCAAATGCTCTAGGATATAAACCAGGACAAAGAAGATTTATTGAAAATAATTTTTTCCCAAAATCGAGATTGTTCTCTGCTAGTTCAATTTTAGGACCATATTTTGTAAAACAATTTTCTAAAGGACCTAACAAAGTGTTCGTGTCTCAAAACATATCTATTGATTATAGGAAACATGTGAGACAAGTATATGTTCCCAAATCATTAATTTCTATCCTCTCTAGACCAAAGAAAATCTGGGTAAGAAAGTTACCCTACACTTAATCTGTTTTGCAGGAAAATTGTCTAAAGAGATCATGTAAAACTCTATGGTACATGGGTAGTGGATGTTTAAGACATATAATAGGATACTATTAATTCTTCAAGAGCCGTATTAAATTCTATGGTGGACATGTCAAATTCGGTGATAATTCTAAATGGAAGTTCATCGGCTTAGGACAGATTGGTATTCTTAACAATATATTAATTTCAAAAGTACTCTTTGTTGATGGTTTAAAATACAATCTTTTTAGCATATATTAGTTGTGTGATGATGGATTCAATGTTATATTTGGAAATGATTCATGCAGTGTTTTCAATTCTAAAAATGGTTTAATATTCAATACTATTGGGAAATAAAATGTATATGTTGTTGATTTGAATTCATTATCGAAGAAAAATGTTTCTTGTTTAAATTTGTTTCATAAGGAATCCTAGTTATGGAACATAATATTAGGATATTGAAATGTGCACTCACTTAAGAAACTAACTAGGAAAGGTTTAGTTAGAGACATACCTAAATTGAAATACACACAAAACAAAGTTTTTAATCCTTTCCAAAAAGGAAAACAACATAATGTTTCTTTCAAACCAATTAAAGATGTTTCTACTTCTCAACCACTTGATTTGGTTATAATGGATTTGTTGAGACCATCTAGAGTTTCATGTTTAAATGGGAACAACTATTTTTACATTCTTGTAGATAATTTCTATAGATATACATTGGTATAATTTATAGCTAACAAAAGTGAATCATGTTCTTAATTCATTAAATATTCCAAGTCTGTAGAAAATCATAGTGGACTTTGAATTAAGACCTTGAGAAGTGATCATGACCGTGATTTTGGAAATTAGGAGTTTGAAACTTTTTTGGTCACAAAATAGCTATAATTACAATTTTTCTACTCCTAGAACACCTCAACAAAATGGAGTTCTAGAAATAATAAATAGGACACTTCATGAGATTTCTTGGACAATGTTAAATGAGTATAATCTGCTTATCTATTTTTTGGCTAAATCTATTAATACGGCTTGTTAAATAATCAATAATGTCTTAATTAGACATGTTCTTAATAAAACCCTTATGAGATATGGAATAATAGGAATCCCAAGGTTAATTAATTCAACGTTATTGGTTGGAAAGTATTTATTCTTAACACTAAGGATAATATTGAAAACTTTTCATCTAAAAGTGATGATGAAATTTTCCTATGTTACTCAATATGTAGTAAATCATTTTTAGTATTCAATTAGAGAATCAAATGTGAGAAAAATAAGTACATGTAAAATTTGATGATTCTGATCCACATGAACTAAAAACCTCAATTAGACATCTTATGGAAGATATGTAAATTCTATACCATAATGATAAAGACATTGATCCCTTTCTGAAAACAACCAGTTTTGGAAACTTTCCAGAATCTGAGCATGGTGAATAAGAACCTATTGACAACCATGAGGAGTCTAGTTCCACTCTTTCTAGAGGTATTTTAACTCTCAGGAATCATCTTTTAGATGCTTTTATAGGCAATTTAAATAGAGGAACACAAACTAGAGGTTCCCCGAGAAACCATGTTGAACATCAATATTTTCTTTCATAGCATGAACCCAAAATAATTAATGATACTATCAATGATGAATTATGGGTGATAGCTATGCAAGAAGAATTAAATTAGTTTGAAATAAACAAGGTTCGAGAATTAGTAGAATGACCTAAAGAAACATTGACCATAGGCAATAAATGGGTGTTTAGAAATAAAGTTGATGAATATGGTAATATAGTTTTAAACAAGGATTGACTAGTTTCACAAGGATATATTTAGGAAGAAGCAATAGAATATGATGGAACTATTCCACTTATAGCCAGAATAGAATCTATTAGGATACTATATGCTTATGCATCTTATTTTAATTTAAAACATTATCAAATGGATATAAAAATTGAATTTTTCAATAGGTACATAGTTGAGGATTATTTTTTGAACAACCCCTAGGTTTTACCAATCTTGATTTTTCAAATCATGTCTTTAAACATTCTAAAGCTCTATATGGTCTAAAAAAATCTCCAAGAGCTTGGTATGACATTCTTATTTCTTTTCTTATTTTAAAAGTTTTTACTAGAGGAATATCTGATCCTACTCTTTTTTAAAAGAATTTCCAAACAAGTAATAATGGTACAAATTTATTTATATGAAATTATTTATAGATATTATAAAAATTCATTATGTACTGATTTCGTAAAAATGATGCAAGATGAATTTGAAATTAGTTTAATGGGGGAACATAAAAATTTCCTTGGACTTCAAATTTTTCAAAAAAAAATGGTATTATTTTAAATCAAAGTAGGTATACTAAGTATATTTTGAAACATTTATTGTTGGATGACAATAAAGGCAATGATACACCTATCAGTACCACTTGTAAATTGGATACTGAGGAAACTATTAAATTAGTAAATCAAACCAATTACAGAGGTATGATTGGGATTCTATTCTATCTTACTGCTAGCAGACCTAATATTATTTTCAGTGTCTGCATGTGGGCTCGTTTTCAAGAAAATATAAAATAGTCTCATTTAACTGCTATTAAATGGATTTTTAAATATCTCAAGTATACTAAAAACATAGGACAAATTTATCCAAGAGGAAAATAATTTGATTTAATAAATTATTCAAATGTTGACTTTGTTGGTTGCAAGTTAGATAAAAGGATCACCTCTCAAACATGTCACATTTTGGGAAAGTCATTAGTATCTTGGTGTAGTAAGAAACAAAATTCTATTTAATTATCTACTACTGAAGCTGAATATATATCTTTTGATAGTTTTTGGGCTCAAATGTTGTATATGAAACACACTTTACTAGACTTTGGTTGTAAATTAAATAATGTCTCTATAAAATTGGATAATAAAAGTGCTATTAACATCTCTAAAAATCCAGTGTATCATGCTAGGAAAAAGCACATTGATGTGAGACATCACTTCTTGAGAGATCATTATCAAAGAGGCGATATCAATCTTGAATTCATTGGCACTGAACCCAAATTGGATGATATATTCACAAATCCTTTGAGTTTTTAGAGGTAAAATTACATCAAACCTGAGTTAGGTATGATAAATTTTTGTGTTTGGACCTCACCTTAAGAAACAACACCAATGGACCACACTATTAGGAACCTCACCATTGGCCTCACCATTAGTAACCTCGCCATTGGACTTGACTTTTAGGAACCTCATCGTTAGGAACCTCAACGTTAGACCTCATTGTTACAAACCTCATTTTTGTACCTCACCATTAGGAACCAAACTGGTGGACCTCACTCTTGGGCCTCACTATTAGGAATCTCACCATTGGACCTCACCATTAAGAACCTCACCATTGGGACCTCACCATTGGAACCTTACCAATAGTCAACGTTTCTAGGACTTAATGTTTTTATATCATAATATGAAACATTTTTAGTATGACATATTTCTTTTACATGATTTATTTTTTGATCCCTAAATGATAAAAATAAAGAACACACCACAATTCGATCCATTTCAATCCTCTCCCTAACCTTTTACTTTATAACCTTAGATCCGTACCTTCTGCTGAAACCATTGAACCACTCTAGATTAAAATGAAAATATTGAAGAGACTGATGGTCAGTGATGGAGGTTATATGCCGAGTCCTAATAGACCATGAGTTGGGTCTAGTAGTGAATTCTAGGTAGTGTCAATGCGGATTAACCCAAACTTATCGAAGAGGGAAATCATGGTTGAAAAGTAACTAAGCTTAGAATGGCTGGTGTTGAGTAGGTCTCTAATGCTGAAGGAAATCGAAGATTAGGGCTGGGTTGAGTGCTTTACAAATAACAATGGAACCTATTTTCTAAAGCTAGTGAAGGAATTCTATGAATCTCTGAGATTCAAGCACTCTAAAAATGAAAACTGAATGTCTTCAAAGATAAATGGAGTAAGTCTGTGATTCTCCTCTATTAAATGGGCTGAGTGTTTGAGAGTACCACATGAAGGGATTTTTGATTACTACTCATGATTGGTACCTCCCACTAGTGAGTTATTCTTTTACAAAGAATCCCTGGCTGATCTAACCGGGAATGAGATACCTAGGAAAGTAATTGCTGCTGAAATTAATGGAGAATAAAAGTTATTGTATACGTTTGATCAACATGTCTTGAGTCACAGTAGATGGGACTTTACTCCCTTGAAGTATCAGGATATATTTCTTTTATATCTGTTGAAACATGGATAGAAGATAAATTTGTGTAGGTTGTTGATGATTCAAATAAAGGATACGACAAACCCCAGTTCCATGTCCAATGCTTTGTTTCACGCCAGATTGATATCATTGATTTTAAATGTGAAAGGATTTTTTGGAAATTATGAGGAAACCATTATTATAAGGGACAACTTCAGAATTACTAAGATGATTTGTAAGTTGATGAAGATAAATTGGATCACTTGGAAAAGAAAATGTGTGAATGATGAGTCTATGTTGTATGAGGAATTCAACCCTTTTACTCATCCTACTATGCATAAGAATAAGAGAGACCCTAGTCTAAAGCCCAATGAATTAGAGCCAGTATACTCAAATGAATAAGAGGAAGCTACTGTTATGTAAGAAAGAGATTATTGTATTATAGATGACAGGAGTGATCCCGACCTTCCCTCAAATCCTATTTCCAATATTTTATCCTTTGATGAGACTAGACCACAAAATAGTTTACCTAGAAGGGAGATTGTCCTAAGGGGCAGTGAAGATGAGGAAACCAGTGAAGTATAAGGATATCAAAATGTCTTAAGAGTCATTAGAAAGATATTATAGGAGGAAGATGAAATAAAATCTAGTCATGTTGATTTTGAGACATCTACTAATGAAAGTGAATATGAACGTATAAGTCTTAGTCATCTAATAGGTTTTATAGAAATGTTATAAAGTATAGATAATGAGGTTGCTAATTTTGCTGAAGATGTAATTTCATTGGTAGTAGTTGATGATTCTGTAGAGGAAGTGAGAGTGGACTCTCCTGTTGATTAAACTGATCAAGGAGGTATGGAAGAGATGAATGTGGTTGGTTAGAGGAATTATCCATGTGAGGGGGAGGAACCTGTATCCAGAGGTTTAGTTTTTGTTGCTCATGGGATATAAGTTATGTTAGAGGACCTTGGATTTGTGGTCTTGGGCTTGGACTATGGAGACTATAAAGATGAACAACCTATTAGATGCCCTCCAATTCCTACTGTTTCAGAAACCCACATTATGCAGCCATTAGTTCTCTTACATTGAGACTATGAAAATAATTTATTTAGAATCCTTGAAATCATATTTGAAGAGTTATTTTGATGAGAAATCTGTTGAGATAGAAAGATCAATGGCCCTAAATCAAGATGTTGTATAATCTTCCTTATAGCGAGTTATTTTCACCTCTCACTCAAATTTTCTACATGAAGTGAAGGTTTGATAGAATCAGATTAGAATATTGGCCGAGTATATGGAAACTATGAAGCAATCAATTTCTTGTTTAGATTCTTATATGGATTCAAGGGTTCAAGTGGACATTGATATTAGATATGTTAAAAATGTTGTTCCAATGATGGTCACTATGTTTGAGGGCTTTAATAAGTCTACGAAGACACATATGAGTGGATAGAATGATGATTTGAAGAGGCTGATCAGTGGGATGACCGAGTCTATTAATGAGATAGTGTATATTACTATGGATCCCCTGTATGCATCTACTTCATCTTCATCTACTTTTTCTCTTGATCTAAAAGCTTTCAGGTCGGTTGTTAGAGGAGAAGTGGAGTAGTTCTCTAGTGCTATTACCTCAGACCCTCAGTCTATTACTCAGATCATTTACACTACCAGAGAAATTCATATTCTTATGGGAGAATATATATGGAAATCTTCCCATGATCAGAATCCCATCAAAGATAAAGTAGATTTCTACTACAAAAGGGAGTACATTAAGCATAAGATGGATGGTCACTTCAAGCCACTATTGGGAAACATGAGGACCCCACCTATTACTCTTGCATTAAATGATCATGTTAGTTGAACTAGAGAGTTTAATCCCACAATACAAATGTTCATGGAGAATAAGGATGATTTTATATCAGCTATGGAAAGAGGAGGAAACATTATTATGGATTTCAGAAATATTCTTTTACCCTTCCTCCATGTGGAATGCACTCCTATTGTTGTTCCTCAGGCTTTACCTCCTTCCTCAACTACCTCAGGATCTAACAGTGTTGGACCATTGATGACTCCATCCTAGGCCATCATAAGCATGACCCCTATGATTTCTCATAGATCTACTCACCATAGGTCTACTAATGCCTCTGTAGTAGCTCATACTACACCACTGACTGCCATACCTAGCCCTATCCCTCCATCTTCATAACCTAACTCCTCGTCTTCTAAAGACAAATATACCTTGGACATATCTAATGTGGATTGATTGTAGGATGTCTTAGTTGATATGGAACATTTGTACACTTTTTTATCTTGTATTCATTCTTTAATAACACAATCCTCTTTTATCATATCTTTTTATCTTACATTCTTTTTGTTAATCACAAATGGGGTGAAGTTTTAAGTTCCCCAAAGGGGGATAAGTCTTTAATATGACTATAATATTTCCATATATATACTATATATATTTTTCATAATCAAAATGGTTCAATTTTAATTATTCACACCACTGAAGATATTATAAAATGTGTTTAACCCTCATTCAATAATAGTTAAATATACATTTTAAATGATGGAATTTGTGATTTTCAAAAGGGGGATATTGTAGGACTAACCTATTTTAATAATCCAAAATCATGTACACTTATGTGATAACCAGGTTTCAATTATATGAAAATCATTTCAAATTATTATTCTTAGTTTTTATCATGTGAAAACCAGGTATCTTCAATCTCACTACTCTCTTTCTTAAGCACACTGATGCAAAATATCTCTAAGTATGAAAGGTCACCGATAAAAAGGTCATCAATGGAGTTCACCGATGAAGGTCACCGATAGAAGGTCACTGATATAATTTTCACTGATGATGGTCACCGATGAAGGTCACTAATGAAGATACCTAATGAAGGTCACTGATAGAAGGTCACCGATAGAAAGTTAACCGATGAAGGTCACTGATGAAGGTCGCCGATGAAGGTCACCGATGACGGTCACCGGTAGAAGGTTACCGATAGAAAGGTCACCAATGAAGGTCCCTGATGAAAGTTCACACTAATAAATGGTCACAGATGAAGGTCACCGATGAAGGTCACCAATAGAAAGGACACCGATGACGGTCACCAATAAAAGGTTACCGATAGAAAGGTCACCGATGAAGGTCTCCAATGGAAGGCTACCAATGAAGGCTACCATTCACTGTATATTAATGCTCATACTTCTAATCCATACATTGTCAAATTCTTAAGATTATTATAATGGTCATTTTTGGTAAATTTAATGCTTCTGAAATTAATTAATACTGAATTTAGACATATCCAGAGACTGTATCTTGGGAGAGTATGTGGAATCAGGAGGACCACATGTGGTTTAATTATTCCTATAATCGGACCTCAAATATAAAATATAAGATCAAAAAAGAAAATAAGTAGTTGCAGAGAGAAATTGTGAATGGTGGAATGACAAATGAATGCATAAGAGTGCTTACTCAAAATATCAAAGAGAACAAGGAAGAACAATCAAGATATTACACTGTGAACCCAAGAGTCTCAAGAAGATCATTCGGGGAGAAAAAAATCAAGGCTTAATTATACGCTTCGTCGAATATCTGTAAATATTATAAGAATAACACTCAGTTCCTAAAATTTATAAACCAGTGTTGCGACACTCTATTTTGAGGACAACTTCCAAAGAAAGACTCAAATTACTATTTCTTCACTGCAAGGAGTCAAGTGTTGAATTTCAAACACATAGAGCATTTTAATATCAATCTAATAATATTATCTCTATTATATTTTTTATTTTACATTTTTGAGACATGTGTGTGTTTTTCTGTTACACACACGGTCTCCTATTCTTGAACTAAAGGATACTGAAAATAGTCACATAAAACACATATTATTTTGTTTTCCACGAAGAATAGTGAAAGAGACCCTGTGTGGTCTATATTGATTGTTTTTTCCATAATGAACTGTGGTAGAGGATATGAGCCTTGGACAGTTTGTAAAAACTATTGTAAATCCCGATACAGGCTGTGTATTAAGTTTATCAATGATATAAACTACTTGGTGGTAGGTGATCACCAATTTCATATGATTAAGTCTTATCTTGAGTCTGAACCTCTTGTTTAACTCTACTATATACTATATTATTTAATACTCTTTTTTATTTATTTTATGCTGCTCACTATTTCAAAAATAGGACGTTTTTTTCCTTGAATTTGATAGTTAGTTCTATTTAGTGTGCGCATGTGTTCAATTTAGTAAACTTGTTTCAAAAGATGAATAAGTGTGATACACTAATTCAATTGAGGACTAATCACCCTTTGAGAAACCTACTTACCCACATAACATTTATAGCTCTACTGCCTTAATTAACAAAGCCGTTTCAAAATTGGGGGATCTTTATAATTATTTTTTTAACAAAACTTTTATGGTGGAGCTTAATTCACCCCCCTCTGGAGATTCCACACCAACCAAAAAACACATTCATATTGTTTTGATACATTAGAAAAATGTTCCATGAGTCATTTGGGATGGTTTGGAATTACCGTTATATCAATCTGACACATGATACGACTGGTATGACTCCAAGTGTATATATTTATTTAAAATTTACATCAATTTTAGTAAAAGGAACATACAGCCTACTGAAATCTGAGAAACAATATTCATATTGTTATGATATAGTATAAAAATGATTCATGAATCATATTTAATGTATAGAAATAACTTACACCTCATCCCAATCCATAGAGTGAATGATATGACTCAAAGTTCTGATTATCAGTTTAAAATTGACATTTTAGTTCAAAATATGTTCCAATCACTAGAACCCATGAAAATGAACTCATATTTTCAAAATAATTCAGTAATGAAATTCAGAAGTCATTTATGACATGTAAAAGGAGTTTCATCTCAAAGAAACACATGATTTGACCAGTACGACATAATGTGTCTGTATAATGTTTGAAATTACATTTCAGTAAAAAAACTGTCATTTTGAATAAAAAGTAAACACATTCAGATTGATTTGATACTTTGGGATAATGATCCATAAGTAATTTGTGATGTATAAAAAACAACTAAACCTTAACCAATGTAAGGAGTGACTGGTATAAGTACAATTTTTTTATTTAAAATTGACATTAATTTAATTAAAAAAATTTTCATACTCAAAACCAAGAATACACCATCAAATTATTTTTATACTTTAGGACAGTGATCCATACCTCATTATTTTGAGGTGTTGGAATCAATCATTCCTCAATACAATGCATGGTGTGACCGATATAACTCCAAGAGTGTCTTTTTATTTAAATTTTACATTTTTAAATTCATTATTTAATATCATTGTTTGATTTATTTATTTATAATATTATTAACATAAGTTTTTTCTTTCTTATATAGGTGGATTTTCTCTCGGTTTGAGGTGATTTTTTCAGCAACAAATACAGTGGTAGAACCTTTTTGAGAGAGTATCACGGGTTCCAAAGATTTTGGAACATTAATATTTATAAATTGTTTTGGATAGTGATTGTAAATGTAATATTACAATATATATATATATTTTGAAATGTATATAGTAGTGTTTGTTTGTATTCATGATGTAAAATTTGTTTCAATTAAATTATATGTTTTTTGTACATGGTGGAAAGTTAGAGTATGGGGTTTCTGTTTTGTACTAATATTCAATCAAGACAATAAAAATGGTGGAGCCTTTAACCATGCAATTTATAGTATTGATAATTGGGACACCCCTTAAACAATGTTTAGGTTGAAAATATATTTTTTCAATGTCAATGTCATTTTAGTGTGACGTTAAAGGGAATATCATTAGTAGTGATATAAATATAGGAATGGTCCCATGAAATCCAACACATAAACATTAAGAAATATAACCTCAAGAATTTATTTGTGAGGTATTTGTAGTATCCTACAAACATTTCATAAAATTTGGTATATATAACATCCTAAAAGAATTTACCAGCTCCCATAAAAAGTGGTTTTCATGAAAATTCATATTTTTCAACATCATATTCTTTCTTCCACTCTGATTATTTCCTCCATATTATTTTAAGTGAAAACTATACAGAATATAAACTGTTACTTCTTTAGATAACAATCTTTTGAAAATTACATCATTTTTTATCTTAAAAATTATTGAATAATCATAATATTAATGTGTGTAATTGAAAATAAACTTCTATTTTTTTACTATAGGAAAGATTATTAAGAATAAAATCATCATCAGTTTAATAAAAAATAATTAATGTTGTTTTATTTTGTGTTATATAAAAGTTTACCTCATCTATAGAAGTATAAGTATCTTCATAGAGTCGCTTTTTAAGGATATAAGACTATATTATTATATTATGTATTTTGAACACCAATTTTGTCTCCATTTTGAATGGAAATTTTTTTTCTATAAAACTATCCATCAAAATATCCTAGGATTAGAACATTTTTATCTAAATTATAATTCAATGTAGCTTGGTTTTTTGAATATAATTAAATTTGAACCTATCGAATATTACCTAAATGTTAAAAATTTAAAAATTAAATCAAGAAATTATGTCTCAGTAGTGGTGTAATTGTTTTAATCATATTTTTTATATTTACATCATAGTTAACAACGTACACATTTTTATATTTTTATTTTCCAAAAAACAACTATTTAAGTCACATCACTAACATCACAAGTCACATAAATTATAAATTTTTTATAAGGTTTTTTGATCAAATGTGTAATTCTTTTTATAAAATTAATATAATTGAAACACTACTCATTAATGTTAAAATAAGTTTCATTAAAATAAAAATGGCATATATGATTTTTTATTTTTAAATAACACATAACAAAAAAATTAATAAAACCATCATTAAAAATTAAATGTCTTATAAATTTGAAAATGTGAGGTTGTAGAGATTTTGAAATATTCTTTTTTATAGCATCAACAATTACTAGGCATGTCATATAGAGTTTTGTATTAAAGAATAATTCATTCCACCAGTATTAATTACTTTTTTGTTATTTTAAAACATTATTTTTTACCTGGAATCTTTGTAAAATATGCTTCAATTTATCTAATTATCTAAAATGTGTGTTGTATCATCCATGTAAAATAAAGTGTGCTATCAATAATGAAAAATTCATCAATAAATATCTAAAATATTATATAAACCATGTCAATGAATATAATCATTATATATATTTTATAGGTGGTTTAATCTTTACAAAATCCAAATAGAATTTTCGTATACATAATTTTCATAGATGGGTATGTAAATATAGATACATCATAGTTTCTAGGATCTATAGTAATATTATTATAACCAAAATAACCCTTAGGTAAATAATTAAATTGATATCTTGTTGGATATTACAATATTTGATCTATAAATGTATTTTAAAATGATTCATCATAATAATATAGTTTATATTTCTATAGTAAATTTAAAAAATCCATTGGGTTATAATTATTTATTGAATAAGCTCATCATTTTTAAGTTGTAGTTATTAACACACATTAATTTTTAATAACTACCTATACATGATTAATTAAATTACAATCTAATATGGGTCAGATAATTCATGCATAAAACTATTTTTTTTATTCATCAATAATTACTTAATTAATGTTTTTTTAATATTTAATTATCATTAATTATTTGTTTTTCTCTGGTTCCATATGAATTTAATTTATATTTAATGAAGGATCGATCACTTTTAATCTAGTAATGGTCATAGAAATATTTATCCTAAACTCTCTCAAAACACCCACTTGTGTCAATTTTTATCTCTTTTTTATGTTCAACCTAATATATAACCTGTAATTTTTAGTCATATAAATGTTGATCGAACAATATTTTAATTTATTATTAGGACCAAAAATACAATCTTTTTTATTACTAATAAATTTACATTGAGTGGATTTATGGATTATATTGTAGTTGAATAAATTATTTTTTCTAGAATTATGCAAGTCTTTTATTTATTAATGATAATTATTTGGGATAAATAATTTTTTTTAATGTTTTCTAGTTTTTAACAATATCTAAAATTATACTTTAGAAAGTATAGTTGAATCCTATCATTGGTGTCTAACCAATTTCCTTCGAATCCCATGTTTGATTTGACAATTATGTTTTAGAAACTAACTTTTATTAATGAACCTAATGGTTGGGTACCTAATGTTCAATATTTAATTAAATTATGTAACACAAATTTAATAATATACATCACAATAATAACTAGATATTGTTATTATACTCCATGTTATGACAATTTATGTTTGGAATGAACATAATTTGGAAACCAAACATTTGGAATCAACCTCACAAAAAATGATCTCCACATCGATCCATTCTTAATTGGGATTTAAAATTTGAATTATGCTAATATTTCTTCTAATTATTTAACCAGAGTAAAATTCATGATAAAATGATTCAAATACTCTTTAAAAATATATTTAAAAATAAAATGATTTTTTTTCTTATTTTTCTAGGATGTTCTGAATTTTCATAAATGTTGAAATTAATATATCATATAAATTGTGAAATTAAAATTTTTTATATATTTTTTTAATTTTTAAAATCAATTTGAACTTAATTAATTTTGACCTCTTATTTATTCTTAATGTATACATTTGAAAAATCTAATGGTCCAATAATTTAATGATCTAATTCTCTTAAGGTATATGATATGAATACCTTTCTCAAATAAATACATTAGTCCTATCAAAGAAAACATTCTACCATATATAATGAAAATTACAATGATTTATTGCCATTATGATATAGTTTGATAATGATTTTCAACACTACATTTCAGGGAGATTTATGGTTTATTAATCTTCCATTGTTTCTTCATTATGCTGCTACTAATAAAAAATAATTTTATTATTACATTATCTAAATATTATATATAGATAATTGGAATTCATTCATAAATACTATACATTAAATACATACACATATTTTCCTAAATATCTCATTATATGGTAATGGTAATTTCAATATTTGAATTCTTTTATAGAGATTTTATATAGAAAAATCCAATATCTTCATTACTTTTGAACACTAATGAGTAGAGTGTATTAAGGAATTTTGTAACTAATATATTAAGGATTTATAAATGATGTTGTAACATGTAATATTTTTTTCACCAAAGAATTGAGATTTCTTGTATAAGTATTTAATAGTATTACTCATCAAGATCATGAATAGGGTTCTGATGGAGTAGACCTAGGTGATTTTTGTTTCCTTAAAAACTATAAAAATTATTTTTTCATTTATATTTTATTTTCGCATGTATATTCTTTTTAAGGAAAAGTGGTAATATTTATATTTTAAGATCAATAGGTATTTGTTTTAAAATTTCACATGATTATTAAAGGGGTAAAATTAACCCCCACTCTTATGACTTTATCTTCATTCCAAGACTAAAATTCTTATCAGAGTATTTCCTTATTTATGATTTATTTTATCTCTTACAGGATTGAGTTATAGGACGATATAATGATTTATTTCAATTAATGGTATTAAATAATGAATGATTATAATTAGGGATCCATATTTTAATTATTATAATTATGGATTATAGAAATAAATAGTACTTATATTCATAAAAAATCATTGTTTTTAAGTTTATCTAAAAGATTTAATGCCATATGATATCCCGAAGAACGAACCAAAAAAAATAAAATAAAATATATGTATATGAAAATTATTGTAATTTGAGTCCCATGAATGCTATTATATATGGAACTATACTAAATTAGTTCAATTATGTATCTTAATGTGGGACTAGTTTTTAAATGTGGAAACAATTATTGGTTCTTATAAAGTAACTGATAACATAAGACAATTGAGATTAAATATTAAAAAATTTATGTTTCATAATTTTGAAATTTATGGTGGTGAAAGAATAACTTGGATGAATATATCATAGAATGAGATAGTTAATAGTGGTTCATCTCTTAAAATACATATCCCTAAAGTAGATAAATATTTTAATGTTCTTGGACAATATCCAGCAATATGTAGTGAAGTTTCATCTATTATTTTATAGTCTACATACATTAGGGCTTTTTAGTTAATGAAAATTAATGGTAATATAATGATATATAAATATGAGATTCAAGAAAATTATGAGTATTATAAAATGATCAAGAATAAAAATATTAATATCAATGTTTATATTCCTTAATAAGAAAGTAATTCAAAAGAAGATGTTACATTATCTTATGGGGAGTCAATCAGTTCAAATTTAGGTGAGGAATTTTACCCATTGGATAGAATATTATTGAAGTTATATAAACAGAAGAAATGTTTTATGAAACCACTCAATGACTATAAAAAATTATCTTTCTAACTTAAGGACATCGAATATTTTGAATGAAAAGACCTTTCACATATCAAACATAAGTTTACTCAGCTTATGGAGAGAAAGAAATTTGAAATTATTGAAACATAATTTAAATGGAATATGATTAAAAATGAAAAGGAAAGAAGGACATGAATGCTATATTTACTTTATATAATGATTCAATAAATTATTTAAATTATAAATCCCAACCATAAAAAACAAATAAAAAATTAAACTTGTGCTTTATGGATAAGGAGTAAAAGTTACAATACTACAAATATTAGGTTTCTAATTCAGAATCTAAAAACTTTTTAAATGATAAATTTGTTGAACATTGATTTAATATAGAATAGATATTTTAAACCATAATTAAAAAGTAGAAATCTATAAAAACATTTAAAATTTTGTCCAAAATGAAAAAGAAACAATGCTAATGCATCTTTTAGAGTGGAGAAAATCCGCTTCAAGCTGTATTAGGGATGATTTTAGAATTAGTTATTAAATTACTAATGTATAATCCTTAAAACCTTATATTAGTATTTTTTACCATGAGTGATGAGTATTTAAATAAGATACATAAGATTAAAACACTTAAGCTGTAACATATTTACATTTAACTATTGTTGAGAATCCTAAACTCTATGGTATTTCTTTTCAAATATTATGGAAACCCATCATATTTAAAGAAAAATGTTTGTATTATTGAATTAAATTTCACTATGATAATTATTGAATCTTATGTAATCCAAAAATTAATATTATAAAAATTTTATTTCTAGAGAATTATATAATGTAAATTCTAGACTTTTTTATAAAATTAAACACATTAGGTTTCCCAAAATATTTTTTGCTGACACTTTAGGAACCAAAATCAATTTCAAACAAAAAAATATTTTTTAAATATTTTTATAGGTTAAATTCCTTAGGCATACAAAATATACATATTATATGGGAAATGGATGTTTAATAAATATTAGTGATTAATTATATAATTTTCATAAACTATCTGATGTTAATAGAGGGTTGTTTACCATTAGTGATAAAGCTTAGGGGAATATATTTTTATTTTGGTCTATTGGAGATCCAAATCCTATTCTAATAAAAAATGTTCACAATGTTCAATGAATTAATAAAAATTTTCAATTAATTTCTCAGTATCGTGATTATGGTGTATCTATTGATTTCTCAACTGATTCAAGCTATATTTTTAAGAATAAACTAATTATATTTACATAACAAAGAATAAAAAATTCTTATACATTTATCCATTGAGTGTTTAATATAAAAATGTGGAATATTTAAATTATTATGTATGTGAATACTATATATTACATATAATGATTGGATATTATAATATATTTTCCATAAAAAAATTCTCTATGTAGATGTTAGTTCTTTATATCGTTTGTCACATTCTTGATAAGAAAAGGCTTTGTGATGTATGGGAATTAGGCATGAAGAATAATTAATCTTTCAAATCAATAAAAAATGTTTCTATATCAAATCATTTTTTGACTTATCCATATATATATTTTTATTACATTAATAATAGTAATCTTGGATGTAAGATTACGTTTCAATATTTCCTTTGGTCTACCATTTGATATTTATAACTAAATATTTTACTATTTTTATGGATTTTTGTATACTGGATCATAATGAAAAATATAACAAAAATAATTTCACAAAGAAGTGACCTTGGAGAATAATTTTTGAATTGGTTATATAATTAATTTTTCTCAAAAATGGGAATTAAGCATAATATATTACTCTCCAAGGATACCTAAAAAATTGATTTTTTTTGAATAAGAAATAGTTGTATTCAAAAAATATCTATACCAATATTAAATTAGTATATTTTACCTTATTATTTTGAGACAGAGACTATTAATAATTCATATAATAATATGAATAAATGTTTAATTATATATCTACTAAAAATAAACATTATTATTTAGAGAATAATAAAAAACTAATGCTGGGTAATTCAATGTTTTTGGATATATGATATATAACATGAATTCTAATGAAAATCTTGGAATGATATATCTAAAATTTGATAAAGGAATCTTTCAGGGGTATTCTACTACTTCTAAAGAATATATAAAGTTTAATAAATAGCCAAAGTATATTGACGAATCAGTTGAGATGTTGTTTTATAAAATATTACCCCTTTGATACTAACATAACTCAAAAAGATGATGTTATTGATTATTTAAATGACATGATAATTAATTATTATAATATAAATTTGAAATTAAATTATGGAATGATCATGATCAGTCTAGTTCTAATGAGAATCAAACTTAGGATGTCGATATATTTTTTACCAATATAATCAAAAACTATGTAGAACTATCCTTTACAGACTATTATAGGTGACCAAAAATAAGGATATAAGATTGGTGGACTGATGGAATCTTATTTGATTTATCTTCTATTCTAACCCATTTTGAACCTATGTTTTTAAATGAATCCATGTATGATGAGAGTTTATTAATGGAAATACAAATGGTGCCAAATTAATTTTTGAGAAAATAATTTTTTGAATTAGTTGATAGGCCCCCATTCCATCTTGTAACATGAACTAAAAAGGTATTTAAAAAATAATCAATATGGTAAAGCTACAATTACTCGGAATATATATAAGCTAGTTGGTAAGGGTAATAATTAGAAGAAATTAGAATATTATGATGAGATATTTTCCCCTATTTCTAGAATTCAATCCATTATATTTTTTTAGTCAATTCATTTTGCATGAATTTTAAATTATGCAATATGAATATTAAAACTACATTTATAAATAGTTTTTAATATAGAAACTTTATTTTCAACAACCCCCAGGTTTTCAAAATACCCATTTATGGAATTCTATTTTTAAACATACTAATTCTATTTATAGTATTGTATAGGAACTAAAGGACTTATAAAAATGTTTGAGCTCATTTGTTTTAGAAAATTATTTTTCAAAGGATTGGACGATCATACTATTTGTATGATTGATTATTCTTATAATATTTTATAAATATATATTTATGTAGATGATGTTATTTTTTCCCCTTCTAATAATTTTTTTACGACTTTTCAATGATTATACCAAAGGACTTTGAATTGAGTATGATGGGAGAATTAAATTTCATTCTTGGATTTCAAATCATTAAAGAAGATTTAGATTTTTTTTGAATCAATATAAATCTATCATATATTTTTTTAAAATGAATGGTCATGAAAAAACTCTTTCTTATATATCTTCTCTGTGTAATAAATATAAAATATGATTTAGAGGAAGCCAATGAACCAGTTGAAAACACGTTATATTGACGTGTGATTATTAATTTTCTATGTATTTCTTCTAGTAGACCATATATAATGTCCTCTATTTTCTTATGTTAATTTTGTTAGGTAAATTATTATGTATATTATTTCAAAAAATTTAAAATGATTTTGAGATATTTAAAGGGAACTATTTCTTTAGAAGTTTTATATCTATAACATATATTTTTGAATTAATTTCAAATTCTGATACAACTTTTGGAGGATATAGATTAGCTGGAAAGAGTACCACAAGTTCATTAAACTTATTAAGAAATTATCTAGTTTCATGGTAATGTAAAAGAATAATATTCTATTATGTTAACAACTATTGGGGTAGAATATATATATGTTGGATGTTATTATGAATATGTTTTGTGGATGAAACAAAAGATTTTACTCTTTGGACTTAATTTTGAACATGTTTCTACATTATGTAACAATATTACTTCTATAGAAATTTATTAAAATCCAATAATTAATTCTAGAACTATGAATATATATATTCAAAATCATTTGTATATAGATTATGTAAATATGTGGTATTTTTTAGAAATTTTTAATATGGAAAATCATCTCAGTGATTTTTTTGATAAAACAATTTCCACTTTTAGGTATGATTTTATTAATCGGGATTTGGGTTTGTAAAATTTTAAATTAAAATTTTATATGTTTTTATAATATTTTCTTATTTAATATTTTGTTTTAATTTATTTTCATTTAAATTATTTATTTATGTTTTATAAATATTTATTTATATTTTTTATTCTTTGGTATTTAATTTGTTTCATTTAACTTTTATTGAAATTTTTTTTCTATCTATTCATATTTTAAATCCAAAACTGTTGCACTTACATTTTTGACACATGAAACTCAACCATCACCTAAAACTATCAATATTATTTTCTTTGTCTCTCTCCATACCACTATTGAACACTCATATCCTAGATCTCTCAATATTTCAATGTGTCATTTGATGGAGTTATAAATCATAAAACCATATACATTATATTAATTTTATATATTTTATGGATGAATAGAACTAATGAAGTTATTTTACATAGTGAAAAAAAGAGTATAATGTTTCGATCGGCTTATGCTGCCCGGAAAAATTCCCAATTTTGAATGTATTTATAAAAACAAACCTAATATTGAATAAAATATAGTGTTTTTAAGGGTTTTTTGTTTATATATAGAATAAAATATTAATATTTCTTTGAAATGGAGGTTTAGGAGTTTTTCAAAAATAAAAAATCTATTTTAGAGACCATGAATATATCATATCTTCAATGATGAATATTATAAAGTTTTATATTTTAGTTGTAGATATGGATCATATCTTCCAGTTCCCCCACAATGGTAATATCAATTTCAGATTGAGGTCAATTGGTAATGGAGTTCTTAAATTTAAATAAATGCTATATTTACTCATTGGAATAGCTTAGGGCTGGACAATATTGACGAATACATTTAAGATGATCAAAATATCTATGTCATGTTTATTAAAACTAAAGTTGTACCATGGATTACTGAATTAGATAACATCCATTTTTTAATTATATACACATCTTTTATTATGTTATGTGTCATTAATATGAATTTGTGTTGGAACATATTGAGGTATATGAGTTTTTTAACTATAATGACAAAAGGATAAACTTTTATCCATGTGGAATAATGGTGTCCCTTGTTCTCTACAATATATGTTTAATTTATGTTAATAGGATTCGGTTAATATATCACTATTTAAACATTATATCATCAATAAATCTGAGTATATTAGGATTCATCTTGAGTGTTTCAAATATTATGTTTATGTTTATAGGATTATAAGTAGAGTAACCTTCTAGTGTTCATGAAGAGTGGGAGCATTATAGCCATAAATATTTTTGATGATCCAAATTTTCATCAAAAAAAGTTGTTGAATCAAGAGTTAATGATAATAATTATGGTCTATCTATATTTTTAATATAAACTGAAGTAGTAATGTTATGAGGCTCTATTATTAGTTGGGAGAATTTACCTATAAGTATAAGTAGAAAACATTGTTTTGATAATATTACTACAAGTGTTTGGGGAGTATTTTAGATTCCAATGGGGTATCAGGAACCCTATATTGAGTGATTAGCTGATGATTTGTTATGAAAAAGATCATATAGGGGAGATTAACCTTTACTTATTGATCATGTTTTTGACTTGGTTCAAGGTAAGTTTACCCAGTCAACTCCAATATTTAACGAAAGAATTTAACAAGATGTTAATATTGTGGAACACTATGTTGAAGCTACCACTCATTATATTGAGTTGGAATAACATAATAAGTTTATCCAGATGGATATATTTGTATTCTAGTTTCTTATTCGTTAGAATTTATTGATAATAAACCAGTTTCATTAGTCGAGTAGTCTTTGGAAAAGACTGAGGTAGATGTTGTTGAGAGCACAAAGGTAGTTGATGAGAATTTTTCCCTCTATGTTAAAGTATTGAATTTACAAACTCTTAATGCATCTTCATGCTCCATTTCATATTTTAAAGGAAGATATTACTTCATGAAAACATTATGATTATTTAAAAAGAGACTTTATAGATTAGTTTGAAGATATGAATGCATATTTTTTTCAAAATAATATTTTAGTGATATAATAATGTAATTTATGAATAAGATTATATATTTTTATCCTTCCCGCTAACATTAAGAGTGAGACTATACATTCATTGGAATGGGATTGAGAGTTATTTTATAAAGTCTAGAGATTCTATCTACTGATTTAAATTCCATTGATTAAAGAATTGATAATATTTAGCTTGATAATTTACTACGTCACATTTTTTGGATAATCAAGAAGTGTTGATTTCAGAATTAGATTATATAGAATTACATGTAAGAGATTTCTCAATTATCTTGGTAATATGTAGGAAAAGTATGTTGAATATTCTTATAATGTTAAAATCATCTTTGAAGTGAATATGGATGAGCGTATAAAATTTATTCAATATTATTGATATCTTATTAGACAATTGGATGTTACAGTAAACCATTATTTCAATGATTCTATAGTGGATCTTTAGTAAGATCACAATGATTTAGTTTTCATTAACTAATATTTATTGTTTAGAATAATTTTAACCTTAAAAAATTAATACCAATAACACTAATCCATAACCTTTTTCTTAATATATCATTCACTTTATAATCAAAAATCAATTATAAAATTTATGTTCTTTTATTATATGTTTTCATTTTTATGTTCAATATTAGATGTTATTTTATTTCTAAAACTGTCCATTTTAGAATACTCTTGACTTTGGATAATGAAAACATTAAATATAGTTTAGATAATTATGTACTATGTTTAATTAAATTTTATACATTCATTTTTTTCTCATAAAAGGGAGATATATTGGTAAAAGAACAAAATTTATAAAGATAGAATAGGAAAAAAATTATTAACAAACTAACATTAAAATATTATAACAATATAAACATAGATATTTTTCTAAAAAACGAAAACATTGATGTATTATTGTTTCCATGGGTTTTTTGATTACTATATAGTGAGAGATTCAATAGTATACATATACTAATCCAATTTGTTTCATTGACTTTGATACTCAAAAATTACCTCACCTGTTTTAATAATAAGTCTAATTTGAGTGGAAGATTGGTTTATATTATAGTTGAATAATTTTTTTTAATTTCATATAATTTAGGAAGAATATTATTTAGTAATGAAGATTATTATTGGTAGAATGAATATTTTTCATAGTATTTGGGTTGATAACATAGTCATGAATCAATTTTTAAAAATTTTATTTGACATATACTGTCGGTTTCCAACCCCAAATATGGAACCCTTGGATTGAGTTGAAAGTTTTGTTATGGAACATATCTTATGTTAAGAAACCTAACATTCATGTACCAAATTTTTGATATTTACCTAACATAAGAGACATCCCATTTTTAATATACATAAAATTAAGAACCTAAAATTGGAATTGTACTCCTTATATTGAAACACTATGTTTGGACATGAAAATATGTTGGAAACCATAATTTTGGGGACAACGTTATGAAAAATGACCCCAAGATGATCCAGCCATCTAAAAGATTTAAATTCAAAATTATTCTGAGATCTTTACTAATGATTTCATAGGATTATACCTCAAGGTAAATTTATTCAAAGGCCATTTCAGTCCCTAAAGCATCATATTTTCCCACACTAGCCTTTGGAGCTGAAAAACATTAATTGTAATGAGGTATAGTTATATCCTAATAGATGTATTGTAAGTGACCAATGCAACAAAAGATATTTCACGTCTTCCTAGGAATATTATAAGAACGTATTATTTGTCTACCCTAGCCACACTAATAAAAAGTCAGAGGAACATGTTTAGTAGTTACAAATGGTGTAGAGGAGGAACGTTACTGAGATCCACCACCACCACTCTTGTGATGATCATTCCACTAACACTTCCTCCTATTAATGCTACCAAATAAACCACTGGATGGATGAGAAGAGGTGGAATATTAAACATTTCCTTCCATATTCATCTCTTATGTAATTTCTATGTCTACTATCTCCGCACAATTATAAATATATAACATAAATACATACAATATAATAATGAGAATAAAATCTTACAGGTACTTTTAAGCCTTCAACCTGCAATTCTTCACTACATTTGGAGAAAAATGGACAAGATTAGAACACCTTTTGGTGTATATTGATACCAAATTCTGTCTATTCAGAAATGTGAGTAAATTCAGAAACTTTTCCAACATCAGGGAATCGGGAGAAAACTATTGGAAGAATATGGTTTTGAATCCCATCCAATCCAAGTCCATGTGTCAATCTTCCTGAACTATTGAATCCCACCATCACATACTAAAAACCTTGCGCCTGAATAATTTACACATTACCTTGATATTATCAAGTGTCTCAAATAACTAAAAAATTTGATCGATCTTATCCATCCAGTTCCTAAATTCTTAAGGTTCATTAATTCATTTAATGTTTGTTGGATTCTCCGAAAAGAATTCCCGTAATTTATCTATTTCTCCTCAAGCTCATGGATATACTTCAAAAACTACGTTATAAACTCATTGTATGTTCTAATAAACAACATGAATTTATCATATTATATCCTTGATGATATTCAGATCTATAGGAAGATTCCCTTGATGCACATCAGCTAAACCATCCAGATGAACTCATGGAAGATGTCATAGAGGTATACTACTACACACCAAAACAAAAAAACAATTAAATAAAAGAATAAATCTCAGTTAAAACCAAAAAACCCCTATTAAATCACTATGATATAAAACAAAACTCAACAATAAAGACACATATCCCAACATCCCATGGAATCTTGAGTCTTATCATGACATGATATGGACAGACACTCATTAAAACATACCTATCAAGTCCCAAAAATTCATTTTCCACTCTAAAAGACATCCAAATACAAGGACTCTTTGGGATATAATTCATTTGATACCACTTTTTAATGAACCAACCCACGTTACCCTCAAACCTAACAGTCAACCCATTATGTCACATACCTGATGGATGTTCCAAATCCTCATAGGATGGAGTCATGCACTTGGGAATCTAACAACAAACCAAAGGGAATGATTTCACCCGACCTAAACAGAAAACATACATAAATTTAGATAGAGCAGGAAGGAACAACAGAGAGTGAATAAATATATTCTATAACTATAAGAAGATAGTAAAAACAAAACGGATTTAATAGTACTGAAAATATCCAAGATACAAGAGTAAATTAAAAGGAACAAAACCTAATAGAAACTCTATGAGATGGTGTGGATGAACTCCCACCATCTCACCACCAGCTACCCAACTATATGGACATGAAAACACACTGACTCATTACCGGACCTTGAATTTACATATATTAGAAGACATAAATATGTCTCCACACTATGAATAAGGTGTATAGTTTTTGTGCTATCATTCTCGATAGGATCCCACCTAGGTGTTCTATAATAATTCTATTTATATAAATTCATGTATTCTCAATTAAAATAAAACATGGATGGATAACAAATAAATATGTTTTATAAAAAACCTAGTAATCATTTTTCTTTTCCACAATTCTAAATAAAATATATGTTTATCAATTTTAAATAACATATTCCATATCATATTTTATAATAATAAACATGAATATAAAGGATAAATTAACTAATCTATGGAAAAACAAACATAAGAATATGTATCAACACCAGTGGGTCATTATAGGTCATACAAGCATACTACTCATACCACAATCAATAATGTGCATAATCTGGTTTAGTGACCAAAGTCCTAGGATGCTGATAGAGATAATATTTTCATAATTTTTCATATGTGTTTAAATGATTTAACCCCTTCCAATTAATCAATTTGATCTGATTTGCATCATTTTAGTATTTTGGTGAATTATGGGCTTAATTGTGGAAATTGGTTAATTCTGGAAATTTAGTAGTTTTGTGGAGCTTCTGTATTTAGGGAATATATTTTATATTTATGATCCAAATTGTATGATTCCTTTTTTAGGTTTTTTATGATATAGGTCTTAATTTTATCCTTATGGACCCAAAGCTCAATCCATCATTTGGAAGCTCAAATTTAGCTCACAATCCAGGCCTCGAAAACTGTGTACAGATTTGGAAGGTCTTACTGCTGAGCTTTTATCTCGAAGCTGACCGATCCAATGGAGCTGATATTCTACAAGGGGATGGAAGAGGAATTAATGAACATATTTCATTAAGGATTCCACGTATGAATCGGCTGTTTTCAAGGACGTAAAGGCATGGTAAGTTGGAGTTGTGGAAGACAAAGAGTCACCTGGACAGAATTAAATATCCTGAGTAATGTGGCCATATCTCCTTCGTACGTGGACCAATTAGGCTCACAGTTTGTGGGTCGACCGAAGGGTTGGATGGGAACAACCTTCAAGAAGGAACAATGTTCAAAATCAGTAATTTACTATACCAAACGGACTCAAAAGTTGAGGGAGTAATTTTGGAGGGAAATTTTCTACTACCCAAGCCTATAAATAAGTGTATTAAATTCCATTCAAAGGGGTTGAAGAGGGTGCGAGAAGGTCTGTTCTAGAGGATTGAGTTCTTTAGGTTCTTTTTATTTTCAATTTTCTTTTTACTTAGTTTGATTATGCTCTCTTCTTCCCCTTTCAACTCTAATACCCTTCACATGGAGGGGTAAAACCTTTGAGTGATCAGGGAAGGGGGAGTTTATCTTTTGTAATGTCGGAGTTTTGTACTTAAATGTAAAACCTATATTTCTTCTGAATGACATCTATTATCAGTGTTTCCCAATTCTCTTAATGCGATTGTGTTTTGAGTTTGGTGTATTCATTTTTAATAGCTTTGGTTAAAGACTTTTTATCTCCCTTTAGCAAGTACAATTTGTCTCGATCGAGCAGATTGTGTTAGGTGGTGAGTGTATAACGATCATTGGCATGTGTGTGGAACTAGTAAACATTTTTTAGAGTTCTAGGGAGCAACAATTCCCGATCGGGACTTTCCTTAGTTTTTTAGGAATTTTTTATGAACTTCCATGCACATAGGAGTGAGTTCTATTTTCTTATTTAGTCAAGGGTGATAGATGACTCGATCGAGGAGTCTTTCATTTCTCATTCAAAAGGAAGAGTGGTGAGATGATCTTTGTGACTATGATGACATTACAAAAGGTGATACTACCCTAACCCCATCACTCTCTTCATCCATTAGTGTTCAACCTTTCTTTTTAATTTCTTTCTTTATTTTTGAACTCAAACAAACTTTCAAAAAGAACCTCTTCTTCTTTCTTTAATTTAAGTGACAAACATAATTGTTGTGAACTCCTCTCTGGAGACAACTTAGGTTACCCACTTTTCTACATTTTAATTAGGTTTTATTTTTTTTTGTCACACCCCACGATAGGATCGTGTCAAAACTAGGCGCCCTTGCCGGGGAGGTTGTGCCAACAATCTAATTCTAACATTTTGTAAATATTTTCATTTATTTTATTTAAAAAATCTAAAAAAATCTATGATGTATGCCAATTTCAATTATTCTTCTTGGATTGATTACTCACAGTTTCAGGGACAAATAGTTAATAATTATGAGGATTCCCTCTTTCAAAAGCTTGATGAAATCACTATTTTGGCCAAGAAAATGATGAATGGACACTTCACATGTATCTCACTTCAAGAACTGATGGACATTGTGAATCAAGTCAACATTGATTATCAAAGATTGAAGTCCTTAGAGAAGGTTACATTGGATCAAGAACCTCAACCGGAACCTAAACCAGATCCATTGGTGGAAGTGTATTCCCCACTCATCCTTGATGTTGAAGAACAAGTAATTACAGGAGATAAACAAGATCTGGATGAGTTCTGGAAGGAGGGTGAGGAACTACTTGATCCCCCAGTTCCTCATAATGTAGAAGATCCAGTATCATTGAAGGAAGACCCAACCAACAAGGTGGAATTTGATGAGAATATTGAGGTGTTTTATTGCCTACCTCATGCTAGTGAAATTCAACTCTAAGATTCACTTCCCACTGAAGAAGAAAATGAAGCTGATAAACCTCAGGGAGATGATATTTTCATGAACTCTTTCTCTTCTAATTTTATTGAATCTAAATTGAGTATCACCTCCCCTTGCTTGAAATTTTCAGATTCAGACAACTCATGTATTGTGTTGGCAGACAAGGAAGAAAAGGAACACTACTGGAAATCAGATCTTTACCAACACTTATATACACCCTTTCCCAACGGTTCTCCCAAACCGTAGGGAAAGGGGGGTCTTTCCCAATGGTTTGGGAGAACCGTTGGGAAAGGGGCCTCAAAACACCCCTTTCCCAACGGTTTGGGAGAACAGTTGGGAAAGACCCCCCCTTTCCCAACGGTTTGGGAGAACTGTTGGGAAAAGACCCCCTCAAAACACCCCTTTCCCAACGGTTCTCCCAAACCATTGGGAAAGACCCCCCCTTTCCCAACGGATTGGGAGAACCGTTGGGAAATACCCCCTCAAAACACCCCTTTCCCAACTGTTTGGGAGAACCGTTGGGAAAGACCCCCCCTTTCCCAACGGTTTCAAAACAAACCCCTTTCCCAACGGTTCTCCCAAACCGTTGGGAAAGACCCCCCCCCCCCTTTCCCAACGGTTTGGGAGAACCGTTGGGAAAGACCCCCTCAAAACACCCCTTTCCCAACGGTTTGGGAGAACCGTTGGGAAAGACCCCCCCCCCCCCTTTCCCAAAGGTTTGGGAGAACCGTTGGGAAAGACCCCCCCCCCCTTTCCCAACGGTTTGGGAGAACCGTTGGGATAGATTCATTGATTTTTTCCGACATTATATAAATATAAATTTTAAATAATTATGATAATACATATATATATTTATGAAGTTATATTTATAAAAGTTATGTTAGTTTAGTGGTTAAGGCGTTTAATTATAAACAGGGGGTTGTGGGATCAAATCCCACCACATTTATTTTTTTGAAATACATATACCAACGGTTTTATAACCGTTGGAATAGATTTTCATATTACTTATACCAACGGTTTTGAAAACCGTTGGGAAAGGTCTATACCAACAGTTTTCCCAAAACCGTTGGTATATACCTATCCCACGGCTTACTTCGCAACGGTTCTCCAAACCGTTGGTATAGGCTATACCAATGGTTTGGAGGCCTATAACAACGGTTTGGAACCGTTGGTATAGGTTAGTATTCTACTAGTGGAATATGCGCTTAAAGAGGAACAGTTGGAGCTCCCCAAACATGTTGATAATTTATTGGAGGGAGTTCAAGAGGGAATCCAAGTGGATTTGCCTAAGGAAAAAGAGATTCAAGATGCTTACTTTGGAAGATATGAATATGATATTGACACTTCATGCTTTATCTTTTTTCAAATAGAATTATACTTTGACTATTCCTTTGATTTTTCCAATGATGCAGCATACCTTCAGAAAATACTGGAGAATGAAGAGGTGGTTGTGAAATTGGAAACCAAGAAATACGGGGACTCATTCTTTATCCTACCCCCACCAAGAAAATTGTATCTTACTGTACTAGGGGTGGATTTGGTGTACTATAACCATAGTTTCCTCCACAAAAAGGATGAAGCACGTGATTTGAAGAAGAAGTTTTGTTGGTTCATCATAAAAAAACACAACCCACCTTCAGATTGGGGATAAACAACTGAAACTGCCCATCTGGAGGCAGTCAAAACCCAGGGCCCACATGGGGGATTAAACCAAGATCTATCCTTCCTTTCTCATCCTATTTCTATTTTCATTTTGTTAATAAATTTCTTATGTTTTCTTTTGTTCTTTTTCTTGTAGGTTTTTAGTGTGCAACACATACGAGCTTAACTCATTGTTGCATTACCAATAAGTCAGGTTGTACCTCTCCTTTACACTTGTTTGCTGCTGTGATTCATTCTAAAATCTGCTTACATGTTAAATCCACTTGAATTCATTGAGGACACTGCATCATTTAAGTTTGGGGGAGGTAACCTTTGTTGTTTTGGATTTTCATTTGTTGTTTGTTTTCAAAAATAATTGTTATTTTTCACATTCTTTTTGTGTGTTTATTTTCCAGTTTTTTTGGTGTGTATTTGAAACATTTGAGTTGAAATGATTATCATTGCTATTTTTGAAACCCATGTCATTGAGTGAACCAATTTATTCCATGAAACTGAGCTTAAATGAATGCTGAAAATGATTTTGTTTCATGTTCAATTCTTTGGGAATTTCATGAAAAGTACTCAGGGTTTTGAATCCCATGCCACATATCACTGTCATTATCATTGAAATCATTTTCCTTTGAGGCTTCTGAACCATTATTGTTATATTCTTTTCATTCACCTCACTTCTTGAGAGAAAAAGACCATGCTTGTTTTAACCAGAATTTGATTCATTCCTTTCAAAACATGAGGGTTTGGGGTACATGTGTTTTAAATGATTGAGGTGTTTCTTTGGTTTGAAAGCCCCCTTTTCAAGATAATCCCTTTCATTCTGGCCTACCTTGTAAATTAATCCTTGTAGCCCATATAAGCCATGAACAGCCTGTTAGGTTAGACACATTACCAGCCAATTTTCCCTTTCCAACCTGCTCTTGAAGTGAAATTGCATGATCTAGTTGAACTTAAGTGTTGGGGAAGCTGTCTTGTGTTGTGCTACCTCATATTGTGAAACATTGGGTGGAAATTCAAATGATGAAGAGATGTGTGTGCTGATGAAAAATCATTATGTTGAAAACTGTTCCTTTTCTGGAGCTTTCATGATAAAAGAAGCTGTGCCTTTCTGGAGCTTCTAATGGAGGATGAAAGATGTGCCTTTTCTGGAGCATTCAAGAAAATCATGCTTCAGAAGATTGAAATTTTTGCTGAAGAAATGCTGAGCTGTTTGAACATTTATTGATATTTCCTGATTATGGAGCTTAATTTCTACTAAGTGGAGTGAGGAGGATACCATACATGAGTGAAAATTAGAATTGTGCAATTTTGCTTCAAAAAGAGCCAAGCCATCCTCATTCAGCCTCAGAATTGTTCACATAAAAAACCTACCAACCAAAAGCCACAAAATAACCTTGAAAAGTCCTCATGATAAATAAATGTCCTTGAATCACATAGGGTGGATAATTATGAGTTTTTCAAACCTATGGTGACCCTTTCATTGGTTTGGATGAGAAAAACTTTGGTGAAAAGTAATATCTGTGAGGTGAGAGAAAATTAATGTGAGTTAGGTGTCTTGTGTGCATGGGAGGAGAAATAAAGAGGAAAAATATTGAATGACCATATTCGAGAATTTGGAATAATGTTTATGGATGAGGCATGAAAACTTTTATTTCTTGGTGTGGAATTGGTGGATCTCAATTGCATGTGTTTCTAATTTGGTTTGATTTGATTTTGATTTTGACTTGTCCGGGAGTCCAAGTGCTATGTGTGGGGGAATTGATAGAGATAGTATTTTCATAATTTTTCATATGTGTTTCAATGATTTAACCTTTTCCAATTAATCAATTTGATCTGATTTGTATCATTTTAGTATTTTGGTGAATTATGGGCTTAATTGCGGAAATTGGTTAATTCTGGAAATTTAGCAGTTTTGTGGAGCTTCTGTATTTCAGGAATACCTTTTATATTTATGATCTAAAATTTATGATTCCTTTTTTGTAGGATTTCTATGCTCTAGGTATTCATTTTATCCTTCTGGACCCAAAGCTCAATCCATCATTTGGAAGCTCAAATTTAGCTCACAAACGAGGACTCGATAACTGTGTACAGATTTGGAAGGTTTTAATGGTGAGCTTTTATCTCGAAGCTGACCGATCCAATGGAGCCGATATTCTCAAGGAGCTGTAAGGAGAATTAATGAACATCTTTCATTATGGATGCCATATCTGGATAGGCTGTTTTCAAGGACTTAAAGGCATGGGAAGTTGGAGTTGTGGAAGACGAAGAGTCACCTGGACAGAATTAAATATCCTGAGTAATTTGGCCATATCTCCTTCATACTTGGACCAATTAGGCTCCAATTTTGTGGGTCGACAGAAGCCATAGAGGGGCACAACTTTCAAGAAGGAACAATTCTCAAAAGCAGTCATTTACTATGACAACTGGACTCAAAGGTTCGGGGAAGTAATTTTGAAGGGAAATTTTCTACTCCCCAAGCCTATAAATAAGAGTATTAACTTCCATTCAAAGGGGTTGAAGAGGGTGCAAGAAGGGATGTGCTGGAGGATTGAGTTATTGATGTTATTTTTATTTTCTATTTAATTTTTACTTAGTTTGATTATGCTCTCTTCTTCCAATTTCAACTCTAATACCCTTGACATGGAGGGGTAAAACCTTTGAGTGATCGGGGAAGGGGGAGTTTATCTTTTGTAATGTCGGAGTTTTGTGCTTAAATGTAAAACCTATCATTCTTCTGAATGAAATCTATTATTAGTGTTTCCAAATTCTCTTAATGCGATTGTGTTTTTAGTTTGGTGTGTTCATTTTTAATAGCTTTGGATAAAGACTTTTTATCTCCCTCTAGCTAGTACAATTTGTCTCGATTGAGCAGATTGTGTTAGGTGGTGAGTGTCTAACGATCGTTGGCACGTGTTTGGAACTAGTAAACATTTTCTAGAGTTCTAGAGAACTACAATTCCTGATTGGGACTTGCATTAGTTTTTTAGGAATTGTTTATGAACTTCCATGCACATAGGAGTGAGTTCTATTTTCTTCTTTAATCAAGGGTGATAGATGACTCGATCGAGGAGTCTTTCCTTTGTCATTCAAAAGGAAGAGAGGTGAGATGATCTTTGTGGCTATGATGACATTAAAAAAGGTGATACTACCATAACCCCATCACTCTTTTCATCCATTAGTGTTCAACATTTCTTTTTAATTGCTTTCTTTATTTTTGAACTCAATCAAACTTTCAAAAAGAACCTCTTATTCTTTTTTTAATTTTAGTAACAAACATAATTGTTGTGCACTCCTCTCTGGAGAGAACTTAGGTTACCCACATTGCTACATTTTAATTAGGTTTTATTTGTTTTTGTCACACCCCATGACAGTATCGTGTAATATGCAGAAGAATACTCCATGAGTAAACCCCCCAAAAAAGTCAATGTGAGTCCCCTAGAATAATGATCCTAAAAAATAGGGGATATAATGATGAGAAAATATCTTGTTAATCACAAAAACATAAATAATGGGAATTAGTTAAACCTTTAGTCTTAGTACCCATGGTATACCATGTGATCGTTTCCACAATTTATTCAATCACATTGATAATAATTTTAAAACCATTTCCCAAATCAATTTTAATGCATATAAAATACTATTTTTCTTTCTATTTGTCTATAACCAGTGAAAATGGATTTTTCGTTAAAATCCATTTTCAATAGACACAAAAAAATAATACCAATTCCTTTTTATAATTTAATTTATAAAATAATAAGAATAATGTTTTTCAACATAATCTAGATATGGAATCACCTACATCAAATTTTAGGTCATACAAGCCCACTATGGGATCCACCAACAACAAAAACACAACAATGTCAACAAAGGCCACAATACATAGTCTACACATATCTAAATAGATCCAATTTAGATATAGGGTTTAATAAGAAGAGAGAACAACACATACCGTAATAACAAACTCTTGCCTCATGACAACCAATAAAAGAATGGAGTTCGGAATGAGATCGCACAATGGATATGGAGAAAGATAAGAAGAAATAGTATTTTGGACCAATAAATTTTATAACACTGTGCAAAGGAACTACTGGGATAAATTGGAACAAAGAAGTGGAATGATTAATCACATAGAGAGACACACTGAAACTGTAATGATGATTGAATGCCAAACAAATTGATTGGGAAGGAACAAAGTCTCCACAAATCGTTAGAGAGGAATCATCGATTGATAGAAAATGAAAATTTGAATCCAAAATAGGCACTGAAACTCAAATGACACCATAAAAATATCTACTTATGAAATTATATGATGTTTAATACTGTTACACGTTTTGAAATCCTCGATGTAAAAATATGATGAAAAACCTATCACCTTATATTAAAATCAGATATTTAATTACCCCACAACATGTAAAATATCACCATGTCATGTAACCATTAATGATGTGAACCCTTCTCACAGAATTCAACTGACAACCATTTCATGTACTTTAACCAAGTTAATATCAGGACCCATCCTTAACAATTACACAATTTTGAATTATGTCCATAATTCATATTGAGGAACTTTTGCGTTTTAAATCATTAGATAATTAAACCTTAATTCCTACATAACAACTCAAAAAATTACAATGTAAACTCCTCTCCTCAAGAAAAATTTGTTTTATAAAACAAAAAACAATTAAAATATATGTATTTAACTTTCAGTTTTAATCATTTTAATTTTCCGTGATCCCATTCGTGAAAATATTCTTCTTCAAGTCACATGAAAAACATTTCCAAACATGGATGAGCATAAAATTCTTAGTAAGGGATACACAAAGAATGAAAAATGTTAGTCTTGAAAAAAAATTAAACCATGACTACTTCATCATAATGTAACAATATTCACCATTGATATGTATTAAATAATCTTTACTGGATATAAGATCAATTTTACCATTTTTGTAATAAAAATATTATTATAAAACCCCTAGAAATATCATATAACATAAATGTGTAATTTAAGACATAATCCTAATTAAATGGAATAACTATACAGTCAACTTCCCCACATATCACTAAATATAATATTTATACAACTAACTTCCATACCCAACTCATTGGAGGTTTTAACATAACCACATGTCCTTAGTATATCACAAAATCACCTGTCCTTTGTTTATCATGTAACAAACTACCATTGGATTATCAAATAACCTCCCATCATTGGTTTATCACGTAATATCCTATCAAATGTATACACACCATTATATAACAAAAATATATAAAATATTTCAATTATCTAAACATCACTCATAAAATATCATTTTCAATCAGAAGAAATTTTTTCAAGATATTGAAATATTTAATACATTTTCAACATCATTTAAAATATTTTATAAAGAGCATTTTGAATCAACATGTCTTATTCCACATTATATCTTTTGAAAGAAACTGACATTTTAAAAATTCATATATATATAAATAAATTCATACATATAATTTTGAAAACATGGAAATGAAATATATGGTTTTAGATAAATTAATCATTAAAACATTTAAAACGATGTTTTAGTTAATGAGTCCCTTACCACTAGAGAAAAAAACGAATAAAAAATTTATTGAATAACATCAAATAAAACATTAAATATCTTGAGAATATACTAATTCAATATATAAATGTCCAAACGGTTGCATATAAACATTATAAAATTATAAATGAGAAACAAATCAAGATATGCCTTATTTAAAAGGTATTAAGACGAAATCCCATAAAAAGATCATATTAGTAGATTAAGGATAAATCAAAGAAATAATTATGTGTGGAAAATATAAATACAACCAATATAATTTTATATTTTGTGTAAAATAGTAATAGGTCATTAAAACATATTTGTGGAAAAAAAATAATGATAAGGATATTTATCTTAATGAATGATAATTGTGTTATGATTTTCCTTACCTTGAGTCTGACTTGTCCTATACATTATTTATTTTCCTGAATAACAAAAATAGGATAATTTTTAATTTATTTATTATATTTTGAAATTTTATTATTCCTTTTATGTCATATAATACCATGTTATTAAAATTTCATAATTATTTAATTTCATATCATATGTTTTGTTGGTATTCAGTACTTCAGTAAACAATGAACTTGTTTTGATGTAAATTTTCTAGGTTCTCAAAATTCCGTAATCTCTAAAATAGTATTCCTGATATAAATATAATATATGTAAATTATATCTATTTTTATAATATCCATAATATTTGGAGCTATGAAATGAAATCAACCATTCATGGAGATGGTAGGTTGTACTTACGCATAAAATCTACTTTCATTTCTTTGTCATATTAAAAGAATAATAAATAATTAATATAACTATATATTATAATACTAGTACTATTTTTATGTCATGTATGCCCAATATTATTAATAAAACTATCTTATATATGTTCCATGTATAGAGGGAATGAGTCAAATCGCATTGAGTGGTCAGTCGTCCACACTTCCTCAATCGAAATTATCATATTTACAAAACATGGAAAGCATGAATGAATATTCTAAATAAAAATTATAGAATAATAGATTTAATATATATATATAAATATATATATATATATATATATCATATGTAAAATATTTTCCATTATAATGGACACCATGAGAGGTGGTTGGGTAAAATTGAACAATTATAGTTTCGTGAGGAAAAAGTTCACCATACACAGAAACTATATGTTCATTACACTTTAAATAGAGGTTTAGGTAACAATGGATTTAAAAAAAATATTAGAAAAATAATATTATAATTATTATACTGGGTTTTTGATATATAATCACTTAATATTAAGATTTTAGGGAGTTCATAAAAAAATCAAGAGATAATGTGTTACCTCTTAATTGGGTATCGTCTATTAGTTAATACAAAAACACTTATATGGGAGACTGTCTACCCTAATGAAGGATTGTAGGATGAGGCAAGAGATTATAGGAATAGGTATGGGAAGGTATTGGCTGAACCAAAGGGTTCTTGATGTGTGTGTATTAGATAAGAGAGGTAACATTTTTATAGGAGAGGGATGGGGCACCCTTGGAAACTCTTAAATTATTAAATTAATATATATTTATTTTTTAATTAAAAAGGCTCAAAAATGAGATATGTAGACTATAAGATGAGTATAGGAATAAATAATATCATAAAAAATATTATACATGTAATAATTTTATTTTAAATCATATATTTTCATCTTAAACATAATTATTATCTTTTAATTTTAATTATGGTAAGAACAATTTAATTATTACAAGGCTATTTGTTATACTTATATGGAGTAAATTTCCCATAATTGGAAACTAAATAAACTTATAGACCTTAACATATTCACTGTGTGATTTTAAAATATTTTTAGGATTTTAAATAAATTTAATAAATTACTATTTTTATAAAACACCAATTATGCCAATTTTTTCAATATTCATTAAACTGAATTTAAGTAAAATCCAAATAGAGAGATAACTTCAAACCAAAGGATTGAATAGTATTATAAAATTTCATATTCACCTATAATAATGTTTTATGAAATAAATTATTTCAAATAATTTCTGTTTCAATATTTATAATTACATTTATTTTATTACTTCATTAATAAATCAATCACTCCAACATCATTGTGTCATAATTAAATTTATTTATTAAATGAAGAAAAAATATAAATAAATACCATGATCTAGGATATATTTTTAAATTTATAAAGGATATTTATAATTAAAGATATCAGTTATATAAACCAATATTAAAATTGATTTAGTAAGATGATATATTTTTATAACATTTTTTTACTTTAAATTTAATGATATGTGTCATAATCACAACCAAATGTATTTAAATGGACAAATATTCATCCCTTGGGATTTTTGGGTCAAATATATAAAATCTAATAGTACCAATATTGGTTTTAAGGGAGGTGTATAATATTTAAATATTATTTTTATCCTTATTTAACCTTTAACACTGGTAAATAACAATAATTACTAAAATTACGTTTCATCATATCTAAAAATAAAATAGAGATATTCAAATAATTTAGACATTATGATTCTAAATATGAATCCATTATTCCAAATTCAAAACAAATATGTTATAGTAATAAATTTAAAATTAATTTCCACTGTCAAAAAGAGAAAACATGTTTTTTAAAAGTTAAAACCATCAAAATATTGACTTGTGTTTATATCAAATGTCTGCATGAAATTACCTCCAATAACCCAAATTGGATTAAATTATCAAAATATTATTTAAATATAGTTTAAAAATAATTCAAAAAATAATCTATCAATACATAGACACTAGAAAAAAGTATGTTTGGAATTAAAATACATTTTTTCACTATTCCTTAACAAATGAATTTTATCAGAAAAAATACCAAAAATTTAAACCAAAGTAAATTTTGATGTAATTATTCCAAATAAAAAGATTATTTTATAAAATAAAACTTATAAAAGTGTGAAAAAATATATTTAAAAATGGTTCTCCCTCAAAAGGTGGTAAAAATGATTTTTTTTAAAAATATTTCTTTTATTTGAAAATTTGAATTTGTTATAATATCATTCATAGAAAACATATAAGATAAATTTTAAATATTAAATTGAATATATTACCAATATATTTCTTTAATAAAATATATCTAGAGAGATTTTATCATTTTATAATCTCACTTATTTTGATTTAAATACTATTTAAGAAAAATATTTCCTTTTAATTAAAAAGGGTTTAATTTACATTTTTAAATAAATTTTCACAAAAGAAATAATTATATACTTGTGTAAACAATATATTCACAAATCAAATAATTTTTTTTCTCTCCATTCCAATGGCCAGGTTATAAGGGTAACATTTAAATATTAGTTCATTTATTTTTGATGTAGCATATCGTGAATGCTATGTAACATGGTGTTTATTTATTAAAACATGGGATGTTACATCATACCAACTTTAATAAATTTAATCCATAAAATTTTAATTTTTGGTCATTTACTGGGGTATGACTTTTCAAAATACCTTTATTACCAACTGAAATCGTAAAAAGGGTTAATAACACCATCACATTAAAAGAAAGAAGGAGTAGTACAAAGGTCACATGAAATAGCACATAATGGGATTCCATGTAAGAAAACATGGATATGGAAGAAAAATGAACATTTTCCCAAAGATTGGTTATTATCTTATATAAATAACCTGAATCACCATAAGTCCTCTATAAAATCATTGATTCCTCAAAAATAAAATTCAATCATTACTGATTAAAAAAAATCCCATAGTATTCTATTTTACACAGTAATATAGAGTTTCTTAAATTGTAAATGCATTCTAAAATAACATGTACCACTCAATCACCATATCATTTTCCAATACGAAGGATATCCATTTGATAAAACATTAGTTCCCAAAATCAACTTCATCTTATTCCATAAAATAGTTTTACTGAAAAGAAAAAATTCATACTAAAAATGGAATTTATGTCGGGTAGTGGTAGACAATTCACCATTATCACCCTTAGACTATGGGTTCAGTCCTTATGGCCTTCCTCAATGGTGAATCTATCATAATATGACATTAGTAACCTTAATATTTCAGATCATAAAGCCTAAAAAGTGGTTTCTAATACATAGAAAATATTACCATCCTTAAAATTATAAACCCATGATAATATCAATATCTCATAATAATACATCTTAGTATCCAAAGTTGTCTAAACCATCCTCTGATATCAACTAGAAGGACCCATCCACAAACAATATATAATATTTAGTTATGTTAATGATTCACATTGAGGATATTTTCAAGTATAAATCATTAGTGAATCAGGCCTTAATTGATACATAATAACTCAAAAAATTTACAAAGTAGATAACCCTAATCACTAAATTTTTTTTCATAAAATATAAAATGTTAAAATGAAACATGGTTTTGTTTCAATTTTAACCTTCATAAGGTTTCCTTGATACCATCCTTGACTCAATTCTTCTGTACGTCCTATGAAAAACATTTCCAAAATTGTGATGAGCATAAAAAGCTCAATAAGGGATAAAAAAATGAAAATTGTTAATCTTGTGAAAACATGTAAAGCATGAATACTTTGTCATAAATTAATACTTTTCACCTTTAATAAGTAGTAAATAATAATCCCTGAAAATAATCCCAGTGCTTACTGTTATTTTAATCAAAATATTAACATAAAACCCATAGAAATACCATATTGCATATAAAGGTAACTTTGTACATAATCATACATAAATGGAATAAACATATGGTCAGCTTCCACACATATCAATATCCATACAAAAAACATACATAACTAATTCATTGGAGGTTATAACATAACCACATATCCTTGGTTTATCATGGAACCATCCAACATTGGTTTATCACGTAACCACATGTCTTTAGTTTATCATAGAAACACCAGTCATTGGATTATCACATAACAAGCTATCAAATGTACTTGTACCATTATATAATGATAATATATAATGTATTTCAATTATCAACATTCCAATCATAAAATGTTATTTGAAATATGAATAAATGTTTTCAGGATATTGAAATATTCAATCCATTTCCAAAAACAATGTAATTCATTTAATTAAGAGACTTTTGAATCGAAGTGTTCCATACCAAATTGATACATTTGAATGAAATTGAGATTTTATAACATTCACGTCCATATAAGTAAATTCATAATTTTTTTTGGTAAAATGGAAATGAAATAGAATATTTTAGAAGAATAAATCATTAAATCATTTAAAACAACTTTTTAGTTAAAGAGTCCCTTACCACTAAAAAAACATAAATAAAAATCAATAAGGAATAACATTAAATACAACTTTAAATAAAAATATAATATATTAATTCACGATATAACATGTCAAAATGGTTGTATATACACATTATTGAATAATAAAGGCACAAAACATCAAGATATAACTCAATGAAAGGAGATTGAGACAAAATCTCTTACAAAGATAGTATCAATTGATTAAGGAAAAATAAATGATATGATTATGTGTGAAAAATATAAATAAACCCAATATTAGTGGATATTTAGTGTAAAAAAATCAGAGTTCATTCACATAAATTCTTGACAAAACAAAACAATTGATATTGATATTTCACTCAGTAAATGGGAATTGAGTTAAGATTTCCCTTACCATGAGTCCGACTTGTATCATACATTATTTATTTTCCTGAATTATAAACATAGTTTCATTTATTCTTTCTTTATATACCTTTCAATTTTCTTAATCCTTTTATATCACTTATACCATGTTATAAAAATTACATAATTATTTATGTTCATATCAGACGTTTGGTCGATATTCGTTACTAGAGTCAAAGATAAACTTGTTTGGATTTAAATTTTCCATGAAGTCATAATTACATCATATACAAAATATTATTCATGATTTAAATATCATATATATCTAGTAAATATGTATTTATAATATCCATAATATTTGTATATAATAAATGGAATGCACATTTCTTGGAGACGGTAGGTCATACGTACGAATGAAGGTTACATTCATTTAATTATCATGTTATAAGAATAATAATTAAATGATATAAATTTATATTATAATACCATTATTATATTAATGTATTTTATATATAATAGGTTTAATAAAACCATCCTTTATACAATCCATGTACATCGAGAATGAGTCTTATCTCTTTGAGGGGTTTGTATCCACACATCCTCAAATTAAATTATCGTGTTTACAAAACATGGAAAACAAAAAGGTATATGATAAATAAAAATTGTATAATCATAGAGATAATATATATATATAATCATAATTAAAATATTTTTCATTATAATGTACACCATGAGGGGTACTAGGGGAAAATCGAACAGTCAACATTTTGTGAGGTAGTAGTTTTCTATACATAGATACAATATATTCATTACCCATTAAATGGAGGTGTGTGTAAGTGTGGATTGAAAAAAAAAACATCCTAGTAAATTTTGATATTTTTTTTTGTAATAATATAATAATATGTTTTTAGCGAATTAATAAAGTAAAATAAAATAAAAATCATGAGAGACGATGTTACATATTAATCAGGTAAATTCAATTTGTTTATATCAAAATGATTCCTTGGAGGGCTTTTATCCCTAATGAAGACATCTAAGATGATGGTAGATATTATAGGATGTGTTATGGGTTGGTATTTTCTATGTATAGGGTTCTTGATGTGTGAGTATTAGAGATGATAGGGTACCTTCTTATAGCATATAGAAGGGTAACCCTTGAAATATCATAAATTATTATATTAATAAAAAATATTTTTTTAATTAAAAAATGACCCAAATTGAGATATTTAAAAGTTAAGTTTACTATAGGTTGACATAATCTCATCTAAATTTTTTTTACATGTATTGACTTTATTTTAAACATTATCCTTTTGGTTTACCATTAATTATAGTCTTTTAATTTTAATTGTGTAAACAAATAATTTAAAAAATTTTTATTTTTATAAAACACCAATTATGTCAATTTTTACACTAATAATTTTATTGAATTTAAATAAAATCCAAAAAGAGAGATAACATAGAACCAAAGAATTTAATAGTCATATAACATGTTATATTAAACTAGAATAATTATATATGACATAAATAATTTCATATACTATATATATATGATATCATTTATTTTATTACTTCCTTAATGAAGCAATCACTGCATCGTCATTACATAAAATTTAAATTTTATTATTTAATGTCTAAAATTTATAAATAAAATACCTCGTTTTTGGAAATTTTTTTATATTTCTAAGGAATTTTTTTAGTATAAGTTATCACATAAATTAACCCATATTAAAAGTGAATGAGTAAGAAGATATATGTCTGTAACATATTTTCCTTTAAATCAAAAGATATAAGTGTCATAATCACACCCAAGTGGCTTCCAAAGGCCAAATTTTCATCCCATTAGTTTCATTTTTCAGAAATATCTCATGAAGTTGGATTTTGACAATTACCTGATTTACCTTTTAACCATGATAAATAACAGTAATTATTAAAGTTACCATCCATCATGTCAAAAAATTAAAGGGAACTATATAAATAATTTGGAAATTATGATTCCAAATATGAAATAATATTACAAAATTCAAGGCACATAGTTTCCAGTAATTAATTTAAAATTAATTTCCATTGTCAAAATTAGAAAACATATTTTTTAAAGTAAAAATCCAATAAAATATTGAATTATGTTTATATTAAATTTCAATGTGAAATTACCTCCAATGACCAAAATTTTTTTAGATGATAAAATAATAATAAAAATATACTTCAAAACCATTTCAAAAAAATTCTATTAATAAAAGTAAATTAGAATAAAAGGAAGTTTTGAAAAAGTATAGTATTTTTCAGTATTCGTTAAAATATGAATTTTATCAGAAAAATAAAAAAATCAAAAAAATTAAATTTTGATGTCTTATTTCCAAATAATAATTTTATTCTGTCTAATAAAACCTATAAAATTGTAAAAAAAATATTTAAAAAGGGTTCTGCATCAAAAGGCGGTAAAACTACACGTTTTTGAAATTTTTCTTTTACTTTAATAATTGTATTTATTTTCATATCATTTATAAAAAGCAAATAAGATGAATTTTAAAAATTAAATTGAATATATTACATATATAATTGATTTATAAAATATAACAAGAGTGATCTTATTGGTTTATAAACACACTTATTTTCATTTAAACAGTTAAAAAACATTTCCATTTAATTAAAATGGGTTTTATTTTCATTTATAAATAATTGTTCACAAAAGAATTAATTATTTACATTTTTAAATAATATTTTTATAAATAAATTAATATTTTTCATTGCCAACATTCCAATGACAAGGTTATAATGGTAATATTTTAATATTTAGTTATTCATTTAATCTCAATGTAGCATATCATATACGATATTGGACACATTGTTTCTTAAAACTCATGATCTTAAATTCTCCCCTGTTTAAAAATTTTCCTCATTTCAATTATAATTTCTCATCACTAACATGGGTATCAATTTTCAAAATACCTTTATTATAAAACCACATCATAAAAAAAGGTTAATAAAACTATCAAATTAAAAGAGTGAAAGTGAAATATAGTGGTTAACCAAAATAACACATACTAGGATTCCATGTAGAAAATTGTATATGTATGAAAAAATAAGTGTCAAGTTATGATATTGAGTGATAAAAATTTTGATCAGGAGAATGTTAATATAAAAAAATCACAAATTTATTATCGGTTAAACAATCTTAGATTTCAATGTAAGAAAATTAACCAAAAACGTTTTTATTTTAAGATAATTTTTATAATGTAGAGGAATTTATTTTCGATCTTGACTAAGAACATAAGGAAATATACTTACTCTTTAATTATTGTTTATTACATTAATAAATTTATTCCAAAAATCATGTTTTCTCCAAATGATGAGTATTCAAGATGATTGGTCAAAACTAATACACGAGAATAAACTTCTAGATATTCAAATAATTCACAAAAGATAAACTATATATTCACCATGTCTTGAAATATTAACCAAAACCAAAATAATCATATAATTCCCTCTAAATAATAATCCATTGTATGATCAAAAACTATATTTAATATCTGAATATCTACTATGACAAATGAAGTCCCAAATAGACCATTCAATAAATAAATATCCTTAAAATTCCATAAAATAATCTAAACATTGATTAAAATCCAAAAATTAGATGGATTTGATAGTATAGTCTTACAAGATAAATTTTAACATTTATGTCTAAATAATATCAAACACTGTTAATGTTCCATACCAAAAACTCATTAACTTAATCATATTTCCTCCCAGATAGGTTAATCACTTCCCAAATTATCACGAATCACCATAAGTCCCCTACAAAATCCTAGATTCTTCCCAAATAAAATCCAACCATTACTCTTAAAATTAAATACCTTATTATTCAATTTTACATATACATATACGATTCCAAAAATAGAAAATGTCTTCCAAAATAATACGTATCACTCAATCCCCATATCATTTTCCATTACCAAGGTTACCCATTTTATGGAATGTCAGTTCCCAAAATTCAACATCCTCTTATACCATAATCCATTTTAATTAAATATTAAAATTCATACAAAACATGGACTACACGTAGGCCTGTGGTAGTAGATTAAACATTTTCACCCTTTGGTTGTGGGTTCAATATATGTGGCCTTTCCATACGCAAAACGTTGTCACCCATCTTGTAGGTTGTTCTTTTTTCAAAAACTATATAATTATTATAACATTCACAAAATGTGATAAAATCATAAAAAATATACATAACATATTTTAATCTCAAAGTTTGTCTCATGACTTTAATTTTTCATACAAAAAACACATAACCCACAATTTTCATTAATGGATAATTTATCCCAAAATACTATTAGTCACCACAATACCTCAGATTACAATGCATAAAAAGGGGTTTCTAAGGCATTGATCTTATTTTCAACATTAAAATTATAAACCCATGATTATATCCATATCTCATAAGAAGACATCCTAATCTTCAAAGTTGTCTAAAATATCCTATAATACTAACAATAAGGGCCTAGCCATAAACATTACAAAATCATGAGTTAATTCAAGAATTCACATTTAGGTTATTTTCAGGTTTAATGATTTAAGTAATTAGGTTTTAATTTATACATAGAAACTCAAAAAATAAAAAAGTATACAACTCTACTCAATAACCATTTTTCATAAAAAATGATTACAAGAAACATGGTTTCATGTCATGTTTAAAATTAATAACATTTATTTTCCCCAATCCATGACATAGTTATTCTTTATATCTAGTGAAAAACATTTCAAAACCAAGGTTGAGGACAAAAAACTCAGTATGGGATTCAGAAATAAGGCAAAAATGGTAGTATTAGTAGAACATTTAAACTAGGATTACTTTATTTTAACGTAAAACATTTCACCATTAAAATGTTGTAAATACTCTTTACTAAATATAACCTCATTGTAAAACATTTTTAAAATCAAAAGATTACTATAAAACCTATAGATATCACATATAACAAATAAATGTTTATTTGAACCTAATCATACTTAAATGGAATAACCATATGTTCAACATACACACATATCACTAAATTTAATTGGCATACAACTAACTTCCATAAAAAATGCATTGGAGGTTACAACATAACCACCCATCCTTAGTTCATCATGGAACCACCCATCTTTGGTTTATCACATAACCACTCATCTTTGGTTTATCGCATTACAACTCATCTTTAGATTATGACATAACCACCCCTTAAATGATCAAGTACCATTATATAATCATAATACATAAAATATTTCAATTATAATAATTTTAGTCTAAAAATTTCACTTTCAATCACAAGAAATGATTTCAAGATATTGAAATATTTAATCAATTTCAAATTTTTTTAAAACATTTAATAAAGGGAATTTTGAATTAATGTTCCCATACTACTTTGAAACTTTTTAATGAAATTTAAATTATATAGCATTCATGTCCATATAAATAAATTCATAAAATGTATTTTGAAAACATGGACATGAAATAGATTTTTTTAGAAAAATAAACCGTGAAAAATTAAAAATATTGTTTTTGTTAAAGATTCCCTTACCACTAGAGAGAATACTTGACTAATAATCATTAAGGAATAATATTAAATAAAACATTAAATATCATGAGAATATACTAATTCATGATATGATATATCATAAGGGTTTTATTTACAACATATTGAATAATAATGGTGAAAAAATCAAGATACACCTCAATAATAGGAGATTGAGACAAAATCCCTTACAAAGATCATATAATAAGATTAAGGACAAATCAATGACAAAATTATGTGTGAAAATATATATTCACAAAATATAGGTGTATATTTAGTTTAAAATAATTGGCCGTCATTCTAACATATTCTTCAAACAACAAAACTAATGACATGGCTATTTAACTCAATGAAAGTAAATTGAGAAATGATTTTGATTATATCAAGTATGAGTTGTCTCGTACATTCTTTATTTTCCTGAATAATAAAATCAGGTTAATTTATACTTTCACGAAAGAAAATTAGTTATATTATTCCATTTATATCACTTATTAACATGTTTTGATAATAACATAATTATTTAAGGTCACATCAGACGTTTTATTGATATTTAGTACTTGAGTTAAAAATGAACTTGTTTTTTGTAAATTGTCCATATTGTAAAAAGACCACCATCATGAGAATAGTATTATTGTTTTAAATATCATATATATAAAATATATTTATTTATAATATATATATATATATATTATAATATCCATAAAATATTATATATATACGATTTCACCTACGTCGGCGACAACTTCGCCTGTGTCGGAGCAGATGGTGTAGATCTGTTCCCAATTTGGAGGTCCAGTGGTCTCTTTTCTAGATCTGTGATATGGATCTAGGTTTGCACCAGAACGTTGGTGGGAGAAGAAAATGAAATATCTATGGTGGAGGGTGGTCTGGTCATTGTCGTGGGATTCATGTGGCTTCGGTAATGGCACGATGGGCCTCGATGGAGGTGCAGTGTGATGGATTTTGCGGCTTCGGATGGGATCAATGGTGCTGTGGATCTCTGATCTGTCTGGTAATGTCTTGGATAGTCTAGAGGCCCTCAGATCCACTGGTTTTGAGTTTTTCTCGGTGCGTCAAGAACCTGCACTAAGACGTGTACTCCCGACGGAGCACCGACTCTAACCGAGATGGATGGTGGGGATGTTTGTGGTGATGTTGTAGGGTCTGTGGTTGGGCGTTTCCCTTGTAATGGTTTTTTTCACTCAAAATTATGGCTATCTACCTATGACCTTGGGCATGTAATGGGTTTCCTACCCAGTTTAAAAGTGTTTCTTATGGGTTTTTGATCCATTTTAATGGTCTTTTGGGCAATGTGTTTTAAGGTCTTTGTGTCCTGGGTGTTCGGTTTCTGTTGGGTTCCCTCTTTTCCAACAAAAGAGGTTTTGTGTTTTTCTTGTTTAATAAAGGCGATTATGCCCCCAAATTTCCTTATATAATATAAATATTATATTAATTTCATGTATATATCATTTTTTTTATTAATTCCATCATTAATATGTTCCATTATATAGGGAATAAGTCAAATCACATTGAGAGGGTGGTAGTACACACTTCCTCAAATGAAATTATTATATTTACACAACATGGAAAGCATACAGGTAGGATCTAAATAAAAATTACAGAACCATATAGATAATATATATAATATATATGATATTTAGAATATTTTAAATTATAATGGACCACATGATAGGTGGTAGAGTAATATTTAACTATCATCGTTTCGTGGGCAAGTAGTTCACCATACACAAAAACTATATGCTTGTTAGCTATTAAATATAGGTGTGTGTATGTGTGGATATAAACCATAACAAAAAAACTCCATAGTATATTTAGGATATTGGTGATGTTTTGTAATTAAATAATAATAATAGTTTAAGGATAGTAGAATGGAAAAGAAACAAAAAAGCATGATAGAAGGTGTTACCTCTTAATAATGTAACTTGTTTTGGTTTACATCAAAAGGATCTTTGTTAGGATTTATGACCTTATGTAGGATTCAAAGATGAGGGATAGATTATAGAAAGAGTTATGGGATGGGATCTGCTTATCCAAATTTTTATTGAAGTGTGAGTATTAGAGAAGATAGGGTAGTTTTTTATGGGAGAGGGAAGTGGAACCCTTGGAAACTCTTAAATTATTAAATTAATATAATATATTTTTTTAATTAAAAAGGGACAAACATGAGATATATATAATATTAGATTAATTTAGGTACAAATACTATCATATAATAATTTTTAGATATGTATTCATTTTATTTTTAAACTTATCCTTTCAGTTTACCCTTAATTATTATTTTTTTATTTCAATTATGGTAACAAATATTTAATTATTAAGATTATATAAATTTTACTTACATGGATTAAATTTTATATAATTAGACACTTAATGAACTTTTATACCTTATCATATTAACTTTTTTATTTTAAAATATTTTTAGAATTTTTAAATAATTTAATAAATTAATATTTTTATAAAATATAAATTATGTCAATTTTTACATTATTCATGTTATTGAATTTAAATAAACAAAAAACAGAGAGATAACGTCAAACCAAATAATTGAACAGTATTATAACAAGTAATATTCACTAATAAAAATGGATGATTACATTAATTATATAAAATTATATATTTTTTAATATTTATAATATCACTTATTTTATTCCTTCGATAATAATACAATCACTACATCATATTTGTTTCATAATAAAATTTAATTATTTAATATATAATATTATAAATGAAATACCATGAGGTAAGAAATATGTTTTTCTTTATAATTAATAGTCATAGTGGAAAACATCACTTATATAAACCCATATTAAAATTTATTTTGTAAGAAGATATATGTTTATAACATATTTTTCTTTTATTATAAAATAAATATTTAAGTGTCATAATCACACCCAAGTGGTTTTCAAAAGACAAAGTATCATCAAAAGGGCTGTATTGGTCATCCATATCTCATAAAATAGTATTAGTAATAGTTTTAGGGAAGTTTTATATTATTATAATATTATTTTTACCCATACTTAGCCTTTAACATTGATAAATGAAAATAATCAGTCAAGGTTCTATTCATAATATCCAAAAATAAAAGGGAAATATTTACATAAGAAGGTAATTATTATTAGAAATATGAAATATATTTTTTCAAATTCAAGACACATAGATTTCAGTAATTAATATAATATTAATTCTAATTTTCAAAATTAGAAAACATGTTTTTTAAAAGTAAAAACCATCAGAAAATTGATAAGTATTTATATAAATTTCAATGTAAAATTACATAAAATGACCAACATTGGATTAAATAATAATAAAATAATCCAAATATAATTAAAAAATTCAATATATACTATATCAATACAAATAAAATAGAAAAATATGTAGTTTTGAATTAAAATGCAGTATTTTTTTATTATTCATTAGATTATAAATTGTATCAAAAATTAATGAAATTTAACCTAAGTAAATTAATATTTACCACTTCCATGTAAGAAGTTTATTTTTTTAAAATATAACTACTTAAAGTGACAAAAACTATATTTAAAATGGGTTATCTATAAATAGGTGGTAAAACGGCACTTTTTTTAAAAACATTTATTTTATTGGAAAAATTGAATTTTTTCCAATATCATGGTTGTAAAACATATTATATGAATTTTAAATATTACATTGAATATGTGAACTATATATTTCATTAATAATACAAATCAAGATTGAATTTATTATTTTATAAACTCACTTATTTTTATTTAAATAGTTTTTCAGAAAAACATTTTTTTAATTAAAAAGGATTTTATTTTCAATTATAAATAATAGTTCACAAAATAATTAATTATATACATGTGTAAACAATATTTTCATAAATCAATTATTAATATTCACCCCCCCATTCCAATTACAGTGTTATAATGGTAACATTTAAATATTTAGTTGTTTTTTTAAATTCGATGAAGTGTATCATGGACGCTATTGAACATAGTGTTTATTTCTTAAAAAACAGGATGCTACAATTACAAAGTATGAAAATCCAATCTAGCCTTCATAAAAGTCAAAAACCAGCATCTTAAAATTGCACACCAATATGGAACTCAGAGAGAGGAAAAAATATACCAGATAAAGTTAACATGATGTATCATTATCTTATTTTGTGAGTGTATTTTGAATATTATTAAACATTTATCAAGAATATAGCTACATGCTTTGACTTTTCATTTATTATGAACTTTAGATTATTTCAATAAAAGGATACATAAAAAATTACATTCTCTTGACTTATATATGTAGAGTAATTTTTCATGATGATATGAAGATATTATTTTGGGTATAATTGTTTATTTTGAATGTTAATTAGTTTTTTTATCATAGTTATTTATTTTTAATTTTTCATAATTGAATATTTACCTCAAATGATTATGTAATTCTAAAACATTATTTTTTAAATTATTTGAGGAATAAAAAAATGATATAAAAAATATAAAAAATATTAATATTGGATTTAATTATTGAGTTACGTATTTTTTATAAATATAAAATAATAGTTATGTTTAAATCATTTATATTCAAATTTCATTGCTATCATGATTACATTAAATTCAAAAATAAATAAATTTTTAAAAAATTACATTGATGATATTTAATAATATATAATTTTTAATTAATTATTCTCAAAGTCATAAAAATCATATATTTGGCCTTTTGAAGGGGATATAGTCGAATATATCAACCACGATCCATTAATGATACACTTGTATTTTTTATGATAATAATCATGACCCTTAATGATTATGAAAATATGATATTGTGGTAATTTTAAAAAAAGTTAACTAGGTGTTAAAACTAAGATATAAGGTATAAAACATCATCTAAACATGTACAAATATTGTTGTATGAAAGGATTTAAAATAATCCTCATTCTATACCATAAATATATCTATTTTGAGAAACATTATCCTGAAAATATATTTATATTAATTTAATAATTTATGTAATTCCAATAGTGTTTATCCTTTCCCTTATAAAAATGATCCTACTATCCACCACTATTCACGATGTATGGTCATTATATATTACCCAATAACTACAATAATTTCATCCTAGATTAATTCTCCTTGTCTTATAGACTAAGGTCACTCTAAAAGTTTATCCTTTCTTTACTTAAGTTGTATGCCAAAGGAGGGTTTTCAATGAGTAATTAAAATTCTTGATTGAGTGCATTCAATTTTAGGTATTCTTTTACCACTTAAAAATTTGTTGTATCCATAAGACTCATGTGTCATATGTATAAGGATTTTTTATTATAATAATGGAAAAACATTAATCAAATACTTTCTATTAGATGGTGAAAAAAATTGTTACCCAATTAGGTTTAATACCCTGGGGAGGGGGGGGGAAATTAAACAGATTAAAACATATGTTCCTTCAGATTGTGTTTCTTCATTAAAAAACATTCTTATCATTTATTCTCATAGAAATATATGAAAAAAATAAATCATTCATTAGACACAGGGATTTTTAATTGGATCACCCACACATGGCTAATTCCATGGAACATTTAATGACGATTTGTAGATTGTACCAAATCCACTAAGGCTCAATAAAATATTAAAAGGGTTGGTCTAGATCACTAATATACCCATGCTCATTTCCATTATAGGATTTAGGTACTTCCCAATTCATTTCCAAGGTTCACTCCCAATTCCTCTATGTCAGGCTCACCACCATTGGAAACGATCATTTTCTTCCTCTTCCTTTGCTCACGACTCTTGAATGGGATCCACTCACAGTTTATGGACTTGTATGTCCCTTCATTATAATGAAATCACACATATTAAACTATAGGTATATTCTCTATTAGAGTTCCTTTTTCACCCATAGATGAAATAAACTTTTCTATGTACTATGTTTCAACGGAAATTTATTTCATGTACCATTTATGTCCATTTACAAACAATCATCTTCCATAAACTGCACTACACCATGTATCATGTAAGTGTCACAGACCACCTCCCATCTGTATAATTCCCCTGCATTCCGGAATGTCTCTACTTCTATGTACCACATCCGCATAACACCTCTAATTATGTAGAATTCCATCTTCTACAAATGTCTTCTTCCATAGAACACTTCTCATTACGAACAATAGAGCCCCGAAAAAAAATATACAGACAATTCCACAAACTACATTACTTCACATAACCACTACAGATGAACCAATTTTGGACATAGATAAATTCATCCAAAAAATGATATTTTTTAATTAAAAAAATCTCTATTAAATAATCGGATTACTGATCTTTATATAGTAAAATAGATCTGAAAAATCTACAAATATGAGATACCCAAAATTTTGATGCGGTATAGCCTTCACTGCGTACTAAGGTCCTTTGCCAACCGTGTTCCCTTCATGATCTACATAGCATCACACTTCCTTCATATAGACCGATATCTTCCAAAAAATAATCCCTTAGTATCTTTATTTTCCATGAATGAATAGCCATCCATAATACTGCATGCCTCCCTAGGGAAGATTTTTCCTATACGGTGTGTGTACCATGCTTCGCGGTCCGCATATCACTGTTATGAAGAAATATTCACTTTTCTGATTTCAACACAGTTCTATATACCTCTTTTGTAGTCTATGAAATATGCTTCATAGTTTACATAAAATTCGAACCTACATTAAAATCCTTCTTTTTCAAATATGAACTCTTGATTTTGGGGCCCAAATATTTTACAAACACTGCGAAACTGAACCACCATAAACACATGTTTCAGAAAATAAAAATTATACTCAATCATGGTCGTTTTTTATTGTCAAAAAACACAATCATACCCAAAACATCAAGAGGGTTTCTTGAGGGATTGTTTCCCAAAATATCCCACTTTGGGTTTGTTGATAATTCTTCAAAATTTGATACCTCATTAAATATCATTTATTATTATATCTACATTTTCTTATGGATATTAAGATAATGATCAATGATTTACTCAACACATACTCTAATCTCATATGAGACTTGTTCGATGTATGGAACATGATTAATATGAAACATTAATCAATGAATGACTTCTTTCCATTCTAATACAACTCTTCTTGTTTCACCACAAACCTCAACTATCATGATATGTATCCTTTGATGGATCACATTTAGCATCATTAGATTTAAAACCCACCCACATCACTGCTCCACCAAACAACTTAAACTTCTCTTATCACACTACTCCACAATGTGGATTATTCTCATTTATTGATTATGGATTTGTCTCAATTTTAATATCCACAACCCCCCATTTCCAAGAAACATGATGGTCAGTTCTTTGTATTCTTCCATAGGGTAAAGAACATAGATTATGACATTAAAGAAAAAAACACAATACATCGAGGAGGGGGGGGGGGTTCATGTTTTGTGAAGTATGGTGTGTTGAATAAACTCCCAAATCTAATCAATAGATTTCAAATGTTTTTTTGGGTACGCCATTTGACAAAATGTCTTCAATATGTAGTGATGTTGGAACATACTCCAACTTCACAAGAACATGCTCTACCTTTAATGGATGAAATGATACTTCATTTCAATGTTTATTGTCCTTGATTGGTGGAATAGAGTTTTCTAATATTAATTGCAATTGAATTATAACACTGGATTATGATTGGAGAATTCAATTGAACTCCCTAATCATAAAGCTATTGTTTCACCAAAAATGACTACATTTATCATTGAGTAGCAAAAATATACTCAGCTTCTATGGTTCATAATGAAATATTATTTCTTAATAAGCCATGAAATACAAATCCACCAAGATATAATTCACCACATGATGTCTATTTTCTATCATCTAATGAACTAGCTCCATCAACATCTATATATCCCAATAACTCTTACAGATATTTTTCAATATATATCAATTCATAATATAATGTTCCCTTGATATAATAATGTATTATTTTTGACTTCAATCAAGTGAGTTTCCTTAGGATCTTATTGATACTACACTATCTTAAACGTATGAAAAACAATATTTGGGCATGTCTCTATTAGGTACATAATGATTCTAATAAATTTTCTATATTTAGTGACATTAACTACTTTACCTTCATCATACCATAATAGTTTGATTCAGGTAGCCACTAGAGTTGTTATCTTATTTTAATTATCTATTTCAAATCATCTAAGAACATCCTTGGAATATTTTAATTAGAAATAAATATTCCATTATTCCCCTGTGTCACTAGTAAACCAAGGAAAAATGTCAACTCTCTCACCATCGACACATAAAATTCACTTTACATAAATTCTATGAATTTCTTGCATAGATATTCATCTAATCCACCAATGGTAATGCATTTTACAGATACTACAACCATCGTTCTTTGATTAATGTGATGATTGATATATATATTTTATTCAACTCCACCATATTAAAACCAATGTTTTTTAGAAACATATATTGCCTTGAATACCATGATCATGGTGCTTGCTTTAAATCATATAAAGACTTATTTAACCAACAAATTCTATTTTAATCTCCATGAATTTGAAAACAATTAGGATAATTAATGTAAAATTCTTCTTATAAAACCCCATTTAGAAATGACGACTTAACAACCATCTAGAAAACATTGAACTTTTTTTAAAATGATATGGCTGAGAATAATCAGATTTTCTATATAATTGAAACTAGGGAAAATGATTCATCAAAATTTATACCCTCATTTTTGGATTACACTTTCATAATATTGAGGGTTGTTTCTAATAATTTTACCTTCATAATTCATATTGTTATGAAAGACCCACTTAGTCCCAATGAAATTATTTTCTGTTGGCCTTGAAAAAATCTCCCATGTTTGATTATTCTCAATTTGGCCATGCACATCATTGATAGCCTGAACCCAATTCTTGTCTTCAGATACATATTCAAAACATTTGGGCTCTACCTATGATACCTATGACTATTGATATAGAGTATTCATCCTCATTTTCCATACTATCACTCTCTGATCATCAATTATTCTATGTCTATCAATTTCAGCTATTCTCAGCTATCTTTGTGTAGATACTAAATTCTTTTCATCCATTTATTTATCTGAATCCTCTACTTAATCATCCTTATGAACTGGAACATCTCAATATCATCTTATGTCTTAATAACTATCCAAATAAGACTGATCATTTATTTGATGATTATTTTTTAAGTCTTCATTATAGTTACATCATGTAATTAAACAACATTCCCAACAACTTATTAATGTATTTATATGCTTTTATTTTATTTTATTATCCATGAAATATCCATTAATCTCAATGATATTCAAATATTCTATGATTCACCATATTGAGAATGAAACACATCCTTCTGTAGACTCAAAATTACTTCAACATTGGACTCTTTCAATTCCATATATCATATGGTGTCTTCTCTTATTATTGAATAAATAAAGATCTATTTGATGTGTTAACTGATGTCATCAATTCTTATTTCCAAAACTTTCCTGGTAGATCCTTCTTAATGAGAATTTTATAGAAATCAAGTTCATAATTCAGGTTCATCTCTAAATAACATTATTCTTATATGGAGTTTTCAATATTGAAATATGGTGCCTTGTCCCATTTTTCATAAGATAATCCTCCACTTTGAAATTTATGAACTCAGTTTCATTATCTGTTTTGATTTTCTAAATTTTAGGATCCAACATCTTTTCAACATTGCATCGATATATTGTATTACAATCGAACACCTCAAACTTGTGGTTGATAATTGATACCAACTACATTATACAAAAATCATTATTGAATAGAACACAATATCTCCTCCCATCAATAGATATTTATGAAATAGGTCCATACACATCAATATGAACCAACTCATGAACTATTGATGAACTTTTATATTTTTTACTTATATATATTTGGATTGATATTCCCTTATGATTGAACATATGTGTACTATCATGTGTTAACTTAGGAATTTCACGAGCAGCCTCATATTTCATTAGATATTATAAGGATGTTTGTCTCAAATATCGAATATCTTTATTCTAATTTATTTTCCCTCATCCTTATATAGAAATAAAATATCTTCATCCCCACTCATAATATAAAGATTTACTATCATATGATTTCTTTGTAAAACAACATCATAATCTTTTCCCTTGGTTACATTTTGTTTCATTGAAAAGCTTATAGAATTTCTTTATCCACACAATTAACAGATACTAAACAAGTTGAAACAGAGACCTTCAAAAACTAGTATATCAACATGTATCATTTGTTTCCCCCCAAACATGTATTTTACTAAGCCAACAATCTTCAAAACTTCGTTATTACCAATTCTTACTATATAGTCCTCATAGTAATTGATTCTAGTAACCAGATCATTATTATCTGTCATTTGAGAGGTGAATCCGCCATTAATAATCAATGTTCAAGTGCAATATGATGCTTTAGAATCAATCTATGAAATCGGTTCTTTTTGAACCATATTTTTTTTCATCCACGTTTTTGACATCATACCTGGTAAAGATTAGTAATAACGATCTTCTCCATAGTTATTTCAACCAACATAATCATGAGTTAATTATTATTACTTCATTTATTCTTATTTGGACTATTTATTTTCATTTTCACTAACCAGTATCATTCCATGTTCCCAAATACTCTACCCATGAAATAGTGACCATAAAATGATGCCCTTAAATATTACGACTTATATTGCAGCCACTTCTAGACATGTTCACTATGATACCACATTTATATAGAAAAAACATTTTATGAGTGTCCCATTATTCAAAAATAATATAATCTAATATGTGGTACATTCCTATGTGGTAATTCTACACTACAGGTTTTCTATTTATATCATGGAGTCTTCTAATTTTGATTCATATCCAAATTGATCTTCAACCTCGAAGTGGGATCTTATGGTTTAACTTTTTCTGTTACTACTCTCTTCTTATGATCATTCTCATACCATCTTTATCATTTTGTTCAATCATTTTCATTTCATGACACTCATTTTTAAAATGAATTGGGACTAAAAATTCTTATTTTTATTTACCTGTTACCTATGTGTCCTGATTTACATGAATTAATAGTTTCTCTAGATATTTCACTTTTCATCACAGAATGAAAACTCCCTCTTCAATCACATTGATACGTTTGATTTTATCATTTTTAGTATTAATCAAACTATTTATCTCCCTTTTATTTCTTCAATTTTTATTTTTTACTCAACTACCTTTTATAAGATTTCTGGAATTAAAGACTTTAATATTTCTAATTATTCATTCTTCTCATACTTCTCTTCTACATCAGCATAAATTTCAATTATTACTTTTACTTCTATATAAACACTATCTCTTTCTTCCTTTGTTTGAGAATTTCGGAAAACTTTTACTATAGAATTTGGTTTATGATACTTATAGACTCTCAACCCTCCTACCATTGATTATTATAAAATTTCATCTTCTTTTGAATGTATATTCATTTTTTTGATGAAATTTTTCTTTACACCTATGTTATCTTTCACATTGGCTGAATACTTCTTATGGTGAATTTTATAATTTTTTTCAATATCATCTTCATAATTTAAAGGACACATTTTTAAAAAATTACAATCTTTCCCCATAAAAAACATGCAATTGGAAGTTTGAATTTGAATTTTCCCCTTCATCATTGTAGATTTGAAGAGACAAATGACATGACATTAGGAAAATTGTGATTATTATAACTATTTTCAACATAGAGATTTTTCATGGCCTTGGATGACACTTCTTTGGACATCCCCTTCTCCAAATCATAATTATAATCATTTTTCATTTCATATGAAAAAAGAGTACAATGGAAGTTATCCAATGTTTGTTATTTTGTATATTTGTCTTCCAATATAGAAAGCTTTAGATTAAATCATTGTGGTAGTTTTCTCAAGATGCTTTTGAAAATCCTTATATGTTGAATAATTTCTCTAATACGAGAAAATTGTTCCATGAAAACATTCACTCGATCAATGAATATACCAAAAAACTATTTTGGGTGCATTATGTGATTTTTATATTTGTTTTATATACCATATTGATTTTCTTGTCTGACTTTTGAATCACCCTCAAAAGTACCCAATAGATTTTCCCACATAGATTGTGATGTTTTACATGACCACACCATTTTATAGATTTTATTTTATAGGGATCCCCCTAAATAATTAATATCATTAGTATCAATATATAATTCCCTTCTATCATCTTTAGATATATAACCACTATCAATATTGAATGATATTTGATGAATTTCTAATGGGAAGACCTCCATTCCTAATGATCAGAGGTATTGTTGTATCTGATACCTCTGAAATTAAAAATTGATTCCATCAAAGGTCGGAATCCTTTTGTGATTGAAAACCTCCATTTATTCTATTGATTGAGAACCACTTACTTTCAACATCCCATTGATACAAATTTTTAGGCTAATTCGGTTAAATACCCTATGAAGTGGGGTGAATTAGGGTAAGATAGATTAAAACAACCACCCCTTCAGATCTTGTTTTATCATAAAAAAACAATTATATCACTTTTAAAATAGTAATATATGAATATAAATGAAATCATTCATAGGACATTGTGATTTTTACTTGGTTCACCATCACCAGGCTACGTCTAAGGATCATACATTGACAGTGTGCTGATTGTAGTAAATAAACTAAGGCTCACTGTAAAATTACATGGTTTGGGAAAGATCACATTTATTCCTAGGCACTATGCCTTTACAAGATTTCACATTTTCTTACTGAATTCACAAGGGTTACTCCCAATGTCTCTTTCACTAGTTCACTCTCCGTGGAAAGCATCACTGTCATCTTCTTTCATTCCTCATTAATCATGTAAGGGATCTACACATCATTTGTTAAAATTTATCTCCCTTAATTTTCATGAAATGACAAATCCTCAAATATAGGTAGATGTTATATTGAAGTTTCTTTTTCACCAATATATGAAATCAAGTTTTCTTCATACTCTTAGTTAGTAGAAATGGTTTTCTCGAACTGTTTATGTCACCTTGAAAACAACCTTCTTCTACTACAAGATTCACTACACCACGTAGAATGTATTTTTCGTAAACCACCTCTCCCATATAGACTTCTCCTACTCAGCAGATTGTCTCCACTTCCACACACCACCTCCACATCCTACCTCCGGATACCACCTCTCACACCGCCTCATTGTGCCACCTCAACATACCACCCCAATTCTGCACAATTCATTATTCTGTGGATTATTTATTCCATAGATCACATTCCTTTTCATGATACATGGACCAACAAAAATAGTTTCATAATCTCTTCTCATGAACTACTTCACTTCACGAAATCTTTCCTCTTGACCAGTTTTGGACTTAGTCAAATTATTCTGAAGAAAATATATTTTATAATAAAAAATGTCAGTTTTTAATGAAGGAATTAATGGTCCATATATAATAAAATATATCCACAAAATCCTATAATATTAGATACTTAGAATCCTGATGTGGTATAACCATTACTAGTTACTAAGGTACATGGTGAACCATTTTCCCTTGATGGTCTATATACCACATTCATTCATTCAAGGAAGCTGATATATTTTTCTAATGAATCACTTCCTGTATTCAAAAATCACCACCTCATTTTCTCAAATGATGAGACATCATGCATACCACATGCCTCCCTTCCATCAATTTCCCTATGCAGTATGCATATCGTGCTTCACAGTCCGCTTAGCACTACTTTGCAGAAATATTCCATTTTTTTATTTTCATTTTCATTATGCATACCTCTTATGTGGTTTAAGAATAATTCTTTATGGTCCATGTAATGTTCACTCATATAGTAAATCATTCCTTTTATAGAAATAAACATTTGATAATTGAGACGAAAAAACACTGGGAAACTATGATACCTTAAAAACAAGCATCGACAAACATAAACCATAATTATCCGCAGTCATTTTCCTTTTTCAATAATCACAATCATACCAAAAAACACTGAGAGGACTTCTTGAAGTATTGTTTTCCAAAAAAAAAAATCACTCTTACGTACGTGTCCACTATCACATCCATGAAGTGATGTGTTTCATTTTCCAACACCATTTCATATTGATCGATATAATATTGTATTTATCTAATATATATGATTATTTTTATATAATAATAATTTTTTAATTGTGAATTATTATTGACCTTTGTTTTTTTCCATACATAGAAAACATTAAACATCACTTGTGTGTACTTACCAAATACCATATCAAATATGTGAAATAATTAATCATTAATTTAAAAATATATGAATACATAAAAGAGTTTATATAGTGATTAAATATTATATTAAAGGAATAATTACGATTCTTGTAGCTATATAACTATTATCAATGTACTTGGTTCGAGACTTCAAAATTGAAACAAGCATTAGAAAAGAAGAAACTATGAATTGTAAACATGACATTATTTTAGTATTATCTATAAATGTGTGGTAAGTTGTTATTATTAAATAATATATGGTTTTTTATTTTTGAATATGGTTTTAGAAAACATTTATAATAAATATATATTTATTATACAATAGTTTCAAATTCCTATAATGAAAAATGAGACTTTTGGTAATGGATTAATTTTTCAGTACTATTTAAATAATGATTATCTATGATTGAATTTACATTTAGGAAATTCCAATACATATATTTTATAAATCCATTTATTTTCTTTTCATTTGGTAACTTAAGAAATTTTCATGTAATAGTTCAATTATCATATCTTTGGTTAATAAAATGATTAAAAAATATTTTAAAGAAAAATAGGCTTCATTTTATCTTTGTTTGGGAATCATTTTATTCCATTTTATTATTTTCTTTAAAATGTGGTCAAATTTTTTTAAATGTTAACACATTATTTTATAATGTTATTTTTATCCAATAATTATTTATATAAAAGTATTTCAATGGAATCCTCTTATCATTTTCTGATTGAGGTACTTGTGACTTTTTATTAAAAATTTGAAAAGTATATTTGTTATAATAACCATGACTGGAATGAAATTTACCAACATTATGAAAACTCAATTTATTTATGATTTGTTTTAAATTATCCATGTTACTTTTTATAGAAACTATTTTCAATAATATTTTGGAAATATTTATATTTTATATATGTTATTTTAAAATGAAAAGTATATTTTCAACAAGATATATTCCAATGTTCTTTTAATGAAAATTATATTCTATGGTAAAATCCAATGATGTTTATTGTTAATTACAACAAATATGATCCAACGATACCATCCTTATTATTTTCTTATTTGGTTAATTATTATGATGGGGATATGTTTTTAAAACCCATTTTAATAGATTTTGTGATCGGAAAATGATGAAGTGTTTATAAAACATTCTCCCTTCCATCTGTTATGTTATTTTTATATGATGAATGTTTTTTGATCTTATGTCACACATATGTATGTTTTTATTTATATGAGATATGGGTCTTCAATTATATTTCCCTTCAATGAACTAGGTTAAACCATTTATCTTATGAGATAATTATGGGAAAGGAGTTAATGTCCTCAATCCACTATGGGAGATATAAAACTTTTCCAGATCCTCTATGGGAAACATGTGATGTTGACTAATGTGTTATAATATTGGAAATGAGTGTTAATACATAATCCCCTATTATTTGATGGAGTAAATAGTTAACATTTACATATTTAATGTTCTATATTCCTATTACGTTTCCACACTTTTGTGAAATGTAAATATGTTTATGATTTTATTTAGGATGATTTCTCAGTCTTATGATTTGTGTCTCTGAACAGATAAAGATGTACACTATGAATCATGTTTCTGATCTATGATAGATTGGGTATAAACAATGTAATTTATGATCAAGATATTATACCCTTATGCTTCTATTCTACATGCATATGATCATTGATTGATATCACCCATTTTTACCCTTACAGAGAATCTAATATAACCATTCCTTATATTTCCTATCCTAAGGTTATAAATAATTTTTTTAATTTTGGAATTTCAAAAAGGGTAAACAGTGAGAATAATATTATGTGAGTTGATGATAAATACTCTCAAATATGATCTAAATTTATATAAAATTAAAAGTCAGTAATCCATTATGGTTATATTGTAGACTATAATGTTAGGTATTGAATTTCAATAAAATTTGATGAAATATATATGTATGGAAATCTTATGTCACCCATTTTTTATTAGATTATAGTTTAGTCTACCTTTGGATATTAATATTATATTAATTTGGTGGGAACACTAAAGATAAGACTAAGTATATCATAACCTCTTAATGTTACTGTAGGATAGAGATTATGTGGATTCCTTAGAAATATATCCCCATCTAGATAATACAAGTTGGAATAGTTTTAGACAAGATTCATATATGGATAATAACAATGAAAAAATTTGGATGAGTATATCACGACCATCATTCTAGAAAATAGTGAATGTCCCCTTATTGCACACCTTATATGATGCTCGTCGGGGATATGATTGGGTAACTAAATTTTTTTCTTATAACCATTATAAATGAATTGAGTATATAGGCACTATATATATCGCCTATGTTAAACCTAAGGTGATATAGATTAGAATTATGTTTTCCTAAATAAGACATTATATAACAAGTTTTAGGATTATTTAGTATCTCAATATGATTATTATTGACCAATCTATGATTTTTCATTCTATTCAGTGGGTAGAACACATTGTAAATGTGTTAGTGGTGAATGTGTTGGATAAAACATCAATTTTACTCATAAAGAACCAAATTCCAAGGAAGATTAAATATAAAATAATGATGTTATTCTTATAATACATTCTCACGTTATGGATCATCTGTAGATTACAAATGAGAAAAGGAGGGGACAAATTAATACTGAATAATTCATGAGACAGCATCCACATTTTATATTTTAGTAATATGATCAACTAGTGGCTGATCCATGGATTACTACCACTGAAAAAATATATTTTGTAAGCCAATACTCAGAATGTGAAAACTATTTCCTAACCATTTATGATTTTTAGGGCGAATAAAATAAATTGTGGAATATTATTTAGAATATATGGAAAGAGAATGCAATTACCTCCCTAGAATGATTTTATTTTAAAAAGACATATTTTAATAAGTACCACCATTTTATTCTACATAAAGAAATGGAGAAGGAAGACCTTGTGTTTAAGAAGAAGGATGATGAATACATTATTACTAATATGGAAAATTTTAATGATATAAAATATATAATTAGTTTTTAATTTACATACATAAAATAAATAGATCAATATTTTACTAGATTAAAAAAATTCCTCCAAAAGTAATTATTTAGAAGATACTTTAATAGTAATAATTAAATAATTCTATGTGCACTCATGATAGAAATAGAAGTTATATATTCAAACCACTCCAATAGTTTTGATAAGAAAATGATGATGAAGTCACATGAAAACTCAAATTTATATCATGAAGGAAGAAAATTAAAAAAATCTATACGAGGAAAGGATTTCCACAAGCTTCATAATTTCAATAGGTGAAGAATAATTCAGTTAATAACATATAGGAAAAAAGATGACAACTAATATAACTCCTAAAATCTAATACTTCAAGTTTAAGGAGTGTAATAATTAACACAACCAGTTCACAAATACAATGGATTATGAATTTTATTAGATTAAATAATATATTAATCCATAAGACAAAGTTTAATCTCATGTGATCAAGAGTCCCATTGTGGGTTATTATAATGACATAGTGAAAGAGAAAATTATCATCAAATATAGAGAAACTATTGTCTTCTTTGATTCTATATTTACACAATATTTAATATATATTGAATTTTATGAGGTTATTGAATTACCTCCAAAATTATTCGATTTTTAGCTATGGTGAAGACTGTTAATTTTAAAATTATAAACTCTCATGTTTATAGTTCCTCTTCGATTAATTTTTGTGGAAACATGATTCCATAAAATATTTTGATTCTTCCCAAAGATGAATTTCAAGTAATTTCATGATGTTATTAGATTTATTTATATGAATATCATATAAATTACAAATTAAGGGAAGTTGCATTTCAGATTACGAATGAGTTTATGATCATTTATTAGCGTGAGAATTCATACAAAATTCAAATAGATATTACTTATATAATGTGGGCATTAATCCATATACATGATTTTTATATATCAATTATGGATGAGGAGAAAATCAATATGGACGATTTTATTATTATGTTAGAGTTTGTTTATTTCATCATAGAAGAGTTCCATACTCTAAATCTAAATTAAAAAAGTTGAATTTTCAATTGAAATTATAATTGGTGGTATGCATAATTGAAGAAATCCCCATATAATGGACATAATCGAGTTGAAGAAATTGAATATGTAAATTTAGTAGAATCCGAAAAAAATTCATACCCTATAGGGAATCATAGTTGGGTGTACCTATTCTGTTTGTTAAGAATAATGATGGAAATTGTATATTTTCAATTCTTATTAAAAACCTAACTATATGACTATCAATAAAAATTATATTCTTCCATATAATGAATATTTTTTTGATCCATTATTATAAGCTCAATATTATTCAATGATTATTCATTGAAATGGATACTATCAAATAAAAGTCAAAAGTGATGGTATACCCATGATAGTAACTGTACAAGGTATGGAAATTATGAATTTATAGCAATAAAATTTGGACTTACTAATTCCCTTGGTATATTTATAGAGTTATTGAAAAGAGTCTATAGAGATTACTTTATCCAATTTTTGGTTGTATGTATAGATAATATTATTATCTATTACATGTGTAAGGAATAGAATCAATATAACATGAAAATTGTATTGGATACCCTATGCAAATATAACATGTATTCTAAATTTACCAACTCTGAATTTATCATTTATAATGATCCATTCTTGGGTCATATTATCTCAAGTTAAGGGATTTTTATTATTTCATCAAAGATGGATGTTACTTATTAATGAAATATACATACCATAGTTACTAGGTTCATAAATTTTATTTGGATTGATAGATATCACTGATGATTTATAAGATATTTATCATAACAATCTAATCCACTCAAGAAGATGACTCTAAACGAGGATGGTATTTTTAGATAGATTAATGAAAATAGAATTTAAATAATATAAAGTTAATTTTTGATAGTGAAACTATTCTATAACTTCCCTATAGAAAAGAAGGGTTTTCAGTATATAATAATGCAAAAAAAGGGATTGTGATTTTTTCTTCATATGTAATTATATAGTGATAGAATTTTCCACACACTAATTGAAAACAAATTAGAACAATTATTCGAGTCATGATATAGTATTGGTAGAATAATTTTTTATATTAAATATATAGAGGAAATATCATTATGGTGAAAGGAGTGACTTATATACGGATCATATAATTTTTAAACATATTTTTACTTCGAAATAGATGAAAACTTTCTAGGGAATATGGTTTGAATTGAGTAAATTTTATGATTGATCAATGATTTAAGACATAGAAAAGTAGAATAATGTCTCTAATTCTATGAGTTAGAAATAATATTCTCGTTTTTCTGGGATTTGGATTTAAATAGATAAAATGATTTTTTATTTAAAGAAGATATAACATGAAACCATAAGGAAATAGGACACACCCTAACCTTCTATTATGAATGTTCAAAAATATATCCATGTTATGATTAAATAGGTGCAAAGGTAAGATGTAGAAATAAAACATAAATTGAGGAGTGTTACTATATTCACACTTTACTATGATTCAATGAGATGAATTATGAATAAACTACGTGTTCCACCAACACTAGTCTTGAAGAATGCACTATTGAATGAAGCACATTGTTCATCATTCCCTATTCGTCTTAGAAGTATAATGATAAATAGAGATATGAAAGATTATTTTTTGCAGGACAACATGAAAAGGGATATATCAAAATATGTATATCAATTAATTTTGTGTACAAATGGTAATGTTGAGAGATAGAATTATAAATGAATTTGATAACCATTACCTAGAAAAGTTGAAAATTTGGAAATATTTACCATGCATTTCATTTTTAGACTTCCAAAATCATCTATAGTGAACAATGTTATTTTGGTTATATTTTATAAGAATATGAATTCATCAATATTAATTTCAAAAAATAAGATTTTTCACTTGATCAACCTACTAGGATATACACAAAAAGTTGTAATATTTCACAAAGTACCACTCTCAATATTATATGATCGAGATCTAAGGTTTATCTCAATGTTCTAAAGAAGTTGTCACCAAGATATGGATAAAGATATGAGGTTTATTAGTTCATATGATCCATAGTTATATTTTTAGTTTTAGATGACCATTATAACATTATAATATATACTGATATAATTATTTATAGATTTTAAATGTGATTGGTATAAACACCATCGTTTGGTGGATTTTTTTATAGAAGTAGATTTCCCTAAATAATTTATATGCATGAATATGAAACCATCTATTTCAAGATGTTCTAAACTCGTATATAATTGGATGAAGATTGATATTGAATTCAATTTAGACCTGATCTTATTGAAAATATGTATTATAGGATAATATCCATTCATTAGCACATAAGAGGATCCCAATGTTTACATAAAAATTATTTTTTTAATGATCGACGAGAGATGGAGCTTAATGTTAATGAAAATGAATTAATATCAATAAATCATTTTATAAAGGTTATGGGATTTGGGAGTACAAAAAATCTGGTCTCTTTATATAAATGTACATTTAATATTATTTATTACCTCTTGATGTTAGAAATTCGTTTCGAAGTTCCACTGAATCTCTTTGAAGTTCACGATGTGTTATATATATATCTCTCCCGATGATGTAAATACCAAATCCATCAAAAGAACTAAACTCAAAGGTTGTTCCAATGAATATGATCTCTCATGTGAGTAAAAATTTGTGGATATTTAGTATCATAGAGATATATTTCTACAAAATAAGACCACTCACCTTGTCAATGTTTCGTGGTAAAATGATAAATTATAGGATGATATGTGGGAACCCAAAGATGTGATGAAGCATACACATCCTCAGTGAATTATATAAATGTGATGGAATTTCACAAGTTGAATTATTATAAGGGAGTATAATGTAACGCCGAAATATTTTTGGATATAGTTCTTTATAAATAAATCTGATTTCTTCGATATCCTTCTCTACATAAAACACCATGTTTAAATAAAACATGATATTCAATTAAAATATCATTATGTAATGTGACAATTGTTGTCTAGACATTGGAATTATGGGATAGAATATTACTATCTAAATTACTACAATATTTTGGTTTAAACACGTATAAAATGAATTCATTGGCTATTAAATTAATAGAATGGATAATAAAATCATTTGAAAGTAAAAGAGTTCTTTTTTGTAAAATTTTGTTTTATTCACACAATGTTTTTATATTAAAAAATTCAATAAATCACTATTATTAAATGATTTTTTATATATTTATATATTATATTTTAAATCAATTAATCTAAATTTAAGTAAAATTCTCTTCTCAAAATGGGGTAAGAATAAATCATGTTTTCTTTTTAAAACAGATAAAAACTGTGATTCATTGCATTTTGTGAACAAATTTTAAAATGTATTTCTTCCAAATATATAAATTTAATACTAAAAAATTAATTCTATATTTGGAATTAGGAGGTTAAAAGTCTGTAAATTAGTCACTTTTATTTTTGTCATTGTGAATAGTAACATCGGAAAAAATTTGTTACCTTACTAATCGTAAAACGAGAATAACATGTTTTAAACTTTTGGATAAGGCTTTAAAATAAACATAACACCTAAATTTGTCCTACTATATGAGTTTATCTCATCCATTATCATCGAAATTCTTAAAATATGGCCACCAGGTTCCCTTTTCCCTTCATTATAAGATTTATAATATTTTATAAAAAGGATAAATACAAAATACTACAGTATTGAATTTAATATATACAATATTTTCTATAAGGAAGAAATGATGTTATGTTATGTTATAAAATATTATTTTAAGGTTTAAATATAATTTTATAACTTCAATTTATTAATAATTTTTATTGATGGAAAAATTAACTTAAATTTGTATGTAATGCTAATATATTAGTATTTCAATTAAATAATAAATAAACCATCAAATTTAAAAATATAAAAAATAATTTTTCTTGGTGATTTATTAATTTAAAAATGTTTTATTGATAGATATTAAATAATTTGGATTTTTATGTTCTTATATTGGAATTAAATTATTATTATATGACCTTAAAGTAAAATTAACTAAATATTTTCAAAAAAAAAACATTAATGTTATTTTATAATAATTTTTTTATTAAATAATATAAATTCATAAAAATACTATATCCATACAATTTAACGTTTTATGGTTTAAAATATCAAACTTGTTCAATTTATGGCTCACTTTTCATTTTATGATAACATTCCTAACCCTTATTGAGTAAAAAACAGTGATATTATTGTATTGTTAAAGGCTTTACTAGGGTTAAAATTAAGAGATAAGGGTTAAAAAATCCAATAAAGTTTTTTAAATATTATTAAATTATAAGATTTAGACATATCATCAACCTATAATTCAATATATTTTTTTAACAAATTTATTGTGAAAATTAATTTATATTAATATAATTATTTAAGAAATACCATGATTTCCTTTCTCATTTCTTATAAAAGGGAGCCTCTTCTCCTCCCCTTTCTCACAATGATTAATCCTTAAATATCATTGATTACCTAAAAAAATATCATGTTTGATTATGTACCCATTTTCCATAGCTTTTGGTGTCTAGAAAAAGAGGATCCATTCAAGGAATACATTGTATGCAAAAGGTGGATTCACAATAAAGAGCTATATCTTTTAACCGAGTCCTTTAAATTTTATTTATTAGTTTACCACTTCTAAACCTATGATATCCATTATAACATAGTTAATTATGTATCTTAAATATAATGTAATGTTATTATGATGATTTAATAACCATTAATCCCCGAATTTTTTTCATATTTATAAAGAGAACATTGCTCATATCAATGTATTAACTACTACCTACATGAAGCCATGCGTTTTTTTCATTAAAACATTATGTTGATCATTATGAAGATATACTTTCTGAATATTTATTATATTTATTATACATTAATTATTAATTAGATTTTAATTTTTATTGACAAATGTTTCTTTCTAGCATAAAAAATTGGAATCATCACTCATGTATAAGTACAAATTATAGTCTCTACAAAGTGACATAATTTATTTCCCTCGTTAATTTATATGAATAATTATAAAAGTGTATATAATAATTACATATAATTCTAATGAAATTATTAATATTTTGGAAATTATATATCTATAACAACATTATATGATTTGGTATTACTGAACCAAAACATGCATTAGAAACAAAGAAGATATCCTCAAAATAGCAATTTTAAGGAAAAATTATTAGTAATCAGGTGATAAGTTTTTATAATTTTGTCATATATGGTATTACATATATGTTATATTTTATGTAAAACATGTATAATAATTCTATATTTATTATATAGGATGTTTGAATGTGTGTGAAGAGAAATGATATTTGAGGTAATAGATTTATATTTTAATAAAATTTTAATCAGGAATGTCTTTGCTTGAATTTAATTAAAGAAATTATAAGTTACTTATATAATATATACACTTTAATTTTATTTAAAACATTTTTATGTAATAATTTTTCAATTCATAGTTCTAATTTACATTCCATGGTACATAAAAATATTTGGAATTTTTTATGAACATGAATGTTAATTTCTTCTTTGGCCACAAAATTGTTTCGTCAATTCTCATGTTTTATAAATTTTTTTATTAAGAATGTTATACTATACTACTATAAATATTTACTGCAATTTTTACCCATGTTTAAATTTATATATATATTTTTCAAATGAATCATCTTGTAGTTTTCAAAATGAGTAACATATGTCTTTTTTTGAAAATGTGAAAGGTATATTTTTTTTGATATCCTCAACTAGAATGTAATTTTCCTCTCTCATGAAAACATAGTGTCTTGAATCTTATATTACATATTTCCAATGTTAATTTCAAACAACGTTTTTTAGAAAATATTTTTTAAATATTCTTATTTTATGAAATTTATTTCAAAATGAAAAGGGTATTTTAATCATGATATATTCCAATCGTCTTCAAATAAAAATTTTCATACATATTAACATCCTTTGATTCTAATTATGTATTATTGGGAATATGATTCAATTATACCATTATTATTATTTTTCAATATGGTTTATTCTTATGATTATGTCAGGTAAATGAACCAATATTAATTTCTATTGATTATTCTATGATGAAAGGATAAATTTAATTCCATAGGTTGTTATATTAGGATATGATGATTGTTTTATGATCTTTTAACAAACATATGTGTTTTTTTCATTATGTGATGAGTGATACATGAATTATATATCCCTCAAAACTAATAAGCAATGCCTTATATGTAATGATATAATTATTTTACATGAGTTGATGTGCCTAATCCATCATGGGAAATAGGAAGGTATGTCTGATCCACTATGGGAAACACGTAGTGATTCATGATATGAAATGATATGTTAAATAGCTGGTGATGTCTTATCCCATATGATTTTATGGTCTCAGTAGTTTTCATTTACATATAAAATGAGATTATTCATAAAATTGCTATACACTATTATGATATGTTTATATGCATATCATTTTGAGTCATGGTTCATGATAGATTTATTATGATTTCTAACACTTATTATTCATGTCTTTTTAAATGATAATATTTTATAACCTGAACCCTTTTCATGATTTATGATAGATTGGTTATGAAAATTGTATGTTATTATTGTGATACTATACCATTAATCTAATATTATGCTTTCATATTATCATTATTTAAAATCTCCCTTGATTACCCTTATTGAAAAACTGAGCTCTCCCTATCTTATCTTTCCTTTTACCCATGTTAAGATGAAATTTTTTATGAAAGGTATGATAATAGGTGTAAAATATGATAATAAAATTATAAAATATCATAAATAAAGTGACTAAATAATATATTTTAGTATTTATTATTCAATGAAAGTAATCCATAAAAGTTTTTTAATGAACAATAATGTTGTGTATTGAATATTCTTATTAAATAATTTATATTTATATATAAAAATATTATATCACCTACATTGGAATCATAATGGGGGTTTAATCAAAATTATAAAAATATTATTTGATAAATTCGGTAAAAATTTTGGGGATATTTCCAAGTAGAGGATAACATCCCAATTTTATAGTAAGATAGTGATTATGTTGATTTCCCATCAATACATACCTATTAAGATACATGATGTGGAAGTAGTTTTATAACAGATACATCTCAAGGTAATAAACTATAAAAACATCAAATTGGTTTATCCTTTCTATCATTCTGGTGCACGGTGAACGTTCTCTTACTACAAAACTTGTTTTAAACGCCAATGGGATATTCTTGGGCTATCTCACATTTTATGTATGAAAAGTTACAAAGGATTTTAAGAAATTGTAACCAAGGACATGCTATATTATACCAATAGTGACATAAATTAAAAAAGGGTCATTAATATGAATTTATTTAAATAATTATTAATTTTATTTGCTTCCTCAATATGGCTATAATTTCTCACACAATGATTTTTTGTTTTAGATAATGACTAGAACTTGAAGGAACCATGTAATTTTTGAATGTGATATAAAATTAAATGATTTTATCCATGAGTAATGAAATTACATGGGATATGGAATGAAAAATCATTATTGTATTCTTACTCATCTTTCATAATCTATGAATCATGTCGATCTTCCAAAGGTCAATGGAGGGAATAACTTGTTGTTGATTATTTTATGAGCCAACATCCAACTTATTTTAGTGGGTTATCTAATCCACTAGTGGATGACTAATGGAATATTACCACTGAGAGAAATAAATTTTTATCCAATTATTAGAACCTAATATTTTTCCTAGTCATTTATCTTATAGATGGAAAAAAAGATAAATAATGAAATATTATTAAAAATAAAAGGAAAGATGAAGAAATTAAATCATTATAATTGGCTGAGTTTAAGACGGTATTTTTTAAGTAATTAATTCCTACAAACTCCATGCAGAAAAATGTAGAAGGAATTGCTTAATTTTAAGTAGATGGATAATGAAACCATTTGAACATATGAGGAAAATTTTATACAAATATCATGGTATGATTATGTTTAAGAACCACCCCTAAAAAATGATATATTATTTTGTTTCTGAAAAATGAGTATTTAAATAATTTTATCTAAATGATACATTAGTATCTATGAAGAAATCATTCAATTTTCAATCATGGTATAATTAGAAATTGGATATTCACACTATTCCAATGGTTTTGATAAGAAAAGGAGTATAGAATCTCATGAGAATATGAATAAATAATACTGTTGAAAGATATTTTGGCCACTTACATGTTAGGAAAGTTGGATGAAACACAAATAAAATTGATTGAATGAAAATGAGAGGCACCTTAAATGTGAAATGGATGGTCACGAACACCATTAATATCAAATGTTTCTACATAGTCTTGTTGTTACAATAGAAGAAAATAAGCTTTCAACTAATGCACTACCCACACTCCATTTCATAAAATTAAATGATAATGTGAAATACTTCAACTAGTGCATGGATCTTATGGTGTATGATGATGATAAGAATCATTAACCCAATATGAGAAATGTTAACAGGAAATATCATGGGATCAAAATTATAAAAGTGTGTTATGACAATCACATAGTGAAATGTACTCTTATCATACACTCTATAATAACTAATATATTATTTGAGTCTATATATACACACTTATTTATATATATGAAATTTTATTAGGGTAATAATTTTACACCTTAAATATTTTCAGTTGAGTTAATAGTGGAAACAATAAATTGTATGATGATCACATTAAAATTTTGTAGTTCTATTATGATTTATGTTTGTTCAAATTTTATTCCTTAAAATCTTTTGATTCTTATCATAGTTGAATTTTGATGAATTTTTAGGTATTCATTATCATTAATTATATAAAGCCCATATTAATTTCCATGGAAGTAAAGTCATGTTATATATTCTAAATAAATCAATCATCATTAATTAGTGCGAGGATTAATATGAACATCAAATAAATATTACTTTTATATTTTGGGTATTAATTACTATCCAAAGAGGTTATGTATCTATGATGGTTGAGGAAAAACTAAACATTGAGAAAATGAATATTGTATTAGATTTTATTTAAATATTTCTAGAATAACTTCCTAGTGAACCTCTGAATCATGAAGGTGAATTTTTAATAGAAATTATACCTGTATCTATGAATATTTCAAAAACACATTATGGTGGCCTTGATTGAGTTGTAGGAATTGAAGAAGAATATTAGGTTGATTCATGATGTGGTATTCATATAACCTCCCGCATCACTATGGGGTTCACATGTTTTTTTATTAATATAAAATATTATTCAATGCATTTTTTATTAATTATCAATAACTGAGAAAGATCAATATCAAAAACTGGTATCCTATACCCCATATCAATGATTTGTTTAATAAATTAAATGAATCCCAATATTTTATAAAATTTTAAATTTAATTTAGTTTCTCTCAATTATGGTTCAATAGTGAATACATTCAAAAAATAGAATTATGTATGAGGTATGAAAATTATGAATTTATAATGATGAAATTTTGTATTTATATCCCACCTATAATCTTTATTAATTTAATGAATGTATTCGTTAGAGATTAACATTATCTGTTGTGGTAGTATTTATAAATGATATTATAATATATTCTAAGAGTAAGGATTCTCATGTAGGTAGCATGATAATTGTACTGAATACCATAAGGAAGTCAGAATTTTATGCTAAATTTTCCAAGTGTGTTTTTTTAATTTTGAAAGATTCATACCTAGGTTATATAATCTCATATGATTGTATATTGAGGAATCGTTCAAATACATAAGTTATTAAGAAATAGTTGAGTCCCACAATTGTCACTAAGATAAATATTTTCTTTTTTTATAGATATTACTAATGCTTGAGGATATATTTTTAAAAAGTTTCTAATCTAGTCTCCATGTTTAATCTAAATGGGATTAAGTTATTATAGATATATGAATGTGAAGACAATTTCATAGATCTAAAGATAATGATATTTATTGATTTTATGATCAGACTACCATATAGTGTAGAAGGGTTTTTTATTTATAATGAAGTATCATATAAATTAATTGGATTTTTCCACATGCATAATGATATGGAAATGACATATGCCTCATTCCAATTAAAAATATACGAGAAACATTAATTTACTGATGAATTATATCTGTTAGATGTAATTTTTGAGTATAAGATATAGTAGAATCATCTTTTTAGTAAAAATTGTGACATATATATAGATCATAAAATATTGAAATATATATTCGCATAGAAATTATTTAATATGAACCAGAGAAGATGGGTTTAGTGGATTAAATATTATGGATGCTCAATACATTACCACACTAGGAAGGTGAACAATGGTGGCTGCGCTCTATATATAAAGAAAATAGATAGTGTTCCCACAATGAGGATCAAAATAGATCCAATAATTTATGATTTTCTTAAGATAGAACATGAGGACATAAAGAAAGAGTATAAATTTAAATTCTCTCAGGTGAGTGTTCATCCATTCATCCATGTGAAAATTAATGTGTCAAAGAGGGAATATACATAAATATAGAATAAAATGAATATTATTCCAGATATTAACAATTATTACGATGTAATGATAAGGTTTAGAGTCCAATTATTTTTCCTCTCAATACTGGAGTTGAAGAATGAACTATTGTAAGAGGCTCATAGTTCATAATTACCTCTTGATCTAAGAAATTTGATGATGTATAGTGATATGAAAGACTATTTCTGGTGGGACAACATCAAATGTATTTTTTCAGAGTATATGTCACAATTCATGGTATTAGAGAAAGCTAATTTTATGATAATAATATATAAAATAATGTTACAACAATTAAACATAGAAAAATGAATATAAATTTAAATGCCATAATTATCTTTGGGTTGTTGTTGATTTCCTTATAATGTCAGCACAATTCAATTCTATTATAGAACATTTATCTCTTTAAAATATTTATATGATATATTTTATGTAATTGTTCATATTTCTTGGATTTCCAGTATCAATGATATCTAATTGGGATCCAAGGTTTACCTCGATATTTAGGAAAATAATTTAACATTATCTGTATAAAGAGTATTCATTTAGTATTGTATATCATCCCTAACAAATGTTCAGTCTAATATAAGAATTAAAAATATATAAGGCATATTAAGAGATGTATCTATATATTTAGAATGATTTTCTGATCAACATCATTATTTAGTGCAACTTTCTTATAATAATATCCTTTACATGAGCCTTCATATGGTGCCATATGAATCTCTATATTGTTGGAAGTTCCAAACTCTTATATATTCGATTGAAATTGGATAAATACATATATTGAGAACCAGTATGTTTAAAAAATGGTAGATAAGTTTATATCCATTCATTATCACATTAGAACATACCATAGTCGATAGAAAAATTATGATTACAATTGTCAGTGAGATCTGGAGTAATATTTTGGGGAAAAGGTATTTCTATGAATTTATCATTGGAAAAATGTTAGGATATTTAGAAAGGAGGGAATGTTGATCCATATATATATATATTACTCTTTTGTGTTCAAGATCACATTGGGATTGAAAATTTTTATTTATCACTTCCACTAAATCACTCACATGTTCATGATCTGTTGTATGTGTCTCTCATGATTTTTAAATATATAATCCTTCACATGTTCTAAACATAGAGGTTATAACACTAGATAAAGATATTTCTTATGAGGAAAAATTGGTGGATATTCAATATTCTTTAGAGAAATTACTATGAAATAATAAAATCACATATTCTATGTTTTTTACAAAACAATAAATTAGAGTATTCCATGTGGGAACTTGAGCTTGTGATTAGGTTGAAATATCTTTAGTGAGTTATATTAATGTGGTCGAATGTCATATTTGAAATTATCATAAGGGGGTATAAATTAACTAATTGATATTTTATGATATACTTATCATTAAATAAATCTTATTTCATTGATATCATTCATTACCTAAGAAACAAAGTTTAAACAAACCATAATATCTTATTAAAATAATTTTATTTAATGTGACTGTTATTTTTTGACCAATATATTTGAGTGTAGTAATATGATTAACTATATTATGAAACATTTATGGCCTAAACATGTATAAAATTAATTCATTAGTTATCAATATATTATAAATTAAATTAAAAAGATTTAAAAATAAAAGTTATGTTTTTTTCTGAGAAAATGTTCTTATGCATGACATTTGTTTTCATCTAAATAAGATAAATTAACCACTATTGGTGGATTAAATTAATGTAATTTATATATAAATAATTCAATCAAATATTTTATAATTCATATAATATTTATTCTAGTAATTCGATAATAAAAAATCTAGTTTTGTTCTAAAACACACATTTTTTATAAAAAGAAGTTTCCATTGAGTTTTATGAATTTATTTTAAAATTGTTTTATGCCACTTATATAAATTTAATCTTGAAAGATAATGTATAATTTTATAATTTGGATTAATAAATTTTTTAAATATGTCACATTTTATTTTGGTCCTCAGGAATGGAAACCATGGTAAACATTTGTCACCTTCGTATAGGTAAAATGTGTAAAACTATGTTAGAACATTGCGGAAAGCCTTTAAAATTTATCTAACACTTTCCTCTATTCCACTAGATGAGTTTTTTTGAAAGATATCATACATTATTCTAAAAAATGTACATTTGGTTTCTCTCATCTAGATTATAATATTTATATTATTTTAAGTAAATGATAAATACAAAATGTCTCTCTCTTTACTTTAATATTAACTATATATTTTAATAAGGATAAAAAATATTATAATTGGTCACAAATGTTTATATAAAACATATATTAATTTCATATATGTATATATATATATATATTTAATTTTTAGTTAGTGAATAATAACTATAAATGCTTACGCAACAACGTTATAGTATTTTATCAATTACTATAAAAATAATATAAATGAATTTAAAAATAATGAAAATAATAAAATATTGTTGAATTATTGTGTTCACCAAATTTTATAGATATAAATAACATAATAGTTTTTAAACATTTATATTATAAAATAATATTTAACTTGAAAATGTTGAAGTCAAATTAAATTTATATAAAAAATGACATTAATTTTATTTTATAATAAAGAAAAATTGAATTAAAAAATTTTAAATTATTTTCACCAACACATTGAAATTAATATTGTATAGAATATTAACCTTGGTATAATTATGGGTCAATTTTCTTATTATGATAAAATTATTAACCCATAATAAGTAAAAATACATTGATATTTTGGTAATAGTGAAAAGGGTTGATGAGGGGGTGATGGAGACTCGGGAGATAACGGTTTCTCCCTTACAACACATAGGGTTTTCCATCAAAGCCTATGGTGAACAGACCGAAATGCCATAAATCAGTTGTAGCATGACGTCTTCTGATCCCGAATGGGAAAAATCATTTGAAGGATGTAGAGTCACAGAGCAAAAAGATTAATCATCGATGGTTAGAAGGCCTAAATGGATTTCCATTCTCTAAGTTCTCATGGGATCAGACCTACAAAATCCAAAATCGACAATGCCTTCATACTGCAAGAAATTGGATGATGGAAGCTTGGAATTCGAGACTGATCCTGAAGCCTTGCATCAACGAGCCCAAATGAATAAGTACTTGATTATGGGTCTTATTTCTTATCACAAGGGTGACAGGACAAGGATGCCCTGTGATCTTAAACATAGGATCACTCACATCAAGGTATTCATAGATTGTAAGATTATCCCTATTAGTAGTGGATATTTCCACATATTACATAGATTCCAGGACGAGCTTGATCAGGTTTGAAATTGGGAAACGTTTACCTCAAACCTGGTTTTCATATATTATTTAAATGGGATTTTTTTCAACCCCTATACTTTTTGGAATACTATGGTTCAAGTTTGGGTGCATTTACATAGGACCAACTTGTATTTTTGGAATCCCAGAATCCTAAACGTCATATCTTCCTACATTAGTACACCTTTAATAATTGATCATTAGACTCTAGATGCAAAACTTTGGCATTATGAAAGGGTTATGGTAGCAGTCAACCTGGATCCAAAGCTGTCAAATGCTATTGCCTTTAATGTGAATGAGTATAAAATAGATGTTTGGATTTAATATGAGAACAAACCTCTATTTTTCATGTTATGTATGATCATTGGACACTCTTTATTTTATTATAGAGTGATGAAACATCAAGTAGAACAAACACATGTTGATGAATTGACAATGGCTCAAAAAAAGAAAAAAAGACAAGATGAAAGACATTGAGAAGCCTGAATCCCCGAGGATGAAAAATGGAATCTAGGTAAAGAAATACCCCCTCCTCAGTGAGGCCTCAGGTACGATCTGGGTGGAGATGGTTGAAGAAGAATAAAATGAAAATATAGAAAAATATTTCTTAGATGAGATTGGTATGCTTGTTCTGGACATGTATGAAACATTCCTATCTACTTTGGATGTTGATAACACAGACGAGACTGCTCCTATAGATGCTGGAAAGGCTCAAGGTAAAGAAGTAGTACCCCATGCTGCTTCTGAAATACCTGAGATATTATATGGAAAGGTAGATCTTGATCCAATCACAAAATAAGACACTGCAGGCATGGTAATACATAGTACTGATAAATCGGAGGTAATGGGAACCCATATCATTGTACCTATTGCTGTGTCTAATTTCATACCTAATATACATGATAAAAAACAATATGAGCCTTTAAAAAATATCACAATGGTCACACATTTTAATATTGATACAGATGAAATAACTCAATTTGTTAATATTTATAAATCATGGTCAGTGGATAATCAAAACACTGCCCCACTCAATGCCTCTAACAACATTCTTATCTCATAGGACAAACAACAAAATCCCTCAACGGACAACTCAATGGAGACATCCTTAATTTCCAATGTTTCTGAAAAAGATCTAGGTACCAAGGAAAATGGTATATCTAATGAAACGATTGTCTCCTCTAGGTGAAAATTAGGAATGAAACACAGTCTAACCTCTCCTCAAGATATTATAAGATCAAATAGGGGAATGACTTGGGAGGCCCAATGAAAGGGGGTTCTAACTCCAAACGTAGGTTCAAAAGAATTTCTTATTTTAGAATTATCGGGGGATTGCTAACCCTGAAACATATATTGTTTTTAAATGATTTCTTATAACTCATAAACCAAAACATTTTTCATCTACTGAGCCAAAACTTAACTTTTCCTCAAAATGTATGCATCTTTGTGCTTATGGGTATAATTTCTTAGGTGCATCCAAAACTGGTAACACAGATGAGTCTCTATGGATTTTCTATCACTCTTAATTGCAGCATGTTAATGCATTCAAAATTACTGAATAGATGTTTACATGTTATTTTATCCTTGAAGGTTTACACACTTTTTACACAATGATTTATGCTAAGAATTGATAACAAGAACGAAAATCCCTTTAGGAAGACCTTAATGATTTATCTACCAATATCCACAGGACTTGGGTTATGATAGAGGATTTTAATGATATTCAATCATCTAGTGAAAAAATTGGGTCGTCACACTCTTCTATATACCCAAGAGAATTTAGATATTCCATAGAAGATTGTAACCTTATTGATGTTAATCTAACTGGTGCAAAGTACACTTTGTTTAGACCACACTACAATAAGGTAGTTTCTAAAAAACATGATAGAGTATTCACTAATATTTTTGCTCTTGATAAATGGGACACCATTTATTAGACCAACATAATCCAACATAACTTATACCATCATCCTATTCTTGTAAATATTTTAACCAAAGGTACCAAATCCACTATTCCAATAAAATCTAATAATTCATTGTCCATATATCCTGATTTTACTTTCTTCATAAAAGATTGTTGGGAAAGCATGAGGCATCACAATGATGTGTTTTCTTGTGCCCATAAATTAAACTGCCTAAAATATCATCTTAATGTCTGGTGTCGATCTTAATCTAAGAAACATGACATGAATATATCCTCTTTTGAGAAGAATCTTAATCAAACACAAAGCTCCAACACTAGATCTGATTTCATTTTAGACACTCAAATTGAAATTGATACCTCCATTAAGCTCAACTATCTTCTTTCCCTTAAGGATAACATGCGAAATATTTTTTTTCAATGATAAAGGCCTTGTAGATGGTGATAGGAATACAATGTTCTATAATTCTATTCAAATAGTTTGAAAATCATGTAGAAATTTTGATCATATTAGAGAAGAAAACAATCTCATTGACACTAAAGAAACTATTTCAAATCAAGTGGTCACTTAACTTCAATGTTTTTTCAATGGTTTAAATGTCAATAAAGACATCATTCTGACTTTTGTGATCCAGGAGGATAATAATTTTTTTATTCACCAGCCCTCTTGATCATGAAAATAAAGATATTGTTTTTAGTCTTATGTCTGATAGTTCCCTGGGTCCGGATGGATTCAATAATAGATTTTTTTCAGCTTTACTGGGAGATTATTCATAAGGATGTTTAAAATATTGTGAAAGCTTTCTTTTCCAATGGTGTTCTCCCTTATGGTTTAAATGCACAATTTCGCACCTTAATTCCTAAATATTAAAATGCCTCTAAGATTCATATTTTCTATCCTATTTCTCAAATTAACAAACTTTATAAAATTATTTCAAAACTTCTTTCTAATAGACATAATAACATATGAAATCAAAATGTATCCTAGAATCAATTCAGTTTTATCATAGGTAGGTCTATTCAAGATAGTATCTATCTTACATCTGAATGTACAATATCCTTAACAAAACTACAATAGGTGGCAATATTTCAATTAAACTTAATATTAGAAAATATTTTGACACCATTGATTGGAGTTTCATCTTCAAAGTCCCCAAAATAATCATCTTTAAAAACTATTTCATAAATATGATAAAATTGTAATTCATCTCAGATTTCATCTCTTTCCAAGTCAATGGTACCCCCAAGGGTTTATTTAAATGAACCAATGTGGTAAGACAAGGGGACCCACTTTCTTCCATTTTTTTTGTGATTTTGGAAGATTATAGACCCCTCACAAGCCATGTAGATCAAAACAATATTAAAACTATTTAGGCTTACAGAATCTTAAAAATGCCAACACATATTTTATATGATGATGAAATAATACTTTTCTTACTTGGGGATAAAAGAAACACCAAAATTCTAAAGAATACTCTATCCTATTATGAAGTAATTTTTGGTCGAACTATAAGCTGAGGAAAATCCTTCGTTTTCTTTGGGAAAAAATTATTCTATTTTAAAAGTTAATATCATTTGTTATTTAGGTATCAAAGAATTCTATTTCCTTGTCACATATATGGGTGTTCCAATATTTTGTGGATAACCTATGTCCAGCTAATTCTCCACCATTTTAGTTTAAATTATGAATAAAATTTCCTTGGGGAAGGTTAAATACCACTCGATGGCTGAAAGAATCTGTCTTGTGAAATCTACTATTGTATCCAAAATGGTCTACTCCATGATGGTTTACAAATGGCCTTCTCGTCTTTTAAAAAAAATTAATTTTTGTATAAAAAAATATTTATGGACAAGAATCACGCTTGAAAGGAATCTTATTACCATACATTGGGTAGCATTTTGTAAACCTTTTGAAAAAGGTGGTATTGGAATAAAAAATCTGAATCTCTTTAATGATTCTCTTCAAGTGAGACTCACTTGAAGGATTCTTAATAACAATTGTGAATGTATTGATTTCCTCAAAAAAATATTCAGTTCTAAGCTAATGAGTTGAAATTTGAACTACATCAATTATTTCATCTGGATGTCCATTATAAAATCCTATGCCATCATTATGAACAACTCTAGATGGATGGTAAGCTCTGATTCATCCCTGAATTATTGGTTTGACAAAAAGATGAGTGCTCATTTATTTTCCATGATTCCACCCAATTCATTCCCTGAAAACAATAATTCCACTATAAGGGATGATCTAAATTCCAAAAACATACCCCTTCCCGAAACCATCAAAAGTGTCATTAGTAACTATACATATTCGAACTCTGAATATTTCCACATCTGGGAACCTGATTTTAATAGAAACCTTGACTCCAACGTTTTTTATTATTACAATTTCATTGATTTGGACTACATCATATGTTGGTCAAAATTATTTAGCTAACCTTGGATTGATCCCTTGAGGCTTACTCTTGTTTGGCGCATTGTGTATAACAAAGTCCCAACTAAATTTTACTTCCAATATTTTAGGATCTAACTGTTCTCTAAATTTCAACTCTGAAACCAATATAGAGAAGATACAAACCATTGGTTTTTTTCTTGTGCTACATCTTCAGCTCTTTGGAACTTTACTTTTGACATCTTTGGGTGCAGATGGTTACTCCTAAATTCCATTAACTACCAGCTACAATGTTGTGTTGTTTTTTAAGATTCTCAAAAATTTAATATATCTTCTTAAGTAATGTTTCTGAGATCCTACATGTAATCTGCTATGATAGAAAAAATAATATTCATAATAATTACTCATTTAAGATTAATGCAGGTAGGGCATGGATTCTAATTTCCATTCACGGTGCTGCCTCGATTCAGAAAACCTATTGTGAAAACACCATCGAAGACTTTTAAAATCTACATTGACACCAGATTCATGGTCTTTATAGGTTGCCTAGACGCAATTTTTATGTATTCTAGCAATCCCCACTTCAGGGATGGATCAAAGTGAATGTTGACGGTGCATCTACATGAAATCGTTCACCTAAAGGAAATGGTACTATCTTTAGAGAACATCCTATGAACTATCATGGATGCTTATTTAGTGGATGCGGTAAAACCTCATCTTTAGAAGGGAAAATTATGGGGGTTATCAACACTGTCGACATTGATAAGGGTAAAGGTTAGAACAATATTTTGACTAAAAGTGACTCAACCACTATTGATCAAGCTATTTGGAAGGGCGTGGAACATCTCACATGGTCACTTACTTCTCATTGGATGAGTTTTCTTGATCTACTTTTGGAAACCAACTACATTATCACGTATGATTTTCATGAACAAAATATGGTTGTTGATGGTCTTTCCAATAAGGGAGTCAACCAGGGCATTACATGGCGGGATGATTTGTCTAGGTAAAATCTGCCATTAAATGAAAAATATTGTAATAAGATTCTATCTTTCAGAAAAAATGTAATCCTTTTTTACATCTCTGTATTCAATAAATTGTTCCTTTTAATAAAAAGGGTTGATTAGGTTTAAAAATAATAGAAATGTGTTAAAAATAATAGAAATGTTTTAAAAAATAACTTAAACATTTCAATTTTTTTTGAATGAGTGGATTTTGAATTAAAAATATCCTATATTTTAAATATATAAATTTTGATCAATATGAACATGAAATTTAATATTAATTATTTTAATACTTTATGTAATTACAAGAGTGACCCTCACCACACTTATAAATGGATAAATCAACTACTCCCTTATTCAAAATGTTTTAACCATCTATATCATCCAGTACCTTATCAAATATCATAATATATTCATTTACCATGTACTATATCTTATTTTCTCACCAAAATATCTTCTTTTCAAGTCCTATGTGTAAGCTGAAGGAGGTTTTTCAACTTACACTTCTATAGAACATGCCTTTAATAGCGCTGGCATTTATCAACACTAGAAAAATGCACTGAGAAAGTCCATCTTTATCTGCACTAAAATATGTGCATATAAATTGGTACCTTATATCAACACTAAATAAAACTACTACTAAATGGAACCCTTTATCAATGATTTCTATTTATCACTGATAAAAGGCCACCATTATTGGTGTGTTATTTTTAGCCCTCACAAAAAGTACCATTTATGAGCACCAAAAATAAAGCACTGATAGTGGTCCACAATAAAATGAAATTATCAAACAAATAAAATTTAAAAAATTTAACAATTTCATTCAGTAAATAATTATTGTCAAAAATGAATAAATTGAATATTTATATATATACATTTTACAAATTAATAAATAATAAATAATAAATATATAGATATGTAAAATGAATAAAATGAAATAAATAAACAAATAAAAATTTAAAATGAGTAAATTAAAAACATAGTAATCTTTTGATTAATTAAAAAATTATTAATAAAAATGAATGAATTTAATATACATATATATATGTAATTAATATTGATAAATAGTATATATTAAATTAATTATATAAACGAATATATAACTAAACAAAAAAAATATAATATAAAAAAATTATAAAATTATTTAAATTTTTTAATGAAACAATTATTAATAAAAATTAATAATTATAATATACATATATAAAGTATATATGGTAATATATAATATATTCTAAATATTAATATATATATATATATAATGAATAAAATTATAATTAAAAACATATTAATGTCTTATTCATTTTTAATGATGTTTAATTTTTCAATTTAACATATATCAAATGACGTATGTCACCTTGATTTTACTTACACACACACACACACACTTATAATTAATACATTTTTATATATAAACACACACACAACTATACTTATATAATATATAGGAACACATAAAAATAATTGTTATGTAATTTATTCAAATTCTGTATATTTTAGAATTTCATTATAGCATGATACATTTAATATATTATGTTTTCAATTGGCCAATTCTATTTCTTTATTTTTAATACTATTACTATTTGGGAATTCATTTTTAATTATATTTTATTTTTATTTTATTTTTGAATTTGATCATTTTCTATTACTTATTTATATATATTTACTTACTATGTTTTATTATTTCTTATATGTGTTCCTCTTACTTCAATATATATATATATAAATATTTTTTAAATAATTTAAATTTAATTATTAAAAAATATATTTTCTCAATTTTTTAAAAGTGTACTCATTTTGAATTATTCAATTTCCCTAATTTAAAAAAAATTATTTAAGATTATAAATCAACTAATAATGTTAAAAACATATTTGTAAAAAAGTTTTAATAAATATATATATTTATAAATTTATATTTACTATACTCGTAAATTTATATATTTATAATTATTATATGTAAATAATAATTATTTTTAAAATAAGTATTTATATAATAGCAAATAAAAAATAAAAAAATATTTAAGAATTCTTAAATTATAATAAATTTATTTAAATAAATCCTTTATCAGTTCTAAAAAATCCATGTTAAAAGGATCTTTATTAGCGCTAATAAAGATGTTTTCTATCATCATTTTTTAGCACTCTTATCAAAACATATCAATTTAACACTGATAAAAGGTATATTCTTAGAACATTTCTTAAAGTTCTCTTAGAAATGTTCCCTAACTATTTAAAACAACCCTAACTAGAACTCAGTTAGTCGAGATTCTCAATTTCTCAGTGAACTCCACAACTACCAATGTGAATCCTCTATGTTCCCTGGAATGAATCAATGATAGAATCCAATGTATTTAATATTCAAATTTTCATTTATCATTGTTTTATCTTGGGGGTTAAACATTTTTTGTTTTGTGTTTTGAGCTGTTTGTAACCACGACAAACCCTACATCTCATCTCCTCACCACTACTGGAGCCACTCCTCTAGGTACATGTAATGATCATAATGAAGTGCCATGATATTATTCACCTTGTATTTTGGTCTATAATGTTGATATGAATAATAGTATTCTTAGAAAAATTGATTACCTATAATACGGTGCATAAAAAGTAAAAAACCCAGTAAGTACTCTTTGAACACTTTTCATTCTATTAGAAAATGGGATGGATTCCTGATTTATTTATTGGACAATTTTTCAAGATCAAGCATATAGAATGATTCAATATGAGTTACAGTTGATCACATAACTAAGATGAACAACTTATTAATATTTTTAGAGGCTTCCTCAGTTGATGAACTCGATTAATTGTATGTCAAAGAGATAATAATGCCTCCATGTGTCCTATATAGTGATGTATCTAAAAGGGATGTGGTATTTTTATCTTGGTTATATCAAGGAAATTAATTTTCTATGAGTTATGTGTAAAATATTAACCTTTCATTATTCAATATACTATTTATCTTTCTAGTTTTACTACCTTGATATTAGAAAATATTATTTGATCCTTAATTAATGCCATTAGTGGATCCTAGAAAGATTAACTTCCCATGGTAAAATTATCTTATAAAAATAGTTATCATTCAATTATCTAGATGGAACCATATGAAGAATTATATTAAATAAATTTTCACTCTCATTTATGTTGAAAATATGAAAAATAATATCCAATTGATATCCCAAGTCTTTTATAAGGAATAATGGACCAAGTGATGTTAAATAAAAATCATTTTGAAACTACTCAAAGTCAAACAATGTATTAAAGTAACCATTAGAGGAAAACCTTATAATTTAATGTTAATGATCATGTGTTTATTTTTTTCATTGAGGTAGGTTTAATAATGGATTATATAGACAAAGCAATTAACATCAAAACACATCAAAACTTTTAAAATTCATGGGACAATATAGGAAATTTATTAATAGCTTTCCTTGCACATATGAAAACGTATTGGATGAATCTATTGCTTCATGAATTTGGTCAAAATATTATTTATTATGCACGGATTGAGGATATGGATGCTTTAAATACCCCATCAAATCTAGTTTTGTAATCCGCTTTAATGTAACAATTATAGTCTATTTTTTTTTGTATTTTTTGTTAAAGGGGAATTATAAGTGGGGATAGTGGATAAAATATGAGAGAGTGGTGAAGAGATAGAGGTAGCCATTTGTGGAGGCAATGTGTACCTTATAACATTGAACCAGCTTCCAATCGATAGGCTAGTGTAAGTTGCAACACTATTAACACAACGAAGATACTACGGGCCTAGTATTATGTGTATAGTGGTACTTTTGAGATTTGATTAGTCTTGGGTTGTTGTTGTTTTATTCACAATAAATTCTTCTACTATTTATACTATATCCCACTACCATGTCACTGGGTTAAGCCCGACTACTAGTTCCTCATTCTGATGGTTTAGACTGATTTATTCCTTTTTTTGGTCTTGTTTTTTATGATTAATATTATAAAATGAAAATTATTTTGATGCTTAAAATGATATCATTCAAATGGTCACAGATTAGAAAAAAATGGGTATAAATGGAAGATGTTTTGGATTGAAAATTTGGTAATTTATTTTGTTTTTTGATAAAATCACAAGTATGAACGTCAATATTTCTTATGAGAGTTTTAATTTGTATAGGTATGTGATGAATTTATTCTAAACTTGATTTTATGGGTTTTGTGTTATTAAGAATATGCCTACCAGCATGGTCCCTGAAGATTTTTGTGGGTCTCACCTTGTTTCTTTCTATCCATAGGTTCTTCCCATCTTCCTTGGTAATCTAGGTTCATTAGAGGAAGTGAAGTGTCTTGAGGATGTTGAGAATGTCTTTATAGTGTTGGGAAATCACATATCCATTAGTGTTCCTTCTTTTCTGGTTCTTCTTGGGGGTCTCTCTTTTGAAGAATGTGAGTTTTTCACCTCCAATGATGTATGTTGGGATGAAGTGGGATGTTTCTAAGTCCATAATTATATTATGATTTATACTTAAAGAGTTGATGAAGAATAAGAAAAAGGAAGATCTCATGAGTATCCAGCAAGTTTAGTAAATAGTTAAGGCTTATATTTAACACTTCAAATAGATCATTTCCTACTATCTGAAGGTGGTGTCATTGGATATTATGAAATATTATTTTTTTATTCGAGGTCTTCATCTAGGGATCAAGGAGCAAGTCCTCTTCTCTAACTATCTCCATTTTGAGATATTGGTGTAGGAAGTGTCTTTTCCCAACTTGTTTTGAAAAAAGCCTAGAATAAGTTAGCGTAGTCGCCATCTCCCGTGTTGGGGTCAAGACATTCAGAGTTTCCGCATTTTCGTTTTGTGGTGGATGTACATTCATCTTTACTTATTATAGTCTAATGGAATAAAACTTTAGTTGTTAAAATGGGTTTTTTTCTAAATTTGAACCATTAAGTGGTTATACCTTCATGAATTAGTTCCCCTCCTTATATCAAGGATGTTTGGATATGTCCATTTTTGAGGAAATCACTCTTTGTGCCTTGTGTGCAGGTTCATTGTTAGGTTTGATATATTTTGTTTTATTATTAAAAAATGGTAGTTTTTTATAAGATTATAAAAAGAGGTTTATGGGGTGTGTACTTCTTTAACACATATAGAAATGATCCATAAGTCATTTTAGACATCTATAAATCATCCCCACATCAATTCAACACATGATGTTACCTATATGACTCAATGTTTCATGCCTTTTCAAGAATATAAAACACCTCAAAATCAAACAAACACATTTATATTGTTTTGATACATTATTACAATGACCCATTTGTGTTCTTAGATGTGTATTAATCATCCTCACCTCAATCAGATTCACGGTGTGACTGATATAACTCCAAGTGCCTATTTTTATTTAAAATTTACATCAATTTTAGTAAAAAGGCCAACAAAAAACCTCAAAACTAAAAAATGAATTCAAATTGTTTAAATAAATTTGTACAATGATCCATAAATCATATTTAATGTGTAAGAATAATTCACACCGCAATATGATACATAGTGTGATCTTTTTGAGTCAGAGTGCATGTTTCAATTTTAAAATGATATTTAAGTAAAAAATAATTATGGCGTAATAACAACCATGAAAAACCATTCATACCTTTTCTGATAGTTTTGTAAAATTATCCATAAGTCATTTGGGACATGTAAGAATTTGTCTCACCTCAATCTGACACAGGGTGAGACCCGAATGACTCAAATTTTGTCTTTTTATTTAAAATTGTAATTGATTTAAAAAAAAGTACAACTAAACTACTCAAAATTGTTCAATCACATTTAGATTATTTCTATAATTTATTAAAATGATCCATATTTCATTTCTTAAATATAGTAATCATAATCATCTAAATATGATACACAATGTTACTGATGTGAGTCAAAGTGGATGTTTCAATTTTAAAATGATATTAGAGTAAAAAAGACACATGACGTACTCAAAACCCAATATACAAATTCAAATTGTTTTGATACATTAGTAAAACAATACATAAGACATTTGGGACCTCTAGTAATCAGCCTCACCATAATCTGATCCATGATGTGATTGGTATGGCTCAAAGTTCATTTTTAATTTAATATTGTTATCAATTTTAGTAAAATGGAAAAATACCCTACTCAAAACAATGAAAAAAATATATAGAATTATTTAATAATTTACACCAAAAATCTATATTTCATTTGTGAAGTGTATGAATCATCATCACCTCAATCTGATACACGATGTTCCAGATATGACCTAAAGAGTTAGTTATTAGTTTAAAAGATACATTTTAGTTCAAAAAGTGTCAGTCATTAAAAAATAATCAATCTTTCGTAGATTTCCTTAATAATTTAATAAAATGATTCACATGTCATTTATGACATTTAGGAATCCATTTCAATCAAACTGATACATTATGTGATCTAAATGTGTTAAAAGTATGTGTTTCTAATTTAAAAATATTTCTCCTTAAAAAAGAATATAAATGTACTAAAAAATAAGTAATCAAATTCATATTGTTTTTATAATTTTGTAAAATGATATAAAAGACATTTGAGTTGATTTGAAATTTGACTCACCTCAATCTGATTCATGGTTTGACTGGTAAAACTCCACGTGTGTATTTTTGTATAAAATTGACTTCAATTTTAGTATAATTATTGATTTTTTTTAATTTATTTCAATATATTATTACTAACATAATAATTGATTTATTATATAGGTGAATTATTTTTCTTGAGAGGGGATGGATTCATTAAAAATAGCAAGATTTTGGTCAAGATTAAAAGATAAAGGAACATTGAAGTTTTTTAATGTATGTAATAATTTTAATTTATGTAATTATATAACACAATTTTAGAAAAATCATTAATATAGTATTTTTTTATTGTGATTTTATTTTAAATTTCATTTCATTTAAATACTATATTTGTACTTGTTTTTTTATGATATATGGTGTGTTTTTGGTGCTGGGTTGTGCTGTTATAACAAACTGTAAAATAACCCTTTATTAACACTTCTACAAGTGATGATAAAAGAACATTTATTAGTTCCTTTTTATCGATAATAAAAGGACAAGGATTTTATCCTCTCTCATGTATTCAATAATTTTCTAGTGCTGATAAATTACATTTTTCGCAATTTTAGAGGCCGATTTTTAGTAGTGGTAGCGGTATAAATTTTATCTTAGTACATTCAATTTTAATTATTATTTATCAACTTATAATCCTATGGTATCTATTAAAAAATATTATTTAATTATTTTATATATACATAATTTTTATTATGATTAATATACAACCATTATTCTCATACGTTCTATCACATGAGAAAAGAAATCACTTCTCATGCGTAAGTGTGGACTATGAAATTGAAAAAGAGATGTGTTGAATTTGTTGTCACCACTTTATTTTGATGGAAATATATATGTATCTACTGAAAAAGTATGGTAATTTTTGACATTATAATTAATTTGGAATATTGATTTTTTTTCTGTCATTCCAACCATTGAATGTTAGAATCATCACTCATGCATTCGTAAAGTTTACGGTCTCCATGAAGTAATGTAATTCATTTTTTTTGAAATTTATATGGATAGTTATATAATTATATATAATCATTAAATATTTTTCTCAGGACACGATTACTAATTTAGAGATTATGAAACAAAAATCTATTTATATGGAATAGTATTACTGATCTGAAACATGAGTGAGAAACAAAGCAGGTACTATTCGGTGCTATATCAAGAACATTTTAGTACTGTTGTAGCTATAATTATTCATATATTTTGGCTTTCAGGCCACCGGTTTGTTAATTGGGTCCATCAAGGCTTTCAGGACACCCAAGGGATTTAAACCAGTACGGATTTATGGCCACCTCAAGGCCTTTAGGCCCAATAAGGACTTTGGACCAACTCAAGGCCTTTAGGCCACCTGAAATAGTTCTTATTAACCAGAAAGACTCTATAAGGAGTAGACACCAGATGAGGATTAATAGTAGGTACATTAACCAGAGAAGACATTATATGGATTTTTTAGAAATAGAGGGTATACCATTTCTATCGGGACTAGCCTGTGCATGCAGGGTAAGCCTAACCGAACAATCCCAGTAAAGCTGGAGAGCTGGCTTCATGAAGTGGAAGTTAGGGAGGAGCAGTTCCATGTAGTTATATTCTGTATATTTACCTAACACTTATGAGTCATGTAATCTCTATGAATATAGCCCTTGTAAGGGTTCCCCCCTCATCCCTTGAAAGGGGTGTTATCAAAAATCAAAAAAAAGAAGGCCTTCAGGCCAATTGAGGAATACAATTATTGGTTTATAATACATTTTTGATAAATATTAATTTATTTTAAAGGAAGTTAGAATGTGTACAATGAAATTTTATAATTTGGTTAAGGGATTTTGGTTTCATTGCCATTTTTATTGAGATGTTTTATTATGGAATTTCGATTAAGTAAATAATATGATCCCAATCAGATAAATACCATTTAATTTTTATCTTCTATATTTATTCATTTAATTTGAAATTAATAATATCATTTTCTAATCTTTGGAACTTAAAATATTCAGTATTTTTAAAAAAATAAAACATTTATTTTCTCTGTTTTCCTAAATATATTTATTCCATGTCCTTGTTTCATTTAAAACATTTTCAAGAATGTAGTACTAATCTAATATAAATTTTTAAGTAATTTTTAAATCTTTTTATAGAAAATATTTAAAAAAACTTATTATATTTTCAAAATGAGGTACTTTAAAATTTTGACTAAAATGTGACATAAATCATTGAATTAACATCCTTATAATGAATGTAATTAAACAATGTAATGAATTCTCAACGTTTGAAAGATTCAATTTTGATTTCCCAAGGTTCTTTTAAAAGAATTTGTTTCCATAATATATCCGAAATAATAATATTTTCAAAAAAATCAAAATAAAAGTGTATTTCTTCAAGAAATATTCCAATGATCTTCTAAAAAAATATTCATCAAGGATAAAATACATTAATTTTATTTATTAATTACTAGGGAAATGATATAATGGAACAATCCTTATACCCTCTCTAAATGGTTTATTTTTATAATGATGAGAAATTTATAAAATAATATTATTTCATATGGGTTAGGATATGATAAATAATAAAGTGTTCATGTAACTTTTTTCCTTTCCACGAGTTTTGATATGTTTATGTAATGAATGTTTTGTGATCATTTGGAACACATATGTATGGTCTCCATTACATGATGGATTTGTAAAAATTAAAATATCCCTATATTTCATTGGGTAAATCCATATATCTTATTGGATGTTTATGGGAAATTAGTTAATTTACTTAATCCACCATAGGCAATTAGTAGCGATGTGTTCTCTAATATGAAAATTTTGTCCTGATTCTTAATATTTTATGATATAAGAAATATGTTTTTTTTAATTATACACTATGATTTTATTGTCTATGTAGTTATCCTTGACTTGTTAAATAGTTTCTATGACTATGATGATGATAAAATTTTATGAGATGTTTTAATTATTATCATTCAGCATCGTGGTTCATGATTTATTTATGATTATTTACAACGATTATATTTAACTTCTTTTGAAATGGTAAAGATTTATTCTAAGACCATGTTTATGATGTATTATAAATTGGGTGTAAAATATATACGTTTTGATCATGATATTATACCCTTATTCTTATCTTATGCTTTCATATGATCATCAATTGATATGTATCATGTTTACCATTTCTAATAACATGAGTTCTCCCTTTCATATGTGTCCACTCCCTTTAACTTCTATGAATGTTTTTAAGTGGTGTATTTTATAAAGGGTAAAACATGAGAATGAAAATATGAGATATGATAATGAATGAATGTAAATATTATGTTTATATATCTTGTCTCTAATGATGATAAACCTTAATTATTATTCAATAAATTTTAATATTTTATATTTAATATTCATCTATAATTTTGTAATGTTTATATTAAAAAGTCTAGGTTCACCTCACATGGTATCTGAGTAGGGGTTTTTTAAATCATTTCATATTAGGATTATATAACATTGGTGAAACACCAAGTGATATAAATATTTATTGGATAATGTCCTAATGTTTTGGTAAGATAGAGAGTATGTGGTTTTCTAGAAATAATTAACTGTAAGGTGAATGTGCCCTTATTATGCACCTGGTTTGAAAATTATGGGTGAAAATCTTGGGTAATCTAAATATTTCATTTTGATTTATTATAAAGGATTTTAATATTTAGTGTCTATTTATTTAATCGGGTAAATAATAGGTGATATATATTTAAATTAATGTTTCGTGAACTAAACGTCATTTAAATGACTATTCATGATTATGTGGTTTCTCACTGTGACTGTTGGTTCTTAAGCTATGATTTTTTATTTCTGTCTATGGATGAAACTGGAAAGAAATATTTTAGCTAAAAATGTGATAGATAATCAAATTATTATTCTCTTCATAAACCAAATTCTTTTGGATATGTAATGTAAAATCTTATTACTATAAATTCAATAAATTCTTCATTTATGAATCATGTCGGGATTCCAAATATGAAAATAAAGAAATAATGTACATTTGATTCATTAATGAGAAAAAATCCAAATTATTTTAGTGGTTCATATAATATACTAGGGTATGAGTGATCTATTAGTACCATTAAGAATATAGTTTCTACTATGAAGTTCTCAAAACATGAAAAATGTATCCTTGACAATTATTGTTTTGATGGAGAATCAAGTTAATTTTGGAATATTATTAAGTATATGAGGTAAGAGGTATAAATTAACTCACTATAATTTGATGTACTTATGAGGGTATATTTTTATTAAGTCTTTACCATTTATTCTATCTAAAAAAATAGAGAAGGAATTTTTTGATCGTAAGTAGAGGTATGGTGAATCCATTTTCACTTATGATAAAAATATTACAAAATTTTCAATGTATTCTTCATGTTTGATTGTCTATATTGAAATGAATATTTATTGATCCATTGGTGGCATAAAATAATTTCATTAAAAGGTCTTATCTATAAGATACCTAAGTAGTTAAGAAGAAATCATTTTATGTTCACTCAAGTTAGGAATGGAAATAAGATATTCCCACTGTTCTTATAGTTTTGATAAGAAATGGAAATTAAGCCTCATGAATGTAATTACCCAAAATTTTATGAATAAAATTCAAATTTATAATAAATAAATTCATTATTATTTAATTTAGCTATATAAAACATTTGGACAATGATGTTTATTTTTTGACCATTTTAGGTTTTCTTCATTTATATTTAAAGGACCATTATGATTCAAACCGATTGATAGTATATCCATTATAATGTGATATTAAGATTAGTGTATCTTAAAGGTTATGATAATTTATAATTAAATAATTCAAAAGAAATGATGCAATCAACTAGTAAGATCATACCCAAATAATCCCATTTATATGAACATTGGGGGAGATAAAGCCATTGGGAAATTCGAAGATTAGATTGAACAATGAAATATTTAATGATATCATTTATGCCTGAAGTTCAAGCTCATCTAGATCACATATCAAACCATGTATGTCAAACCACCCCATGAAAATCAATCCATCACACACCTTACCATATTAAATTCACTTGTTTAAAAAATTGATATGTATTTAGACTATAAAAGTATGAATTTTTATATTTTAGTTTCAATAAAAAATTATTATATTTATTTATTTTTAATATTAATTTTATAATGATTAAGAAATGATTTGGACAAATATTAGATTTTCATTCAACGATACACAAATTTAATTTTTTAGAAAAAGATAGTTTCAATAAATACACAGTTTATGATAAAATAATGATTTTTTAAATAACAATTATTTTAATAAATATAATTAATAAAAAATAATTTTTCATATAAATAGTAATATAATTTTATTAGTGAAATGTAAATTTTATAAGGGACAAAAAAAATTTCATGTGAAAATGATATTTTCCAATTTTTGGTTATATTTTATTTAAATTATTAACCTCTCATCTTTCAAGAATTATTTTGATAAAATAAATATTAAATTTTAAACTAGCTTCTCAAAATTATCCAATGGTGTTTTTTTCATAATTTTTTGAGATAGTCAGATTTTGGAGTAAACAATAAATATGTTAAAAATATACACTATATATTATGACAACATAATGAACAATAACTGATTTATTATATTCAATAAAACATTTTTAGGATTGAATATATATTTTCCCATTAAAATAAATTATATTTTTCATAAAGCATTCATGAATCTTCCAAAAACAATATTATATTATAAGGTTTTAAAATAAATTATTTATAAACGAGATGAACTTTAACATCACTATTGGGATTATGTTATTATTTTCAATAATTATCCTTATACAATAATTAAAATAACACCTATTAAGAAGAGACAATAGGAAAAACCATTGGATGGTTTATGTTTTTGATTACTTTATTATAAAGAGTCCAAAACCTATGATTTGAAATTAAGAAAGATTTATCCTCTATTGGGAAATATAAACCAACCCAAACTCCTATTCCTCTTTAGTAAAAACTATTGTATCATGATATTACTCTTAAATTCCTCCTATAGAGTCATACCAAGTTTCCCCTAAGCTCTTTATAATCTCCTACAATGATTTTAGAAGCATCCTCCCATTGTTGGTGATCCTGTAATTTTCCTCTTTATTCAAGAATCTTATTTATCTTATACCTTTTACTACCCAATTTTTCATATTGTATTGTGTTCTTACATATCCCTCTTATTATAATTATCATTTAAGAGTGATTAAATGCCCATTTAACAGTCATTACTATCAACTATGAATCTTTATGTATTGCTGTTATTTTAAATTATTCTAGGATTTTCCTCAAAATAGTATTGTAGTGAATAATCATCCCCATTTTCTATAAATGGTATTCAACAAGATGTACCTATAAATAATTTATTGCGTACATCCATGTATTTATTCCACTCTCCATAAATGTCTGTTTAAAAGTGACAAAATATACCCTTAATTTTTATAATATATGTGGAACATTTTTCCATGTACCGAATATGATTGTGACTGGACTATTCATAATTATATGTCCATTTAATGCATTGGGTAATGTTTTTATCTCATAATATTCCATATAGGTTATATTAAATTTAATTTTAATAAGTTTATTTTATTTTTTCTTTGTGGGTATCTTTGACTTATACTTATGATGTCGTATTTTATGTTTCTTGTAGATTCCCATGTTTACCTTTTCCTATCTTGTTATATCATGACCAATCAGTGAATATTATGATTTTAACCCTTATTTTTTACCTTTATATTCTTATTGGTTTATCTCAGGCAGTTTTAAATTAATGATTTAATTTTAGGAGCATTTTGAGTATGTTTTCAATAATTTCAATGTATTCATATTTAATGTAATTAGGGGCTGTACATAATGCCCCAAGCACGCCAGGCTTAATGATAGTTTTGGATTGAATTATGTGTAAATTTATTTAATAAATCATCAAATTTTGTTTATTAATGATATGCAATTTTATTGATGACATTAGAGAAAGGAATCATTTTTTTGGATTAGGATTGGAAAAACCAAGTGAAATCATTGTGGATAATAATAAACATAGAAAAACATCCCAAAATTTGAAGCTCATTGAGAACCATTTTTATGGGAGAAAATTCTCAAAGGATTTTATATTAGGATGTAGATCATTGATAATATATATTGAATCCTAAAAATTAATAGGATAAAGAATATATGTAATTTATTATTTGTCTCATTAATGTTCACGGTTTTCCATTTATATATTAACTAGTTAATATTAATAATTATCACCCATAAATTTCGATTTTTTGAATTCATTGGCTAGAAATATGAGAAAATGAGTTAGAAACCACTGTGGGGGGAATTTTGATGACTTCATGAGTGATACCCCCAACCCAATCGGAGAAGGAATCATGAACTGTGTAAAAATTATTTCTCAACTAACTAAATTATTGAACTTAATCCTGGATATGTAGGAATTTATAAATCCCAATAAGAATGATCATGGGGTAATTGATAAATGTATTTGATATTGGACTCTATATTTAGTGGATATTTTTATCTATCAATCATGGATAAATGAATCAACTCAATTGAATAGATCTTCTCCATCCTTTAATTCTTTGATAATTTAACTGTCATGTTTGTTGATTATCATAAAGAGGGATTATCTAATAAGTGGTGAATATTGATAAAAAATATGGCCCCTGAGTATGATATTATAGTGATGATGTGGAAATAATTAAAGAAAAAGTTTTTTTGAAAATTATTTTTCATGAACTCTCAAACATAAAATCGAGATAGATTCCATTAGCCTCAAGAAAAAGATGACGAAACCATTTATGAAAACAAATAAAATTTTACAACACTTTTAAGCTATGAATTTGGAGTTTTCAATTCCCTTGAATGAAAATATAACCACTTCTTTTGTAGAATAGAGATGAATCTACAAAAGGTGTTGTCAATTCATGAATTTTAAAAAATCAATTTAATTGTGTGATGTTATCTAAATTCTAAAATAGAGATAAGTGAATCTCAAGGGTCACTTGGGACTAGATATAAAAAGTAGATAATAGATATTAATTATAGAGGTGTAATGGAAAAATCTCATAGGGGTACTAAATTCCATCACCCTTGTTATCAAAAGTGTGGAACAATCATTCTATAAATTTACTCGAAGGGAAAAGAATAATATTTAGGTTTGAGAGGATAGGTACATAGATAAGGATTTACAAATGTAAAAACCCACTAATGTGATGGAAGAAAGAAATGCTCCAGTAAACCAGCATACTATTGTCCAATGTGTCAACATCAAAGAATAGGGTCACTATGATAATCAATGACCTAAGACAAGTATTTTTATGCTAAATTAATACAAAACCGACTATGGGATAGAGATCAAGCATGATGTTATGAAATCACAACTGTTGAGGTGGATCTTGAGAATGAAATTGTGATATTAACAGTTCTTTTTTATTAATGAATATTGAACCAACTTTTTCATTATGGTTCACCCCATTCATTCATATCATTCATTTTTTGTAGAACCATTCAATTTCATGCTCATAACATGGAAGTTGATTTGTCATTAAAGTTTAATAAAAAGTGATTTTTTGCATCCAATGACTAAAATGCACCACTATCCATATTTTTGGGATGAAATTCCCATGGAACAATTTTTTATCCCCTTAATGAAATTTTATGCATTTCTATGTGTAGAATAGTCTTCATTAAATAAGGCCAACAATAAAAACTTTAGGGAGTAAAATCACCCCCATATCATGAATCGACCTATGATTCTACATTTCTTAAATAAGTTGGTTGGATATGTTTTTGGTACCACCATATAAGGTGTGGATATTATTTCCATACAAGAAATCATATCAACCTCAAATGATTGAGAATATAGAAAATATAATCATTGAATAAATTCTTATTTTAAGTGTATTAGATGATATGTTTCCTATATAAATTAATGGTCTTACTCTTATTTGTGATATTGAATTATGAATTAACCACAAACCTAAAGATTTTCCAATGTAAAATTATCCATATATAATGGTCATTTTTGAACTTAAAGAGTTGAAGAGACAATAATAGGAAAATCTAGATAAAGGGTTTATATGAAGAAGTGGTTCACCATAGGGTGCACCAATCAAATATTTCAAGAATTATGATGGGTCAATTCACATTTACATTGATTATAAATAGAATAAAATGATCATAATAAAAAAAATTATCATTTTATATGGATTGATGACTTATTCTATTGGGTACATTGAGAAAAATACTGCTCTATAGCGGATCTCCAACAATCAAGTTATCATATAATATTAATAATGGGAGATATCCCCAAGTACAAATTATGTATAGGGTATAAGAAATATGAGTTCATAGTGATTCTAATTAGACTCACACATTTTCTATCAATCATAATGTAATTTATGAATAGTGTCTTTATAGATTACCTCTAAAATTGTTTGATAGTATTTATAGATGATATTCTTTTCTACATAAAAATCTAAGAGGAACATGTGGAGAATTTAAATTCTACCATGAAGAGTCTATAAAAGGAAAATTTATTTGAAATATACAGTAAATTTATGGTTTGGTTAGATAAAGTAACATTATTGGTATATCTTATCAATAGTAAAGTGATGTTTATGGATCCTTAAAAAATTGAGGCCATTGAAGGATAGAAAAGGCCAGTATCTATGATAGAAATATATTGTTTACATTTACTATCTTCATATTATAATTGATTTTTGAGAAATTTTTAATAACATCCAATCCCAATACAAATAAAGCACAAAATGGAGTCTAATTTTTTTGGACTGCTGAATGTGAAGAAGTCCTTAAATATTTTAATATAAGGTTATTAATTACACATGTTCTCAAATTACCCACTAGTGGGGAATTATTTTTGACCTAAGATGGTAGATATAAAATGGTACTTAGTTATGTACTCATGTATGATGAAAATTTAAATCCTAGGACTCTTATCAATTAATGATCCCAAAGCTTAACTACCAAGTTCATGATCTATAGTTGGAAGAATTTATCTTCACATTGATTATTTTGTGACAATATCTCTATAGATATAAATATGACATATATAATGATCACAAAATCCTTCTGTATATATTCAACAAAAAATAATATAATATACACTAATGAAGGTGGTTAGAGTTGATAAAGTATTATGATTGTTCATTCTGTTACCATATAAGGAAGGTAAAAATAATATATGAAGCTCAAAGTAGAAATTCTCCCTCAACCCTATCCATGATAAGTATTGAAATGGAACCAATATTCTTGTATATGTAAATGATGGATACAATAATAAAACAAGGATCTTCATCCTACCAAGATAAAATAACTTATTAACCACATATTATTGAGAATATCATAGAGGCTCCGAAATATGATGAGTTTCTATAGAAGAATTTAAAAACATTTCAAACATAAACATTTTGGAAAATGTAGTTATAAGGATTTGAACCAATATATGTTTCTCTTCAAAACTATAACTGAAGAGTGATCTCCAATGTGATGCACATAAACCATCATTCTCTACTCATCCTATAGGCTCTATGATGTATTGATATTTGATATAAAACATCTGGTGGGATAATATGAAAAAGGTTATTACAGAGTTTTTATCAAAATGATTTGTATATAAACAGTTCAACGTATAATTATTGAATTATAATTTTATGATGAATATATTTGTCATAATTGTATACAAATTGGAAAACATAACCATGGTTTTTATCATAGGACTCCCTATGACAACTAATGGAAATTACACCATCTGGGTGGTATCTGATCTACTAAAAATGTCGGAACTTTTAATTTTTATGATGGAATATTTCTCTATCCAAAAATCACCACAATATACTTGTGGGTTGTGGTATGTATATAAGGATTTCAACTATATATTTTATATATTTGTGATCTAATGTTTAACTCTAGGTTTTAGAGAAGCCTTAACCAGTCATTGGATATAGAACTGAGATTAATAATTTCTTATCACCATTTAATGGATGGACAGTTGGAAAGATAAATTAAATGTCTAAATGTTATACTATTATCATTTTCTATAGATTTACAAGAATGTTTTAATCATCACCTTCCCCTAGTGGAGATATCATATAACATAGTTTCTATTCTCGCATTCAAATATCTCTTTATGAGGCTCTGTATGAGAAGTGGTGTAGGACTCTGACATGTTGGGAGGTAGTTAGAGAGTGGAAGTTGATGGTACTTGATCTTATTAAACAGATAAAAAATAAGGTTGAATCCATTTAATGACATACGAAATCTACAAAAATTTGATAGAAAATCATGCATACAATCATCAAAGAAACCTAGAGTTTTAGGTCATGGATGAATTTTTTCTTCATATAATTCAATGGATGAAATTCATGAGGTTTGGTAAGAAGGGAAAGCTTGGTCCTATATATAATAGCCTTGTTTATATCTTTGATCAGATAAAAATAGTGGCCTATTGATTATCACTTCTACCTAACCTATCTCACGTAAAAAATGTGTTCCTTGGAACCTTATTGAAAATGTACTTATGATAACCCTCACATGTTTTCAATCCATAGGTGGTACTATTGAAGAATGATCATTTATACAATTAGAATTTAGTGAACATATTATATTTCGGAGAGAAGGTTATATATAACAAGACAACTCAATAGGTCAAAGTGTTATAATGTAATAAAAAGTTTGATAAAGCTACCTCGGAACCAAAATATGCAATGATATAGATGTATGATAATCTATTTTTGTGTATGAAATGAAAGTTTTGGGACAAAAATTTATGAATGGTGGGGAAATAAAATGAGTCCAAATTTTATAAAAGAAATTACCATTTTGAATAAATAAATTCATAATGAAGTAACAAATATATAGAAGTTACATTCAATATGTTAGTTATTTTGGAACCATTATAAGTTATATACTCTCAAAATTAATAGACCAGTAGGAATTCATACCCTATATATTATAGAAATTATGAATTGGTCTTATTATTATTATATATTAAGGGTAATGACAAAGTCTAATTGACACAAACAAAGGATGTGATGAACATAACAAGTAGGATCCATAAAAATGAAGCCGATTAAACAATTCTTCCAAGGGATATAACATCAGTGCTATTTGACATTAACAAAGAACAAGAGAAGATTAAAAAACTTATAGCAGGAAAAAAATATTTATGGGAGTAGTTAAATATTGTCGATATCATGACCCAAACCATGTATCTTGATCCTCCATAAGAAAATATCACCACAACACACCTTATCCATAGGGAAATAACTAGTGTAATAATGGGAATTGTATTTATACCATAAAAGTATAAATTATTTTATTTATTTTTAATTAAAATATTATTATGTTTATAATTTTTTAATATCACATTTTAAATGATTAACTAATGTGTTTGATAAAAAATATATTTTTATTTGATGAAACACAAATTTTATTTTTGGTAAATAGACTGTTTCAAAAAAGGAACATTTTTTTATGAAATCAATAAATTTTTAAATAAAAGATATATTTATAAAATTTTATTCTGAAATTATATTTTTTAAATATATATAATAATAAATAATAATTAAGTCATATGTAATTTTTATATGGCTCTAAAAGAAATTATTATAAAAACATTATTTTTCACTTAATGGAAATGTTTTTATTAAAAAGTGAAAATCTTCATATTTAAAAACATACTTTCATAAAAGAAATATTATTTTTGAGATTAAAATGTCAAAATTACTCAATATTGATTGTTTCATAAATTTTCAAATATGGTCAAATTTTCCTGTATGAATTAAATACAATATAAATATATAAAATGTATTATGAAATCATAATAACCAAAAAATGATGTAACATATTCCATAAAATTTATAAATGAATATATATATATATATATCATTAAATATTTATTTCTCATTTATAATAAAATTTATTAATATATTTGGTTAATTTTATAAATCTATAATGAATCCTCCAAAAACTATATTATATTTTATTTTTTTTAATCCAATTCTTTTTAAACATGAATCACTTCCACATCACAATGGGAAGTATTTTATTGTTTTAAGATCATTTTTTATCAAAAAATGTTAACAACTCTCATTTCATTGAATTCATGGTTAAAAAGAATGTTTTTGTTTTTTATAACATTGACATATAGAGTCAAAAACCTGGGTTTGGAAATTAATAAATAATTCTCCTTTGTTTAACAATATAAACCCAAAAAACTTACCACTGCTTTTCACTAAAAACTATTTCAGCATTTCTTTAATCTTATTTTTCATCTCTAGAGTCCTCCAATAGTATTCCGAACTCTTAAGAATCTCCTTCCAGGCAATCAGAAGCTTCCTGTCAATGCTAGGGATCATATCTTTTTATTCATTATTCATGTTATTTCATTGTCTTATGAATTTAAATTCCAATTTTTCATGTTGGATTATTTTATTACACATCCCTTTCTAATATTATTATTATTTCAAAGTTATATGAGACATGTTTCACTCTAATTAATCCATTATTTGAATATTTATGTATAACAGTTATGCTACTCGAATTATCCTACAATATTTCATACCAAACTGTTATATAGTGAATACCCATCCCCATTTCCACACAATGGTATTCACTTAGATGTACCTATACTTAATTTATTGGTTAATTCCATGTATCTATCTCACAATTTTAAATATTTGGTTTAAATTTTATTAAATGAATCATTATATTGGGTGATCTATGTGGATCACTTATGAATGTACATGATATTAATGTGATAGGTGCGATTGAAATTATATATCCCTCTAATGCATTGGGAAATGTTTTTATAACATGAGATTAAATTTATGGTGCAAAAAAATTTATCCTAATCACATTATGTTATGATTTCATGGTTTTTATCCTTGAATTGTTTTTATGATGTCTTGATTTATATTGTTTAGACATTCCATGTTGCCTTTATTCTATAATGTTATATCGTGCTTCATTGTTGAAGATTATGATAATCAATCATCTTATGTTACCTCTATCTTTATCTTGGATCACATATACTAATTTACCTTATGCTATGTTTTTAATACCTCTACTATGATTTACAAAAAATGCAGATTTAAAAGAACAGTTTACTTTTAGGTTCTTGTTAAGAAACTGTTCAATAAAGTCATTGTATTCATATTTAATGTTGTTATTTAATATACAATTTTTTTTAAAGATGCATGGATTAATGATATTTTGGGATTTATTCTTTTCCCTTTATGTTATAAATCATGATATAATGTTTATTAATGATATGGGTTGTTATAATGAAAAATTGAATAAATCACATGGGGGAATGAAATCATAACCATCTATATGATTTAAATATGGGATACAACATCAATGAAATTTATTGAATGTAACCAAGAGGTGTTATAAATTAGGAAATGCTTGTTATAATGTTCATTCATATCAAAAGAAGATGAATTGTTCTATAAATGATTTCGAGAAAAATATTACTCTAAATAATGTATCAACACACTCCAATGCATAAAATGAATGGAGTATCAGAATTATATTAACAAATAAAGATTTACAATGGTTTATGATGATTATTTACATTAGAAAACTATTAATCCAAAATCTAAAGGGAAATATCCTGTAATCATGACTACAAAAGTGGGTTACAAGAACCACCTCTTGAAAGGTACACTGATCATCCACTCCAGAAAAAAATGTTTGTTTATTATGTATGTATCCAATATTTTATATTTGATAAACTTTCCATGGTTATGGAATTACCACCACAGTGATTAAATAGTGAGTTAACAATTAAAACATTTTAATGGTATGATGATAACATGCCATTATTATAGTTCATCTATAATTGTTTTTTGTGTGGATGTGCTTCCTGTAAATCATATCATTCTTCCCCATGTTAAATTTGATCTGATTTTAAGGATTGATTAGATTTTATTATACAGAATTGATATCAATTTATATGGAATAAGAGATACATTACATATTTTAATAGACCCATTATAATTTTTCATTGTGAGGATGAATATTGAAATCCAATGGATATTACATATATCTTGTGGGTCCCAATTTCATTCCATTATGTGTATTTATCTAAAACGGATAAGTAGAAACTCAACATTGGGGATATTATTTTGGTAAGAATGTTTTTTATGTCATTCATTAAGATATTCCCAGCCTATCTTTGAATTAGAAGATTTGTTTTTGATATATTTTATTCCATGTGTTATAGTTATATTGAAACAACTTATAGAATGGAATAAATTGAATTATAGGAGTTAAAGATGAAAACAATAAGAGAATCATGATAAGGTATTCATATTCCCAACTACATCACCTTAGAGTTCACCGATTATTTTTATTAAGATAAACAGATGGGTCAATACATTTCTATATTGATTATTAGGAATATTACAAGATCTCTATAGAGAACAAGTATCCACTACCCCATATCAATAAGTTTTTATATAAATTAAAAAGAGCTCAATATCTTTCCCTGATTGATCATTGATATAGATGTTAATAATTTAGGATAAAAATTCAATACATATACAACACTACATTATGTATGTTGTATGAATGTTATGAAATTATATTGATTAGAATTGGAATTTATGACGACCTTGATACACTTATGGATTTAAGGAATAGAGTCTTTAGAGATTACCTTGTTTAATTTACTATAGTCCTTATAGATTATTTTATAATATAGTTTGTGTGTTAGGATGATCATGAAGATCACTTGTTAATTTTATTTAAAATCATATGCAAGAAGAAATTGTATGAATTTTAAATGAAGTGTTACATTTGGATTTAGAAAGATTCATATTGGTTCATATAAGCACATGTGAGGGTGTTTCACTACATCCTTTAAAGATTGATTTTATTGTTTAATGGACCATACAGACCATGGTTTAAGAGATCCATATTTTTCCTAGGTTTTTTGGATATTACAAAAAATTTATGATAAATTTTTTATGATTATCTTATCCAATTCCCATATGGATTGAGAAGGGGGTTATGTTCTAATATAAGGAATAAAATTAAGAGAATTATAAGGAGTTTAATTGATGGTTATACAATGTACCTATTCTCACACTAATATATAGTTAAGATGGGTTTATGATCTATACTGGTGTGTTATATATGTAAATATAATATTTCATTAGGAAGAATGATATGCTGATTGAATATGGCTAACACCAAATTCAAAAAATATGTGAAAAATACTCTACTCGTGATTTAGAGTTCATATTATTAGTTTTTTTAATTACAGATTTGTCGATATTATCATCAAGGTGAATGATGTGAAATATATTGTTAGGAACTATCCTAATGGGGCCCATGTTGTGACTCACCAAACCCACCTCTACTAGTCAAGGGGATGGATACTAGCACCATGTATGTATACCACTAACATGGGAGGCATATCCTAAAGTACTTGTACACATGCACACATGTAAAAGACCATAAAATTTTGAAATGTAAATAATAGATAAACCATGCATGCATACATCTATATCCCGAAAAAACAGCATGAAAAATGAACTAGGAAGTAAATAGGGAGAAATAAAAGGCATAAGAATGAGTCTGAATGAAATGACAACATGAAAGTATAGAAGGGGGCTACTATTAAGAAAATCACAAGAACACAACTTGGCCTATCTATCTCACTATGAAATTCCATTACTAGTCTTTCTAGGTCTCCATCAATGGGTCGATCATTTTCATTATACATGAAATATATCGAAAAATCTAATGTAGGTGTATGTATTACAATACTAAGTAGGACACCTCAAAATCACAAAGTATATATCAATAAAAAATCAATCATCTATATATATGTATATTATTATAGTACATATAACATGAATTTATAAATCCACTCAACAATGAAACAAAATATCAATTTGATCCACAACTGTAATGCTTGTCAAAGGATTTTGGTAATACATTCCACATAGAAGACGTCCAGGAGAACACACACCATGAGTAAGATAACACTAATGAATTCCATCCGATAGGTCTAGTTATTTGGGTATCATCATTAGAAGTATAAATTGGAAGTATAAAGGTAACAATATACATATTAGAATCAAAACCAAGGTCAATGGGTATAACAAAAACTCAATCAAGAATAACCCTTTAAGTAGGGGAGAAACACCCACATTGTTTTGGTCACGATGATATGAATAACTCCAAATGGGGTACGATGATGAGAGAGGATCTGACTCTGAGACTCATAGAAGTATTTCAATAAATATATTGATGAAGTCCCACTAAATGGATAAATATTCTATGAGTAAATAGTGATTCCATATTAAACCTTATAGAATGGATAAAGGAAACTCATCCAAAATAACATGTCTAATATTTTGTAGAAAGGTATCCAAGACATCCTTAAAGAATTACATGACATTTAATTATATAATTGAATTTTTTTATTTGGAACTGGGTCATGACCTTGTATTCATGGCTAATGACATGGTCTTTGTCATAGTACATGATGTTTCAATGCTTATGAACTGCTGACCATGTCCATGTACATGACTCTGCTCGTGTGGACCTAAATAAGCCATATCTGTGTTGGATTACAAGATGTGTCTATGAATATGTACTCATCACCTTTTCCATGTACCCTTTAGGGTACAATCCTAGTATCTAGGTTGATTCACACACCATGTGACGGGGGTCACATGTTGTGTGGTTCTTATATTCACACAGAAACTATTTCTGTCACACTAGGGGTACCACACATTGTTTAATCATGGATTAAATTTCTTGTGTTATGATATTTCCATGAATTACACTTTTATTCATGAGATATTCCTTCATAATATTAGAGTAGTCACAAACAACTCATTTAGATTTCAGATCTATGTCAAAAAAATATTATTTTCACCAGAGACATGATTTCATGTGGTATTGTTTGTTCGAGAATCATCCTTAATCTCCACCATCAATGTGTTCCTAAGAACCGCTCCCATGCATGACTGATCTAGTCCCAATCCATCATCATCACCATCATCATATAACGATACAATCATTTACTTGAACATGGATTAGTGATATCACACTATACACCAAGAAATAGGTGCACAACGATTGATTTAGTGATTTTTTTTAAATCATGGGACAAGGGATTTACCTCTAATGAATGAAGAAACATGAAATGAGGTAGTAAAAATTAAAAACATGAGGAATAAAACTTTTTCAATGATCATTTTGACCTCATTTTTTTGTTAAAATAGAGATTGAAGAGATTAAATTAATCAATAAATAACTCCAAATATCATATTATAATTATCACAGAACTATAATATGCGTACAATGTGAATTAATTAGTCTGTTTAGTGATTCTTTTACATTATAGGAATCATATATAAAGATAAATCAAAACATATAATCATCATAACTTGATTGTATCGATTACTACTGAAGAAATAACATGCATCAATTTCATTGGTGAAATCCAAGAATTCGGTTGCACACCTGTTGTTGATCCGTGATCATATTGATGTTGGTCTGAGAGAGATCCTCCAATGTTTCCAATGGTTCTGAAATCCTTCAGAGTTATTCATATAAACCTAAAATTTCATCATACAAAATTACTTATAGAAAACATTAGTCACTACGTCAAATAAAATAATTAATTAATAATTATTTTAATTCTTTGATCATGATGATTTTTTCAAAAACACAGCATTCCAATAATGTTTATAGTGTTCCCAAGGAAAAATACTAATTCTAAACTAAATGGTTCCCTCATATTTTTGACTAGGGCTCCCAATTGAGAGTTATTACACATTTTTAGGAAACCATTGTGCTCGTTATATGAAAATATTGAATATATTTCATCCATTTATTCTGGGAACACTAGGATAAATAATCACATGTTGTTTGCATTTTTAGTATCAAAAGTACAACGTAAAATATAAAAGTAAAATATAGAAAATATGAGTTTCCACATTATCCCCACCTTGGGTATCTTTAATAAGAAAATTACAACTAAAAGAGGCACATAAACTGATGTGAGTACTAAGAATATATCTAAGACACCCACTCCTAGGCGATATCCAGATGATTCCCATGCTACCATCAAACACCCACTAATGGAATATCTCATGAAAGAAGGATCATCCAATATTGTCCTTAAATATCTGATGTGTACTCAGTAAATGTAGCTCCACCATCGATGTCTAGTTTCCAATGTCAATAACATGTGATGCGTTGTGCATGTGTGTCCTCAACTACGACACATAGAAGATGATGTGTACCTAGTCTAAATATAATGGTAAAGATAAGTAGTATTCAACACCATATACTATACATAGTACTTGTAATGGACCAATGAATCTCAGAGATGGGTCTCATACATGACCAGATCATCATAATATCCGTTGAGGTAATACTCATAAATACATAATGTCGCCCTCTGGGAACTCCAAAATGCCTCCATTGTCATTTTATATAGGATATATGACATATCTATTTAGTACTAATCTACCATGGATGATCTTAAACATCATATTAGCTGATCACACCAACTTTGGCAAATAAGTGATGACTATATAGGGTCAGTCCTGTACAATAGTGACATGTAGGGTCACCCATAAATAGCCATGAATAGTGTCATACTGATGGTGGAATTGTAGCTATTATTGTATGAAAACTCCACAAGTGGTAGTTGTTCCTCCAAATAACTACCAAATTCTATCACGAAATCATGAAACATGTCCTCTATAACATGAAAGGTCCTCTAAGTATGACCATCAGTTTGGTGTTGAACTATTATTCTAAAGTATAACTGAGTCCCAAAGGTCTCTGGAAATGTATTCTATAACCAAGTTATGAATCCATAATCATTGTCAATAAAAAATCATTGAGGGAACTCCATGGATTCAGAGCTTCTCCACCACATATGGGTATCCAAATGTCTCTATCAAACACTAATATTGGATATCTAGGAAGTGGGATGAGTTGGTGGGTTGGTATATAATCACCCAGATTGAATCATTTCCCATAGATTAATGTAGTAATCCCATAATGATGTCCAGATATATCTTATCCCACTTCAACATTGGAACCTCACGGGGTTGAGAAAAACCTACTAGAACATAGTACTCATCCTTTATATGTAAATATGTAAGGAATCAAGAGACAAACTCTACAAATCTATTTTCATCCCTGGTAACCATAACTAATGTTTGAGGTCCTAATAAATATTTTTCACAATTGGATGTAACAATAAAGGGGATTTATGAAACCCTCATAGAAACACCTCCTACAATGTCACTAGTACCATAATGCATCCACCTATAAGAATGAAATAATCCCAACATTTTTAAAATTCATTAGAAGAATGTTCAGTTGATATCTATTGTAGAGACCTGTATCCTGACGTACATGAACATTACATTACTTTTGCGGAATACTTAGTACATAACAAAAATACACACACAAGGACCGTAATAGTTTAGTGTCTTTGGAAACTCGGAACGTAATCTTCTAATCGTGGTGAAAGTTCTTCAATATCTCCCATAAAGGTCATCCCTTTTTTTTACCTAAAACCTTTCTTTATATCCTAGGGAAAAGAAAACATAAAAGGGTGATCTCAAATGCTCAGTAAGGGTAAACAAAAGAAATATCAATCTCATCATATACATAAGAACATAGCTTTTGGAAATCTTAACCTGCAAAAGAGATCATAATTTCATAACATGGGATAAATCATAGAAGTGAAATGTAATCCCAATAATCATAACTTAAAACATGAAACTTTGTGGCATACACACATAATCATAGAGAATCATTTCTTGTTAGTCAAGACTCATTGCCAAGACTATCTTAGTGGACAAAGTCCCTTTCTAAATCGAGTAATCCTCGTTTCAGTCCTGTTTCACTGAACCGGTATAACCTACCATTCCAGCCATGTCTATATCATGAGATATAAAATCTTTACCCAATGCATTGGAGGGAGATATAGGTCCCACCCATCTCTTAATTAATCCTTTCTTATGTGTGCCACAAAATCATAAATCATACATCATTGCATAACCCATGTAATAAAAATGGGATTCTTAAACAACATGACATCATAAAACCATTCATATAAGATAAAGGAATTCATAAATATAATTCCATCACAACATAGTCAAATCAATGTAAAAATATGGATAGAAACAGAACCCTTTATTATCTTAGATGAAAAATAATTTTGATAAAACACTTGAATTGAATTCTTGAGGAAAATATCCTTTTTTCTTCAAAATCAATTTCTTTTCACAAAACATCATGCAATTTTAAAAGAAAAAGATTTTATTGAAAATAGTCATGAAATATTTTGGAGGAAGGTTCATGAAAATAAGGCTTTATAAAACCGTAAAAATCCGTTCGTGCCGTATAAGTTAAAAAAACATTCTTCGTACTTTTGTCGGAAAAGTCAAAAAGTACCTCGTATATAAAAAAACGACAAAAGATTCCTTTCATATTCTTTACTAAAAACTCACCGATGGGTAAAATTCGATTTAAACTATTTTAAGTGGATGGAAACAATATTACATATTGAGGGAACATGGATGTGGATGATAAAATACACCCCAGTAAATACTTACGAATAAACAATCTCGGATAAAAATGAGATTGTGATATTTCCCTTACCATAGGTCCGATTTGCTTCGTAAGTGTCCGAACCTCCTGTATAATGATTTAAATCATGTTATTGACTTATTAAAGAATCATATTCATTGTTATGATATCATATATGGTTCACTTATGACATTATATTAACCGTTCTTTTGTAAACTCCATGTTAAATAAGCGTTTTGGGTAAAATCGTTTCATTTATCGTAGGTGTTTTGACTTGTTGTTCTTGACATCATTATTACTTATATCATGATTTACATACTTCCAGAATATAAAATAAGATTTATATATCATATATATTCAGTATATATATATATAATAGGTAGATAAATAAAATGAAAAACACCGTTCATGGAGACAGTAGTCCGTTCGTACGCATGAACGTTGTTTTCCTTTCCTTATTGTCTTGAAATGGAAGTAAGTAGATGACATACATATGTATATATATACATAAATCCAGTAGCTTTATAATGTCATATATTTCATTATTATTTCTTATATATACATTATAATCATTCTTAAATGGTTAACATGGAGAATGAATCTCATCGCGTCGTGGAGACGGTAGTCCGTACGTACGCACGAGAGATGATATCATTTCTATAAATATTGAATTGAATTGGAGTGGATTATACAATATATCAGAATCAATATGATGTTGTAATAACTATGTATAGTTATTCTTTACACCATTTTACCCATCCATGTAAGGTGGTGGTGGAAAATAGATTACACCACGGCGTGGAGACGGTATTCCGTACGTACGCACGCACGGTGATTTCTTTTTCCGTAGGATGGATAGATGGTGAAATAGGGTTGTTTCATACTTATAATAACATATCAGTATATGAGTGATACTGATGTTATAACTTCATAATGAAACAACCTAATAAGAAGAAGTGGAAGTAGAAATAAAGATGAAAGAATTGGTAACGGTAATTACCTCTTCTTTGAAGTGCCTCTTTGAGACCTCCTCTTAGGGCACTAAAATTGGTCTTTGAGGAAGAACAGAACCTCTAGGATGTTCCTAGGGAAGTGGAGAAGAGATTTTGGCAGGGGTTGTCCGAGCTTGAGTGCTCAAATTGGTGTGAGGAGGAGGGGGAGGAGGTGTCCTTTTATAAGGGAGGAGAGGGGCACCTTAGGAATACCTCAAAATATTATTTTATATTAAAGTCAAAATCGGTTTATAATGGTTCCAAAGGGTATTATTTCGAAGCTAAAGTGGGGATGGGTCGAAAGCCTATCAACCAATAGGATTTAGACAAGTTTGGGGTATTATGTTAACCTTATCAATTAGATTTAACTCTAAGTTAATTAATTTAACTTTTACCGTGTCTTTTTGTTTTTCTTTCACTATATGGTTAATACACTTACTATAACATGCCAAACGAACCCCAAATTGTTTATTATTAATATATATATCCTTATCTAAGTAATTTGGCCGAACCTAAGATTTTTAGGATTAAAATAACAATTAATAATATAATATTTGATTTAAAAACTATTTTGTGTCAATTTTGACACTATTTGATATATGATTTTTGTGAGAGTAATAACAGAATTAAATGTTCGAAAAAAGTTAATTAAATAAACATTAATATATCATAGTAACCTAGAAAATTAGTTGAATTCATAAAAAGTCTCAAATTACATTTATTTTGGTATTTATATTATCAAGTATGTCAATATTTCATTAATAAGATAATTACTGCATCATCTTTGTGTCATAAATAAATTATATTATTTGATGTCTAAAAATTACAAATAAAATACCATCATGTAGGAAATCTTTTTAGCTTTCTAATGAATATTTATAGTCGAATTTATCTTATGTATAACCCCATATTAAAAATTATTTACTTATTAAACTTTGATTTTAACTATTTTAACCCTTCTTTAAATAAATTAATAATAAATGTCCTAATCTAATCCAAGTGGGCCTAAATGGTCATATTTTATTCCTAAGATTGTTTTTGGACGAATTACACTTGTCCAATAGAATTAGGACATGTGTTAGGGTAATATTAATATCATATTTACCCTTAGTTACCCTATTTACTATTAACCGTGGTAAAAAAAGTAAAAAGTTACTATTCACCAAAAATTTATTTTCATCTCATTGAACCACATTTTAGTCCTTGATATTAACCGTGTCTCTCGGATTTTTGAAATTCCATTCACAGAAGCGGTAAAATTAAGTTTTATGCAAAAATTCAGTTTTTAACCTACCACTTAGTAGTTTCACTATTCATCAAAAATTGATGTTTTTTCAGAACAATGCCAAAATTTCATCCCAAGCTATATTTCATATTCCGAATTCAAAAATGAAGTCTATTTTACCAAATTCATAACATAAAAGTTGCATTAATTAATTTTATAATTAAATCCCGCTGTTAAAACAAATAGCGTGTTTTTTTTAAGAAACAATATTTATCAAAAGATTGACACTTGTTTATGTCTAGTTTAAATGCGAAATTACATCCAATGACAAACATTGTATTAAATTGTAAAAATATATTCTAAATATACTTTAAAACCACTCAAATTAATGATTTATCACTATTAATTATTTTGATTAAAAAAGTTGTTTTTAATTATAATTTAGTAATTATCACTATTCATCAGAATATGAAAGTTATCCGAAAAGTACCAAAATTTCACCTTAGGCTAAATTCGATACTCCGAATCCAAAAATGAAGTTCATTTTGAAAAATAAGATTTACAGAGTTTTAAAAAGTGGTTATTACTATTCATAACGGCTAGTTTTAATAATATTTTAATAGCATATCGTTGTTTAGTGAAACTCGGTATTGCGTATTACACACGCTATTGAGGAAGGTCGTGATTGCGTGTAATGCAAGGCAAGTCAAGGATGCGTGTTGTGCAAGCTCCTTTTGGTGTAGCGTACAACACAAGACATTAATAAAATTAAAAAGAATATTTTTTTCATAAAATCTCGGGCTGTTACATTCTACCCCCCTTAAAATGAATTTCGCCCTCGAAATTCGTCGGGGTTATAAATGGTTTACTATTCTAAAGTTTCTTTAATAGAATCCCACATCGTAAAAAGGAGTACCAAAACTTGGCTTTAAAAACTAAAGTATGAAATGTAACGATTACCCAAATAAACTAATCGTTGGGTTTCCACGTAGGTAAAAATATGGATATGGAAGAGAAATCTAACCCTCATGTTCTGATGGAGAGTGGTAGAGAACATGGCTATGGAAAAGCCAGTAATCACAAATCCATAAATTTGTGACGATCTAAGGTACCATCTGATTCATCAGGTATAAGAGAACTAGGACAACATTTTTGGTTTTCAAGATCATTTCCCTAAAGTTAAAGAATTTGAATTAGAATAAATACTTACTTTATTTTGGTACAATCTCGCTGTTGTTCGTGCCTTTAACAATTTCCACTTCATCTCTTAAATAAATGAAGTTGAATTTGTTATTCGTGAAGTGTTAGCAGATCATGTGATAGAATGACGGGTCATTCCATCTGTCTCAAACAAAAGGTTAGCAAAAATTATATACATAAGTCGATCTATAGTGAGATTAATCACATATGGTTCCTAAAATGGACTTATACTTCATATATCATACTGCTTAATATAATAAAACTAGTTTCTACTAAACAGGGACTTCTTGTAGGTCAGTGGTAGGCGATAAAGGCCAGTTGCACTTCGGTTGTGGGTTCGATTCCTACAGCCTTGTCCGAAGCGATGGGATGTCTCCCGTCCTGCAGGTTGTCCTTTTTCTAAAACTACGTCACTATAACATCCCATCAATAATATCGAAAATATTTTATCCTTAAACAATACTAACTTATGTCCAACATAATCCAGTCTAATCTTTAGGCTTATACATAATACTGCAGTCCACTCTCATAATATAGTGACAACAATTACCAGAGATTTAATATTGTCGTTTATCCCCACATAAGATATGTCTTGTTGGTCACATTCCAAGCATTCAAAGTCCTTGATCATGTATTCGCTTGAATACCTTAATGAAAACATGAATGCAGTTTAAAGTTAACACTTTCCACATACCAAAATCCTCAAAATTCTATATACTCAAACCATGATATCACTTAGTCCTTATATCAATCATGAGCTCATGAATACTGTTAAACATTTCATTTTCTTGTTTTCCCTTCATTATGCGCATATCATCTTATTTCCAAAAATATCTCAATCACTTTGAATACCACATTAATAAATATTGCAATACTCAATGATACAACATTATTTTGGAATCCCATTACATAAACACTTAATCATTCCACCACACCGTTGTCATATTCAACATTGCCAATAGTGATCGCATGTGATTTCCCTTTGTCCTTTGCCTTTAGTGGTTGCTCATGTTGATCATCACTAACCCTTGGATTAGGGCAATTATTAGCATAATGCCCCATTTCCTTGCACTTGAAGCATTGAAGTGTTGGCGGTGCGTTCTCTGCAGTGTTTGCTTTATTCACATCATTAGAAACCCTTTTTCCATTACTTCGACACTCAGCTGCTCGATGACCTTCTTTTCCACACTTAAAACATTTTCTAGTCCCTTTAAGACAATCTCCACCATGCTTCTTTCCACACTTTGTGCATAAGGAAACATTCATCTTCTTTTCACCATTATTCTGAGATTTCTCCTTGAACTCCATCTTTCGTTTCTTGTCAAAACCATGAGATGGATATGTAACAGCAACTTCCATTTCTACCTTGATAGAACAACGCACAATTTCTTCATAGCTACTGAAGTCTCTTATAGCTAATGCCCTTCGAAGACATGGTTTTAAGCCACTGAAAAATCGATCAACTTTACTTTCAGGTTGGATGATAATTCCAGAAGCATACCTTGCAAGTCTTGTAAAATTTGCTTCATAGGTACCAACAGATTCATCGTCCCTTTGCTTCAGTTCAAGAAACTCTTTCTCCATCTTTGTTCGAAGAATACGAGGGAAGTACTTATTGAAAAATAAGTTCTTGAACTCGTCCCATTCCATAGACTCAATTTCATCCCTTTGCCTTGTATTCTTAATAAGATTCCACCATTGATCAGCATCTCCTTCCAAACGATACACTGCTAGGATGACATTATCATGTTCAGAACATTGAAGAACTGAAAATATCTTTTCAGTAGTACTAATCCATTGTTCAGCAACTAATGGATCAGTAGACCCACTGAAAGAAGGTGGACACTGCCTCATGAAGGATTCAACAGAACGTTGCTCCTTCCTTTGCTCGTTTGGAAGTCCTGGATGATTCATAGCTTGAGAAAGTTGTGTGAGCATGGCTACAAGATTTTTCATTCCAGCTCCTATATCGTTTGGTTGCTCAGGGGTACAATCATTGCATTTCCCATCACATTCCGCATTAACACGGTTCCTTCGGGTACCAGCCATCGTCTAAAACCCCAAAAGAATTGTGTGAGAGGCAAAAATCATGCTAGGGAAAACAACATAATAAAGGGGGAGTATCCTCGATATCTAACTTCTTAGGTTCAATTCTAAGATCGTTACCATAGTAATAGGACTGTATCCTATATGTATACTTATCCTTAGGGACATCCCTAGACAAACCTTATAAATATCTCTAGGGATTTCACTAAAGTTCTCGCATCCTAGTTTCCAAAGGTTGACTAAAACTTTCCTCTGATACCAACTGTAGAGACCCGTATCCTGACGTACATGAACATTACATTACTTTTGCGGAATACTTAGTACATAACAAAAATACACAAACAAGGACCGTAATAGTTTAGTGTATTTGGAAAATCGGAACGTAATCTTCTAATCGTGGTGAAAGTTCTTCAATATCTCCCATAAAGGTCATCCCTTTTTTTTTACCTAAAACCTTTCTTTATATCCTGGGGAAAAGAAAACATAAAAGGGTGAGCTCAAATGCTCAGTAAGGGTAAACAAAAGAAATATCAATCACATCATATACATAAGAACATAGCTTTTGGAAATCTTAACCTGCAAAAGAGATCATAATTTCATAACATGGGATAAATCATAGAAGTGAAATGTAATCCCAATAATCATAACATAAAACATGAAACTTTGTGGCATACACACATAATCATAGAGAATCATTTCTTGTTAGTCAAGACTCATTGCCAAGACTATCTTAGTGGACAAAGTCCCTTTCTGAATCGAGTAATCCTCGTTTCAGTCCTGTTTCACTGAACCGGTATAACCTACCATTCCAGCCATGTCTATCTCATGAGATATAAAATCTTTACCCAATGCATTGGAGGGAGATATAGGTCCCACCCATCTATTAATGAATCCTTTCTTATGTGTGCCACAAAATCATAAATCATATATCATTGCATAACCCATGTAATAAAAATGGGATTCGTAAACAACATGACATCATAAAACCATTCATATAAGATAAAGGAATTCATAAATATAATTCCATCACAACATAGTCAAATCAATGTAAAAATATGGATAGAAACAGAACCCTTTATTATCTTAGATGAAAAATAATTTTGATAAAACACTTGAATTGAATTCTTGAGGAAAATATCCTTTTTTCTTCAAAATCAATTTCTTTTCACAAAACATCGTGCAATTTTAAAAGAAAAAGATTTTATTGAAAATAGTCATGAAATATTTTGGAGGAAGGTTCATGAAAATAAGGCTTTATAAAACCGTAAAAATCCGTTCGTGCCGTATAAGTTAAAAAAAACATTCTTCGTACTTTTGTCGGAAAAGTCAAAAAGTACCTCGTATATAAAAAAAACGACAAAAGATTCCTTTCATATTCTTTACTAAAAAGTCACCGATGGGTAAAATTCGATTTAAACTATTTTAAGTGGATGGAAACAATATTACATATTGGGGGAACATGGATGTGGATGATAAAATACACCCCAGTAAATACTTACGAATAAACAATCTCGGATAAAAATGAGATTGTGATATTTCCCTTACCATAGGTCCGATTTGCTTCGTAAGTGTCTGAACCTCCTGTATAATGATTTAAATCATGTTATTGACTTATTAAAGAATCATATTCATTGTTATGATATCATATATGGTTCACTTATGACATTATATTACCCGTTCTTTTGTAAACTCCATGTTAAAGAAGCGTTTTGGGTAAAATCGTTTCATTTATCGTAGGTGTTTTGACTTGTTGTTCTTGACATCATTATTACTTATATCATGATTTACTTACTTCCAGAATATAATATATGATTTATATATCATATATATTCAGTATATATATATATATAATAGGTAGATAAATAAAATGAAAAACACCGTTCATGGAGACGGTAGTCCGTTCGTACGCATGAACGTTGTTTTCCTTTCCTTATTGTCTTGAAATGGAAGTAAGTAGATGACATACATATGTATATATATACATAAATACAGTAGCTTTATAATGTCATATATTTCATTATTATTGCTTATATATACATTATAATCATTCTTAAATGGTTAACATGGAGAATGAATCTCATCGCGTCGTGGAGACGGTAGTCCGTACGTACGCACGAGAGATGATATCATTTCTATAAATATTGAATTGGAGTGGAGTGGATTATACAATATATCAGAATCAATATGATGTTGTAATAACTATGTATAGTTATTCTTTACACCATTATACCCATCCATGTAACGTGGTGGTGGAAAATAGATTACACCACGGCGTGGAGACGGTATTCCGTACGTACGCACGCGCGTTGATTTCTTTTTCCGTAGGATGGATAGATGGTGAAATAGGGTTGTTTCATACTTATAATAACATATCAGTATATGAGTGATACTGATGTTATTACTTCATAATGAAACAACCTAATAAGAAGAAGTGGAAGTAGAAATAAAGATGAAAGAATTGGTAACGGTAATTACCTCTTCTTTGAAGTGCCTCTTTGAGACCTTCTCTTAGGGCACTAAAATTGGTCTTTGAGGAAGACCAGAACCTCTAGGATGTTGCTAGGGAAGTGGAGAAGAGATTTTGGCAGGGGTTGGACGAGCTTGAGTGCTCAAATTGGTGTGAGGAGGAGGGGGAGGAGGTGTCCTTTTATAAGGGAGGAGAGGGGCACCTTAGGAATACCTCAAAATATTATTTTATATTAAAGTCAAAATCGGTTTGTAATGGTTCCAAAGGGTCTTATTTCGAAGATAAAGTGGGGATGGGTCGAAATCCTATCAACCAATAGGATTTAGACAAGTTTGGGGTATTATTTTAACCTTATTAATTAGATTTAACTCTAAGTTAATTAATTTAACTTTTACCGTGTCTTTTTGTTTTTCTTTCACTATATGGTTAATACACTTACTATAACATGCCAAACGAACCCCAAATTGTTTATTATTAATATATATATCCTTATCTAAGTCATTTGGCCGAACCTTAGATTTTTAGGAATAAAATAACAATTAATAATATAATATTTGATTTAAAAACTATTTTGTGTCAATTTTGACACTATTTGATATATGATTTTTGTGAGAGTCATAACAGAATTAAATGTTCGAAAAAAGTTAATTAAATCAACATTAATATATCATAGTAACCTAGAAAATTAGTTGAATTCATAAAAAGTCTCAAATTACATTTATTTTGGTATTTATATTATCAATTATGTCAATATTTCATTAATAAGATAATTACTGCATCATCTTTGTGTCATAAATAAATTATATTATTTGATGTCTACAAATTAAAAATAAAATACCATCATGTAAGAAATCTTTTTAGATTTCTAATGAATATTTATAGTCGAATTTATCTTATGTATAACCCCATATTAAAAATGATTTACTTATTAAACTTTGATTTTAACTATTTTAACCCTTCTTTAAATAAATTAATAATAAATGTCCTAATCTAATCCAAGTGGGCCTAAATGGTCATATTTTATTCCTAAGTTTGTTTTTGGACGAATTACACTTGTCCAATAGAATTAGGACATGTGTTAGGGTAATATTAATATCATATTTACCCTTAGTTACCCTATTTACTATTAACCGTGGTAAAAAAAGTAAAAAGTTACTATTCACCAAAAATTTATTTTCATCTCATTGAACCACATTTTAGTCCTTGATATTAACCGTGCCTCTCGGATTTTCGAAATTCCATTCACAGAAGCGGTAAAATTAAGTTTTATGCAAAAATTCAGTTTTTAACCTACCACTTAGTAGTTTCACTATTCATCAAAAATTGATGTTTTTCAGAACAATGGCAAAATTTCATCCCAATCTATATTTCATATTCCGAATTCAAAAATTAAGTCTATTTTACCAAATTCATAACATAAAAGTTGCATTAATTAATTTTATAATTAAATCCCGCTGTTAAAACAAATAGCGTGTTTTTTTTAAGAAACAATATTTATCAAAAGATTGACACTTGTTTATGTCTAGTTTAAATGTGAAATTACATCCAATGACCAACATTGTATTAAATTGTAAAAATATATTCTAAATATACTTTAAAACCACTCAAATTAATGATTTATCACTATTAATTATTTCGATTAAAAAAGTTGTTTTTAATTATAATTTAGTAATTATCACTATTCATCAGAATATGAAAGTTATCTGAAAAGTACCAAAATTTCACCTTAGGCTAAATTCGATACTCCGAATCCAAAAATGAAGTTCATTTGGAAAAATAAGATTTACAGAGTTTTAAAAAGTGGTTATTACTATTCATAACGGCTAGTTTTAATAATATTTTAATAGCATATCGTTGTTTAGTGAAACTCGGTATTGCGTATTACACACGCTATCGAGGAAGGTCGTGATTGCGTGTAATGCAAGGCAAGTCAAGGATGCGTGTTGTGCAAGCTCCTTTTGGTGTAGCGTACAACACAAGACATTAATAAAATTAAAAAGAATATTTTTTTCATAAAATCTCGGGCTGTTACATCTATGTACATAGTTTCTCATAGTCAGTATCCCCAATATGTGCCTCACTAACTCTGTATAGAATTAGAGGGGTAAAAAACATCTATCAGAGGTAAGAATTACCTTTTACATCTATAAATTATAACTTTATAGAGGCAAACTACATAAACACCTACCTGAACAAATATAAACATGATCTTGGGTTGAGAGAATCTGTAACCACATTCTCCATCGTAGATTTATAAACAATCCCAATTCATAATCATGGAACATCTCTACCCATATCATATATCTATAGTTAATATCAATATAATATAAGATATACATGAGACTCGTGTGGTTATAAAATATGATAATCCACTCACTCATCAGGCAGTGTCTCCACATCTTCAATGTGAAGACTACTGATGCAAACACAATAATGTGCTATGTAGGTCTACTCATGTGGTCTCAAATGAAGTAAACCACAGATAATCAATGCTATCATTTGAATCATAACAAAACCAGTCCTAGTTCTTAATGCATCAAAGAAGACTAGTTACTCAACACTCTTCTCTAAAACTATAATGATTGGAGCACTCATCAATTTCTGCCTCAACTCTGGAAAATCTTGCTAGAACCTCTCTATCCACAAGAAATGACATCCCTTTCAGGTCAAATATATCTTGGGAGATGATATCCTATAGATGATAGTTATGAATCAATGATATTAACCTACCATTCAAAAGAAGATCCATACCTCCATCACGCTCTTTGGTGCCCCAAAGATAACATTGTATTGAACTTCACCCGGTCCACCTCTACACCATCTATTAAGATAACATTTCCTTGGAAGTGGACCTCCGGAATCCAAAAATGGGACTCTAATAGCTTCATAAATTTTTTTCCTCTTGATACATCTAGAACCAAACTCAAATATCTCAGGTACTTCTCCTTGGATGTTACGTATACTAGGAAATCGTCGATAAAGATTACCAGAAACCAATATAAGCAATATTTAAAGATCTATTTTATGAGTCCCATAAACACATCAAGGGAATTAATCAAGAAAAAGGGCCTCACTATATACACATAGTGACCATAGAGTCAACTTAATGCTATATTGTGCATATCAGGATCCTATACTTGTAAATGTTGATTTCCTGATCCAATGTCAAACATTGAGAACCGTCATTACGTTATCATATAATCAAATAGATCCTCAATCTATGATAGTGGATACATGTTCTTTACAATAATATTCTTAATGAATTGGTAGTCTAGATACAATTTCAATCTACCCTCATCCTTCCTTGTGAAGAAAACTATGGCTGCCTTGGGCGACACACTGGGTCTAAATGTTCCCTTCCTCTAAAAGTCCTGTAACTATACTATCAGATAATTAATTTATTTGAGATCCATATAATATAGCATGAATAGATATCAGGTTTTCCTAGGGTGTATATTAATTAATAAGTTCATGTATAGGTGGGGAATTAATCCTAAAATATCCTTAGTAAACACGTCCTACTTCACCACCACTATAAGGAACCGTAAACTCATACCATCCACCACATCATGTGTCAAGATATAAAACTCATAAGTAATCAACCAAACCCTTCTATGAGTGAATATATCCTGAGATTCTTCGGTTTCCTTGTCATCAATAAAATAATACCTTGTCTCATCACTACAAAAAACACCACATTCATCTCATAAAATAGTCTATCAGGGCATTAAATCTAGATAACCGGTCCATACCTATGTTGACATCATAATTTCCTCATTCCCACTACAAATAGATCCCAATGGAAACTCTCATATCCAAGAGTCACATTACAATGTCATAAAAATTGTGTGATGAATGAGTCACCTATTGTAGGAGTCTCCAAATGTGAGGGTCAAGCCATATGCTTAAGAAATATCTATATGTCTCAAACAAAATACATCGATATAAATGAATAAATAGAAATGGTTTGTATCAATACTATTACTATGGTTTAAATGACATAGATGATACCTGAAGTCACCCCTCGAGCCTCTGGGTCATAATACTCAACAGCATGTAACTACCATTACCCACATCCTCAATTTCCCTTTGCAAAGTGTAGATCACCTAGTTGTGCCGGTGGTAACAATTAAAAATTTCTACCACCTCAAAATGATCCCCTAGTTCATATTCTATTTACACCACCCTACATACAAGTCTTCTCATACAATAGCCTCTACCTAGGTTTGTCATATACTATCTCCCTATTATCCAGACGATGGGTTGGAAAATATCTTGCAAAAAGTTTCCTTCAATCATATTAGTAGCATTACCTCTCTTTGGGTTGACTAGACCGATCCCATGATCCACGAACTGTAGAAAATCTATTCTGAGACCTCCTTTTAACACATCTCACACATGAAGGTATCTAAGGCTCCAGGCTTCTCCCTACCTCCAATGTATCTACTCTGATTGGCCCACTACTAGAAACTACTATATGAATCTACTTATATAGGAATCTCTAACCCACCAAGGAACAATCTATAACCCCATGATTGGTAGGAATGAATAGAGGTAAAAGTTTATCTTGGTTGCATTTGAGAACTCCTCACTCAATGTTTTTATACAGAAAAAATTGATCAAAAACTATATCAATGGAGTACCTAGAGCATTAGTGGATATTGATGAATACTCAAACACTATCGTACTACCCTTTTGAAGCTACAGAATATTTTGTATTTGTATATATAATAGAGTAGCTATAATGAACCCCTCTCTAAAATTTTTCTCATACTCTATCATTTCTAGGGTGACCTTGTCACACGACTAAGTTACTAAATGCCATCATTATCCAGAATATCCATAAAAAGATCAGTTTCAAAACAACCATATGATCTTATACTGTGCCAAGAATAAGTAAAACCTCCATGACCTTCTCAAGAATCTCCATATCTACATTTGTGTAGGAATCTCCTCAAAAAACAAGGGGACACTATCATTGAAACTCATGGAGCGTTCTTATCCTACACACCTCACCATCCAGTACCATGAGTACCATCTGCTTGTCAATAAAAGGTTGTACAATAGATCCATCACCTCAAGGTAACATATCTAGAATAGGTCCATAATTTATGCCTTATCTATTAAGGTATCATCCTCATGATCCTGATGCTTAATCCTAAACAAAAAACATCATGGAGGCATCCTAAAATAGACAAGATGTACCATAGTAAATGATTATGTTGAGAGAGTTTAATCATGAAGGAAATGGAAAGCACAACCCATGTCTATATGATTTATATACCATTTTTTACCCCAAAAAATATTAAAAATATACCTATTCAAAATGAATATGATCAGATTTCTGGTGTGTGGACACGTCAGCCACCACACTAACACTAAAATCTCTATCCTAAAAGTCAAAATCGAAACACATAAAAATGTTTACCCAAAAAATATTACAGTCTCTAGTACATCGATAGAACCAAGTCCTATGATACCACTCTATCATTACCTAAACCAATGGGACTCACGAAACTAATCATCATTACATCCTCTAATAAGGCAGGGACTTTCGACTAGTGCCGAGTAGGCATATCACTAATATGGGAGACCATAACCTAAAGTACCTATACACATGCTCAAGTATATGCACCTATAAAATTATGAAATGTAAAACAATAGATAAACCATGCATGAATACATCTAAATCCCACAACCAGAGTATAAAATGAAGATTTAGAAAGTATAGCATGCCAAATACCATCCCACCACAAAGAGTATGAAAACGTGTTCAACCAGAAAGTATATATTGGGAATACAATCAAGATTACTATAGGAACACACCCATAACTATCTGGATAAATAACCACCTCTGGGTCCAAGTACCTATATGACACCATCAAAGGGATGATCATCTATATAATAAATTACACATGTGGGAAAATCCCATGTACATGTGAGTAAAACAATACCCAGTAGGACACCCAGAAATAATTACACATATATCCATATAAAAAATTGTAATCTCTACATAGGTATATAAATATAGTATATCCAACAAAAATACCTCGATATAATAGAAAAATACCCGCATTCCCAATCTAATACACAATCATAATGCCAATATATGGAGTCTTCTCTTAGATTACACATAGAACTCTTCTAAGATAACACACTCCACAAGCCATATAAACTGATAACATCTATCTGAGTGATCATGCTTTTAGGGTCTCATCATAGGAAGTAATTGATGGAAGTGTGAAGATAGAGACACCCAGATGAGGATCACATACAAGACCATGTGGTATACCAACAACTCAATCTATAATAACCTAATATGTAGTGGATCAGAGAACACATAGTGTTGGTCATAATGTTACTATAAAATCCACCCAGGGAAAGATGATAGTGAAGGATCACAATCTAAGCCTTATATAAGAATTATAATAACATTATCCCTGAATTAAAATTAAATGGATAATTTTCATATGAGAAGAACATGGATCTATACTAACTGCTAGGGAATGGATATATGGAATACACACTGATGAAACTTGTCCATGATGAAGAGGGAAAGTGATAAATGAATTCATTGATGGGGTAAATGGAATGTTATTTTACTGCACAACATTTTCCTTTAGAACCTTGTTCTACCCATGTATCATGAACCGTTCTTATTTATGTGTCATTTTATAGGCCATGTCATTTATCATGTACTTATGACCATGTATAAATACCAGACTCTTCCTACCTACACTTAGCCTACCCAATTCTTTTTTAGATTACATAGAATGCATGTGCCCGTTTACTCATAGTTGTTTCTATGTACCCTTTGATATTCACATCTGTCTACTAGGGTGAGTCACATTCCATGTGATAGGGGTCACACACACCGTGTGGTACATTTCTTCACACATAAATTCACACCACCACACTAGGGGTCCCACACACAATGTAATACCATATTATATGTCTTGTATCAGAGGATTTTATAGATTTTTTTTTCACACATAATCACTTCGTGCCATCATATCCACTGCATATCACTCCCATATATTGAAAATATTTTTCAATTTAGTGGAATCATCATCATATATATTATTTATAGTCTCCTCGTCTGTTTCGGAGTCATCCAAAACATCCACTGTCACCATGCGTCCAAGAATGGAATTAGTGCATTCCTAATCTGGTCCCAATCCATCATCAACATTGTCATAGAATTATGAAATCATTGATCCATCTTTGACTATATGATATCCATATGTTCATCCATGAAATATACACATAATGATTTCTTTACCGGTGTTTGTTGAACTGCTGGCTGAGAAATTTTCTCATTATCAATGATGAAATTAGAAAAGGGAAAGCACAAAGGAAATCCATGGAGAATATACATTAGATAATATTCATATAGGCCTCTATTAATTTCTTCTAGAATTATGAATGAAGATCTGCAGTAAAATCCGCAATAAATACCGAATCCTAGATCATAACTACCCTATACCCATAATACACATGATATGTGAATCAATCCATTGGCTGATTGAATTGTATTCATCATATGAATCATCAATGGGGATAAATAAAAAAATCAACATCCTAACTAAATTTTATTAATCAATGAGGAAGAATGAATCTACACTGAGGACATTGGTGAGATAATAGCATTACATCACACATAGATGGTCGATTCTTATCCAGGTTGATGTCCATTTGAGAGAGATCCTTCAGTGCTCTTTCAAAAGATTATCCAATGGCTCCACAGTTATGCAGATAACCCTCTAATTCCCTCATAGCCCAATATATATTGAAAAATGAAGGTTACATGTCAAATAAAATAATATAAAATAAAATAATTCATATATTTATTTTATTAATTCTACACCAAGACATATTTTCCAAAAACTCCTCACCTTGAAAAAGGTTATGTTGTGCCTAATGTAGAAGCAACATTCTGATCGTAATGGTTCTCTCAGATTTATTATCTAGGACCCCATTTAGGATACATTTAAAATTTTCAATAAAATTGTATTCATGTGATATTAATATATTTGATATATTTCAAAAGTGTATTATGGGCACCCTGAACCTCAGAATCACACTCTGTCTTAGTGACTGGTTTAAAAAATATCACAAATACTATTTCAAAATAATATATGGAAAATATGATTTGCTACATATATACAAGGAATTAATGCTTGAATCATATATTCAACTAGAAATAGTTGAATATTTATAATAAATGATAGTTTGAATTGATTAATGATTGTGACTTACCAATACATTACTACAACAAAAAGTCGGACAAGGTGGTCGATGATTTGTATTGAAACTGCAATGTTATTTTATTAATTTTGAGGATTCCTGGTGATCCACTAAATCTGGATTTTCAGAATATAGAACATAAAATCTAGAGGAAATATGACATATCTTATTATTATTAGATGAATGTTCAACAACATATCCATGTAAATATTAATGTGGTATAATAGGAAGATGTAGAACTACAAAAGAAAGTGAGTTGTGTTCAAGAGTTTAACCCTGATTATGATGGAATGATAAGGTTCATCAATTGAGTATTTATTACATCAAAAATAACTAGAAAACGGATTTTTTGGACAAAATACATAGTTCATCATTATTTATTCATCCTAGAATTACCAAGATATATATAAACCTGAAATGGTATTTCTGGTAGGACAAAAAGAAAAGGGGTATTATGACATATTTATCTCAGTTCATTGTTTAATATAATGATAAATATAAGAGATATAATTTTGAAAGAACAATTTAATCAATACACATATCATAATAGAAATGGTACTAATTTGACATTTATATAATATCAGAATATACAAAAAACCTATACGACATAATGCTATTTGTGTTGTAGTTGATTGCCTTACGAACTCGGAAAAATTAATTTACATTAAAGAAGATTTCTATATTGATCATAATGTTAAGTTATATATTAAGGAAGTGGTAAGATTTCATAGAGAAAAAATCTAAATTATATCTGATTGGAATAAATGTTTTACCATGATTTTCTATAGAAGTCTTCAGTATGCTATATATATAGAGTTGAGGTTTGGTACTGAATATCATAATTAGATATATGGACAGTCATAAAGGACCATTAAATATATAGAATACACATTGAGAGAATTCAATATAGTTTTCAATGGTGTATTAGGGAAATACATTCCATTGGTGTAATTTTATAATAATAATAGCTATCACTCGGGTATATAGATGGATCCATATGAATCTAATTGTTTTTGGATGTGCATAACTCTAATGTTAAGGGATTAAGTTAGAGAAATTTTTTTATTGATTCAAATTATAGATGATAAAATCCCAAATAATGTCAGAGATGTTCATGAGAACATTAGAGGAGAACATAGTCGACTAAAAAGTAATGCTAAAAATCATCGGTGATACAAGGAGTTCAAATTTTGTGAAAAAATATTTTCCTGAATATAACCATAGAAAAATTATGTAATTTTGAAAAGGGAATTTTTGTTTCAAAGATATGTCATTCTAATTACGATCATTGATCAAATACAGATTGTAGATTATTTTTTAGTACTTCCACCAAATTTCTCTAAAGGTCATGATGTGTTCCATGTATCTCTTCAGTAAAAGTAAATAATTGATCATTCAAATGTAATGAACACAGAGGTTATATAGATATCGAAATATCTACTTTATGAGGAATAACTATTTTAGATTCTATATCATAGATAAAATCTTCAATGAAATATTACCACTAACCTGTTCAATGTTTTATAGTGAAAGAATACATGATATGAAGATATGTGGGAACCCATGGACGTGATGAGGTAGAAGTAATCTCAATTTTTATATATGCATGATGGAATATTTCTGGAGAAATAATTATAATGGGGGTATAATATAAAACAAAAAGATTATATTATATATTTCCTTATAAATAAAACAATATTTTTTTGATAGATTTCATTTCATGGAACACAATGTTTAATGAAACCATGATATACTATTGAAATATTATTATTTATTGTTACCATTATTATTTAACAAATTTAATGGTTGGTCTTAATCAGAAAAGAAAATTATAAAATACTTCTGGTTTTAAAATTTAGTAGATAAACTCATTTTATATAAATTTATTTCAATTGATTACACTATCATTTTAATTAAAGATAGAAATTTTTATGATAAAATTTAATGCATGAAATGCGTATTTATCGTAATTAATAAAAATAATTACCATTGGTGTATGATTTTAATGAAATTTATATATTATATATTCATTAAAAAATTTAACATAATATAATAGATTTTCTAGCCATGAGAAAAAATTATTCTAGTTTTATTCTATAATAATATAAATTTTTCTAAAATTATTGCTCATTTCATTTTATGCACTAAATTTAAAATGGATACATGAGTATTAATGAAATTTTATCTTGAAAAATGGATCCTATATTTAGAATTAGGAGGTCCATAATTGGTAAAAGTTATATTTTATTTTTGATCATTTTGAATTGTCACCTTTGAAAATAGTTGTCACATGGGTAAAGGTAAAATTAAAAAAACATGGTTAAAAATTTGAGGCAATGATATAAAATTTAACTAAATTTCAGATTTATTGTACTAGAAGAGTGTAGTACAATAATTATCATCTATGTTTCAAAATATTTTTCCATATAGAATTATTTTTCTCTAATTATGATATTTATATTAATTTAAGAAGAGGATAAAAAAATTCCACTCTCTTCATTTTAATAAATCTATTATTTTTCATGAAGATAAAAAAGTGGTTATTTTCTATTGAATTCTTTTACATTAAATTTAAATTCACTATTGTTATCATAGAAATTTTTTTCAAAATTTTAATTATTTAATACTTACATTAAATAATTTCATAACTTTGAAAGGATACATATAAAATAAATAGAAGACTAAATTAAATTAATTAAAAAATATTAAATGTAATATAATTTTGGCGAGTCATTGTTTTCCAAGAATTGTTTAGATAATTATAACATTATAGTGATGTTTTAATAGTTTATATGCTATTTATAGTATTTTTGGGATGGCATGAAAATAAAATTTATTTCATTTTTTCAAAAATGACATTTTTGATATTTTATAATAGGAAATATTTTATTAATCAATTAAAAATTAATTAAAATAAAATATTCAAAAAATTAAATTGGATCTGGTTTAAAATATCATCCATAATTTTTTTTGGGTTTCATGTCTTATTAAAATAACATTCTCAACCCTTAAAGAGTAAATAACATCGATATTAGTATAATTATAAAAAGAGATAATGGGGCTTAAAAAATTGAAAAGAGATAAAAACAATATATAAAATTGATAAATATTATTTAATAATATAATATAAACATGTACGTATCATATATTAAAAAAATATAAATTTTGGGTCTTGAACCAAAAAATATTTATATTAATTGAATAATTTTGGTAATTCCAAGAGTTCCCTTCCCCTCAATTACAAAATATAATCTATAATACTCAATTATTGACATTATTTTATCCTTATATATAATTCAATCATAACCATAATTTCATACTAGATATTGTACCCAAATCCTAGAGAATTTGTTCTATCCAAATAACCATATATCTGAGGCTAAATTGTAATCGAAATGAGGTTTCTCAAGGAAAAGGTACAACTCTTAACCGAGGACATTAAATATTTTTTCTCCTTCTTCAATTATAATTTTTTTGTAAATAATATAAAATAAATATTTTACTGTCAAAATTAATCTTATTTTATTTATTATGATGTAAGGACCATTATTCACTTACATTTATCATATGATAAAAGCAGACATAACTTGTGCGCACCTGTGGAAAACCACACCACGAAACGACGTGTATCATTTTACATAACTACATTAGATTGATAGTTATAATGATGTATTTAACCAATATGTATGGTTTTTTGTATAATATTAAATATATGATGTTAAATTATCATTTATCCTTCTTTCATTTCATTAATCAAAATGAATAATCATCACTAGTGCATATATGCATATTAATATCTTACTAAAGTGTTGATGTTCATTTTTCATCACCACAGTATTGGTATATTTATAAAAGTGTATATAATGATTTAATATGTTTCATATTATTTGAATAATATTCATGAGATTAATAAACCATAATCAATGTACAAGGATTGATACCATCAAATAGATGCATGCATGAGAAAAGAACATGTTATCACTTAAAACAATTATTTTGGCTACAAATTGATAATAAACAAGTTATAAGTTATTATAAAGTAAATAAAATGTCGCATGATATATATGAGTATGTTTATATAGTAAATGTATGATAAATCTATATTAATAATACATGATTCTTTAATTCATACAAATAATAATGATATATGATGTTTAGGATTTATGATTCAATCATAGTTTTATTAGGATTTTCTATGCCTGAATATCAATAAAAGAAATTACATGATCTTTATCATATAAATCCTGATTCATTTTTATTATTCTCTATTTATTCATCTAATTTTAATGTAATAACACAATTTTCTTTCATTATTACTAAAAATAATATAGTTTAAAAATATATATATATAATTTTCTCTTTGGTCGATAATCATTTTCTTCCATGTCCATGTTTTTATTAAAATATTTTCAAGTGTGATTCATTACTGTCCATTAAATTTTAAATTCATTTTTACACATGTTGGAATCCTGAGGTTTTATTCATGTTTTAATGATTGCAATTTAGGTTACTCCTATTTAATCTATCTCAAATCATGTGTAGAGGTACTTGGTTTCATTATGCTTTAATTAAACTTACCTACGATCATAATTCCTATATATCAAGTTTTATTATTGAAAATTATATTTTTTTTTATAATGAATCTATTTTATAAATGATTATTTTAAATTCATTCTGTGAATATTACTGCTTACATCAATATAATGCTATTTATCAAAGTATGAGAAACCGTGAGTCTATGACTAGTTATGGTTTTTTGGTAATTGACACAAACACCGTGACCTACGAATCATGACCCAGGAACCGTGACCTAGAAAATATTACCCAGACATTGTGACCTAGACACTGTGACCCAGACATCGTGACCCAGACACCGTGACCCAGGCTCTGTGACCTAGTCACCATGACCCAATCGCATTAACCAGTTTCAGATCCCATGAAGTCCATGACACCAGTTCCTTACTACCATCACTAAGACATTGTTCAATGTTTGGAAGAGTACCAGACACCGTGATCCTAACACCACATCTTTGATACTAGTTCATGAGATTAATAAAACTATTCCATCATGACTGTCTCACCACTTAATGGAAATGAAGAAGACATCATTTCTTGGTGACACCGTTTCCAAGTGATACTATTTCTAGAATGATTGTGACACCATTTTTTAATCTGTTTGGTCGTTTTGAATTTAATTTATAATGGTAATATATGAGTATTTTTAATGGAATGAAATAATTAATCTTTATTTATAGATATGTATACTGATATTATGAGGTATGAGGTGCATAAAACATGTATCCTTTCATCTCCATCATGTGCACTCAAAAATAAAAAACAGGTGGCACTGGAATAAAGAGACAGGAAGAAGTGTGAACATTTTAAAAAAGGGAACTGATATATGATACAAGAAACAACTGCAGTACACATGAAGGATTCTCAAATCCAAATTCTAGACTACTATAGATCAGAGCCAAAAAAAATATTCAAAATATCAATTCCATGTAGAACAGGGTCTAGTATCTCACTGGAAGCCAGAGAAATAGACTTACGATACTCTTTGTTTTTCACAAGATGAATCGAAACTTGTTTCTTCTTCATCCTACTAGTCTAGAACTAAAGAGAATAACACTTAGAGACCTTCTAACATTATCTTATTATCTTTTCCCTTTTTTTACTATTTTATCTTTTATGAAATGTGTTTGTGTGTGCCTATATTAAATCTCAAACTATCTTCTGCACTAAACTGAAGGATACAAGATATCTTTCCTCTCAAAATTTTTTACATTTGTTTACTCCAATAGATAAGTGTGTAAGTGGTCCTTGTGTGACCTGGTAGGTTATACCCATGAAGAATAGTGGAAGAGGTTATGTAACCTGGACAGTTCTGTGAAATGTTTTTTTCCCCGATCTAGTTTGTGGATCACGTTTGTTAATATAAACGTCTTATTGGTAGGTGATCAATATGTAGAGTGGATTAGGTCTCAGTTGGAACCTGAACCACTTTTTTTATCCATTGTGTTGTTTAATTTTATTTATGATTTACTATATGTTTCATAAATCAATAGATTTTACATTGATAGTTAATCTTTGACAGATACTATAGTTTTCTTAACTTATTAGAATATATCTTAAATATATTATCACTAACTCATATTGAAATTAATGAGTATTAATAAGTCTTTTGTGTAGTTATTTTAATAGTAAAACTTTTATTACCATATTACCTTGATTGAATGAGCTATATTTATTTATATTATAGAAACTATTTACAATAACTTTTCTATAATTTTTTATAGGTACTCAATTCAACCACTTATTGAGTACTATACTCCGAAAAATAGTTTGTATTAGAGGATTTTTTATTCCTATTGAGACTCTATTTTTAAAACAATTCAACTATGAATTTTTATGTACTTTAATTATTTGTAAATTTCTGTTAATTTTAAATTTATATAAATTTCAAATTATTTCATTATTATGGATAATAGACATGAAGGGGTCGTAACAAATAGACCACCATTCTTTAGTGGCACTAATTTTTCCCAATGGAAAATTAAAATGAAAATGCATTTATAGAGTTTGGGATTTGAAATTTGGTCTTCAATTATTGATGATTATATGATTATTTCAATTGATAGAATTACTTGGGATTAACCGTCTATGACTAATTATAATAACAATTACAAATCGATGAATGGTTTATATTTCTCTTTAGGAGATAAGGAACTTAACAGAATATGTACATGTAAAACTACCCATGAAATTTGGGATACCTTTTTTGTTTCACATGAATGGACTTCAAGTGTTAATGAAATGAGACTAAATAAATATACTATTAAATATTATATCTTTAATATGAGGCCTGATGAGCCGATTTCTAACATGTTTCTTAGGCTAAACAAAATTTTCAAAATAAGGATTTCTCTTGGAAGAGAAGTCACTACCAAAGAACAAATTATGAGTATTCTTAGATTCCTACCTAATAGATGATGAGGATCCTCTGTCTATATTAGAGAGTCACATGAAATCATAAAATTTCTAGTCAAAGAACTCATTGGGGAAATAATGTTGTATAAAGAGGATGTAAATGTCAACAAGGAAGATGAGGATGAACCTAAAAGAAAATCTGTTGCATTCAAGACTACAACATCTAAATACAAATAAAAATAGAAACTAAAAGTCTCTATAGGAAGTTTAGAAGTGAAAAATCATCACCTGATAGTGATGAGTAAATTTATCAATTAGCTATAATGTTTATGAAATTTTATAAAAGGAATAAATTTATCTGAAATCCTAACTTCAAAAAAAGATATGATCAAGAGGGATACTAGAATAAATCCCGGAAAAAATGACTTGTATGTTGAAATAGTATGTTATGAATGTAAGTGAAAGGGACATGTAACATCTGACTATCCCAAGATCTCGTATAAAAGTACATATAAGGAAAAATATAGAATATATAAAGTGGAATTGAAAGCAATATGGTGTGCTTCTGAGGATAGTTTATGTGACTCAGAATCTTCACATGATGAAAATGCTAACAAAGACAATATGTATTTTAGGAAAAAAACATTTGAGGTAATACTAGAATCTCTTATAAAAATCTTTTATTATTATGAAGATAAAAGTGATTCTAAAAATATGTCTAAAGAATAAATTCTTGAAAACTACAATATGATTGAAGATACATGTAATGAAAAAAATATACATAAGTATTTAAAGAAACATCATTCTCTTACGTCAATTGTTAAATCTGAACATACTATAGAAAGAGAGAAAAATGTTCAATTACTCAAAGAAAACAATGAACTGAATCTATCTAATGAGAAACTGAAGAAGGACCTTGAATGGTTTACTCATGGTAATGATACATTGGTAGATGTTCTAGGTAAATAGATTTCCCCAAAATAGACTATAGGAATTAGCTATCAACCTAGTAAAAGAACTTTTAGAAAAAACCAATTTTGTTCATAAATCCAAAACATACAGCTTTACTCCTAGTTTAGGAAAACACTATGTTATTTCAAATTATGTTACACTCTCAACTATTTCATGCTTTTCTAGACCAGATGAAGTTTACTTTTAAAATATTTACATAATTCTTGTTATAAAACAATGAATAATATGTGGGTTATTAAACCACAAATAATACTGGGACATTACAATATTCACTCCCATAGAAATATACCTAGAAATTTTTAATTCAAATACAAAACCAAACATGATTTTACAAATGAAAAATTTTGTAATACCCGTCAAATGGGAAAACACAAAATTTCCATCAAACTAATTAAAAAAGATTCAACTTCTCATCCTCCTGAATTGGTTCACATGGATTTGTTTGTACCATATAGTGTTTCTAGTTTAAAATAGAAGAAATATTTTTATGTTCTTGTTGATGACTTCTCAATATATACTTGGACTTTATTTTGACCTACAATCATGAAGCCTTATCTTATTTCACCAAATATGCTAAAACTGTAGAAAATATTTGGGGACATAGAATTAAATCCATAAGAAGTGAACATGACCATCAGTTTGAAAATCAAGAGTTTGAATCCTTTTTCCCACAAAATATATATATTCATAATTTCCTTACCTTTATAACACCTCAACAAAATGGTGTTTTTGAAAGAAGAAATAAGACATTGAATTAGATTCTTAGATCCATTCTAATGATTATAACTTAACAATTTATTCTTGGGAAGAAGGTGTAATTGCATCATGCTATATCATTAATACATTGTGGATTAGAACCATTCTTAAAACAACTCCATACGTGTTATGGATGAATATAAAACAAAAATTATGCTACATCAATGTTTTTGGTTGAATTGATTATATCGTTATGGCTAAGGACAATATTTGCATGTTTTCAACCATGAGTGAGGTTGGAATTTATCTAGGATATTCAATCTCTTGTAAATTATATAGTGTGTTTAACAAAATAACTAAATGTGTGGAAGAATCTGTCGACATCATGTTTGATGAGAAATATTCACTTGAGCGTATGTCCTCTCTAGAGAAACTAGAGGGATATATGTCCAATATAGAAATCAATGAAAAATCCACTAATCATCTTGTAAAAAATATGTGAAAACATTTAGTTTTGTAAATTATTTAGATTTAAGTCATAATGAACCCGAACCCATTGAAGAACCTGAAATCACTAGCCCCCCATTTAATAGAGTTTCTAGAACACATAAGAAACATCATTTATATGATGTTGTAGGAGATTTAGATAATAGAACCCAAATTTTAGATTCTCTTAGAAATCAGGTTGAATGTCATATTTCCTTGTCATAATTTTAACCTAAAAACATTAATGATGACATCAATGATAAATTTTGGGTGATGGATATGAATGAAAAACAAAACCAGGTTGAAAGGAAAAATGTTTGAAAACATGTTCATAGACTCAAAGACACATTTACCATTAGAAATAAGTGGGTCTTTAAAAATAATGTAGATGAATTTGGTAATATAGTTTGAAATAAAGCTAGATTGGTTGCACAAGGCTATATTCAATAAGAAGTAATTGACTATGAGGAGACCTTTGCACCAATAGTTAGACAGAGAATCTTGCATTCTTATACTGCACATTTAAATTTTAAACTATATTAAATGGATGTCAAGAGTGCATTCCTAAATAAATACATAGCTAAGGATGTGTTTCTTGAACAAACCTGGGTTACACAAACCCTCACATTCCAAATCATGTTTTCAAATTATCAAAAGCTTTATATGGTTTAAAAAAGATTAAAGAGCATTGTATGATTGTCTAAGAACTTTTCTTATTTCGAAATTTTTTACAAAAGGTATAACTGATCCTACCATTTTTAAAATACAAATTTAAAATGATGTATTAGTTCCACAAATTTATGTAAATAAAATTACTTTTTGATCTTCAAATTTTTTTATGTATTGAATTTTCTAAAATGATGAAAAATAAATTTTATATGAGTCTACTTGGTGGAATAAAATTCATTCTTGGATTTAAAATGATTCAAAATGAAGAATGTATTATTTAAAATAAAAAAATATATTCTAATGATCATCTAAAATGTTTTGTCTTGGATTGCACTAAAATTAGCGATACTCCAATTTGTACTACATTAATGTTGGATCTTGACGAAGATATAATTTTTTTTGGTCAAACCACTTACAAAGGCATGATTGGAATCCAACTCTACGTACCTGCTAGCCAACCTGACATTTTTTTAATGTATGTATTTGAGATCAATTTCAATAATACCCTATAGAATTTCATTTAAATGTCGGTAAATGGATTTTCAAATACTTGAAACATACAACCAATCATAGACTCTTCTATATCATAGGACAATCATTTTAATTAGTTAGTTATTATGATTCTTATTTTGGTAGATTCAAGATAGATAGAAAAAACACCTATGGAACATGTTACCTTTTTGGAATGTCTCTAGTACCATGGTGTAGTAGGAAAAAAAACTCTATTTCATTATCTACTCTCGAAGATGAATACATAGCTTTAGGAAGTTATTGTGCACAAATTTTGTGGATGAAACAAACATTAATAGATTATGGATATTAATTCACGAATGAAACTATAAATTATGAAAATACAAGTGAAATTAAAATATCAAAAAATATTATTTCACACTCAATGAAAACAAATATTGAGGTAAGACATCAATTTTTGAGTGACCATTATCAAAAATGTGATTTCACTTTGGAATTCATTTCCAATGAATATCATCTTGCCGATATATTACCCAAACCATTAAATAATGAAATGAAAGATTACATGATACATGAATTGGGAATGATAAATATCAAATATAAAGTATACTATTTCCAAATTTTCTCTCTCACAGCTTACTGTTCCATAGTTTACGGTTTCAAGAGTCATTGTATTAGATGTAATATCTCACACTCATAGGCCTACACATCGTTGTATTTATATTGTTGTTTCATTTTTAATGTGTCATAGTTACTATGTAAAGACATGGTAATTTCAAGGAATTTTTTTTCGTAAATTCATTAGAATTTTATGAGTCTGTGGTTTCTAACGACACTGGATTCCAAGGCCCGGTGTGCCTGGAATCATTTTCTGATGTCTTGTTCAGATACGTTTAGTAAACGTACGTGCATGTTTTTTTATATTTTGAAATGGTAAACGGAATTTAAATTCGAGGACACTGATGAACTCGCAGTGCTGATATTCGCTTAAGGGGACCTTTCCCACAGTTTCTATTCAAGCGGGTTGAAAGATAATTTTGGGGGATTTATATTAAATTAAATTAAATTGTGTGGTACACAATTTTAGTTTGAGAGTTGGTTATTTCCTCCCATCGGCATGTTATTGGTGGTGCCCACACCCATATAACTGCCCATGTGTGGATATTTCTGAGGTGGGGCCCACACGATCCCCAACCATTCATCTCCCCATAACTCTCTTCAACATCCTTAAACCCCTTGTTTAATTCTTGACAACAACCCTTTAATTTCTTAACTCTCCACCTCACACATGGTCATTAATATGATTACTCAGTGAATTATTTATTTTGTACAACAAAAAATTAATTAATTATTTTGGGTGGATTTGAATATTTTTGAAATGGCATGGTATGTTGGTTAAAATAGGTGAAAGACTCATTTTAATATTTTCTTGGAAAATATTTTGATGGAACCATTGGAATTAGAAGAGATCTTCATCCTTCCATGAAGAACTATGCCCTCTTCGACGAAGAATGCCTATTCCACAAAGAACGATGCCGAGCCTTCCTTCATCTTCTTCGCAACAAGTGACGAGACGATGCTTCCTCCTTAGATGCACCCTGACATCCACAGAATCGAAATCCTTTCTCCACAACACTATTATCCACGATTCCATCTACTACTACGCTCGTCTACTGCAGATCGACGACATGCAGCTTCATTTATTGATGTAGGGGTTTGTTTCAATTTTAATTGAATAAATATTTTCTTCTTCACCCATTGGAATTATGTTTAACCTTTTGACTTTTTTATACCGCCTAACGCGTAGGGTGCAGGCCGAATGAACATGGCCCGAAGACCCTCCAATTATTCTTGGATACTTTGGCGGTGGTAGCAAGAGGTGGTGGTGATGAACAGAAGCGGCAGCCGTGCACCGGCCGAGTGCGGAGAATCGCGGCCCGCAACCGCGGGCCGCCCACCCGACGATGAACCATCCGGCTAAATTCGGCTAGGATGAAAGAGGACTGCGACACCACAATGTGCACCCTGCTATGGAAGACCACGACTTGCATTCCGCGGGCCTCTCGGTGGGCATGCCAGTCGGCAGGTGGAAAGCTAGGCTAATGAGAACTGCGACGCCAGGAGGGCGCCGCGCTGGACGAACTGTGGCCCGCCTGAGTGGGCCGCTTGCATCGAGAAGGTTTGCCTTCTTCGGCTGAAAATTTTGGGAGGGTGGTGCCACCGGTTCGGGTAGCCATGGGGGCCGCACCTCTTTGGGCCGAGCCTTGGCCAGTCGGGTCATGCCCTGCCGGTCCGCACAGCACCCTCTTGGGGCGGGCCACACCCCTTCAGGTTGGGCCGCACCCCTTCGGGCCATGCCGCACCTGACACCAGTTTGGACTGCGTTTCTTTAGGCTGGGCTAACACTCCATGCACGATCGGACCCGCCGATCTAGGTCAGGCTGACCCGCCAGCCCACTGGGCCTAACAGGCCGGGCCCGTACGCTTAAATGTGAATATCTTCACGACCGTGCAACTGATGGATCCACCATCTACGGAACTGGGACCCTCATGATGTGTAAGTCCTTTTACGGTACTCTATGTGAGTTTTGGGAATCTTTGGATAACAGACAGGTTTGGAACGAGCATATTTTTTAACCGGGCCCCTGGAATAGAAAAGTCAAGTACTCATAGTCCGGGCGTCTGATTAAAGCAACGTCTGTCGCGTTGTATTTCTTTTGAAAAGGTAGAACTTTGGGATACATAAACTCTGGACATCATTATAGTTGATGTATCAACCCCTAGGCTCGAGGAGAGGACCCTTCTGGAATCGAGTGTGCTTTGTGCGGGAACCCTAGAGCTAGTTGCGACTACAACGACTACCGTACTAGAATCCTCAGTGGGTTAGACGATGATGGAAAATGTACTGGAATCCTATGTGGGTTCGAAGAAAATGAAAACAATACTGGAATACTACGTGGGTTTGATAGTGATGACTACCATACTTGAATCCTTTGTGGGACCGATGGTTTGACTTCTGTTCTAGTATCCTATGTGGGTCCGACAGAATAGTTGGTCTAGTATCCTATGTGGGTTCGACAGCCTAGCTGGACTAGTATCCTATGTGGATCCACCAGCTTAGATGAATCAGTGACTCCATATGATCATCTTTATCACTTACGAAATATGTATACCAGTGTGAGCTGAGTCTTGACTTTCAATCATTTTCATTGATATGATTGAATTCCTTCCTGTGTGGACCGGGTTGTGCTTTGGCTCAAGAGTTGGAGCCGAACTGAAATGATGACTTAGGTATATATATGGGAATATATCTAAGTACAGTTGGTTGCTACTTCTTGATTGTATTTTTCCTTATGGTTTATCCTTCATGGATTCTGGGAGACCTTCGGGGGTCTCGGGGTCCCTATTGAGTATTGTTATACTCACCCCTGCACGGGCTATGCCCACACTACGTTGTGTTGGATACAGAAGACGGACAAAACTGATCATGGTAGAGACTTGTGTAGCTGGACGGTACCCGGAGGTGGACCACATGGAATGACGTATACAGAGTGGACGGAAAGACCCAAGATGCCGAGGAGACTATCTGTACCCACCATTCAGATGGTATTCCCAGAGGACGACTCGATGGTTGTTCTTTTCCTTTACTGCAGTTGTTATAGTTTTTCAGTTGTACTGTACTTTCAGATGGGTTGGTATTCTGGACCATTTACCTTTCAGTATATACTTTGTGCTTACTTTAGCTTGTGTACTCTGTTGTGTTTGTTTACTATATACAGGATATTCCTTCCCTTTTATCGGGATTTACGCCTTTGGTACTAGTCACCAGCCGCTGACCTATGGAAGGTGGGCTTGGGGTAGTCACGACATGGGCCCTGGGAATGGGTCGCGACATACAATCCATCAATTTATATTTTAACAGATATGTTCTCACCATTGGAAGTCACACCGCAAAGGTGACACCATGACAACCTATTCTGATCTCACCATGACAACATGTTCTAGTCTCATGATAAAAGTATGTTCCTATCTCATTGTGATAACAATTTTTATTTATTTATTTTTTATTAATTATATCTCTATGTTATTTATTTTATTATATTCATCATATACTTTTGAATTCATGATTCTCAAAATACCTAAGGGATAAAAACAAAATTTCATTCACTATTTTTTTTAACTTGAGATTTCTTCTCAAAAACCCTAATACTTTCTATCTCAAACCATAATACTTCTTTTAATCATTCATCACTCTCTTGAACCTTTAGTTGAAGGACCATGATGAAGCACCCATCTTCATCAACCCCTGAGAAGTGAAAAACACCGAAGAAAATAAAAAGATCACCAAAGGTATCACTCAAAGGACCTTTGAACCCAATCATTGTATATAGAATATTAGTAAAAGAAAAATAAACCTTCCCTAAGTGGTTTTTATAAAGTACATCTTTAGTTTGGAATGTACCGAAAGAACAGGCATGGCTAAACAGGTTCACAAACGAAAAATGCCGATTTATCGAAAACTTTTTGCATAGTTCTATCAGTTTGTTGAGATTTATTTTTATACAGAAGATGGTTTTTTCTGAGGAGTTGGATTAATAGACAAAGATGCACATTTTCTTAAAGGATATGGGCTTCTTTCCTCAGGATAATTCATGATGGATTTTTTGAGGACTAACAGAGAGGCCCCCCTCCTCTTAGTGATGTTTTTGTTTTAGAAGTGGACTTGGGAAACCTGACTGGAAATAAAAGGAAGACAAGAGAAATTTCTACTGAGTTATATAGTGAATCAAGATTATTGTTTAGGTTTATTCAGAATCCGATAAGTCTGAGGAAAGTAGATTTTTCTAGCCTCAATTATAAATATATATTTTTGATACATCTTCTTAATAGTGGACACAATATTATCCTATGGAAGTATATTATACATCATATGTGTGAGTGGATAAAGCCAACCTCAAAGTATACCTCTTTGTTCTACTAAAAGTTAATCTCTACAATGTTGTATGCTAAAGGGTTGGATTGGCCAAATGAGAATTCATCATGGACTGTGAACTCTATATCTCAAAATATATAGTCCAAAGGATAAAAATTAGTTATAATTCATCGAAAAAGGCTTGGTTGGAAAATAATGAAAGGATATATGAAATATTTAATCTAGTTAAGCATCCTTCAAGACCTAATCACATATCTAATCCTAGTTTAGGACAAGAAAAAATTGTTGGCAATCATGTTGAAGATGAAGAAGATGTAGTTATTGCACCTATAGAAGAAAATTTCATGGATAAAGAAGATAGTGGACCTGTTCCGCAAGATAATTTTGGGAAGGAATCACTTGTTCCTGAAAGAAGTATTATTTTGAAAGAAGAACCTACTCATGGAAAATAATCTATTGTCAATGTCAGAGAAGAAGTTTTTCTTATGGATCATTTAGAAAAATAATTTTCTTTTGAGAATGGTTGTTTTGATTAAAGAACTTTTGGAAGAAAAATCTAATTTTGAAATTATCCTATCTGCTAAGAAAATAATTGAACAAGACATTTAGCTAGCTAGAAAAGAAATGGGTGAGAGTATTTAGGATGATATTTTTGAACCAGGACAAGGAACTAAATCTCTTAGTCCTTTGAGAGATTTACTTTTCATGAGGGAGTACCTCCCTAGTCTAGAAAATGTTGATGTTCTTATTCCTGTTGATCAAATCATTGTGGATACATGGTTTAAGTTCTGTAGCTAAATTGATGTGGATGATTCCCTAGAATACATGGTTAATGGTATAGACCTTTATACTATGTTTCACTTGAAACATGTATGTGATCTTGAAGTAATCACTACTAAGGAACATGAGCATATATCAGCTCATGTTCCTGATCCTTCATAATAACCTCCTACCTTCATTAGTTAGAGTGATATAAAAGACTTTGGAGCAACATTATTGGATGGAGTTAAAAATATCACAAACACACACCCTTCTCCTATAACAAACATAAGTGAGAGAGATGTTTCCTTGCTGTTAGAGAAGATCATATAGAAGATACAACAAAAAATGCTTCATGAAATTCAAGAGGTCATAATTAAGAACAAATAGTTATGGGATGAAGTGAAGTCTCTTAGTGCTATGGTTGAAGATTTGAAAAAAGTCTTGCAATCAGGACAAGTTCTTATTTCTCATTCTATTGAGGGTGTCAGTGGTTATATTCCTTATGATGATGCCTCTCGGAATCACTAATTATGAATTTATTAGATGACAATGTTGCTGAGTGAAACATGAAGATAGACGATGTCACAAACCCACCCGGGTCGACCCTGAACCAGTCGCCCAATCCAGTCCGCGACATGGACCGAGAGGCATTCTCGATCCACTAGAGTTTGGGAAAAGTGCCAGGGAATCAAACGTGAGAAAGAGGGAATAAATTTTCCCAATGAAATCAAACAAATCAATGGAATGAAAATATAACACAAAGTAAATAAAAAAAGAAAAGAAAGAACGACCAACAACAACCAACAACAACCGACTAACCTGACCATGACCAAAACTCCTCACAACTCCGAGGGTCACTCTCCAAACCATAACCAAGACTTTCCCACAATGATCTAGCTTAAGAAAACCCTACAGAAAAACTAAAAACAAGGAAACACTCTAGGTGTGAGTATTAAATCTCAGTAGTCATTCCCAAAAAAAATCCCAAAAACAATACAATTAAATAAAGAATTCACTAATTTCAGGTTTGAACTAATGTATATAACATATGAGTTTCTACACACAGACTTTCATTTCTAAAACAAGTAACAGTATATTTCCATTCTTAATTTGTAAACAAGGTTAGTGTTTAAAATAAATAGGTGCATTTCCTTTTAAATCATTTTTGGGAAATATTTATAAATCCATATTTTAGTTGTTAATCAAAAGGAAAATGACACCCAACACCCAACACACACTAAGAGAAATGTAAAATGTGGCACACATGGGCCAAAAACCGAAATAGACCTCTCAATCATTCGCCACAAACAAATAAACATTAAATAAAACAAGGGTTGAACCTAGGAGCTCGTGAACAATCTAAAACATATTGTACATGTGACTCATCCGGAAGGCATACATACTCTCGATGAAATCATAATTCCCTAACGCTCGGTGTTTCCCTACATGGCCTAACAGAGGGTCCTAATCCCCTATCAGAGTATAATCTATAACAAGGGCCACTAGTCAGTGCGTAATCTAAACTAGTGTAGTAATCATTTTCAGAAGATTCACTTACTATAAAAGGTTCCCATTTCAGCATGTGTAATAAAAAGGAAAGGGGTGAGTAAAAAAATTCAATAATATATCACAAACATCACACACAATTCATACAGCAAACGTACACCAATGTTCACCCCTGAGTCACCCCAAAGAGGGTTCTCCAAAATAATTTATTTTATTAAAGCGCTAAAAGGTCCTTTCCCAATTTAATGAAAATCCTCATTTCTCAAGAGAACCAAAAAAATTGTTCACACTTCAAAATAAATCAGTTATCAATAAACCAGAACAACATTTAAAATTCTGTCAATTATGTTTAAAGGCCAAATGAGAATTCATTCTCTACCTGGTCTTCGTTCTTCAAGAAAAAATTTCAAGTGTCATGTATAAAATAAACAGCTCTTTTTACACCAAATTATAATTTAAAAAATTAATTAATTAATATAATTTCCCATTTAATAATATTAATAAAATATGAATTAATTAATAAATTATGAATTTAATGATGAGTGAAGTGGGTGACCTAACTTAATTTTCATCTCGATCACAACCATGTGACACATCTCACACACGCTTATAAGTGCGTGAAACCTACTGATGATCGCGGTATTATTGGATTACCATCCCAATACACTACAACAATAGAAAAACAATCTAAAACACATAAAAAAATGGTAAAAAAATAAATAAATCAAACAATTGAACATCACAGTTTCACCTTGACGACACCGTAGGCAAAATAGAACAAAACTAAACCGCTCTCCTTTGGTGGAAGTGTATGTCTCATACCCTATTAGAAAGGAGGCATGTAACTTGTCACATGAAATAATTAAAAAAGGGGGTCGTGATGTGTTGTGACCGGAGTAAGGGGTCAAAGAACATTGAGATGCATCATTTGATGGTTGGGGGACGTCAATGGGGGGATTAATTTTGGTGACTCACCAAGGGGAGGAGCGCGGTGGCTACTGTTCAGAGAAACAAGTGTCGTTAGGCACTGCACCGATGAACATGTGGTAAATTGTGTGCTAGTTAGTGGAGCGCACAACGGTTCAGGGGTGTGGTGGCCAGAAGAAGGTCCAATATGTGGCATGATGACCAATCCGGTGGTAGGAGAATCGCTCACTAGTGGTTATGCGGCCGAAGGGCACTACAGGTTTGAGCAGGAGGAAGGTATAGGGATGGAGTGCCTGGTGCATGCAGGTGCAGGGAGCCATCGAGAGGGAAGTGGGAGCTGATTCAAAGTTATAGAAGATGGTGCTATTGAGGGGGGAGTTAAACAAGATTTTCAATGATCGAGAATTAAAGGAAAATGACAAATTTTAAATTAAATAAGCATGAGAGGGTGAAAAAAAAAAGAATCATAAAAATCTCCCAAAAGAAAATAATGAGTTGAAAAAAATGAATACAAATAAGATAATTTCAGGGGAAAAAACATTGAAAATTCCAACAGTGCATTGGATATGACATTTAATTGATGCAGTTTCTTCTTTTCATATGCATCTAATGACTATTCAAGGAAACCATGGACATATAATCAGACTGAGGAAAAAATCTGATGAATAAAAGATACAGAATAAAAGGATAAAAAAACAGTTTAATGAGACTGAGAACAAATGGCACCATTCAAGGAGTGGAGGAGTGATGTAGAGAGCCAGTGTGATGGGGAGATGGGGTCGCCATCGATGTATGATTGAAGTGTAAAAGGCCAGCTGGTAGAGAGATCCAGTTGGGGGCGTGCAGAGAGGTGGGGTGGGAGGTTGCGGGAGCAGGGCTACTTGAGGCAGACATTGCGCTGGCAAGGTGGGGGCATGCCAGAGGGTATGGTTAGGAGGCGGATGGGAGCTAGGGGTGAAGTGATTGTCATCTTGGATCTGAATAAGGTAGAATCTAGGTGTGCTATGGGGGGGTGAGGATGGATTCGCGAAGAGAAGCACTAGAGTGAAAGAGTGAAGGGATGGAGAGGGCGAGGCCAGGTGTGCAGGGAGGCGGGGGGTGTTGATGCCGATGGGGTCGACCACATGTGTGAAGAGGGAGGCGGTCAGGGTCCTGGAGGGCGAGGAGGCTCGCACAGTTACGGGGACGGGGGGTGATGCGAGATTAGGCTTAGATTTTTTGTTTTTTCATTCATATAATAATAATATCATTAAATTAATAATAATAATAATAACTTAAATACAAATAAAATTTTGATATAAATAATCCTTTTAATAAAAGAAATTTTTTTAATAATAATAATGATAATATTTTTATTTTAGGACCATTAATTTAAAAAAAATTTAACTACCATTTTCATTACTCATAAAACATTTAGTTTTCCCTCCTTGTCGATTTGGCCGTGCGGTGACCCATGTGCCGCGATTCTATCCATGGACTGAGTTTTACTCGACCACAAACACTGCCAAACACATATACACACTTGTATCAACAAAAACTAAAAGTTATAACCCCAACTCACACGCAACCCAACCTGATTCATGACCAAACCGAAATTTAAACTCTGGCATGATAATTATCCCCACCATAATGATTTCTGCCCCCAAAAATCCATAACAAGGCCAAAACCAAAAACATGAACCAGTATTTCATTAAAATTTAAAAAGAAACCTAAGGAAAGAAAACAAAGAGATCCGAAAACCCTCCTAAAATGGGATTGTTAAACAATAAGAACTCATGAGATAGAAACAAATTTCACGCTAGGTGCCACCCTCCCCCAAAAGTGTGACCACCTTAAGTTAATCGGTTCAAAGGACATAGAACTCTCATGTGGGTAAATCTAGCCCCAACATACAGACACATTAAACACCATCAAGTGGAATTAAACTATTTCCTCCTTCCTCAATTCAATCATAAACCATATCATCCGAAACAACACCAATAAAAATACAATGAGCCACTTGAAACCAAAAAACAAGTTAAAAATACATCCAACAAGTATGTCTTAAAACCTTACTCTAATATATCACTAGAACTCTCACACACCAACTATTTACTAAAATGGATAACATAGAATTAGGTGGCTCCGCATGAGACCACCCAACACTAAACCAAAACCCAGAATGAAACTGGGATACTAACACGGGAGGTACAAATGGACTCCCCACCATAGGAAACAAACCAATCATAATTCAACAAGACCCATGATGGGTTTACCCACTATAATGGTTGAGGAGATTAACTAAGTTTGAAAGCTTCCCATATGGTCCAAAAAACCCCATCATTATGGTAGGGGAGGGAAGGGGCCAACCAAACAAGCATAAAAAATATATTTATCACTACACTAACAACTTCACACCCTCAGAAGAGAACAAACCATGACACACTAAATACGAAGATTAAACCATGGCCCTATTTGCACCATTGGGGTTTACCTGACTACGTGCCAGCTTCATTCTTGGGCCTATGGATGGAGAACTAATGATTGAATCATCTCTTTCATCGTAGATATGATTTATAAATTCCCAAACAAAACTCCCAAAGCAAAATTTCACCAAACAAACTTCTAATAAAATAAATGTTTCAAAGAGGTTCAACCACAACCATTCTCACAACTGAATGAAATAAAACAACACAAAACACTAAAAGAGACGATTACTATATCGATGGAAATTTATAAATAGAAAACTTCAATCTGGTCCCAAAAAATTTACCTTCTCTTATTGAAGGGATGAGGTGAACTTCAATGAGCCAGGTCTAGCTTTAGCATGCTTCTTGAAAACCCCACAGTAGAATCGCTGCAAGTGACCCCAACATCCATAGGTGTGGTAGGGTCACAGAGCACTCAGACACATCGACCTCTTGTAACCCTGCCTACCACACTAGTTAAAGATCACGGCATTACACTGTGATGAAGATGACTAAAGTCTTGAAGGCCTCTTGACTCCCCTACCAGTACCACCAGCATCAGGTCATTTCATATTCTTCTAATTTTCATCCTCTACACAAATTCCCCAGGCCGGGTAGCATTCACCACCTCATGTCATCCTGATAACCCACCTTCATCTAGAGAGGCTTTCCCCACAACATCTGACAAGGTGGTTAAGTTGAGCTCTGCCACTTTTGACAGCAGTATAGGTCGGAGTCCAGTCTCAAATTGCTGAGCCTTCTTGGGATCATTCACAACAAACCACTGATCATATGGAACTCGGTCTTTGAAACATCGATAGAATTATAGTTCCGATTCAACGCCCTATGGAAGAAAACAAAACTCCATCCTCTTCCTCAGATTCGTCAACACAGAAAAATATTTATGGATGAAAAATGACTTAAAAACTCCCATGTAAGATCTTCTTGAGGTTTATTTTGAGACATAGACATCCACTATTTCAATGTTGGACCTCCAAGCACAAAGGTATCCAACTTCACCTTTAAAAAATTGGAAAACCCAATAAAACTGAACATCCTCTAAATATTCTACAACCACTCCTCTGCCTCAAGAGGCTATGCATGTCCATAAAAGAGAGGAGGGTTCAACTTCAGAAACTCGAAGATGTAATCGGGTTGATCAACTGAAGGATTTTAAAAGGATGCACCACCTGAATCTGCAACTTGGGCATCCATCTAACCATTGTGGGGGAGAATACTAAGGAACAATATCAAAACATGGTCATTGCCATTTAAAATTCATTTTTTCACAATTTCCAAAATAAAAATTTTCAAAACATGTAATAGAAATAAATAAGACCCTAAATGATCCACAAGGTGAAACTTGAGTTGATGGGTGACTCAGACATTTGGTTGGAGGCCATAGTCCACTCATGCCACCATCACAAAGAGCACTCTAGGGTAATGTATCTAACTCCACATGGCTTTCCAGACTATGTGAGATCACGAAGGTCACTTTCCTGGCTTCCATTTCATTTCCCAACATAAAGAAATTCAAAAAAACCAAAAGACACCAACAACCCGAACATCCAAGGTTTGGAACTAGCAAGGGTTCATGACGTCCTTCTCATCTGTATGATTTGAGTCCCAAAAATTTTACTCGTCTAAGATGACAACCCCAAATAATGATGGGCACTTTGAGAAACTAGGTTTTCTCAAAAGCCGACCTCTTATGATACCATTTTGTCATGAACCAACCTGGGTCGACCTTGAACCGGTCACCCAATCCTATCCATGACATGTACCAAGATGCATTCCGAATCCTCCCGAGTTGGAAACAAGCATCAGGGAATCAAACGACAGCAAGAGGGAATGATTTTTCCCAATGAAAACAAACAAAGATGTAGAATGAAAATTGAATGCAATGTAAATAAAAAACATTAAAAGAAAGAATGACCAACAACAACCAAATAACCTGACCATGACCCAAACTCCACGTGACTCTGAGAGTCACTCTCCAAACAATAACCAAGTCTCACCCACTTTGATCAAGCTCGAGTGAAACCTACATCCAAACTAAAAACAAGAAAACACTATATGTGTGGGTATTAAAACTCAGTAGTCTTTCCCAAAAAACTATCCCCAAAACACTTCCTATAACTAAAGAATTAATTAATATTAGGAATAAACAAAATTATTTAAAATATGGGTTTGCACACACTCACTTTCATTTCTAAAATAAGTAACAGTCCACTTCCCTTCTTAATTTAATAAAAGTAAAGTGTTTGAAAGAAATAGGAGAATTTCATTTTAAATCATTTTTGATAAATATTCAGAAAACCAAAATTAAGTTGTTAGTCAAAAGTAAAACCACACAGAACACACAACACACACTAAGTTCAATGTAAAAGGTGGAACACAGGGGCCAACAACCGAACTATATCTCTCAATCATCCGCCACATTCAAATAATCCCTAAATAAAACATGGGTCGAACCAAGGAGCTCGTGAAAAATCCAGAATGTACTATAGATGTGACTCATCTTGAAGGCATGCCTACTCTTGATGACATCACAATGCCATAATTTTTGGTGTTTCTCTACATGGCCTAACTGAGTGGCCCAACCCCCTAGCGGAGTATAATCCGTACTAAAGGATACTGGCCAGTGCATAATCTAAACTAGTTCAAAAATCATTATTAGAGAATTCACTTATTATGCTAGGTTCCCATGTCAACACGTGTAATAAAAAAAGGGGTGAGTCAAAAATGTAAATCAAGTAATACAAACATCACACACAACTTATGCAGTCAACGTACACTAATGATCTCCCCTGAGTCACCCCAAAGGGATATTTCAAATATAATTTATTTTATTAAAGTGCCAAACAGGCCTTCACCAATTTAATGGAAGTCCTTATTTCTCAAAATATCCAAAACACTTGTTCATGATTCAAAATAAATCATTTATCTATAAAAGAGAACTAAATTTGATATTCTGTGAAATATTTTTAATGTAAAAACATTAATTCATTCACTATTGGGTTTCCATTCATCAAGAAAATATTTCAAGTGTCGTGTATAAAATTAATGTCTCTTTTTACAACATAAAATCATTTAAAAATTACTTATCTAATATTATTTTCCATTTAATAAAATTAATAAAATATCATGAAATTAATAAATTCTAAATTTAACGGTGAGTGGAGTGGGGGACCTACCTCAACTTGAAGCTCTATCACAACCAAATGAAACATCTCACATATGAGTACAAGGGCGTTCAACCTACCGATGATCACAGTATTGTGGGATTACCATGCCAATGTACTGTACCAAAATAAAAACAATATAAAACAAAGAAAAACATGGTAAAAAAATAACTGAAACTATTGAACATCATAGTTTCAGCTAAACGCCGCTACAGGCAAAATATAACAACACTAAACCGCTCACCTTCAGTGGCCGTGTGCGTCACACAACCAATTGGAAAAGCGTATGACAAGTTACACGAATGAAGGAAAAAAGGGGGTCATGATGTGTTGTGACCAGAGTACGAGGTCTTAGAACATTGAGATGTGTTGTACGATGATCGAGGGATTTCAAAAGGGGGAGGGTAGGTCAGTGACTGTGACTCGCCTAGGGGAAGATCACAGTGGCTGTTGGTTGGAGAGACGAGTGGCGTCGGGCGCTGCGCCAGTAAATAAGAGGCCGATTGCGCGCTGGTCGGATGAGAGTGCAATGGGTTGGGGGTGTGGCGGCTGGATGGAGGTCAGGAACATGGCACAATGGTCGATCCTGATGCAAGGGAATCACTCGCTGGTGGTCATGCGGTGAAGGGAACTACAGGTTTGAGCTGGAGGAAGACATAGGGATGGTGCGCCGGGTGTGCGTTGGTGCAAGGAACCAGTGAGATAGAAGGGGGATCTGATTCTATGTTGCAGAAGACGGTACTATCAGGGGGGTGAGATAAACAAGATTTTCTGTAATCTAACGTAAATGGAAAGTAATAAATTTTAAATTAAATATGCATGAGAGGGTGAAAAAAAGGAATTAAAATAAAGTCCCAAATAATCTGAGTTAATAAAAATGAATGAAGGTAATATAACTTCAGGTAAAAAAAGAGAAAATCAGAACAACATAGTGGATAATATGTTTAATTGAGGAAGTTTCTTTTTTTTAATATGCATCTAATTCATATTCAAGGAAACCATTGACAAATAATTATATTAATAAAAAAATCTAAAGAATAGAAGATACAGAATAAAATGATAAAAAACGTTTTAATGAGACTGATAATAACTTGCACTATTCAAGGAGAGGAGAAGAGATGTGGAGAGGTATTTTTATGGGGATATGAGGTCTCCGTCGATGCATGATAGAAGTGTTGGAGGCTGGATGGTAGAGAGATCCTGTAGGGGGTGTTCCAAGAGTGGGGGAAGGTTGCGGGAGCATGGCTGCTCGAGGCGGACGGTGGGATGGAAAGGCGAGGGTACGATAGAGGGTGTGGGATAAGAGGCATATGGGAGCCATGGAGTGAGGCGGATGTCATCTTGGATATGAATGAGGCAGAGGGTGGGTGTGCGGAGGGAGGACAAGGCTAGATGCACAAAGTGAATCGTTGGATCGCAGGAGTGAAGTGACGGAGAGGGAGAGGCCCGATGCATAGGGAGGCGGGGGGTGTCGCTGCCGGCAGGGTCGACTAGAGGGGTGAAGAGGGAGCGCGACCGGGGTCCTGGAGGGTGAGGTGGATCGAACAGTTATGGGGCAGGGGTGATGTGGCATTAGGTGTAGATTTGTTTTTTTTCATTCATATAATAATAATATTATTACAATAATCATAATAATAATAATAACTTAAATAAAAATAAAATAATGATAACAATAATACTTTTAATAATATAAATTTCTTTAATAATAATAATAATAATAGTTTTTTTCTGTTTGGGCCATTACTGTAACATATTATTTTAACCACCTTTTACATTACTCATAAAACATTTCGTTTTCCCTGCATGTTATGCAGGTCGTGTGGTGACCTGGGTGCCATGGCACTATCCCATGGCCAATTTCTACTCGAGCACATACACTACTAATAACATATAAATGCTTGTATCAAAAAACTCAATGTTTCCAACACGACTCACCAACAAACCGAACCATGTCATGACCAAAGAAAAATTTAAACTTATTTATGACAGACCAAGATATGCATGAGCTTGTTATTGGTCACTAAAAATTGACTGATGAGTATAAGGGATTTCTACAGAATGTTTTGAATCTACTCAAGTCCCTCGTATTAGCTGTTAAAATATCCAGTACCTTTGGAATTTAACTTAAAACCATTGATATTTATCTGCTTAGAAATATTGTTAAATAAGAACATCAAACAATGTTAAGTGTATTTGGAAAATAGTCTCTTTCTACGTTTGTCAAGAATAATGAAATGGTACTTCATTTGGTATGGTTTCACTCAATGATTGCAAATGATTCCTAGTAAGAAATTACTATGAAAGTGTATTTCCACTTTAAAAGGATTTTCTATAAGCATGATATGACCAATAATTTCATGTATCTTGTAGAGAAACTAATAAATACCTACTATCACTCAAGCCTTCAACACTCAAGTTCAATAGATAAAAGATTTCATTCTTTTATTGTAAATGTTCATGGAGAATAAAGATGATTTTGAGAAAGAAACACAGTATGGTGTGGAGATTATTACTGACTTCATTCAGTTGTTGAAGCCATATCATCACATGTAGAGCATAATTATTGTGCCTCCTATAGCTTCACCCTTGCGTCATCGTTTACCTATTGTATCATCCTCCACCTTTACATCTATATCAATGTCTATATCTATAGCTCTGATCTATATCATACAAGTTATCCCTAAATAAAACTTCCTCTCAATCATCCACCAAACCTACTTTGGAACCTTCCTATTTCTGAAGGATCCCTATTCCTTATTAGATAGTTGGCTCACTCCCATTTTCAAATTCAACTTCTTCTCCTATGCCTCCTTCTAATTCTACTACCATGGGAAAAGAGAAGACAACTGGTGCGGAATAAAAGATAAAATTGTATCTTGATAGGGATGTTTAGTACTTTTCCTACTGTTTTCAATGACACATCATTTCCATTTAATGCAACCTGTCATTTTGTTTTCTATTTCCTTCTTTACTTTCATTCTTTATTTTTATAGTAAAATATTTTATAAACCCAAAATGGGGAGAAAAGTTCCTTAAGGGATAGAGAACATACTAAGAACATATATGACATTTACATAATTTGTGATCATCAATAAGGGGGATATTTTTGGACTCCTCATGTTTTAATCATGTTTTTATTATCAAAAATCATGTTACATATTTTTAATATATCTCAAATCATTTGTAGATATGGTTGGTTTCATTATGATTTAAATAAACACACCAAATATCATAATTCCTATATATCATGTATGATTATTGTAAATTTTATTTTTTTGATCTATACTAAATATATTTTATGAATCATCAAGTCTAATTCATTCATTGAATATTATTATTTAATTCTATATATAGATATTTTTCTAAGTCGTAGAAACCGTGAGTCTGCCACTAGTTCATGTTTTCGGGCATGGGACCCAGACACAATGACCCGAACACTTTGACCCAAGAACAATGACATAGATACTGTGACCCAAACACCGTGAACCAAACATCATGACCCAGACATCGTGACCTAGACACCGTGAACCAGAAATCATGACCTAGACACCATGACCAAGACATCATAACTAGTTTTACATATCATAGAGTTCCTAACATCGGTTCCTTGATACCAACACTAAGACACCATTCAATGTTTGGAAAAAGGACCAGACATTATAATGCTAACACTACACCTATTTCACAGGTTCCTGATCTCAAATAAATAATTCCATCATGATAGTCTCACCGCTCAAAGGAAAATAAGTCCACATTGTTTTCACTGACACAATTTCTATGTTGTACTATTTTTAGACAGACTTTGACACTATTTTTTAATTTATTTTGTCATTGTGAATTTAATTTCTAATATTAATATTTCATCCATTTAAATGAAATGAATTAATTAATGTTTCTTTGTAGACATGTCACCAGACTGTACGAGGTATGAGGTGCATAATACATGCATCATGTTGGCTCCATCATGTGAACTATAGAATAAAAATGAAAATGTGGAACATGAACAAAAAGATGAGTAGATGCCTGAACATTTTAAAAAAATGAACCAATACATAAAATAATAAATATACAAAGAACACATGAATAATTATCAAATCCAAAGGCTAGATTACCATATATCATAAACAAAAACATCTTATCAATACCAAATCCATGAAGAACATGAGCTAGTATCTAACTGGAATCCATAGAACTAGACTTACGATACTTAGTTGTTTTATAAGAGAACTCAATAATTGCATAAGATTCATCCTATTTTTCCAGAGCTACATATAATAACACTAAGAGCACTTTTATCCTTTTCTCATCATCATTGATCTATTGTGTATTGTTTTATCTTTCGAGCAGTGTGTGTGTGTTTGTATTGAAAGACTTTTTTCCTATTCCACTAAACTGAAGGATACAAGGTATCCTTCCTCTCATACCCTGATACATTTGTTTACTCCCATTTATAATTCTGTAAGAGGTCCTTGTGTGACCTGGTATTTTATACCCATGAAGAATATTGGAAGAGGTTGTGTGACCTGGATAGTTCTATGCACTGTTTTTACCCTGTTCCAAGGTGTAGGTCAAGTTTATTAATATAAAATGCTTAGTAGTAGGTGATCAATAAGTTGAGTGTATTAGGTCTCAGATTAAAACTGAACCACTTTTTTATCCATTGTCTTGTTTAACTTACTTTTTCTATGTTTTATTGTTTATTTTAGAAATTAGTATATTTTACTTTGATAGTTAGTCTTGGAAATAATTTATAATTGTCTTTCATTATTAGGAAAGCTTCCAATGTTGTATCTCTAAAACATATTGATATAAATGATAATTGATAAATATTTTGAGAGGTTATTCAAACATTCACACTTTTATAACCATATTACCTTGATTTATTGGGCTATATTTATTTATATTAGCGAACCTTTTTAAGAATAATTTTCAACAGAAATTTTTATAAATACTCAATTCACCCCCCTATTGACTACTCTACTCTAACCAAAAACACATGTTTACATTTGTATAAAAAAATTAAATGGAATGTTATTTTATTTTTCCCAACAACAAATATTTTATTTTTTACCAAAAAACTATGAAAATGTTTAATGTTTTAACATAGAAGACGAGCCCAAAATTTCTAGTTGTTATGTCTACTAAATATTTTGAAAATTACATTACAATATTATATGTTTGTTTTATCAAATATTGTTTTTCCATTAATAAATATTCAATATTCATATTTTAATTAATTTATTTTAAATTGAATTTTTTTAATTTTTTTATTAATTATTCCAATGATATTTTAAAATAAAATATATATAATTACATCCTTTGATATTAATAATGAATTTATATCATAAATATTCTTTCTATAATTTTATTATTATTATAATTATAATATTATTATGGATCCCATTTATCTTTTAATGTTTAATCATTGATAAAAAGATGAAGTGCATATTAATCATGTTTCCTTTCCATAGGTTATAATAATTTGATATGATTATGATTTTGTGATCCTATAGAACACATATGTATGATTTTATTTCTGTGACTAGAGGGACCATAATTATATATCCCTAATTTTTTTTGGGTAAATCATTATATCTCACGAGATAATGACTAGAAATGAGTTAATGTGCTTGAACCACTATTGGAAATTGATCTAGATTCCGAATCCACTATGGTAATCATGTGATGATGCCTGGTCATTTAGGATATGGGATATAGGTGTTGATTCGTAATACGCTATGATTAGGATGTACCAGTAGTTATGATTAGAATTTTATATCATTTCAATGAATATTATAAAGCCATATTTTTATGTAATTTTTATATGATTATGATTTGGAGTCAGGTTTCATGATTGAATTTGGATGATTACTCACTCTTTTGATTCACTTATTTTAAAATATTAAAATTTTATATCACGACTGATATTTATGATATTGGATATATTTTTTATGAAAATGGAATGTTATAATAAAAATTTCACACCCTTATGTTTATCTTATTATTTCATATTATCATCAATAGATATCTCCTACATTTACCCTTATTACGAATTTAAGCATACCCTTTCTTATGTTTCATTTACCATGTTTATAAATAAACGTTTTAAGTAGGGTATGTAATGAAGTTATAAAGTGAGGTAAACATTGTGATATATGATGAAGAATATACTTAAATAAGTAGTTTATTTATCATGTCTACAATGAATCTAAACCTTTTTGGTTCTGTTGTATATAATACTTTTATGAATATAATATTTTTAAAAATGATGAAATCTTTTTGTATGAAAATATTTGGATACACAAGTTTGTATCAGTGTGGTGTTGAGTCAGTATTTTAAGATTAGGATTCATAAACATTGGTGAAAACCATGGGAATAATACAAAGTATAGTATAGAATGACAATGTCTTTATAAGATATTGATTATTTTGTTTTCATAGAAATAAATCAATATCTTGACACTATAAGTGGATATATTTTTTTAAGAATATACATCTATGAGTGATAAATAAGAAAATAGTAGGTTCAAAAAATTACTTTCTATAATCTATGGGAACGATGAATGTTCTCTTACTAGGAATCTTGATTGAAACTCTCAAGTGATATGCTTGGGTTAAATCTCATTTTCCTTATGAATCATTATAAAGGATACCAATAGATAGTAACCACATATGGAGTTGGTTAATCTTAAGGTTCCATTGATTTAAAATAATATGTCATTAATATGATATCCTATAAGATATTTTTCATGATTATGTGATTTCAAAATATTAATATTGTTACTCATACAATTATTTATTGTTTTAGTCAATGGATAGTACACAAAGGAACCTTGTTAACGATGAATGGGATAAAAAATGTAATAAATGCCTCTTGAGAAACCAAATTCTATGAGACATGTAATTGAAAATAATATTTATAAATTTACCCAACACTCTAGATTTTGAATCATGTCGATATTCCAAAACATAATGGGATATAAAAAAATACTATTGAATATTTCATGTGTCAACATCCACTTTCTTTTAGTAGTTCATTTCATCTATAATTTCCTTATAAATGGATCATTTTCATTGAGAATATTATTATTATTCTCAAGATCTTTGATTATTAACATGTTTTCATATATATTTAATGTTTTATTGGAAAAGTAGATCAATGTAAGAATTTTATTATAAATATAAGGAAAGAGGAAGACAAAAACTCTAGTGAATAGGATGAGTTTAAAATGATATTTGTTAGTATGTTTTCCCTTATATTCTACGTAATAAATGGAGATGTAATTTTACAATCTTAATAATAAGGATAAAAAATCCATTGGTATTTATGAGTTATATTTTTACATTTGTGAAATGTATTCTTTTAGTTTAATAATTATCATTGAACTAAATATTAATCAATTATTTGTTTTATTAAATCGAAGTCTTTTTAATTCATTATAAATAATATAATTTACTAGAAATAGATAAATCATTTAATGTACACTCAAGGTATCAAATGAAACACGATAATCCCAGTATTCCCATGAATTTGATAAGGAAATTAATATTGTGTCTTATAAAAACTTGAAAAAACTAAAATGTGGACAGAAATTGTAACAATATAAATGAAAACATATACAGAAAAAATATCATGGAATTTATTTATATGGAAGTAGGAGGAACTTAAAATGTATAAAGATTGGTCATAAAGATTGTGAAGGCTGAAAAGTAATGAATAATCTGGTAAATTCAATGTTTTAAAAGAATATTCCAATTAATGTACTACCCACACACCAATTATTAAAATTATTTGAGTATAAAAAATTTGGAAACCAGTGAATGAATATGTAGTTTTATGATGGTGACTGGCTTCAACAACCTATTAAGGCAAAAGAGGAAGGAAAATATCTTATGATCATAACTGCCAAAGTGGGTTAGGAGAATGACATGGTGAAATGTACACTCATCCCCCACTCTAGAATACACAATGTCTTATTTTATTATATATCTAACCAATATTTTATAATAAAGGTATTTTGTAGGGGTCTGGAATTACTAACCAAACTATTATATATTGTGTTAGCATTGAACTCTTCTAACGGTATGATGATCAAATATTATGTTTATAATTCCAATTTGATTGATTGTTGTTGGATCATGACTCTTACAAATCATATTATTCTTCTCATAGTTTAATTTGATGGTATTTTAGAAATTGGTTGGGTTTCATTATGTGAATCCCATGTGAATTAGTATGGAAATAAATTTTCTCAGCATATTACGATTGATCCAATGATCTATTATCAGTGTGAGGATTAATAAGAACATAAAATTTATATGGAATCTATGATTAAGGACATTATTAATATCTAAGAATGATATTTATATCTTATGGTTGGAGAGAAACTCATCATTGGTGATATTTATATTTTATTTCACTTTGATGATATTTTTCAGAAGTGATTTTTTTTTGTGGATACATTATGTTTGTTATTTATAAGTATGAAAAGGTTTTATGATGGTTTAGGATGGAGAAATTTAATGATCTGTGGTGACGGGATTGAGGTGAGCTTTAGGGTTATATTGGAGTGTCCTTGTACTTTTTTCATTGTTATTAGTATATTTTATTTCACTAGTTGGTCATCAGATGTGGTATATAACTCTATGAATACATTTCTTTTTTTATTTCATCGATGTATTATTGATTAGAAGTATTTTGATTATTTTTTTGGATGTTTTTGGGTCATTTATTTGTTATTTTTAATTATTATTTTGTATGAATTGTCTCACTAACATGTTATTTAGTCCCTAATAATTAGAGAGTATCTATAGGCATATGGATTCGTTTACGTGAGGTTTCATGATCAACAAGAAGGAATTCTATCATGTGATTTTATTAATGTTATTAAAGGGACATCTATAAAGTTCTTATTGTAGTGGCCATCCTAATAAATGTTATGTTTAGAAATAGAGGTCTTTACTATCACAAACTGACCCAGAAATCCATCAAAACTAAGACATGAATTTGGTGGTGGCATGTCCTGAAGGGTATTTCTAATCCCCATTGGTTAGAAACATGTTCCTATCAATTGATTATGTTATTTTGGAAAGGTATATCCCATCAATGAATAAAATAGAAAAAAATGAATTTTTTATAATCAAAAAACATCTAACACATATAAAAATCAAAAATTTATAGTGAAAGGTCTTAAAGATAAATAGTTTAACTATAATTTAGAATTGTCCATTTACATCCAAAAACAATAATACAATAATGGGGGAAAAATAGTCCAACAAAATATTTATGTAGTATGTAGGATGACACCCCATACCACCACTAACAACACCTAATAAAATGAAACCACTAACACAAATAACCACCAAAACCACCCCAGGAAGACCTACATTTACTTGATTCAAACACAACAAGGTCTATATACACCTTAGGGTTCATGTAGGGTGTTCTCAAAAATTTATATTAGGATATCACTATGGGAATCTATTAAAAGACATAAAAAGGAAAATTATCATGATTTTTATAAAATAATTTATATAAAATTTGATTGAATAAAAACCATGTTTTTTTAGAAAATAGGGGTAAAACATTAATGTGATTTTAATTAGTTCAAAAAAGAAAAAACCACCATAACATACTACTTTACTTACCATGTTTTTAGGGACCATGTATTTTCATTCTCTGGATATCCAACTATATAAAATATTATTAGTCATGAGCTTCTTGAGAGTTCAAAACAAATGTTCTAGTGGTCCTTATGTAATCTTCATCATTATATGTTTTGTAATGATGTTGTGTGAACTTTTTAATGGCAAAGAGTCATTTCCCTGCCGATGAAAACAACATACTAGTCCATAGTACCCCACCTAGATACATGTGGATCCCATGTGAGTGATTTAAATTTTCAGAAAAAGTTAAATCTTATTTTAGGTCAGTAGAATTCCAATAATTGAAAACCCACATGTTAAACAACCATTAAAAAAGTAAATTTCACCAATACACAAAAAAAAAACTCGAATACCCAAAAAAACATCACTATCACCACCCAAATAGTTTTATATACACATTTATAATCCAAAGGAAGAATAATAAAATCATTAATGAATTCTAATACATGGAACCACCTACCCTTTTCTTGGAATCTTCTAAAATCGATTAGAAACCAAAAGTATCACCAAGGATAATCCCTACGGAATGAAAAGAAAACTATAATAATAAATATTTAACATCATGAAGGGATATTGGACACAACTTAGGAAAAACCATTTTTGTAGAAATAAGAACACAAGGAGGAAGAGAGAATAAATTAAATGAGGGGATGGAAGAAGAAGAGTAAAGATGTACTTGATTTATTCATGAAGATTCAAGGCCATGTGACCAATTAAATGGAGCCCAAGTGATTGAAATATGTAGATAGTGATGTGGCTAGGGATAGTGGTTCAGTGGGGTGAGTGAGGGGTGAATTGGAGTTAATATATGGGGAGGGATGTTTTGGAATTTCTCAATTTTCAAGTACCTGGTAGACCATATGGTTTGGACACATAGACTTTCCTACCCTACGCCAACCCTGAAAATCCGTCATCCAAGTGGAAAATTTGTTGAATGGTTTTTTTAGAGGTCGTGAATGCCCATGTGCCAAGCTGTGCGACCTAGAATGTGCCACTATACTGGTTTCACAGTTAGCCCTGGAGGGCCACATGCTGATACTCTAGGCCACATGACCTAGATAGTTCCACATACCTAGTGTATAGTTTCCACTATCATGGAGCCTAGTTTCTACTAACAGTGTGAAAATAGTTCACCTCCTTCTTTTTTCTCCAAAAAATTCAATTTTTATCATAATATTATGTGAAATTCATGAAAAAAATGTATATCTAAAAATAACTGTTAAAATTCATCAAAATAATACAACATATGTGTTAATTCTATCAACCTTTAAGATGTTAATTACTTTGAATGTCAAACTGAAGTCTAATCAGTGAATAATTGTAGATAATTATCCTCATACAAAAACTTCATTCCAATTTATCATTATAATCAATACTGTGTTTTCAAATCACTCTAACCAAATGTATTGATTTTACATGAAGAAAATTAATTCGGGAGTACACAATCCACAATGGTGTCTAAATCAATGAAATATCCATTTGCAGTTCCAAATCCTCATAATACATCATGTGACATAGGTCTAGGTTATACTTATTAAATTGAGGGACATGGAAAAAATAATGAATCAATATAAACTAGGATAAAAAATCCTATGGTATTCATCTTTACCAACTCTCTAGGTATCCTCAAAATGTATAAAATAATTAATAATCATCTTATCTTCCCCACTAATATGATGTTGAATTAGGAAAGGTTCCTCAATTATAAATAACTGATAAACCCCTGAGAATTATAACTCTCAGTTCCTCTAATCAGAATAATAATTTTTATAGCTCCGCACTACCAAAAAAAGAATCAAGATCAACCATACGTTATAAAAAATCACATGCACAAGGCTCAGTTATATGAGAGAATAATCACCCTCATATATCAATCATAAAGGTGATTGGCATTACTAAACATAAAGAAACACCAAGGGAACCATTTCAATAAACGTTTGGTAATAGTTAGTATATGAAAACCTTAAAAATCAAAAATGGTTCTCCCATAAAGCTCCAAAATAAATCATGCACACATTTATCATGTCTTCTAAAATTTTATTTACTCACTATGTTTTACCATCTCTTTTAGGAGATTTTTCCTTCATAAGTCTGACCTATAACTACCCTTTACTCTAAAGGCCTTTTCCAAAAAAAGGGGTAAATTATAATTCCCTTCCTAAAATAATGTGATATAAAACATGATAAATACTTGATATTTTATAAACATATAAATTACCCAACTCATCCACCTTGGTTATGTCCTTGATCAGAAATAAATGAGATGACATGATCAGATAGTTAATGAAATAACAAATGGAATTAGTTCCCTAGGGTGCATGTGTAATCCCAATGATAAAATATATGGATACATCTTCCCCAACCTAGGTAGTAATTAGATGTGTATTAAGAAATCATTAAGGTTTCTGGTGCTCAGATTTAGCTTTCTTATAAGTACAAAACCAAGAGAAAAAGTCAGAAATATTCCTCCATATACCTAGACACCAAGAACTAATGTCACACATTATAGAACTTCATGGTATTATGAGGATAAAAAACCCATTATCACTGGTGGATACTTTGTATCCCCACCTTCTATGATGATGACAATACCATGAAAAGACCCTTAAAAATAAAATATTTCATTTATGTGATAAGGACCACTCACTGGTCACCTCCCCCCCATTTTGGAGTTGAATACAATGCATGAAAAACACATCATTAGGATAATCTTCCAGAATCAGTTCCTCAAGAGAGGATATAAATAGAATTCTATACCTGAATTCCCCCCATCTATGCTCTTTTCTTTCTAGGCGAATCAAAAATATGTACCCATCAAATTCTACTCATCACTGGTCTCCCTTAGTACTTTCATTGATATCTTCCTACTTAGTGTTTCTTCTACCATATTCTCTTTTCTGGGGTATAGATGAAATCATAATCCAACCCCATACGGAACTTAACCCATCGGTTCTACCATAGATTTAATTCCTTCATGAGGAAATTTTAGGCCAAGCTCATGTGATCAAAGTAGACATTGAATTTTCCACAAAAGAGATAGTAACACAACATTTTCAATGCATTCATTAATAATATCAGTTCCATTTCATGGGTTGGGTAATTAATTTCATATGATATGTATTTTTGAGAGTCATACCTCAGAACATGGTAATCCTAAATCAACACACACCCAAAAACTATGCGGGAAGCATCACAATAGACAATGTATTTTCTTACAGATTTCAATAAGATCAGAAAGGGGATGTGGCCAATTAACACTTGATCTCTTCAAAATATTTATAACATTATGGTACCATCCATACCATACCCCTTTTTGGGTAATCATGGTCATATGGTACATAAATCGAGATTATCCTCTATGAAAACATATGTAATACCCTCCCAACACATGAAAGCTCATGATCACATAAACATTCCTCAGTTTCTCCACTAATATTGGGGTCCACCAAAACATCACATTATGCGATCAAATGGCTTACGAAGTTGTCTTCCCATATTCAATAGGTGAACATTTAATGTTTAGGATAAATATAATGATATTGAAGAGTTCTTAACACAATACCCAAGTGATTCCAATTATATTCTTCAGTCCCAAAGTAGACCAGAATATTGTCCACAAACACAATGGTAATGTATTCATAGTATTGTGGGAACACCCTATTCATAAAATTCATGATGAATTATAGAGCCTTAATCAACATGAATATCATGATCTAAAACTCAAGGTGACCATACATAATTTCAATGGACATATTGGGAATTTTCACTTCTCAAACATCCAGTTGATGATACATGAAGTTCAGGTTGATCTTCGAGAATAACTATTTCCCATTGAGACGATCAAATAGTTTATTAATTATGATAAATAGGTACTTATTTATGATGGTTACATTATTAAACATACATAAATCAATGGATAATTGGATGGATCCATTAGATATTCAATCAAAAAACATAGGGGAATCCCAAGGTAAGATGATTAGGAGACGAAATCCTTTTGATTCCAAATTGACCACCTATTTCATTAGTTCCCACAACATAGTGGGGTCCATGTGATATGAGTGAAGAGCTATAAGCTTTGTTATTGGTATTAAATAAATAGAAAACTCAACCTAACTATCTTGGAGATAACCTAAGAAATCACATGAAAACACCTTTGGAAACTATCACACTACAAGAGAAAACCCATACAATGATTTTATAAAACCATAATCTGGCATAAGTGAAGAAACATAGAATGTATTATTTTATAACTCGGTAAGTGGATTCCATGATTTCACTAAACAAGGATCCCATTAAACTTGAAATATCTTGATACATCGATATAGTGAAACAATATTTACCCACATATGACAAGAATTTATGTTCTATTTTAAATGAACCATCCATATCATGCTCCGAATAACATCAACAAGGTCGATGTACAGAACCAGTAATCCCCATTCTAATTCGACCCAAAAGAGATTAAGAGTACAAGATTTACATATGTAACCATGTTCTATATTATTACTAATTAGGGCACCTTAATCCATTGAATTGGAAATAATCATGGTTGGAAATTTCAAAAATTCCAAAAGACGGGTAGTAATAAAGTTGTTAGTATACTGATATCAAATTAAAAAACTAATATAGATGATAAAATATGGATAGTAATATTAATAGTCATAGGCCCTCCATCAAATTCCACTAGAACTTGGTCCATAGTATTAATATTATTCATCCTTATGTGGTGCTGGAAACTTCTACTAACTAGTGGATTTTCATTTAAAGGATGTTTCCTTGTAGTAGATCCATCCCTACCACCAAAAACTCCAAACCAATACCCCATAGTTATAGATATTTTTAATTTATATATGATTACCTTTGTGTATATAGAACCTACACCACATTGTTATTGGAGAAAAAATCTAAAAGATTGATTTAAGTTCCTTAAAATTCACATTAGGGACACCTTCTTGGTGGAGTTTAATAGGCGGTCTGTACATGTCTGGGGGTTCCAAACTAATGAAGCACGACTGACCCACCATTAGTGGTTGTAGAAGAAAGTGGTAGATATTGATGACTTGGGATACAACCTATCTTACTATTCTACTAGCCACATTTATTTTTATTCATAGATGTTCCACGACCACCCTGGCCTTTTAACCAAACATTCTTAGATAAAGCTAATTTACCTTCATGACTAGTCTCAACCATCAGGGATTGGTCAACTTCTTCAGTATACATATTCATATTCAAAATGATGACCTAACACCAAATATTTTTCCACAACCCAAGTTCATAACCATGGTCTTTAAAATGGTAATTAGAAACTACCTCATATACAACTAAACCAATTCTGTATAGCAGTTTGAAAATTCCCACACGGTCCAATCCCCCTGAAAGAGATCCATAAATTCATAGGACTTGGAAAAGGAAAATGTATCCGAGAAATATTTATCATTTAAAATAAAATTGATTCTTTTCCAAAAAAATATTCTAATTAATTCTATCATAGACCACCGAGTCCCACAACCTCTAATTTGGGCCTTCCATCACGAAAAAATCAAACTTTAAATTTAATTATTCATGAGTATCAAGAAACCTAAAAATTCTATTGACATTTTCAATCTATTCCTTCACCATCTATGGGTTTCTACTACACCAGAAAGAAGTATGATTATTCTTGAAGAAATTTTGATCTTTTTATTTTACTAGGTCTAATTGTGTTCCCTTGCCTGGGAATGACTAGAGCCTATTCCCTGATCCAATTATTAAATTTCCCAAACCACTACTTCCACTAATTTATGATCATCCGGTGATGGATAATTCTATCCAACCACTTTTCATGGATGAATGAGAGTTATCCAAAAATAAATATTAACACATGTATTAAGAAACAAAAGGGAACCCATCAATAAGCCAACTAATAAAATTTATTAGGAACATGATTTATTTAATCCCTCAAATCACAATATAACCATAATAAGCAAATTAATAGCCTGAATCAACCCACCCTAGATTAGTTCCCATTCACTATCTACAACCTCCATATCACATCTAGAGGAAGATTCCAATCAAATCCTAAAATCCCATGGTGACCTAAGGCAAATCACATGGTGTGTTTTCTAGACACCCCACTCACAACTAGAACCTCAATCCCCAATATCCCTTTATCCATTCTACCCAGACTCTCCAAAATAAAATTACCCAAGAGAGGGATAGCCCTTATCTAATAAATTTTTTTAACAATAATCCCATGATTTCATATAATGAAACAATTGACATTGCTTATGGAATGGACCTTATGGTGACCCTGATCTCCATGTGCTGGAAGATAGTTCGTAGTTATTGAGTAACATCAATTTTAATAGTTTATCGCCTGAATTAAATAACCAATAATGATAAATAATAGTGTAAACCCAAAAACAATCCTAAGTAGTATCATAATAAAACATTCATAGTGAAAGGGGTAAATGGAAAATACTATTAGAAGAGTTAATTATTTTCCATTTACAAACAAATATCAAAGTAAAAAAAATTAGAGAAAAAAACAAATAGACCATAAAAACCTCTATGTGGTGTTTTGGATGACTCTCCATGCCATCCACACCAACACATAAGTTTAACAAACTAATTACACATAATACAACAATAAAAAACATGGGAATCCTTTCCATTACCTAATTAATAAAACAAGATGAATATTCATCCAAGGATTAATATAGGGTATGATCCAGAGTACCAATTTGGATAACACTAAGGGATTCAATTGAATGATATAAAACCAAAAATTTAAATGAAAATTTTAAAATAATTTACCTAAAAATTGTTATAAACACATGTTTTTTTTATAATATATGGGTAATAATGTAAATATAATATTAATTAGTTCAAAACAATACCAAATAATACTGAGATGCTTAATGTTTTTCTTGGTTGTTAGGGCCTAAGGATCCACACACCTTGGTTATAATACCATATATAACATTATCATGAATGATCTATTATATAGGTCACATATAATGTTATATCTATCTCCAATCCATATTATTCCTTGTATGTTTAGTTATAGATTTGGTTTTAACATTCTAGTGGTCCTGATTAATTTACTTACCGACCCAAATGGTGTCCTAGTGGAATTAAACCACCTAGAATAATAGGTGGTCGCATGTGAATTACTTTAATTCTCATAACAAGTGAATTCATATTTTAGATGACCATAGTTCTATTAATTGAAACCACACATGTTAAACAACCATTCACAGTGGTAATTTCATAAATGAAAGATGAAAAAACACCAAAAACCAATGAAAACATTCTTCACACTACCCATAATGTTTATAAAGACAATTTATAAATTAAGAGAATAATAGAAAAATCATCCATTAATAGTAAGTACTGAAACCACCTTCCTATTTCATGGAAACATCATAAAAAGGATGGAAACCAAAAAGTCACACAAAGGAGAAACCCTAATGAAGTAAAAGAACACACTAACAAACAAAATATAACATGATGTTGAGAGATTCGAAACATCTTAGGTAAAAATCACTACTCGAGATATAATAACACTAGGAAGAAAGGAGAATAAACCTAAAGGAATGAAAGTAGAAGATAAATGGATTACATGATGGATTGTTGAAGACCCTAAGCCATGTCACCAATGAAATAGAACCTAAGGGAGAGGTGGATGAGGATTGGGGTGCACATATGGATTGAGGTTGAATAAGGAATGAGAGGGTTGATTCAAGAATAATGTTAGGGGAGGGTAGTTAATGAATTTTACCATTCTAAATGATCTGGAATACAATATGTTTTGGCATCCTGGTCTTCCAAACTGTGCATCAATAGTTTGTCTCCTATTTTGAGGATGGAAATTGGTTTCACAATCTACATAGAGGGGGATCACACTCATTATCATAGTCAGTTGTCTTTGATATTGTTTTCATAGTAGTTGCATGATTAGACTGTGAGAGTCGTGTTTCCATGTGCTAATCCATTAGATTGAGAGAGTTTCATTGTCCAAGGTGCACACTTTCCACTAGGAAGGCACATAATTTATACTAAATGTGATTTTTATTATATCTGATAACAAATATTTTTTTTCAAAAAATTATGGGAATTACATGTAATAAAAGAAAAAAGAAAAATAAAAGTGAAAATATATCAAAATAATACCACATATGTGACACTTCTAATAGTAAATCCCAATCTAGCAGTCAAATAAGTTATCCACATGGATTTAGTTACATAGGTTATTATCCCAATATGAAAATAACTTAAAAATGCACACATACATTTATGGATCAATCAAATTTTAATAATTGTATTGGTCCTCACTAGGGTTTCTATTATGTAATTCATTCTTCATGAAAAATTACCAACTATTGTGAAGATACTCCCCGTGATGAAAAGTCACAAATTAGGAATGATGGAGCTTTTACAAATGGTAGTTAATGTATATATTATCTACTAGATGGTGAACAAGGATGTTCCAAATGTGGTGGTTATAGACATAATACTCAATAAAAGGACCCTACATATACACACAATCAATAAATGATCTATCCTAAACATCCAACATATAATGACATTTAATAAAACTGGTATCCTAAATTTTCACCCATGGATGCCCATTGCATGGTTTGACCATAAAAATGAATTGAAATACTTACCATATAGGTCTTCCCCATGTTACCAATGATGATTATCTTCCTTATTGAAATGTATCCCACAAAAATAAATATTTCTATTCCAATTTCATTAAAACACTCATACTAAATAATGATAATATTTTAAAGGAAAATAAAACAATAGTAGGAAACCCACCAACAATTATTAGTGTTACATTCAATTCAATAAAAAATCCCAGATATAAATCATATTTTTTTCCTCAAATAGATTCTGATAAACTATATATAGTTCAAGACATTCAAAGAGATCATCATTTAATTTATAATAAGTGAACGAATGACCACTATTTATATAATATGTTAAATAATCATTTAATGAAAATAAATAAAGTTTCATAGTGATGATGAATAAAATGATTGAAGATAATATAATATCCATTTTATATCCCATTACTACCATTGAGTGTGATATTCCTATCATCCTTTAAATAGATGGTATAAACCATATTTCTGGAAATATTTAGAAAGTACTTCATTGTCGAAAATACATATACCTAGAAAAGGAATGGTATGATGATCATCTCAAAGTATTGGGAAAACGATGCTTCTATGTTGATCTAGTTTCTATCAGAGTATACTTGAACAAAAAATATATTATGATGTTTTCAAACCATCACCAATATTTCTTGAATGGTCCCATAAATCACAGATAAATCCTAAATGAGGACTCTCCCTTAGTATGTATTATTGGTATGATTCAATTTTTTGTATTACATGTGTCATAAATATATGGGAAATAGGTAAATCCAAATAATGAATCCTACAATGTCCCCATGTCTTGACATTCTTGAGATCCAATAGTGATTTATGAATTTTAATTCAATCTAATGAATCATTACTAATCCAATTTAGTAGATCAGATTCACATGATGAGAGATAGTGTTCGATAGGTCCTAAAATCGAGAATCTATAATGTTTATGTAATTGGAATCCATGTGGTGAAAAAACATGATGTATTTGGATACCCTCCTAGTAGAAGAAAAAATCTTATCCACAATACCTAAAAATTATATTTGACCTAAATCATTCCATAATATGATCTTAAATAATTGAAAGGGATATATTAGTTTTTATTTGTAAAATGGAATAAACAATACTTTAAGACTGATAAAATATATCTCACACCACTTTCCATGGTAAAATTAATTATTCATAAGGCTATAATTATAATTTTAACAACCTAGAATTAACCCCATCCAATAATTCTTGAGGAATTTTATTACATCCATAGAGAATGATCTTATATTAGATAGTGGTTTTACAATAAGAAGATTTCTCATAGAATGTTCCTATATAAATTCATGACTTATTTCTTTATAAAGATCACATTTAATGTAAATTAGAAGATATTCACTCAAAATAAGTATCAATGAAAAACCAATTACTTTTAATCAATGTAAGAGCCAAAAGGAGAGACTAAAACTTATACAAGATCTTAACAATATGTAATATTCCAATAAATAAATGGTGATAGGGTATTATAATATTCTCGTTTAATGTTATTATATATAAAATAATTCCTTTTTTACATCAATGTGAAAAAGGATCTAGTTATTTATATGATATTTAGTTAGTAAATTTTATTGATAAAAACAATAAAAATTTTAGGGTTCAAAACATTGAGGCAAAGTGTAAAAATAGAGATGAATTTTTTTTAAAAAATTTATTAAATGATAATGTGTATATAGAAGCTATTTATAGATAACATCAAATAAAGACTCATGATCATGGATATATACCACAACTTCCACTACTATCGTACTTATATGACATTGTTATATAAATAATGAAAAGAATTATCGCTTTCATTACCTATCCACCATGTGAGGAAGTTAATTTTTTCTCTATTGAAAATTTGTTTCAATACGATGAATGAATAAATAATATGAATCTAATTGATGTTATGCTAACTAGTTTAAATATAAACATTGAATACAATTCCTATGATAATTTTATTATATCATCACTACATAATCCTCTCCAAAAAGAATATATTTCCTATCCAGAAATTGTGCAATGATGAAATCCAATAAATCTAATAATGAATAAACCATGAAACTTTATTAGAAAATCAATATTATTTTTAGTGTTCAATCCCTTAACGAAACAACAACCCCTAATTCTTACATTGTATCCCTGATCATCTGAGAACAGTTTCAAACCATAAGGGTAAATAATTAAATAGTATCATCTTCGAAGAAACATTCATTATCAATGTCAATGTGGTGGAATCATAAGAGTATCTTGAATAACTTGTGACTCAGATAAAAGCATTGGAAGGCCAACATGTACTAGTATAGCTGATGTAGAAATTATAACTTGAGTTAGTGGATTTGGCTCTTTCTCCAAATAAATTTAGAAACACAAATTTCGTAATGTATAATACTATAGGAGATCTAGAATATAATATTTTAAAATATTCATCCCTATATTGTAATGTGCTGGAATAACGATATAATTATGAGATGATTAATCTTATAAAATTCATAAATAAATTAGAGAGACCCACTTTTTTGTAGTAAAAAATCTAGAAGCTAGATTTTTTTCACATTGGGAAAATCTATTATTGAAGATTATATATAAATAATGCCCAATGATTTATAATAAGAGAACTTATGACTTCAAAAATTAAATTAAATATAAAACTGATAGGTTTATATAAATCAATTCCAATTGAAAGGTTTCAAAATATTCAATAGAGATGTGACATTTATTGGAATAATAGATTGATTTTTTTTAGAGAATCATAATGATGAGATTGAAATATTTCTCCTCACTGAACGCATTTATGTGATCCTTGAGAGCTCTCTACATTAGAAAAATAGTTTTATGATTACCTTAGGTGCACTAATGAAAAATATAAGTCAACATTATCAAAGAAAATATGGATACTAAGAAAATAAAGAATAACATTTACCACTATAAAACTACCATTAGTTCCAACTCTAATCAATGATCCTATAAAATACTACATAGTTCTACCTCTAGGGAAACAAAAACAACTAAAATATCCTAATAAATAAAACAATCATTTATAAGAAGACAAACTATTAAAATATTTAAAATAAGGGAATTATGGTGTACTTATATGAACATATTAAAATCATAGGCTATTTTATAACACATTATTCATAATGATTTAGAGTAAACTCAGTGTGTGACATTATTCAGTGATGAAACCTAATTGATGAAAGGAAATTAATACCTGTATACAATTCATGGATTGTCCTACTGGGAAAACCAATAAAACTAGTGTTGGAACTGAGCTGGTCAATTTAATATTAGAGAAATATACTTAAAATATTAAAATTAACAATGGTCGTATGGAACAACATGGTGTTCATTAGTGTGATTAACTTATTTTGGATCACATCATGTGAAAAAATAGTTCATCTTTTAGTCAAACTATAAATCCACTAATAGCTGAACAATGAATCAAATCCCTCAAAAATATATTCCTAGCATTGTGACGTACTCAAAGTCAAATTGTTATTCTTTTAGTTTGTCATTTCAAAGGAGATATCAATCTATAATGGTAATTGATCTAGAACACTAATAAGTATGATGAAATAGAAAGTATGAAATGGATAAATATTAACGTGATATTATTTGAGAATTTTTTTCTTATTAGGAAAGAGATAATATGGAGTGACTGTTATGACCTAGAATTTTATCAATGAATTTTACCATCTTATAATTATGTCATATAGTATAATAAAAAAACATGATATGGTGAAACCAAGACAAATATTATTATAAATATAGATTAATAAATAAATCAGAAAATAAACAAATGTGAATGAAAAATATTACAATAGGGAAATGAATAGATAATAAGTGAATAAAAGTAGGAAAATTTGGATATGCTCAATTCACCAGAATGACTACACTCATGAGTAAAGAACTAGAAATAAAAAATAATGTTAATAATAGAATTTTCATTCTAAATATAATTGTACATGTAACATTCAATGTAATATATAAGTGAGTGAAGATTAATGGAATAAGAGGTATTTATAGGATGTAGATAACCCATAAAACTGTTATAAATTTGACTATTGGGATAGTAATCTAATAGTTAGAATAGAAATATGATCATTAGAATAGTAATATCAACTATGGAAATGTAAAATAATAATTATCCATCTAATTAAATTAAAATATTATATATTTATATCAAGGTACATGTATATAAATGTCTTAAACATAATAAATTAATTGATTATATTTTTACAAAACATAAATGATTTAATCTCGCTTTTTCTAAAAAATATAATGATTTAATATAAATTTTATTTACATAAATAGATTTGAAATAAAATATTATTTTTCATTTTAATGATAATATATTTTTTCAAGATGATAAAAAAATTTCAATGTGTCATAAAATTGATTTAATATTAAGATCATTATTTCTTTTAAAGATATGATAATTTTATATAAAATTTAAATTTCACATATTTGGGAAATTATTTTCATAAAATGGATTTCATTTTTAAATATATAGGGTAGTAAATGCTTATTGGGAATTTTTTTCTTCAAAAAAACATGTTTTTTAAGGAACAATAAAATACATTATTATATGGTATTTAATATTTTAAGACAAATACATGATTATTTTTGTCATGAGTGGGGTAATCAACCATTATTTCAAAATCATAAGAATTATTTATTCTATATAGTCATAATAAAATATGATATTGATAGTGTTTATCCAAAATAATAAATTATTTATTATAATTTTAAAAAACACCCCTCTCATCCCCTTATAAATACACCCCATCGCCACCCCTTCTCCATAAAAATAATAATCCTAAGAACATTCAATTATTCTATCCAATTATATTACAAGACCTCTTCCCCACGTCTTAGTATTTCATGTATTACTATAAGACCAATTTCTTGTTCCTTAAAGATGTCCTCAAGGAGACGACATTCAGAATATAAAATCCTCCATCATCCAAGGTTAAGTTTTTATTTCATCTAACTTATCCTCGCTGCTAATACAAAGTGGAATGTTAACAAAACTATCATATATACACATGAATATTATTATGTTAAAGGAATATCAATCATCAAATATCATCTCTTCTCTTTTTTTCTAAAAACAAAAACATCATCCTCGATATGTCAGGTCACCTGCTTCATGGAAAATGAATTTTCATTTCCCATTAATGTTTTCATTACAAGTTATAATTAACTCATATTTACTGAAAATGATCTAAATATGTATTATTAATATGGTATTACATATATGAACTTATATGTGTCCATATGATTATATAAAATGAATTTAGTTCATGATTGTGGGTAATACCACCAAAATGAACATGCCAAATAATGTTATCATTTTTAATAAAATAACCATCCATAGATCTGAACATAAAATAATAATTATGAAAATTAATATTTTTGGTAGGTAATTAATAATATTCCTTTACACTTATGGAGTTTTATTCCCATTTCATTATAACATCTAAACATATCCACAAATGATTCAATCTTGACACTAGGAAACAATCACTTTCAGAACAAAACTATTGAACTTTATAACTGCAAAAAATTGGAATAAATTAACATAAAAAACCATAATTAATAACAAATAAATTATACATGTTGTGTATTAAATTATTAATTACTATAATATTATTATCCATGACATAATGTGAAATTTCATAACACATTAATACATAAGGTAAGGGATATCTCAAAATGTATATATTTCCTTTTGGGTTACACATTCTCACTCCATGACTCAAATTACCTCATAATTATTCTTACATACATATCCTATATTTTATAAATATTTTCAACACATATTTATATATCTGAATTAATTTTCATTTTATGAGAAAATATATTTTTTAAATGGTCCCTTCACAATTATTCCCGATAAAAAAACCCAATTAAATGAAACTTCTCAGTTCCTTATCAATTTTCATGTTTAATATATATAATGTTTTAATCCAACATGTTTTATAAAAAACCATTTTAGTTTAGTTCAATTTTTACAAAAATAATGATACATTTTGAATCTTTAAGCACTATATTTATTTCTCCAAAACTACACTCGAGTAGATCATTTATAAAATTAATTAACCACCCTTTTAAAGTATTTAAATACAATTGGACAACATTATTTATGATCTACTATTATAATTAATTTATTAATATCGAAAAATTATTAAATCCATTCTTTCATAGAAAACATTATGATATTTCCTTTGGTTATGCCTTATGACCTGATTATGAAACCCATTTCTTTCTATGTGTAACAATTATGTTTATTTTTCATGTTTTATTTATTTATGTGGAACACATATGCATGAACGTGTTATGATCTGTGTGCCCAAAAATCACTTCAATTAATTTAGAAATGTTTTTCTCTCATGAAAATTGATTTATGGGATTAGGGAGAAAAAACTAATCCATTATGGGACTTTGTCCACCATGTTATATTGTCTTGGATGTGAGCCTTGAATCATGTTTATGTCATGTTATATGTTGTTTCCCCATTCCTATATTTCCATGATAATATGATTCAATGATATCTAATTTATTCTATCATAGGATTATTAATGATCTATCCATTTTATGATATCTTGTTATGCCCCCTAAATCATGTGGTATGGTTCATTCCTCTGTTTATTACCTAAATCGGTTTTTTAGCATAACCCTTTGGTCTATGTATCCCATTGGTTATCTATTACAGATGTAGTAACTCAAAAAGTGAGGATATCATTACCAATATTAACAAACATGTGATTTATTCATGTTTTTTGGTTTATTAATTATATACATATTCTTCCAAATACACTATAATTTTTGATACTTGGTTTTTATTTTATGGATAATAATGGTTAAAATCTTATAGTAAAACCTGTAAAAGGATATGGCCGGTGTAATGACAATTACATAATATATGAAATTGTAATGAAAATGTTCTTCTAAAAATGAGGAAAACATTAAAATATGTACAAGACATGTTATGGACTACATATGTAATCCAAAAAGTATGATTAATCATTTCCATAATGAGAACATACCAAGCCTCTAAAAGGAATTAATTTCATTGATGACTTCATTATATGATAACAGGGTATGACGTTTTATACAGACAATGAAATAATTCTCCATTTCCTCAATTATAAATGGAAATGAAGATAAAAATATGATGAGTGATTAAAAAGGAACAATAAATGTAATGATGAAAATTATGTAATGATAGAACTTCATATGTTTGATAATTGTATAAATTAAAACCTTGGTAAATTCATGAATGAAATGAGTCTTTTATTAAATTTTGTAGAGAAGGTCCATCAGGAAAATTAATATAAGGGTAAAAAATAAGAATATAACATTCAGTGTTTTAGATTTGATTATATGGGAAATTTTTCAAACTAGTGAACCATTATTCAATGAAACATAACATAAGATAATCCAAGAGGGTAAGGATAAGATTATGATTTACTAAAACCAGAATGGAATGATAAATGTGATTATTTATTTGGATTAAGAATTAGGTTTATTAATAATATTTAGGTTATAATAATTGTGAAACATATTTTTATTTTGCAACATTAATTTTCTTTAAGGATTTGAAATCATTTGTTGAATGGTACTGATAACTAAGAAATGTTATTTTGTAATAAATAGACAATTTTAATGAATACATGAAGAAGGGAAAGAAAATTTTTAATATGTAACTAATATTTAGTTAATTTTGTTTATATTTGAGAAATATCATATTTACGTTTAGAATGTTAATGGGGGTAGTATAAGTGAGCTTGAAAATAGATAATTATTTAATGACAGATTAATTCATAATGGAGTTTACTATAATTTTATATTTAAAGGATAAATGGAATAAAGAAAAAGAAAATAGTTATTTAAGTTGATAGTAATTTTTATTAAGGTATTAACATGTTTTTAATGTGACATTATGACCTTATTTATATTTTCTATGGATAAATTATTAATAAATTTGTTTTTGTTTTTAAATATGATAAGAAATATTTTGGATGGCACTTATGATTAACTACTTATGGAATGTAATAAGTTAAATATTGGATATTAATGTTTGAGGTTAATGAATTATTTATCATATTGGATAACATATACTAACTATTTTGGGTTTTTAAAATATTATTTGGCTATAGTATTGACTTACAGATCTTATGATTCATTAAAAATTATATAGGCCGGAGAAACAATCATATTGAATATCCACTTTATGGCGTAACAGATGATGTGTAATTTTATTGAAGAACAACCAAAGGAAAAAATTATTATTGTGAAATGGAAATGAATAATATAAGATTATTTTCTTGTGTTTATCATATAGATATTAAAATAATCTTTTGACTTAAAAAATATTCCCTGAAATAAAAATAATTATCAATTTACATTTATTATTGAGAAATCTATAGTCATTTACCCAATCAAATATTTATGGGTTTTTAATGGATAAAATTATGCCAATAATGTAATTTTTTAATATATATTAATATATAGGAGTTATTTTTTATCTTCATTTTACATAATTTCCTTTCTCACTGATGTTTTTTTGTAATTCTAGTTTTATAACAACCTTCATACATAACTTTTTCCTCCCATTATTAGGATGTTTTATTAATCCTTTCACAATTATAATTTTCCACAAATTATTTTTCAAATTATAAACATTTTATTTCCAAAAATACAATATGAAGTTGTAAGGACTTAATATATTTACGGGGGGATGTGGCAGCCCATGATTTAAATTAACCCTATGTTATATAACGTATGTGACCCACAACATTGAGCATACATGAACCCTGAAATATTATTACATGACAATTATAAGCATGATAATAAATTATGGAATATGAATGGTATTATCAAAATTATGAAATATATATAACATACTTACTCAATAAAAATTCATTGATTAATTATTAGGAAATAGTTACTCAATTTTTAGTAATTTCATTTTATGATTCAAGAATATGTTTTCTTAAAAAAATGATTTTTATTAAAATATGTGAGAGAATATTATAATTAATTTCTTAAACTAATATAAATTTTAGATTATAAAAAATAATTTAATTCTTTAAATTATAATATATAATTAAAATACGATGAATTTTTTATATTTTTTTGAAAAGTTTTAATTTTAAATTAATACTGAAAAAAATCATTTTATTGAAAAATGTTTTTCTTCAAGAATTTAAAAATATATATTTTATTTCAAAATTGTTTAAAAATAAAATTAGTTCATTATATTACTAATAATTTGATTATAGTCTTCATTATGAATTTTATATATGAAATTTGTAGAAAATCATTTTTATACTTGAAAATATTATTTCTGAAATACTTTTTTTGATCACATTTTATGGAATTTATTTGAAATTAAATCCCACTAATTCAATGAATTTAATTTTTTAAAAATGAGTTACAAATGTTGAATCTTTATATCTAAATGTTTTATATAAAAACCTTTTTTTTGATTTTTAATAGTAAACATTGTAATTTCTATTAATATTGTAAATGGTATATCATGTTATTTTGGTTAAAAAATTATAAAGACATAAAAATTAACCTATAATTTTATAATTTAATTTGGTTCATATAAATCGTCCATAATAATCCAAAATTAGAATATATTTCTTTTATTCTATTTATCTATGTTTTTAATATGTTATATTATATTACATTAGGAAAATAAAAAATATCATTTTATTTGTTTTATTATCCATAAATTTTCGACATTCAGATAAAAAGAGGATATGATTTGTTATAAATTAAAATTTTAAATATAAATAATTTTTTCATCGTGGTAATTTATTTTTATAATTTTTTAGAAATAAATTTCATAAATTCTTTTGCAACACTGACATAGTGTATGTTCAATAAATTAAAAAATCTATAAAATGATTTTTAAAACAATCAATGTGATATATTTTGTGTGAGTTTTTTTTCAATATATTTTTCAATATATATGATATGTTATAGAATTTTTTATGAATTTTATTTTAACTACATTATTTTACATTAGTTATAAGATCCAAATTCAATAAATAGTTCTAAAATAGACATTAATTTTATTTTATAATATTTATATTTTATTAAATGATTTAAAATTCATAAAAATATTAGATTCCTTCAAATGAATAGGAAATGGTTAGAAAAATCATCCATACAACATTTAAGGGACATTAATTATTTTATTATAACATTGTTATACCATAATGGTATAACAATTTAATATTGTAGAAATTATCAGAAGGGATAACTAGGGGACAAAACTAACAGTTAAGTTTGAAAAAACAAAAAAGTTTTCCATTTTTTATTTAATGAGTGGATTTAAACTCATAATCATCTTATATTATAGTTATATCATTCAGGATTCATTTTCACATGAAATTTAATTTATATCAATTTAATACTATATGACTATTTATTGCCCCTTCCCACACATATAAAAAGACGCCCCTTATCTCAAATGTTCAAACCCCTTTAAGTTATATTGATTGAACTATACACCCAAATTTATCTTATAAATCCATTTAAACATGTTATTAATGTTTTTTTGAATTTTAAAAAGATAAATCTAAGTCCCTTAATAATATATCCCATGGAGTTCTATAGAAGACTAGGTAATCATATTTTTTGAGTCCTTCAAGTTATTTTCTTCTTCTACACCTTCTTCAAGTGTTTTAGAAATAATAATATAAAAAATAAATCATTATAAATATATGATATATTATTATAATTATTGTAAAATCATATTAAATATCTATTACATCCTATGAAAATGGAAGGATTTTATCATGCATATGCAAGACTTATTATCTCTACATAGTGGTGTAATTTGTTCTTCTAAACCATCTCACTTCTATGATTATAAATATAGTAATAAAAAGAATATGTTATATATATGAAATAAATATGATTATATAACTATAATATCATATACACCTTCTCACATACCAATTTGTTAGAAAATAATAACATTGCTCTTGTGTACATGTGGACTACCACCTCCACAATGTTATGTAATCTGTATTTCTTTTATATTTTACATTGATGGTTGTTGTGATGTATTTAATTAATATATATGATTTATTTGATATAATAATCATTCTTGTAAGATTAATTATTATTATAATTTCTTCCATTCTGTTATTCAAAAAGTGAAAACAATATTCATGTCTATATATAACCTACTTTCTTCATGAACTGTGTAATTATTTTTTCATTATCAATATTTCATAGATGATTGTAACTACATATATATTTAATATATATAATTTTTATATAATTAAAAAAATTATGGATATAATATAATCATAAAAAAATATAAGGAATTGATCTACCGAATCAAAAAATACATGAAAAATGAAATAGTTAACACCCAAAATAATGATAATAATAAAATATTGTTTATAAATGGCTGATAAAATTTCAGAAATGGATCATATATGATATTATAGATAGGTATTTTTTCATTTATGTAATTATAAAAAATATTAATTCGTTATATATAATGTTAAACAAACTACAACTAAATGGAAACATGTGGTAAGATATTTCATCTCAATTTCCACACCATTGAAGCATATTTGGTAGTATGCATCTATTTAATTTTATATAGTGTATATACTGAAACATTTGAGGTATTTAATTGGATAATATATTTATTCATGACTATTAGTTATTTAATCATAGTATATAATTATATAAAAAAATATAAAATTAAATATGATCTTGTTTCACTTATTGATCAGACATATTTTCCATCCATTTCCATAATTTTTAAATTTGTTCTATAAAAATCCATTTTAGTTACAGAAATAATTTATAAATAAAAATTTATGTTATCCTTAATTTTATCATTTTATTAATGAAATCTTTCAAAATCTTTCCTTAAAGGGTAAATTTTCAACATTACTTACAATAAGTCAAAAGGAATATTCTTTTTAACTTATATAGCTTTAACATACTTTCTTGATGACATAAGCATTTTATTACTTTTTGATTCTTCTACATGTTATCAATAGTATTATGAAGAAAAATATTTTATGCTAATATATTTTAATTGTATAATTTAAATCTATTATATAAAATATTCTATTTTACTACAAATTCTACTTTTTGATGGTCATCCCTCCACTCTTGATTAATTTTGTGTACATTAAAATTCTTCTCATGATATTCTCCTTCATGTGGTAATTAGATATTATATTTTTGTTAAGTATTAATATTATTTTAATAATGGATAATATCATTTCCTAACCCATGTACCATTTCATATATGGTGTTTTACATTGAAAATTATTTAACAGACTAGGGAAGCCAGGATAAATCCTTATTTTGTATTAAATATAGATATTTAAGGACAAGGAATACTATTCATGAATTAAATAAATCCCTTGATATGTGGGAAATGAATTGGTCATGAAGTGATGGTTGGAGCCAAAAATTATATATCCCCTCATTGAGTCTACAAGTCTAATGAGATATAGCATAATGTTAGAATTAAATAGGTTTTAATTGTATGCTTACCCATAGTTTTAAATTGTCATACCATAAGGATTTAAAAATGTTTATATCATTATGTTCAATATCAATTTACCCAATAGAATTAATTTACTTAATTAAAAATACTACTATTATAATATATTATATTACTACATTAATATTATCCATATATTCTTTTATACATAGTTATTCATTTAAAAGAATATTTTTTCTGTTATTTACCATTTCATATTGATTATAACTTATTTCCATGTGATAGTGTGTATGGTATGTAAATCATAATGAGTGTTTTAGGTCCCTATTTGTTTTTCTTCCCATATGAAATAAATAAGAAATATCTAAATGAGTTAGAGGATGTAGAATAATTTCTCTCACTCGGTTTTATATTTTATCGACGATATAAAATTAGATGATTTTATGTATCTAGTTATCCAAGACTACTAAACTGATCGATCCTTTGGGATTGGAAAACATTTATATGTGATAACGTAAAAAAGAATAATATATTTTTGGGTTACTGGAGTTATCATTGATACATTTGGTATGAAATCATGTATAGTAGAATCCTTTAGAACTAAATTTTAAATAATCTTACCTAAAATTATATTATGAAACTCCCTTATAGTATTTGAGAACTCTTATAATTATATGGAATTTCTATAGCCCAATATTCGTGATGATTTTGAGATAACATAGTGTGTTCCAATACATTGTGAAGGTACATAATGTGAGAAAGGTAATTAACACATGTAGAGAACATAGGGATTTCCATACCAGGAAAATCAGTACATATAGTGTTTTAATTTAGAAAATCATGAACATATTTGAAAAATTGACTCAGGTTATCAAAAATAACATTATCTGTATGGAATAATCTATTTCTACAAAATGTGATTCACTTATGTTTAATATTTTCATGAAATAAAATCCTTAATCTTTTAGTGGAACTACTAATACATCAATATCCACGAAAATGATTAAATCTCTATAGAATATATTCCACAATTTTGTAAGTAATGAATGTGAAAAGGTTATTCTAGCAGTTTATATTTTAAAAGAAGATGCTGATCAATTGTAGGAATTGATCCAAAACTCGAATGTTGCTGGATAAAAAGAAAGTGTGGAATGAATAATACTTAATGTAATATTATTTATAATATATGTTCCTTATGAGCTCTGAGATTATGTGGAATGGAAATTCTTCCATTTGAGACAAATATATGTTGAATGTATTATTAAATGTGAAGTAAATTTTTAAATATTAGAAAATATTTCTATGAACTATGTAAATAATCAAGAATAAAATATTGATAATTTCATTTTGGGATTAATCCAATCCCCCAAATGTAGTTTTTTTCACACTCATTTTTATTATATGTTGATATGACATCATGTTCTACAATTAAGATGAAATAATTATCCAATTCATATATGTTAAAAAGAGTTGTTTAGAATAATAGGAAGGATGAGAACCAATGAAAATGAAATGAGGATATGGAAAATTTTAAGGTTCAGTGTTTACACTATAAAGATATATAGTATTATTCAAAATAGAACCTCCATTATCAAAGGGAAAATATCATAGACCAATCCAAGTGTGGAAGGCCAATATAATATTATCACTATAACTAAAATGAAAACATTAATTTAGATGAGTATCTAGATTGAATATTTTTTTGATAAATTATATTATTCTTATAAGGATCATGAAACATATCTGTATTGTAATATATTATTTTTTGAATAGTATTTAAAATAATATTTTTAATTGCATCGATAACTATGAAAATTTATTTATGCGTAAAGTGATACTTTAAAAGAATACATCAAGAAGGAAAATATAAGCTGTATAATGTTTCAATTGTTGAGTTAATAATGATCAATTGGGATAAAAATAATATATAAACCGAAAACGTTAATGGGATAGTGTTGGTGACCTTGAAAATGGTTATTTATTTGATAAGAATGTAATTTATGACCAATTTTTCTACATTTTTTTTTATTTTAGAGATATATGAATTAAGGATAATGCTTTTTGTGATTTAGGATATTAGTATTTTTGATCAATGTATTCAAATTTTTAGAATGTTACATTATAAAATATTGTATACTGTTTATTGAAAAAAATTTGGTCAAATATTTGGGTTTTGAATTTGGTCTGAAATATTTTGGAGGAGACTTACATATAACTACTTATAGAATTGATTAAGTTTAATTTCAAATATTTTTGTTTGAGTTTAATGTATTCCAGTGAGACCATTTTGGTTTTGGAAAATATTAAATGTCCAATGGAATGACTTATGCATCCTATTATTAGTTAAGGTTTATGCATGCATGCAATTTTTTTATCTCAATCATATATTTCCTTGTGTATTTTCTGAAGTATAAATTTATTGAAAAATAATCAAATGATGATATTGTATTCATTTCATGGAAATAAATCAACTAATTTTACATTCCTGAGTGATGTATCTAGATAGTAAAATTACCCCTTGATATTTGAAAATAGAGATGAAATAAAAGCCTTATCCATTTATATATCTTACTAAGAAATCATTTATATGTTATCCCTTTATATATTAATGGTATTGTGAAAATTATCCTTATCACGAGAATGTTCTTAATAAATCATTATTAATTCATGGACAATAGTTTTCTCTTTTATTTTTGTATATTCAATTCTCCCTAAAATCCACCTATTTGGAAACCATGTTTTCTTAGTGGCCTTCATACTTCCCCTTTTCCACTCTTTAAGAGTAAGTTTAATTAGCACTTTTACAATGTGGGTTTTTTGTGAAATAAATTTTAACCATAAAACCTTTGACTTCCAATAAAAATGTTGAAATTGTGAGGAATAAATTTATTTAAGGGGGGAGAATGCAACACCCTGATATTTTAACATAACATTATGTTTGATAGCATATACAACATAGAACAACGAGCATAGATGAAACATGAAATGTTATTATATTCTCATTATTAAGTGTCAATTAAATTGGAAGGAAGGAATAATACTAAATTAATTATAAAATATATATAAAGGACATACTCAGTAAAGATGAATTGATTAATTATTATTAAATAAGTAGTATATTTTTAGTACAGTTATTTTATACTTTTGGGATTAATTTTTTTAAATGATTTTCATCAATTTTTTAGGAAAATATTTATTTTATTTTCTAAAAAATATATGTTATTTATTTTTTAAAACTAATATAAAATATTATATCATCATATAAAATTATTTTATGGTGAAATTTTTTGTATTTTTTAATATGTTTAATTTGTCAATGAATAGTGAAAAATATTATTATTTTTATTGAAACAGTATTTTTATTTCATGCATTTAAAAAATAAAATATTAATTTAACATTATTTAAAAATAAAATTAGTTATATTATATAATTAATAAAATTATTACATTATTTGGAATGAAATTTAAAATTTAATTTAGTATAGAAGCATTTATGTACTTATAAATGCATTCTTCTAAAGAACCTCTTTTCATCATTTTTTATAGGTTTTTTATTAAATAATTCCCTTTAACTTATGTGAATTTAATTTTAACAAATGGGATTCATATTTTGAAATTTTTGATGAAAAGTTTTCATATAAAATATGATTATTTTTTCATATATTTAATTGTAACCTTGGTAATTTATTTTATAATTATAAAAGGAAAATCAAGATATTAATGTCAAAAGTAAAATTATATGGAATAAAAAATGAATCTAAAACCCAAATTAATATAATTTTTGTAGTAAATCTACTCCATAATCAATGAAAAGTAAAATATTTGTCCATTTTCTCCCATTTGGTCATTATTTTTAGAATTTATATTATTTTTAAAAAACGAAAAAAATGACATTCTCTTTATTTTATTATAATTAAATTTTTTAACATTGGGATAAATTAAGAATATTTTTATTTATAAATACTAATTTTAATTATAAATGATTAATTTTAATCTTATAAATTTATTCTAAATATTTTTTGGATAACTAATTTCTATAACTTCCTATCAACACCGACGTAGTGCTTGTGCAAGTAGTAAAGAATTTATAGAATTTTTATGAAAACCATAAAAAGAATATTATTTGATTGAGTTTTTTTATCAATGATTTTTTAAATACAAATTACATATTGAAGTGGTTTGGATGCATTGTATTGAAATTAAAATTTTTTCTTTTTTGTTTTAATGTTAAAATTAAATTTATAGTTTGAAAATTTTAATTGATCATTTTTATAAAAATATTATTTTAGTAAAAATAATTAAAATTCCATAAAATATTATATTTAGAAAATTTAGTGGGATATTATTTTAAAAATAATGAATTTTCCATTTATGATCCTTTTTTCATTTTATAATTTAATTTTTAACCCATAATTGGTATAAAACATTGATATTGTGGTAACTGTCAAAAGCATTAAATAGGGGTTAAAACTAAAAGATATTATTGAAAACACAACTAAAACTAATCCAATTATTATTTTTTGAGATTATTTAAAACATTTAAAACAATTATCTTCTAATTATAACATCTTACATCTATTTAGAAATGAAATTTAATTTATATTAATTTAATACTTAATAAACATCAAAGAATGCCCCTCCTATCAACTACAAATGGTCACCATATCTCTAAATTCGTTTCACCATTTTTATCCATCTAGGTCAATTATACCCCAATAATTTCTTTAACCAAAAACCATATACATTTTTCATAGGTTTTGGTAATTCATAATGACCAATTCTATATCCCTTATCAATAGATTTAAAGTGGGTTTATTAGAAAATACATGATCATCTTTACAAAGTAAATTATGTTTATTTATTATTCTACTTCCACTTAATATTTTGTAACCATACAGAGAAAATAAATAATATTTCATTAGTATAATAATATATTATTATAGTTATTGGGAATCATATTCTTTATCATCTTTCCTAAGAAAAGAGAAAACATCATTCGTGCATATATATGACTTACTGTCATCACATTTAAGTGTAATTTGTTTCATCACCATTTCCCTTGGAGGGTTATACATATGCAATTAATGAGAATATATGATATTTATGGAATAAATATTATTCATGAACAATAATATTATATATAACTTTATACCATCTAATCATTTGGAAACTGATAATGTCTCTCATGCTTGCATATAAATGGATGTTAATAAAGATGGAATTAATAAATATATATAATATATATGATATGATCATATTTGTATAATTATTAATTATTATTAACCATTATTTTTTTCCACTCATTAAAAAGTTAGAACATCATACATGCCTATATACAACCTACCATCTCCATGAATGGTCTAATTCAATTTTATATATCTATAATTAGTGTCTGAATATAAATATCAATATGTAGAATATATATTATATATATTATATAAAACATTATTTGATATTTTTTAACCATAATAAATGTTCAAGGATAGGAACTGTTGAATGAAAAGATAAATAAAAATATAGAAGTTAGCACAAAAATAATGATAATATTAATGGATTTTTAACAAAAGGGTGATAAAATATTATAAATGGAACATATATGATATAATAGACATGTATTTGATTTTTAAGTAATTAAAATAAATCAAAATGCATTACACATGAGGTTAATGTAAATTCAACTAAATGAAAATGAGAGGTAAGTTTTTTCATCTCAATTTCCACTAAATTGAGATATATTTGGTAATATAAACCTATTAAATTTTATATGGTTAATATACTCCACTTTATATGAATTTAACTTTAATATATATTTATTAATTAAGATTAATGATTAAACTAAAGTTACACCTCTATGATATATTTTTAAAATAACATTCAATCATATGCTAATTCTTGATTGGGTATATTTTCCTTCAATCTCACTTTTTAAATAATATTTTATAAAAAAATTATTCAAAAAAAGGAATTATAAAAGTTATTTTAGTTTATCATTAAAATTTTAATTAGTAATAAATTATTTTTATTTTTTTCCTTAAATGGTTTTTTAACTTTCATTACAAATGTTCAGAAGGAATTTTCTTTTTAACTTATAAATAATTAATATAATTTCTGGAAATTATAACCATTTTATGCTAATTATTTTATTCTACTTGTTTTCATTTGTTTTTAAATGTTTTTTATGAAATATTATTTTAAATGTTTAAATTTTACAAATTCTTTAAAATAATCTATTTTAGTTCAAAATTTACTTTTTGATGGAAATTAATCATCCCTAGATCAATTTTGTAGATATTATCTTTCATTTGAAACATTAAATTTCATATAACCATTGAAAATTACATTTTTGTTAAATATACATATTATTTTATCACAAATGTAATTATTACCTAAATGTTAAACTATTCTACAAATGGTGTTTTACATTTAATATAATTTAATTTACTTAGGAAACCAATATATATACATATTTTATACTCAATATCAATATTTGATGATAATCCAAATTTCATACGAATTAGATTGATAATTCGATATATGAGGAATAAATTATATATTTAGTGTTGGGTGGGGCCTATATTTATATATCCCCCTGATTCATTGAATGGTCTCATGATAAAATTATTAATCTAGTATTAAATGGGTTTTAGGCACATGTCTTCCCATTGTATTAAACTATCTTTGCATAAGGATTTTACAATATATATCACAAATTCAAATATTATGACATCCAATATTACGAAATACCTTTATTGAGAGTTTAGTTGTTATTATACATATGTTTAATGCATTTATATTGTCTATGAATGAATTTTTTACATAGTTATTGATTAAATTGAATTTGTTTTTTGTTATTTACCTTACCATGTTGATTATGAATTATTTATTTTTGATAGATTCTTATTTAAATAACCAATATAGAGCATTTGAGATCACATTTTTTTTACTTTCCCTAGGATATGAAGAATGAATCATTCAACGAGTTCAAGGATGCTGAATAATTTCAATCAATATATTTTATATTTTATCACTATTGTAAAATAGAATGTTAAGATGAATCATGTTTTCAAAGACGGATAAACCGATCAATCCTTTGCGATTAGACTCCATGTATCAATGTAAATGTAAAAAATAATACATCATATACATGTTAATAAACATGGGGTTGTTATAATTGATTTGTGTGTGTAAATTAATTTGTGATAAATGGTGGTTCCCTTATTTTGGTAAAAGGAAATGTGTCTTCAATTTATTATCAAATGGATTTTGAAATGATATTTAAATGAATGTTTTTTTTGAATAACGTGTTTTTTGGATATTTTCATAAAATTTGAATCCATTTAAAATAACATGAAACATTTAGCACATGGGAGGCCTTATATACTTTTGTTGAAGTTTTATCTTAGTGAATTCCTCAATTATTCTACTAAGAGATTCAATCAGGGGCTAATTTAATTAGGTAATTTTTATTGAAATTTTTGGGTTTTTAAATCATTAGTTCTTACACTCCCCATTAGCCATGTGTTCTAAGGACTTATATGCACACAATTCATTGGTTGTGCTATGAGTAGTATTCTAGATTGACATGTTGTTAACATTGAAATGTTTACTATTAAGAATGTATTTTTCTATCTTGTATTTTTTATACATTAATTCTCTTTTGAAAAATTGTAACTGATGATATAATTTAAATCTTTTTTACCAGTTCTTATTTTTGAAATTTTTGTATGAAGTGAAATATTTATAGTGATTTTGATATAAAACATTTATACTTCTTACCATGAAATAGTTTTTTATTAAAATTATCATTGGGAGATCATTTGTATAGTTATTTGTGACATAACAGTTGGAAGGGATCCTATTGATCATGTTTAGATCACACCATGGAAAACCATTTGATTATATGTAAATAAGAATATTCCTTTTAATGTAGGGTAATTAAAGGAACCACTATGAGAAGAAAAGGTTTAAATTAGTTGGGTTTGGGGGTTGGTGGTGAGAATGTGGGAGAATGAACACATATCACAATATTTTTTGTCTTCTATTTTTAGTTTATCCTCTGGTTTATTTGAACCATTACCATTATCTTCAATATAGTATTTTAGTTTTATATCTATCTTCTTTACTATTTTTAATGGTATATATTTCATCTATGTTTAATTCACTATTTCTTCATATTATTTATATATTCCACGTATCATTTTTTGGTTTTGTAAATAGTTCCTTATGGTTGTTTCTTGATACATGGGTTCAAGTCAACATTATGAGGGATTGGGAATATAATTTGAGGTTATGGAAGATCAGATTGTGAACTCTATTCTGAGGGTATCCTAGGTTGGTTCATTGTATGTATTTGTAAATGGTCGGTTTTTCATTCAAATTCATTATCATGGGGAATTTGGAAGACTTGAGATATAATTTTCGAGACATGATATGTAGTGTATGGTGAGTTACTATCCATATATTGTTAGGAAAAGATTTAGATAACATGAGATGTTGGTATGATTGTCTCTTATGTTGAGTTTTGATCTTAACCTTAGTTTCTTATTACGAGTTTTCTATTTTACACTGATATTATTCAGTTGTCTGATCAATTTCTTCTATTTATCTGTTCATTAGTTTTTCATAAATATTTCATCCATGGTTTCTGTGGGGGTGAAACTAATGCTCCTAAAGGGAATCATCCTTTTAAGAAGAATATTACAATGGTTATCATTAAGGAATTCCATTCTGTAGAAACAAGTGTATTGAATCTTCAAAAAACATGTTGTTCAGGTAAACCTAGGAGTTAGAGGAGACCATGTATGATCTTAATAGTTCATGAAGGATAATAACCCATCCTTTATGGATATAAATGAGTCCCAAGGGGTGGATTAAATGATAGAAAAAAATAGACCAGATCTCCAAATTGCTGGATACAACTAAGACCATCAAGGTGAAATGTGTAGGATATAGACTAGAGGGTCCCACCGAGAGATTGTGGTATTATAAGGTAAAAGTGTATATGAATTTAGAATTTGAATAGAAGGGTTAAGAAACCTCTTTTTTTAACAGTTATTCCCAAACTTTTTTATTATATAAAATCCTCTAGAGTTCTTCTCTTTGTTGTAAGTAGTGTTTTGGTTTTAGAGTAAACTAATCAGTTTATAGAGAAAGTTGTTTTCTATAGAAGTGGTAAAGAATTATTAGTTTAAATATTAGAAGATCCTATCGGGTTTTTACTAAGGTCTTATCACATGTCTTTATTATTAATATTGCTAACTATATCGAGACATTATAAATAGCTATAATGGAATAAATGAACATCAAAATAATATTGGTTATTATGATCCCTATAATCCAACCTTATAAAGATTTAGAGGAATGTAGGGAAAGAAGAGGATGTAATATGATTATTGTAAGACTGTTGGGGGTGGTTATTAGCTCTATGAATGGTTAGGAAGACCCTAAATTCTTTTCCAAACACAAGAATATGTTAAATGGTTATAGATGTATCAAAAAACTATGGTTGTTTTTTCTATCTCTGTATATGCCTCACAATAGAAAGAGATCATTAAATCCAAAGGCCACTTTGTTGTGGTTAGAAATATCAATGAGTATAGGTATCTAGCGACACACCTCAATAGTAATTCACAATAACATAGTGTATGATTTTCCAATTCATGTTTCCATGGGTCTAGTGATAGTGACATGTACCATATTTTTTTCTTCATCTATAATGATTTATATGATCGATATAGATTCCTCCTATAAGTTTAAATCTGTTTATTTTCATTATTTTTTGAATCATCCAACAATTCACATTTCCATTTTCATGGAGTTAGTGACACCTCGTGGAGTTTAGAAAGAGTAAAGATTTTGGTTTCTTTATTATTATTTATCAGTAGTTCATAAAGTGTTATTTTGGGATTTCTTAATTATTGACTATGATTTTTATGATTTTCTTATTAGGATGTATTGGATTATTTATCATCATGTAGATATTTATTTTCATCATTGAGGTGTGACATTAATTTATGTTGATGGTAACTCTTTATTGTTTTATAGAGAGTGGGATTTGAGGTATTGTTATAATGGTCCTCACCACCCATGGCTTAAGATTTTATTGTTTGATGTTGTGTTTTACCTAGATGTAGTTTCTTATACTTTTGATCTTCTTAAATTTGTTCAAGTCTTTCATGAACTTTTCCCAAATGAATTATTCTGTCCTCTTCCAAAGAGAGTGGTAGAGTTCACTATTGATCTAATATAGAATATTCAATATATATTGACTCCCATGTATCTCAGTGAACCAGTGTAACTAAGCGATATCAAGATTTAATTGGATAAACTAATAGGGAATGGTTTATTTTCATGCTATGGTTTCACCATTGGTAGACTTTGTGCTCTTTCCAAAGAATTAATGAGGTTTGTTTCGATTGTTTGTGGTCTATCATAAGTTGAACGATGTGGTGTTTAAATATAATTATCATTTACCCATGTGGATGATTTGTTTTTCCAGTTAAAGAGGGAAAAGTGGTTTTCAAATATTGATATTTTCTTGGGTTACTATCAGCTCTATATTTTGGATTCAGATAAACCAAATTTTTCATTCAATAGAATATATTGAGATCAATAATATTTTATAATTTTATTGTTAGATTAATTCTCAAGTAATAGTTATGGATTTGGTGAAAGAAATATTCCCTCATTATCACAACACCTTTATCATTGTGTTTCTGGATAAAATTTTAGTTCATTCAAGGTTTGAGTGTGATCATGATCCACATATGATTTTTATATTGGAAATATTGAGAAATCCATATATGTATGAAATGATTTTGAAATATAGTTTCTCAATCCAAAAGGTCATGTTATTAGAGAACATGATTTCTACATATGGATGTTCAGTAGGTCTTGGGAAGTAAAAGGATGCCGTATCATGAAAGGATTCAAATAATTTCTTTATGATATGTTTTTTTCATGGTCTACCGAGGTACTATATTCAATATTTTATGGATTTATTGATGTTGGTGTCAACAATGAAAACTATTACTAGTAAAGGGGTGAAATTCACATGGGATGAAAAGTTCCAGACATTATTGGATGAGTTTACATGGATTCTGACATAGGAAACTATCCTGATCATATCAACGCCTGGTATTGCGTCTATAGTCTTCAATGATTATTATATTGCTATTATAGGTTTTTTCCATATCAACGATGATCATGTTGGGGAAAATGGATATTCTCTCTTTGGCCACATGAAAATAATTACCCCACTCATGCTTTAGAGAATTCAAGAGTAATGCATTAACTTTAGGGTTAGCATAATTGGCTTTTTTGGGAGTGATCCATATTTTTTTACCATAATTTAATGTCTTATATCCTCTCTTAGTCAAATGTTGATCTTATATAGAAGAGGTGGGTAGAGTTCATTATGACATTAAATTTCTATATAGCCAACTCCATGATGAAGGGGAATGTCATCACTAATTATCATTGTATGTAAGTTCCAGTATAGGATATCATGGAATCTAAGGATGAGTGGAATATTATATTAATCTTATATCAATTGTGTCTAAATTCCCAATATAATGTTTTTAGGGTGTCTATAATCATTTATCAGTTTTCAACATCTCTCTAAGAGTGTATTTTATAGAGTCATTCATAGGAAAATGTTTCTAGAGGAATCAAAGAAACCCTTTATAGTGGGGAGATTGTCTCTAGTTGATATCTCTCTTCTAATGTTAGTACCTATATTAAGAGTTATTTGTTAATACTAATATCTATTGGGAATTAAATTTTTGTTGAATATAATAGTTATTCATGATCGATTGATTATAACACTTTTATGATTTATTATAATATGTGATAGTGATTTTATTGGTCTGGTATGAAGTGTGATATTACATTGTGTCCCACGGTAAGACCTTCCAATAGATAATGGTTGAGTATATTAATACTTTTGGTATTATCTAGCCCAATTCTATTCAGAGATGGAAATCAGATGAGGAATCTATTTAGTTTGAATTAGTATTACTACGGACTCCCTAAGGTTAGAATTAAATCTTGGTGGTTATTGATTAGTTGATGAAAAAACCCATTCTATTGTGATTAGGGACACCAGTAAGGTTGATGATATAGGTAAGCTATATATTTAGGTGGTTGTGAGGATACATGGGGCCCCTTAAAATTATATTAGAATATGATACAAGGATTAGCTCTTGGTTTTGGAAGAGTCTCTAAGAGGTGATGGGTACTCAGATCAGGTGGATGTCATATTACCAACCAAAGATGGATTATCATAAGGATAATTCTATTTAGATCATAAATAATATTCCTTATTCCTGTATTTTGGATTTCGATGAATTATGTGATATCTTTATTAGACTAGTCCAGTTTGTATATAAAAATAGCTAACACTCATCTATCATAATAGGTTATGTTTAGTCTATATCTTCTCACCCATGTAAATCACATTTTTATTGGGAAGGGGTGGGTGTGGCCTCTCTTGTGGGACTAAGTCATATTAAGGATACATTTTAAAGGATTTATGAAATATTATAATACATGGTTATGATATAGATTTGGTATAAATCATATGTGGATCATCAATAATATTCTTTACAGTTTTCTATATGTGGTATGGTTTTGTTGAATATTTCACCTCAGTTGTGTCTTCATCGGTTTGGGAAATATGGAATGATGGATACAATAAATGTTGGGATATTTTTGTACACTAAGGATATGGAGAGGTTTATTATCTACTAGAATTTGGGTAAATTTGAATGTTTTTCCTAATATTTTACGCATATGTCACCTCTGGAAGTTCCATCTTGATCCCTCCCAAATTCTAAGTTGGGTTGATATTTTGTTTGATATATGGGTTTCAATTTTGGAAAAACTAATGGATATCATATATTTGCAGATGAATTATTAATGTTGGTGTTCTATCCCACTATTCAGAGTGTTTTTTTGATATGGATAAAATTATCACAAGACGTAGAAGTTTGTGTAAATCATCAGTAACACCTTTTTCATCATATGTGTTCTATAATGATTTTACATTATAAATTAATGGTTTTTGATGTATACCCTTTATACTGATAGGTTTTATATTCCTTTAATGTTTAAATTCTTTTGTCTCATTTGAAATACATAGGTATATAAACCATGGTTCATCTATTATATTTTGGGTGTCTCTACTTTTATGTACTACACCATTCAGTGCTCAATCACTAACTAGATTTCTTATCTACTCTTTGGTAACCCGAGTTTCTACAAATTCATTTTAATATTACAGTAGTAGAGTACCACTGAATTTATGGATTCATAAATCATGTGGTTAATTTTGTTTGAGCCATTCTTTATCTGTTGTTTTACATTCTCTCAGAGGCCAACCCACATGTTGGTTTTGGTGCAGGGTGTTTTTTTATCAAGGAATGTGTGATCTATCCCCTATTATACATCTCTTCTATTATTAAATGGAATTATGAAATATTGAAATAATTTATAGAGGCAATATTGTTGTATCTTATTTACTTTTATTATTGGAGGAACACATTGTGGGTAGTGTTCAATGCATGTTTAAGGTATATGGTTCTTTATCTTGCCAATATTGTTGAACTATAGTTTTTGTTAATTTAATAAAATATTTTATAAATAAATTTACAAGATTAATATTGGTGTATAAATGGATATGTGATAATATATGGTTTTCCCATGTTTTGGTAAAATAAAAAGGTTTTTTCAGTGCATTGTGAAATGTATAGTGGAATGGATTTTCAATTAATATCTTTCCTTAAATAATGGGTTTCTTGGAATTATTTATGAAATGTGAACCCCTTTGAAAAGATTTAATAAATGAATCACATAGGATTCCATTGGTACCTTGATTGAATGTGCAATATAGGTCAATGATCCACTTTACTATTATAGCATTCATTCATGGAGATTTACGTTGTTCCCTAGGCCTAGTTTTTTAGGGACTTGTTAATAAAATTGTTTAGGGTAGACAGATGGGGTTATCCTATGCTCATTGGGCCTATGGTATAAGGAGATGTGTGAACACTAGTCCCTGATTTTTGTATGATTAGTACACTACCATGACTTGGAGTGGTCCTTCACCTATTTTACATTATTCGTAGCATGTACTATTTTGTATTTGATATATAAGCTATGGATTTTAATACATTTTTATGGAAATTAATCTATGAAACTGATTAACATGAATTGTTTTAAAACTGTGGAAGAGGGTAAATATTTACCATTCTTTAAATATAAATCTTATTTTTTTCTAACAATTCTATGCTTTTATTGAAATTAGAATACTTGGATTTTTTATATGGTCTTTATAATGGAACACTATGGTGGGATCCCACTAAAAATATTTATCTCACACTATACATGCCTATTTAGCGGTGTGCAGACCTGGTTATGTATTTTAATATAAGGAATATAAAGGCACCATAGTGAGGTAGTGAGTTTTTTTCAACTGTCTTTGGGTAGTTAGTGGTGAGATTGTGGGAGCATTACAACTTATTAGAAGACTAATTTTCTTCTATTTTTGTTTTGTCCATTTGTTTTGATGGATCTATCCCTTTAATAATTATTTTTGGATTTCATATTTTATTGATAAAACTACTTTCTTTTAGTTATAGAAAATATTTTTAGGGTTTTATTCCATTATTTATTCCTTTTTTATATATTCCATGTATCTATTTACGTTGGGTAAAAATCATTCACTCTTTTATTGGATTCTCGGGTGATCTTCACTATCCATTGGGGATTTAGAATAGTACGTGGTATATCTGTATGAGTAATAGTTACTATGGGTAACCTGGGATGGTTTGTTACACCACAGATATAAAAATGATTTCATAAAACATTCAAATTTAAATCATTATCTTTTTATAGCTTGAAGAGTCCATGTAAGGATTTTTTTATAGTTAACAAATCATAAATAACCAATGGATGGAAAATATGTTTCATTAAACACATCGTAAAGAACCGAGGGAAATAAAATATTTTTTCATACAACACATCATAAAGACACCTTACAGATAATTTTAAAATTTCTTTTAAACCAATAAATGAAGCTGAAGTAGTATAAAATAACCTTAATCAATTACAAAATCATAGAAAAGGAAACTTTAAAATTCATCCCATTAATATAAATATGATAAATTGGATCTTTCAGAATGAGATGAAATGTCACGAAAAATAAAATTAAAAAAATCATAAAAAATGTACGAGTTAAGGTGAAATGGGAATGTTCGGAGACATGAAAAACACATGAATACCAAAATAAATTGATTAAATTTTAAAAAAATAATAAAAAATGGACAAAATTTTTTTCTTTCGTAAATATTATTGACTAGAAAATAAGAATAGTAATCAAAACATTTAATCTTTTAGTAACACATTGATCAAATCTCTCTTCAACATTGGTATATTATGAATTTATTTAAATTAAAAACAATATATCTATAGAAACCTTGAATATGTTAGAAGTGTTAATTAGGTTTTAATCACACAATATTTAAGGTATTATGGTTCACATCAAGAAAAATGTCTTTTATAATTAAATAAGAGACAATGAAATTCTTACTTTAATTCCCACATAGTTGAAATGTGCTTTAACATCATATATAACAAAATCAACTCTCTTAATCACCCAGTTTTGAATATTATTCATATATATAACAATTTATATGCTTTTTTTTAAATATTCTCTATATATATACTTATAAATTATTATCAATTTTTGATATCGATTGGGAGTATTCTTGGTTGTTTTGAATTAATTTCTCAATAACTGTTTTTTTATTTATATGTATTCAAAATTTAATTAGTTAATATAATAAAAAGAATTTGAATTAATTTTTGATAATTTTTTATACTTTTATAATTTTATTCTTTCAATGTTTTGGTTATGTTATATAATGGTGAATTTGGTGATGAATAAATTTCAATGATTTTTAATGAATGAAGTGAGTTTTCTAAAACATTGAGTTAGTTTTTTAGATTAACATTCTTTAAAAAATAAAAAAATAACTAATAATTTACTTTTATAGTATATAACTATAAAACAAATTTCTATAGTCATCCAATATATAAAATTAAATCATTGTTCAAATAAGTGCTTAAACCAACCCAAAAAAAACATACCATAATTAACAGTTTAATAATAAGTGGTTTTTAAAATATCATTATATAATAAGTATAAGTATATTATATAGTGTTTAATAGTGTGATATATGTGAATCCTAAAGATGAATAAGTAAAATATAATATATATTATGATTATTAAATGAATGAATAAGCCATTTCTTCTCTTAGAAACCACTTTTGGATATTATAATTTATGAAATTGTTTGTTATATTTATTTGTAATAGTTTATCAAATTTATATTTATATAACCATAATAAATTTTATAAAATTAATATTTATCTATTAAAACCATTCCCATGAGTATCCATGTATGGTGGTGGTGAAAAAGAAAAAATAAAATTAATCGATCCATGGAGGTGTTACTCTATAAGTATGTGTGGATGTTGATTTCTTTTTTATTGGAAATGAGAAATGGAGAAATTTTTTTTATCAACCTAGACTCAAAAATATGTCAAAAATATATTATTTATTTATTAAATTTAACATAATTCTTTGTTATTATGTGTTCTTTGGCAGGTGTGGGAATCTGGATGGAATTTAAAATTTCCATATAGTAGATAGATTATTTTGATAATCGGGACCCATAAACCTGTTTTGAAAAATTTAATATCCGAAAGAGAGGTTTTTTATAAAAAATAAATTTTGGATGGATTCGTGGTGTTTGGGTGGAAATTATATATTGGTAAGGAGTCTGGGTTATTTCAAAGTTGTTCTAGAAACACTTTTATTGTTAGGTCCAACTGGTCATGCGGTGAATTTTTGTGACAAAGGGTAGGACCAACATCACCCATGGGGATTATGAAATGATAAATTTTTATATATTTTAATCAATTCTATAGAGTTTTATAATTAATAGGTTGTCTCAGATTCATTTCTTTAGAGTGCACGTGAGAGTGGGTACGTCCGACTCCATACAACTCTCTTCATCCCCATCGATTTTCATTGGGTATTAGTGAAGTTTTACATTGAATGTAAGTAATATCCTCCAATTACACATATTTTATTATTGATTTGATATGTTATGTTTAGGGCTTCAATTTTGATTCTACTACTTCTTGGTGGAGTCAATTCATTTAGAAGTGAATTTTTCTAGACTCATGTCGTGGACCAAAGATGTAGTCTGCACACCATCTATCATTATTTCAGTTGAGTTAGAAACTGATATATATTAGTTAGGGTTTTGGTTAGGTTAAATGATCATTAATAATTAATCAATTTTTTGATGATTTATGTTTTTCTTGGTTTAGTTCTATGGTTATAATACTGACTACCCGGGTGTAGTTGGTCATATTTTTGGTAATGAACTAATGATGACTGAGCTATTTTTTTTTAATTTTTATTTAACTAAATAATAAAATATAATGTTATATAAATTTTTTAATGTTTTTTGGATATAGGCTCTATATCCGGTGGCGGTATATTCCCAAAAAATAGGTTGAGGGAGATTGGAAATCCTAGGTATAAATTACTATGTTTATATTTAATATGAAAATGTTCCTTTATGGTATTCAATTTTGGGTTCCTACGATTATTCTTTGTGTATCCTCTTTTGATCTTGGATTATTACTGGTCATTACTCTTTGAGATGTTCTATTATTTATTTTAGGTTAATTTTTTGAAATTAAATTATTTTAATGTGAATAAAAAAAGTGCTAAGGTCCACATTGGGCCATAGTGTGAAAGCGGGTTTTTGAAAACTTTGACAACTGAGGAATTTTATAAGATTATATATACCGTATATACTATGTACCCATTAAGTGGATTTATTAAATTTTATTATTGTGACATATAGTATGTTTTAGTAGGATCCCTTATATAATTCTGGGTAGAGGTCCATGTTGAGATGCGATGAGTGGCCTAGGCATTGGCCATGTGCAGACTAAGAGACACCCTTAACCATTTTGGATTGTGAGAATAATTTGGGTTGTTCATTCTTCGGTGTTGATGGTTGACTAAGTGGGTGGACCTTGACAACATTAACATATAGGTCTAGGTTTTATACAAAACATGGAAGACTTGTCATGGGGATGTGATTAATGCCATATATCCTTTGTGGGATTTCCTAGGATAATAATGAGGTCTTGAATAGAATATGAATAAGCCAATGTATTTATTTTACTCAAACATATTGTAGTTGAACCCAGATACATGTTTCTAGAAATTAGATCCTTCTGAGGTTTCATGGACATTGTGAAACCTATGGGACCCCTATGGGTTCTCTAGTGACTTGTTAACACTAATGAGATGGTGTTAATGGGAAAATGGGGAGTGATAATTATAGGTTTCACCATAGAACATGAAGTGATATTTTAATCCTTATATTTAGTTAGAAACCCTTATTGTCCATGACCTATAGAGGTCAATGATATCATGAAATTGGGTTCAAGAATATGAATATCCCTAATGAGATGTCACCAGGGAATGTGTTTCTCTCTTAGATGTATTCATATTCATGTGATGCCTTTGAGGATGTCATTGGATCCATCCTTCATTCTGCAGACTATAGAATACATATCATTTACTCTTCTGGTTTAGTTATGACACCTGATATTTGAAATTTCCTGGTTGAACCCCCACGATTTCAATAAAGAGTCCTGATATTTGGAATTGAAAGGGTAATAACATATAGGGTTGGACATTACACAAAATCATTAAAATACCATGCTTAATACCCATAGTATTTAGGGATGATGACTTATATTTTTAAACTCTTAGTTTGAAACCCAAATGATTTAGAATTATTTCTAATTAAATCTAATTACATAGGGTTACCTACTACGAGTCGACTTAGATACTGATACTATTAAAACACCGAGGTTGTCACCTATTATTGAGGGGTGATGGATAGTGATTGTATTTGATCACTTAGGGTAACAAACTATGGATTAAAATGAATTAATAATACTATGGACCTCCCCATATGATCTCCTCATGATTGTAATACTTCTCATTATTTGTTTGTCATGGTCATTTGATATGGTTAGTGACACTCAGATGCTAGCAGAAGATGGTATAGTAGATCAGGTCCATAAACAGAAGGATCAGTGGTGGTTTGTTTTTTATTTACTATTTCGTTCAAAGGTTATTTATTTATTCCGAGCATGTCACAAGAATATATCACTACCTTAATGTTTATATACTAGACCACGTTGGTGGTTACCCGCCATATTATGAACTTACACCCTACTCTGGTGGCCACTCCACATCAGTAATAGATATTACCTCACTTTTTGTAGGGTTAGGTTGTGATATGGATGGGTAGGATTGAGAATAATAACATATGAGTGTATGTTGATAACGAGATGAGGTATGTCTAGGTTTTTAAGTGGTGAGTTTTAATTTAATTTATTTAATTTTATCCTTATACGTGATCGCCCTTGTGGAAGATCGGTCTTGTATTATTGTATGTCAAAAAAATATTTATTACAACATAATTCCACCAATTTATTATGTTTTTGTACTATTATGTGATATATAATTTCTATATATTAATTATTTCTGAATTTTTTGATTCTCACATATATGGGTTATAGTCTCTCTAAGTTACCACCATTTAACCCCATTGCTAGTCGGGTGTCATAATCATATGAGGATGCATTACTGAGGTAACAAGTAAAACTAGAATGGGGAAAAACTTGTGTTTCCTATGACTTTGGACATTAAAAAGTTAAGTAATAGTTTTTTTATTTATATTACTATTTAAGATATGGTATCCCTGAAATTTTGGAATTTTTTTGTGAATGTGATGGATATAAAACTGGGGAATCATGAATAAAATTTCAAGGGAAAATATAGGTTACAAGATATGCGATTGATGTTACTGGTATTAAATGATTTTATTATATGATTTTCACAATGTGTGAACCACATGATGCTTGGTGTTTTTAATTTACATTATATTTTTTGGCTCCTTAACCTATGGAAGTACACTAAGTCATGAATTTAAACTTATCCCATAGAGGAATGAGTCATCTAATGAATAATTTTCTATACATAGGGATTCAAATGACATATATGACTCTATGGGTGTGATCTGTGTCATGAAAAATGAAGGCTAGTTTTTTAATATTCTCGTAATAGGTTATACAATAAACCCATGTTCAAAATCTTAGTGTAATTCTTATTAGATGGAAAGATATTCATATTAATAATTCTAATTATATGTCATGTAGATATATAATGACATTTTCTATGATGATAAGAATAATGCATTCAACTTTTCGTTGGAGGTACAATGACCCTTGAAGGTCAACATGGTAATTGTATAACCTTAAAATATATTTATAGGGTTTTCTTCATGTTTGTAACATAATTTTTATTGTAATACAGTTTATGTTGTTTTACCATATATATTGGAATGTATCATTACATAACTGAATAGATTGATAGTTTTTGGTAGGGTTTTGATCATCCTAAGTGTTATGAAAATTGTTGGTGTATCCCTATGAGGTGTGACCAGATCAAATAAGTAGTGTTCTAATTTGAATATGCTCAGAGATAAAGGATTCCTACAATTCATCCTATAAAATAATTGGATTCTTTATTATTAAACCCATTCTGTATTTTAGATAATATTTTTTAATGATCTAGAGAAAATATATATTATTTTTTCCTATACCTCTTCGAATGAAATTTTATTTATAACAACCTCATTTTTAGGGTTCTTTAACATTGATCATTTACTATGATGTAATTTTTTTATAAATTTGGTATGATGTGTTTTTTATTATATATGGGGAAATCCCATATGTGGAAACTTTGTGAGGATCATTGCCCATGTAAAATGATGGCTTTGTACGAGGTTCATGAGAGATTATAGGTATGATATACTTTAGTGGTAGTTTGAAATGCTGAATTTCATGGTTATGTTAGATGGGATAATATTTAGAAGTCCATATTTTAAATATTACAAGAATAATTAATTATAGAATAGGTGGGATAGTTTTGGGCACTTATATTAAACTTGTACATTAGTGATTTAGTTATTAGTGCATTATGAGAGAAACCAAAGAGATGATATATGATAATAATATGTTAAAAACCTTACATGGTATTGAGGAATTGAAACATACGATGACCAGGTTTTCATTTGTGGAAATCCCCCTTGGTGATTTTTTATTATACCAAATCTATATTTCGAGTGATTTACTAGTTGAGTACCTGTCCTAATTGAACCCTAGATGTTTTTTTGGGTGTGGAACAAGTTTTGGTAGATGTTTTGGTTTTAGTACAATTTCAGAGTGTAGTAAAGTGTGTGGTTAAGCTTGGAATATGATGTGGACCTAATTTTGTAGATGTTGGATCACAATTGGGGATATAGGACCTTCTATAGCAGTATCGTTCACATTATATAACATCTTCCTGGATTTGTTCTCTAACAGGGATCATTACCAACCAGGGGGTCCATGTACCATACATCATTGAAATGGTCTTATGATGGGGAGGGAAATTCATATGTCTTATATACTATTACCAGTACCACAAGATAAATTATTTGTTACTTGCATGATATACCATAGTATATCCTCATTAGAAATTCCACAACTCTTGGATTCATAAAACCACCTAATTTTTTATGACGTAGAACACTCTACACCCCATGGCCATAGGTCATAAACTAAAATCATTTGGGACTTCAATGATATCATGATATATGATTTATTTTTGAAAATATAGTTTCTATCGTATTTTCTTAGAAATTATATGATATTAATTGGGGATGAATGACCCCCAACAAATATATTGTATGATTTGTGTTACTACCACAAAAATTTGTTATTTAGTTGGGCTCATTACATAATAGGGGGATCACTACCCCTAACACTTTTAAAAAGACTTGTGATGTGGAGAGAAACACATTGAAAATATCCACCATATAAAACACAACTTCATACATAATATGGGACTTGAGTGAAGGTACCATAGGGATACCTCACTATCCATATGGTATAATCAGAATTCTGGGTGCAGCCTCCCTGGCCATGTCATAATTCCCTACACACCCATTGAATCTAAGGAATGCAATTCATTCATTTTTGAATATAATAGTATAGGATCACCAAGTATATGTCTGAAATGATGGTTCTGACCCTCATGTGAGGGTGGTTATTGTATTACATGCATGAGACTAATTTTAATGTGATAAAATTAATGGATTTTGACTTTTGTTTTTTGATTGACTGGTATATATGAATATTCCCATTATCATTGGATGGGATTGTGACAGAGTTGTCAGTATAGAGAGGTTCATGGTAATTTTTAAATCAATGAGTGGAAGTGTATGATCTAAGGGTCAATGAGAGTTTATGTGATTCTTTTTTCATAATGGACAATAATTTTTTACGAGGATTTTAGATTTACAACCTTATTAGAGGGAAGATAAGAATTTTATTGAGTATAATGATAGAGATTATCTAGGAAATAATAACTTATAGGAATTTAATGTGTTGGTTTTGTGTTCTATGAGGTTTGAAACACATTTAATTGTGATATAACCAAATTAGGTTGATCCATAGAGTGGTTCAAGGGTGTGACCCCCCATTATTGTTTTGTTTTTAGTGGGTGATGGTTTGTGATGTTCATTGGACATGGGTGAAGTAATTAAATTAAGGTTTCTTGTTATAACTTTAGTATGGGACAAATTTTCCAATATAATAACTTTTCTGGTGATTGGGATCATTTGTTTCATTTCTGATGAGTGTTTGAGTTATTTGGGTGATGATTGTGAAACTGTTATTGTGGTGAGGATCCTATCAGTCACGAGTAAACTAGATTTATGTTAGAAGTGTGATGTGTGTGGTTAGACAATGTGTTAGATATTATGAGTGATATTTGGTGTACCAATGAGTGATGAAATATGATGTGATATGGTTCCTCAATGAATATAATATATGGTATTTTTATGAGGTTCATGATGGTGTATATGAATTTTCATTAGACTTTGAGTGATCTTGGTGTGATTCGAGGTTGATTCATGGGGTGATCTATGATTCATGAAATATTTCAATGATGAGACCTTGTTAATGACATGGTAAATGGGGTAAATCACATTCATTCAATGGGTATTGGGGAGAATCATGTAATAAAGGTAATTATGGTGTAGTTTTGAGATTAAAAATCTTGGGAATTGTTTAAAGATGTGGCAATGCTATATGGTTTGTTATACTCTTCACATGATAATAATGAGTTGAAATGTTTGTATAAGTTAGGCATTACTTTTGAAGAAAAGTTAGTGGATTGAACCAATCATTTTACATAGAGTAACATGGATTATTTACAACTAGACTTATGATTGATGTTAAGCTTGGTGATAGGGGTTGTGTTAGGTGTGTCACACATGACATGATTATAAAACTAGAGGACTGATGGAGGAACTATTCTTAGTAGGTATTTTGGATAATAGGGAGCACCATTAATCATAAATGACCATTATCATATAATGATTATGGTAGTGAGATCCATAATATGGATGATGATATTATTTATGAAATTGTATTTTCCTATAATTAACAAGCATCATGGATTGATGTCGAGATATTTATGATGTAATAGAGAGTAGTGGCTTAGTTTTTTAGAAATTATACCTTAAATTAAGTTTTTTAATATGATTTCATTTTCTGTTGAAGGAACAAGTTTATCCCCTTATAACTATATTTTCACCCATGTAGGATGGGATCATTAGTTTTCTAGATTTTAAGACTTTTTTGGGGTAGATATGTTTTATTTATGGGAGATTATAAAACCCAGTGTATGGACATGTGTGGATAATCAATGATAAATTGAATTTTTATACTTAAATGGATAATTTTTTTGTAACTAGAATTCATAATAATGTTACAATAATTATAATATCATAGAAAAATGTTTTTGTAAGGAACATAACGCCTATGGGGATGCTTGGATGTTTAGGTGATGATATGAGAATCGATGGTATGTTAGATAGGTAAAACATTTCAATAATAAAACTTTTATGGATTGACCCAACTATTCTACACGATTGTTTTCATGAAAGAGGGGAGAACCACCTTCTCTTATGGTATTAATTGTGAGAAACTTATGTTACTATATATTACCAATTTGGTGTTATTTCTTTGTTATGATGGGGGATCAAACCCATTTTTTTAGTTGATTGATAATGCATGGGATGGAGAAGGCTTATCTCACTCCCACTCAATTCTCCACTTTTTTTTGTGGTTCTTGGATGAAGTTTTTAGTTATTATAAATAAGATCCCCCAAAATATTTTATTCTCATCATTTTGTGGTTATTTGAGTGTTTCAGTCTAGTGTGTAGGTTCCGATTCTACTATTTAATGAAAAAATCAACAAATTTGGACAAGGGTTTTTCCCAAATCAAATGGAGGAGGACCCAATTTTCTATCAATTTGTTTTTCATCATCATTTTAGTTAGGTTAAGCTGTTAATTTAATTTTTTATTATTTTAGTTAAATTATATATTTTGAAAACAACATGTTGTTTGGTGTTATGGGTTTTTTCACAATATAACATTGGGGCTGTGATTTGGAACCTCTGGTTGTGAATGGCCAAGGTTCTAACAACATTATTGTGCTCTTTGAGTTATTCATCTTTTATGAAGTTGTGGATTAAATTAAAAAATTTATTAAAAAAATTATAAATATTTTTTTTATATTTTAAGTCACTAGGAAGGAGATCTGGAGGTGGTATGAGTTTAGAAAAATCATAGACTGACCTGTGGGAGCCTACATAGAAGCTATGGGGATACACTTAACTAGTAAAACAATAGTATAAGGTCTGTGGTTATGTATACCTAACATTATAGGTTATGAATGTTTACGGGAAATGGGTTGTGTTTTATAACACCAAATTAGATGGTCAACCAATTTATTTTATGTAAATTATTCAAAATTTTATTCAATGAATATTTAAAAAAAATGGTCTGCGTGACACATTACACCCACATACACTTGTTGGTTTTCTTGGACTACCATTGATTGGGGCCTTAGATTTTATTATATATACACTTAATATATAGACCCCATTAGGGGTGTTTATTAAATTTCATAAACATGACATATTGGAAAAACCATTTTGATCCCATAGAGACATTTGGTTAGAGGTCCATGATGAATTAGGAAGAATGTCCTAGGTGTTGTCCATGTGAGAAAAAAGAGATAATCGTAATCATTTAAGAAAGTAAAATGGTTTTGGGGTTTTCCAAAAACTATAATGTAGGCTATCAAGGTAGGTAATATCCTAATGATAATGGTGGATAATTATATTTTTTGGACTAATCTATATTGAATTTTCAAAGGGGATTACATCCATGCCATATCAGTTGTTGTATTGTCTAAGAGGAAAGTAAGTCCTTTTGTCTTTATGAATGAGTAAAGGTTGTTTTTATCTTATATGTTAATAGTTCTTACTATAGATACTTTCTTAGGTAAGAGGATCCTCATGAGGTGTCATGGAGGTAGGGAGACCTAGGGTACCTTGGACAGTTCCCCAGTGATATGATGACACTAATGAGTGGGTGTGCATTTGAAAATGGGATGCGAAGATTGTTGGTCTCACCTTAGAACTTTGTTTGATAATTTACTACATATATTAACATAAAGACTATTCCTAGTAATTTATTTGATAGGGAGAACTTCTTAGGTGGATAGGATAAGGAATATAGATAGCCCTGATAAGATGTCATAACCGTAAGTGCTACCCACTGAGATATATTCACATACATGGCATGCCTGAGATGATCTTATTGCATCTAGAATAACATCATTATGATTATATACATATCAATATTGTCTCATTAGGTTTTAAAATGAAAGATGATTTTTATAATTCCAATGGTGATACCCCTTGGATTCAGTGAAAATATAAGATATTTAAAATGTGATGGGTGATATAACCTATGTTCAGAAATAATGATTGATATACGGAATGCTAAAGGTGATAGCCCATAGGATCATTCATAATCCATATTATTTGGAATTCCAATGGTGAAAACAATTGAATTCGGTGACAAATATTGATAGTTTTGAATTCCATGGCAGAAACTAATTGGGTTATGTGACGAGTTATGATGATTTTTGATCAACTATGGTAATCTCTTAGGAATCATTATAGATCTTGAGACAATTAGAATGGATAGGTAATCATCTCAGGCTCAGTGGCATTTCTTGATTCTATTATTATACCACCCAGTGTCACCACCTAATGATAAAAAATTATTCCATATACAATGTAACACCCAATTTTATTCATGTGGTGAGGCATATGTCATCTTATATGATTTTCATATTCACGTTGTGTTCGTAGAGAAACATGGACACTGTGTGGAGTAGTTATAATTAACTGGGGCCATAAAACATTGGATTTATTAATGTTTATTTTTGATTTATTAATTTCCAATAATTATATCTTTATTTCGATAATGTCACATTAAAATATCATTACATTTCTAGTTATGTATGGGATCACATTAGTGGTTCCCTACTAAGTCATATACGCATACCCATATAGAGCTAGCATTTTACTTAGGTACCCAATAAGACCTCTCTTATTGTATGTTTAGGTTAGTAAAAGTCTAGGTTTGATCGAGTGGGAAAACATGGAATGTATATGGAACTTGAGATGAGATATTCCTTGGATTTTTAGTAATTTATTTATATATTGAATCTATTTTATTTCTCTAAATATGTTATTAGATTAGTGGGATATTCACCATGTATACTTTTATATCCATATTTAATTTTTTTAAATAGTTTTCCCCACTGTATTTTTTCAATCTAATCATATGTGAAATATATGTTTGATATCTTGTTTATTTACAATATGTTATATCGATTAATATTGAATTTATGGTGTTCACACAATATAATGTTAAAAACTTAAAATCGGTCAGCTGACTCAGGAATAAATACAGCTCCTCCTAGGACCAGATGGTGACATGGGAGGGGGAACCAATTGAGTGGCCAAGTACTAAAAATGTTGCAAGACCATCCTTATAATGTGGTGAGGTAAAATAAAACTTGTTTCATCATAGAGGTGGCAGTTCTCAAAATATAGGAATGATAGTATAATTTTACTTAATAAAAAATGGAAGTTGGTTTACAATTATAACATCCTTATAATAACACATCGGTATATTAATTATACAAATATTAGGATTTTATGATTGTTTAATTGAATTGTTGGAAAATAAATTCATATAGAGAAATATAAATGAGAATAGTTTTATGATAAATGCAGGCCCCAGATGTAGTATTATCTCATCTAAAAATGGGTTTATGTTTTTGAGGGATGATCTATTGTGAATACCAAAACATTACATATGATTCTCAGGAAGTTAGGGAGAGTTTGTCACAAATATTTGGATGAACAAAATGGGTTGTTATATGAGGGGAAGTGAAATTTCATGTCATTACATTCCCCCTTTAAATTAATCTAGAATTTTCAATTATATTTTGTTAGATTATTTATAGTAATGGGTATATATGATTTTTGAATGAATTTATTAATATTTTTTATTCTCAGTATATTGGGATAGAATAATGACTAATATTGTTTTCATATAATAATAAAATAACCAATGTTGAGTTATTCTTTCATCATATATAATAAATAGTTAAAATATTTTTCAAAAAATGATTAAATAATGACACTATTATTTTCCATATAATTATATATTATTATTTTAATTTCATAACTTATTTCAATCTCCCTTACATCAACTTGGAAATGAAACTGTCGATCATCTGTATGACGGACTACCACCTCCAGAACTGATGTAATTTTTTCCATCAGTGCCTATTATGATTGGATATAATGGTTGATTTAAAATATATATAAATATATATTATATATTATTTAATTATTATAATTTAATAATAATATAACATCTAGCATCTATGCTACAAATCCTTTGTAAAATGTTAACGTCGCTTGTGCATATGTGTGGACTACCGTCTCCATGAAGTAATGTGATTCATTTTACATATCATTTTGAAATAGATGATAATAAGGATATATTTAATGAATATATATAATATCAATGAAATAAAAATTATTCTTTAATGTTTCACTATTATTTATATTTCAATTAATAAATCCATTGAATGAATTGCAACATTATTCATCTATATGTATGGATTACCATCTCGATGAATGATATAATTAATTTATTCTAGCTATAATTTATATATATCACTATAAATAATTATATAATTAATATATATTATATTCATATTATGATTAACATTATGGATATTATGTAAAAATGATAAATTTATCATGAATGAAACTACTGAACCAAAGCTTACATGAAAAACAACGAAGTTTTTCCCCATAACAAAGATTTAACAATGAATAATCAATAAAAAGTAGGTATAGATTTTTAAAAATTCATATATGGTATGAAATATATTATTATGTTATATAATTTATATATAATAATGACAATTTTATATTTATTATATCGATGATTCAAACATATGTGGTGGAAATCAGACCAAAGGTAAAGGATTTTTTTCTCACTTTTATTTTTATAGAATACATGAAATTTTGAAAACTTTTTTATTTTTAATGGTTTATATAAGAATCATGAATGGATTTTAGGATTATTCTTATTAATATTAATGTATATACAAATCCATATAATGTTCATTCATTCATGGATCTTATAATTCAGAATTTATAAAAGGGTTTGAGTTTTTTATGTTACAACCACATTGACTATTGGGAATTTTTATGATTAAGTTTATAGTGAAGAAATATTATTATCTATATCTCAAGAAATTCCTAAAATTTATTATACTCTATTTATTTCTAGAAATTACATATGTACTTTAATTTTTATCTCTTTAAGTACTCAGGGTTCTAAATTTAATTTTTATGTTGCACTGACTTTATTTTTCTCTTTGGTTGAAAATTATTTCTCTTTCACATCTATTTTATCTAAAGACGTTTTTAATATTTTTTTAATTTTTTAATTCCATTTTTTCCATTTTTTAATTTTTTTAACAATTTTTTACAATTAATATTATTTTTATTTACAAAATTCTATACTTTTAATGTTTTTATTGATAATACGAAAAGAAACAGTGTTCCCCTATGAATACGTAAAAAATTATTTTCCACCTTCATGACAAATCAATTATTTTAGGATTAATTTACATATATCGATAGTTATTTCAAAAGAATATATTTTCTCTAATATTTGTTTTATTTTTAGAATTTAAATATTTATTTTAAAATTCGAAAGGATATTTTCCTTTGGAATGTTATAATGATATTTTAAAGTTATTTCTATAGAGAAATGTCAAAAATCCAGGATTCAATTTATGATATTATAGGAATATGATCCAACGATACTATCCTTATTATTTATCTAAATGGATTATGATTATGATGAAAATGTTTTATTAAAACGTGTCATTTTTTTCAATGGTTTTTATTCTGATGAATTAAGGTAATGATTATAAAACCTATTTACCTACAATGGGACTTGACATGATAAAATGTTTATAAATATTGTTTTCTTTTTATTGGTTTTGATATGATGAACATTTTATGATATTGTGGCACACATAAGTATGATTTTTAATATGTGATGGATGAGATCTGAATTATATATCCATCCAATGAAATGAATAATGATGGATATATCATGAAATAAATAGGATTAAAATGTGGGATTTAACCAATTTTATTAATGGAATCTATCCAACATGATAGTATTGGGACGTAATCCCTATATCTGGGATATTTTGGTGAGTGAACCCACTACACTATGATTGTTTTGGAAATAAGGTTTGACTACTAAAAAATTATTTTTTATGTATATGTGTAAAGAAAAAAATATATATTCATTAAGAAAATTTTATTCTCTAATAAAATATTTTCTTTTATTCATTTAAGATTTATTTCATATGAACATCCAATATTTATTCCATGACACAATATTAAAATATATAATTTCAAAGGTAAGGTTTTAAAATTTTATTCATATGTTTCTATGCCATTATGATCATTTTATGTTGATATCTCCTTTGCTTACACATAAAAAAAATTTCTTCTCACCTTTTTTATGTTTCCTTTCAATAAGTTATTAATGGATTTATTAGGTGATATTTATTATGTAAGTGTTTACTTATGAAGAAAATTGTGGGAGAAGATTTTGATATCTTATAAATAATTTTATTATGGGTTCATGTCCCCGAGTGTAGTAAACCTATATAATTCTCGGAGGGATCATGAAGTTATGTAATTAATAATCATATATTATGATTTGATATCTATGTTTAAAAAGCGTGGGTCTCCATATTTGGAACCATATCAAGGATCAGTTAACCTTAGAAAACTATGATGATAAGCCTTCCATGAGAACCCTTTAGATAATAATATGACAAGAGAACTTCTTATTTATGGTAAATAATGTAGTCTGGGTTCCTAGAAAATCCTAACTACTTAGATACTACATGTTAAAATGGTTTTGGAACATATAAATATTGGGGTAATAACTGTGACATGTGTTGGTCAATTATATCTCAACCATAATTATATTACAAAGTTGGTGTGCCATTACTGTGGACCTGGTTTGACACCTAGCCGAATATTCCTAGATTAATTCACAATTAATATTTAAACCATTTTTATGAATATTTGTAAATTATAAACATATATGAGCTAGGTAAATTTCAATGGGTAATGGATTAAAAAGAAGGTGGAATCATTTAGATATTGTATAATTTATTTTTTTATGATTATTTAGTTTCCAACAATGATTATTCTCACAAATAATGATTTTTTATTTTATAATGGGATTGAGAATATAATTAGGAAGTTGATGTGGTAATAGGTATGATCATATATTCAAATACACTATTTGATCTTTGTTATATGAATTCCTGTATATGAAGAAATGTCTCAAATAATGTTACTTCACATCCCAAATGATTATATTTTCTATTAGCAATGAAAACCAAGAATGAAAAACCCCCATTTTATGATTCTTCACCTGTTTAGGTTTTTGGGAATACTATTCATAAAAATAGTTTTATTCTTCCTTTGGGTTAATTGATGATATATTTGTCATGGATTGAATTTTTTCATTGAAATCCCACATTACATTCTTAGTAAGTGAAGAAACATGTGGTATTATTAAAAAATTTATGATCATCTATCATTTTAATGATAAAAATAAAATTATGATGGAAATCACATCCATTTAATGTGTCATGATTCATATTCAAAAATGGTATTTGTCTAAGATGTATGGGGACAAATTCAAAATAATTGATATTCCTATTATGTGTGATATTGTTGATTTATTTTTGAAATATTGTCATATTATTCTACTGAATAATGATGTTGAGTCCTCAATAGAAATCATACCTAGTGATACACCTATTTCAATGTATCCATATAAAATGGCCCCAGTATAGTCATTGGAATTAAATAAGAAACCCCAAGAAAATATTTAAAATGGATTTATTTAGTCAAGTGAGTTAGTATGGTATACATAAGATTTTCTTAAGAAAGTCATATCAATGTGACTCAAAATTGATTATTGGTAACATAAACAAATCACTATCCAGAACAAGTATCATCTACCCACATTGTTGAATAGTTTGATCAACTTAAAATAGATTAATATTTTTCAATTATTGATATTCATTTTAGATATCATTAACTTAGGGTTAAAAAGGATGATATAACTAGGTAATCATTTTTTACATGGTATGGAAACAATGAAAATATTGTTATTCTATCCAGTGTTACTGATTAAACCACTGTAATTATGGATTTAATGAATATATTATTTATATATGAAAATATTAAATATGTTATTTTCATTATATAGGATATTCTAATACATTAAATGAGAAAGGAAGTGTAAGAATTTCACATGTAAATTGTTTTTATGACCCTAATGAAAGATACATTGTATTAAAAATTTACAATGATTGAATGTTTCTACCAAATGTTTCATATTTTGTTACTATTATCTCATCCTATGGTATATTAATGGATCTATCAAATATTGATGGTTCTGATCATTGGCCTAGAACAAACACTAGGAAAAGGATCTTTATTTTTTGTGGTGTGGATGGATATTGTTGATTCTCTGTAGGGAATTAATTGTCACATTATAATCCAGTCAAAATGTTATATCATAAGGGATCCAAATTACTTTTGAGAAATTAATTTAAAGAAAATTTAAAGGATCCAAATAGAAGTTTAGTCAACACAATTGTTATTAAATTACATTAAAATGGATATGGGTTTATAATAAATAATGATACATCTAAGAAAGGACTCAAATTCATTATTATGAAGAATTATAATTCTATAGCACATTACTTGAGTAAATTAATGTTTCACTATGAAAATTACCCAAATAATTATTTGGAGTTATATATGAATAATTTTATTGCAAAGATTTGGTGAAATTATCTTAATAATAAATTTTGTGACATATTTAATGACCAAAAAACGATTAAAGTACATATTCAGAAAGAAATAGTTGAATATTCACTATAGATGACTATTATTGCAAATTAGAGATTATGAATTCTCAATACAATAGCACTCTAGGAATGTAATAAAGGTGACAAATTATATGATTCAAAAGGATCATGCTTGCATATATATGTTGAGGATTAGAGAAGAAAAAATATTTCATGATTTCAAAAGGTATGAACATGACACATTTCAAGGAAGGAATGAAAATTTTCTTTATTAATTGATTGTTCATCTATCTATCCATGAGTGAATTAATGAGGTATAAAAAGAATATGTTGAAGAATAAAATAAGATAAGAAATATTCCGCAGTTTAAAATTGATTATTATTAAATGTTTGGGTTAAATAACCTTGTATGTGTTATGTCCATTCTAAATTAGATGAAAGAATATTTAGATGATGTTTTGTGTTCATCAATCTTTATTTATCCTAGAATTATTAAAATATATATGCATATTTGAAAGAGTATTTATGGTGGGAAAACAAGATGAGATAATTTCATAGCATGTATCTCTAAACCTGAAATGTTAGAAAGTTAAGGCTGATATATTGACATATAATTATATTTTACAACCAATATTCATACAAAAATATATAGGGGAAACGTCACCATATCATTTTCCGTTATACTCACTGAATCATTAAAAAGATATTATTCTATTTTGTTTACAGTTTATCACTTTACAATGTTAGTACAATTAATTTAATTTAGATTATACTTATATCATGGTTAGTTTCATCGAATATATATTAAAGATGTTTTAATGTTACCTGGAGTGCCACAATATATTTTATCTGATTGGGATCCATGTTTTACATCAAATTTCTAGAAATGTCTTTGGCATGGTCATCATACAGAGATAGGTTTCAAAAAAACATATCATCCTCATAAATATGGTTATTTTTAGAGAAACATTAAATCCATTGGGGATGTATTGAGATGAAATTCTATAGAATTTAAATGTGGATGGGATATAGAAAATCCTCTAGTATATTTTTTATACAACAATATATTTGTTCCAGAATTTAGATGGATCCTTATGAAGTCTTCTATTAAAAAAATGTAGTACAACACCATGATAAGATTATGTTAGAGAACGAAAACTATTGGGATATTATCTAGTTGGGGAAATCATAGTTATGTTTAGATAGATTCTAAAAACATTAGGGAAGAAAACATGAAACAAAATACTATTATTCGAATCATCAATGTAATATTGAATTTTAATTTAGTGATAATTTTTTATTTGAATTTATCCATGGAATATAGTTCTACAATTCAAAATGATTCAATATTTTAGATCTAGATATATTGACCCTTTCAGGATTATTAGTCTTGTAGGGATATAATCTTATCACATGGAACTTCCACCAAACCTCTCACAAGTCCAAGACATGTACATTGTATCTCTTCAGAGGAAGTAAATTCATAACCATTGACCTGTACAAAAGTCAATGTTCATTCAACTAAAAAATATATTTCTTAAGATATAAAAATAGTGGATATTATGGATCATAGAGAGAATGTTTTATGAAACAATAACAGTCTTCTGATCAATGTTTTGTAGTAAAATGACCAATTTTAGGAATCTATACGGGACCCTAAGAATATGATAAGGCATAAGCATCATTATTGATTTGTTTGAGAGGGAAATAATTTCATGGTAGAAATTATTTTTACAAGTGGTAAAATCTATGACCCCTATATTTTAGGATTTATCATCAATGTTTTTGAAATTATTCTATATATTTCATTATATAAAATGTTGAGTTTCAAAATATTGTGATATACTATAAAATTATAATTATTTAATGTTACTGTTATCACCTAACCATTTGATTAGAATTTATGGATAGAACATTATAAATAAATGAAAACATATGTTTTATAAATTTATAAAATAAATTCATTACTTAACAATTGAGTATAAATGATAATAGAAAAACTATTTAAAAGTAAATTATTTTTTATTAAAAACTATTTGTTTCCAAGAAATGTGTTTTTTCACAATTAATTAAATTATTCTCTATTTGTGAATGAATTTTCTGGACATTTATATTTTATATTGAATTTAATATATTTGTGTAATAAACCATCTTGGTACATCAATCCATCCAACTTCTATGCCTGTATTTTATATGCATGAGGAGCATCACTGATCCCCCCCGGGTTGATTAAAAGAGTGAAGGTTATAAAAAATAACCATTAAGGATGGATTCACACTAATAATTAAAATGAAAAAAATATAAAAATTGAATAAAAAGAAAGAAATAAGATACATGAATAGAATAATATCATATAAATAATCATTTAAATTAGATATTCATAACTATAATATAAGATCAAATTACCAAAATGGAAGAATAAAAAGGCCAAAAAAAACTCAAGCCGGAAGGTTCATTGTAACCGACGGATCGAACAACAACATTGTCTGAATATTTGGTCACCATCATTATTTGAAAAACACCTTATTATTAACATAGAGAAATCAAAATTCAACCTTAAGATACCCTCTCAAGACACAAAGAATACATACCCAACAATATGAGTATGTAGGGTGTTAGCCGAAGACAGTATGATACCACCATGAGTATATTTCATTTATTATATAAATGAAACAACTAATTCTAGTTTAAAAAAATAAATGATAAAAAATGATTTCATTTTAATAAAAAATATGAGACTAAAACTAGTATGAGACATAAACCTCTTAATTGCTTCCCATTTAAAAACAATTTCTAAAAAAATGGTGATTTTATTATATAATTCCAATTTCAATGGAAATAATGAAAACAATTCATAAACTTTAAAAAACAAATAGAATCAAACACTCTTAGGGTTTATAATAATTAATAAAAATTCACTAAAAATGAGAAAATTGAAAATAAATTCTCAATTACCTTTAATATATATCACACACCTATCATTAATGGAAAGAATGGAAAAAATAGAATCTATCATGAAGTCATTCCATAGGATGTAAAAAATTCAATAAATGAATTGAATAAAACAAGTTAATAACATGAATAAACCACAAGGGGACTGACACATAAAGAAAATTCATCCACAAATCAAAAAAAATTACAATATATAAAACCAAAGACATAACATAGATACATAGAATTATGTAACACTATATGGACTAATATGAAAGTTTAGGATAAGAACATGTAGACCAACTACTAGAATTTCAATAGTAACATATTTGTCAATATAATCACAGTTACCATAGTCTCATCATAGAATAATATTATTATCTAGGTGTTAGGTACCATTAGGTGGGAATATCTAGTGAAAACAATCAATAAAAAACAATATTTTTATATTTCCCACTTAGTATCCATAGTCTCCCAATTAAATAATCATGGAGGATCGCCTTGAGAAAATGATTTTCTCACATTAAAATAACAATCCAAAAGGTCTAGCACCACAATGAATTCATCCACACCTACAACACTACAATTAAAAACATCCCCAACTCATGAGCACATCATGAGTCACATAATAATGTTCCTTTAATAGATAAGAATAATCATCATCAATAATTGTATTTGGATAAAAAAGTCAACATTAAACATCTCTTTACAATATTCCAATTTAGACTACACATATATCATATGTATCATACATTCATTAAAAAAATGGTTACCAATTGTAAACCCCAGGTAAAACATAATTATCCATTAAGGCACACCCAAACCAAAAAAAGAGGCACCATTTTACTCCCTTGATAATAAAACTATTAAAAAAAGAAAATACCTTTGAAACACAAAATCCCCATTTTGAATAAGAAAAAATACCCCTAAAATTCACTTTTTTGTTAAGTAACAGATTTTATCATCATCTAAAAAATTATGGAATTTTATAAAACATGTGGAATTCCATAAATAACATAACACATTAATGAGTAATTTTAAAAATTATATTCAAATTATTTTCCAATTAAAAACCCAACCCTGTTTATAAAAACATCAAAAATTCCCACATAGATTACCCACACCATAATTATCATGTGTAAACCAGAATTTAGAAAACTCTAGAATAAATAGAGCTCTTATGTTATTGTAATTAAAACAAGGATGAAAACATGATGTAGTGGAAACTTGTCACATTTGATTTCATTCATTGAAATGAAACTCGTAGGATGGATCAAAACCATTATAAACCAAAATCAATAATTCAGAATAACCCTAACAAAGAAAATCATAGATGAATGAAAAATAGGGTGTGAGGATAATAATTAAAGAAGAGAAAACAAAAATAATAATAACATAGAAACCCTAAACACTTTATCCGTGTGAATATTCAATATGAATGAACCAAAAAATCAACCATAAGGTATGTTTTAAGAGAAAACGATGGATTAGAAGGGAAACTAAATCATGCAGATTGAAGTGGGGGATCTATTTAGAGAAACCTGAAGTGTAAAAAGAATTAAAAAAATGATAAATTTACCCACTCCATAGTGGGTTGTATTTTTTAAACACATGGTTAAAAAACCATGATGTAACTATTTAGATCACCAATGTATGATGCTTCACATGTAGTTTTCATGGTTAGTTTAACTGTTTTCTATAACCATGTGACCTAGAAAATTTCTAAAAATTTACTCATTTATTTACCCAAACACCTTTAACTTGATCAATAAAAATAATGAATCAAATACCAAATACAAATATGAGACTAGGGGTGTATGAAACTCCCCACCATGACACTTTATACCCCAAAAGTCCCCTCTAACATCGAAACACAAATAATTCCACGAATACCTTCCATTGAAAGAGAGATAAATTTTAAAAAACATATGAACCCAAAGAACTAAGATATAAACAACTCATTCCTCATATTGAACACTATTGAGAGTCTCAAAACTTACAAATAGAAAATTCATCGGTAGTATTAGGAAGTATATGCCTCACTGAAAGAATTTATAAACCAAATTAACATGTCATTGGTAGAGCCTCTCCTATGATATTAATTTATGTTTATAACATAAATATTTTCATAAAAACACCAAATAATATCCTGAAACCCAATCCATATCATAAGAAAAAAACCACACCTCCAGAACCTTCAAGGTTACTAGAGATAAATTAAATCACATAAAAACAAAATTCACCTTAAAGGATAACTTCAAAAGAGCGTGGAGAACACATGGAGACCTAAAATATGTATTTAAACCATTAATAACGAATCTATAATTGTTAAAAATTTGATAATTTGACACAAAAGGATAGATCTTCCCCAATGATACATTAATTACTAACCACAAAAACTAACTCCAATCACCACAAAATTACACATCCTCAAGAAAAAAAAGGTAATAAAATTTGATCATAAGTAAAAAAACTCCAAGGAGAATAGATAACAATCTAAATGAAAATTACACTATATGAAATGGAATAATTCTAAAAATAAGGTCACATCACATCAAAAACAAAATTTGGTTCCAACATAAAAAATAAATAACCTTATAAATTCATTAAGAAAAGGAAATATCATCCAGATATCTATCACATTATACTTGGTAACCATCAACTTATATCCCTGATTGAATATTGAAACCAATTCATTCCAATGTAATCCATTGATAAAACCTAAACAAATTCTCCAATAAATTTATAAAATTATGAAAATAATATGTATAAATGAGGAATAATCATTTCAAATGATATAAAGACACAGTCAACACCCTATTTCAATTATTATAATTTTAAAAATTTGGTACAAAAAATAAAGGATAAGTACTAAAAAATAATAATAACAATATAGAATTCTCCCAACACAACACTCATCATCCATATCTCTAATAAAGAAAAACCATAACAATCCCTCCAAAAAGAATCTAGTCTTGAGACTTCTTTCATTGATTTGCAACTGTCCCAAAAAACATTGTCTATGACCTAAATAGTCACATTGATGATAGGTATTTTGAGATATCTGAAATAGAGATCAAATGTAATTAGACTTCCCATAAAATAACAACAAAAATGGAGTACTCTTACCAAATGGGAACAAACGGTTTGGAATATGGATTATGATCTTCATAACCTTCATAATTACCCTTTTTTTCTAGCCAGAAAATCATTGTTATCTCCATTTGGAATTAGAACATTTCCAAATATTGGTTTCCTAGCCGAGAATGGCTTAATGGTAACAGCCTTATAGACTAAATCCATAAAGGTAGCTAGGACATATTAAAGAAATAGAGAATGAATCTATACAAATATGTCCCTTCCATAAAACTATGCCTTCTTCACATCATTATTATACACTTATATATAAAAGGGTACCGAGCTAGATGAATGTTCAATATATTTTTTCACAATCTGATCACCATGGTGGAAACCAAAGAACATAATCTCCTTCTAAAATATCAATTATTCTAGGTGAAAACAATGAATGGAGGTAGCCTCAAATTATTTTCATGAATGATCCATAAATGGTATCGAATGAATAATGTGGTTCCACCACTTGAAACCCAAACCTTTGAACAAATGAATAATGAACCTCACCTAATAGTTCTTATAAGTGCCTAATAAGTCAAATATCTCATCAACTATGGATATCCACACAATATCCTCATAGGATCCTAAATCAACATATAATACTAAGTGAAAATGGTTTAATAACCCTCATGCATGTTCTTTGATATTTTAAGATAATGTTATCGCCACTCCCCGATGAGTCTGAGAAAATTCAGATGATGGGTGGACATTTCTTGGATTCCTATGACAACTAGCTAAGGAAGTTTCGTCTTTTCTTCATGTTTCTTTCATGGGAGACTCATTCTATAAAATTACAAAAAACATAAATTAAAAAATATGATATTTGAAAAAATAATATAATCTACAAAAAATCAAGACAAAACAAGAATTACAAAAGAACCCTATAACATTCACTCAAGGTAAACACAACCTCAGAGAAACCCAAATTGATGTCATAAATAACTTAATTTTAAATTTATACCCAAATATTTAGAACTATTTTATACAACATATAAAAAAATATTGTTACAAAATTCACCCCAATATCACTTTCATTACTCAAATAACAAGCATTGTGGTTAAAATCCTCTCTAAAAAACTCCTCAACCCACTGAATCCTTTTTTCATAAAATATCCACTACTAAATAAAATAATCCATTAATAGAAATATTTATTTGAAAAATAATTCAACAATAAAACTCCACCTAGAAAAACATAACAAACAACATAAACTAGGGATGGTTCAAAAAGTGTCAAAGGGGTGAAAATAATAAAATTTCAAAAGATACACTGTATGAACCGATTGTTAATCCATGTACTAACCATATGAGGCTACTAGATGTTAAATGTTTTTGTGGAATATGATGTGTAAGGATTTATATACAAAATTAATTTACATAGAAACCCTCTATTTCTTCTAAATTCAGTCTAATATGATGAATTTATCAGGATGTATCCTAGGTTCTTCATATAACATAGTTTTATAGAACATTACACTAATATACATCTTAACAATTCCACCATATACTAAAAAATACTTAATAAAACTCTTGATCACACATGGAAATAAAGATCAAACCCCTGAAAGAGTTGGATAAGAACTTCCAAAAACCTACCACCCAATATTATGTAAGACCTATTCTACCACTATCCCCAAAAAAAATTAGGTGGGTCTCAAGAACCTAGTAATCTTTTTCATGAAACTAGGCTACGATATATTTTTTTAACCTACTAATACGAGACATAGATACATTATATTTTTGAGCTGGTCTACCATATACCTAAGTAGTATCCCAAATCTCCCAAGGGTGATGATGAGAATCATGGGTATCAAATTTAAATGTTTGCATCACATTCACTGTCAATCATATAATGAATACATCCAAACATGTCATAATAATGAATAGATAAGATACTGTTTTAGATAAATATCATATAAAAACAATATAAATGAATTAAATTAACTAAAAAGGATGCTAAAAGATATAAAATAGAAGAAATAATTGTAGAAAAACAAAATACATCTTATTCCATGAAATCATTGGATCTATCATCAACTCTATACAGATCGTTGGTTCCAACCATCACCCAAAAATTCCATCTTTACAACAGAGATCTCTCACAAGACAACCCAAAGCTACATGGATAAGACATTAATACTAAGTACTCCCTAGTGTGAGTATATAGGGTGTGATCCAAATCTAGTAAGATACCACAATTCATCATTACAATTTTTGATAAAATCAAAATAATATTTTTTAAAAATAGAAGCCATGGGAAACTAGTTTTTATTTATAACTAAAAACATTGGAATACAACAAAAATAATACCTAAACATCCTATAATAATCCCATTTGAAAAAAAAATCAACTGAAAAATTATTTTCCAAAATAATTTCAATTTAAAAGATATATTTCCTTAAAAACTATAACCTTTTAAAATCAAACCCTTCAAATGTTTAAAAAATTTCTAAAACATTTCCACTAAAACTAAATTTTTTTTAAAAATATCCCCTGTAATAAATTTTTAGATCTCAAACACCCAAGATAAAATAAAATAAAATAAAGTAGGGAAACTAGAATAATTTCATGCTATAAGAGGTCACAACTAAATACAACAATTTATTGGAATAAAACGAGTCAATAACTTGACAATACTGAAGGAGGGTCAACCAAAAAGTAATTCCTTCCACGGCACAATCATATGAAAATAAATATAATTAAAGGAATAATTTAAATACATAGCATGGATAAATACCAAAGCTGGGATAGATCATGACACATACTGGAGGACAAACTTCCAACAGGTTAATAATCAGAGATCCATCAACCAAATCACACTTTCACGAGCCTAATCTATAAAAAATCACACTATCTTGGTGTTGTGTACAAATATGGGGGGATATAAAGTTGAAATAACTATCCAAACACTATCCCTATACATACCACATAGTATCCTCATTCTCCCCATGGAATAAAAATTGAGGTGAAACATGTGAAAATGATGTCACCACGTTAAAATAATAATCCTCAAGGGTTGTTACCACAATCATGTCATTCCCAACTCCCGCACTACCCTTTATATAATTTCAAACATATAAGTAAATCAATAATCACATACTAACATCATTTTAATGGATAATGTTAAGAATCATCTATAAATTAATGGGTAATAATAAGGGAACAATAAATATCACATTACGAAGTTCCAACCAAGCCATAAAAAATATCATATATATGAAATATATTTGGGAATTAAATTTAAAAAAAATTAATAACATTTAAAACCAAGGGAAAAAATAAATCATCATCGAAACATTTTAATAAATAGACACTATTACATTCCATAAAAAGGTAACCATTAAAACATGAAAAAACTTTTCAAACATTAAGGACCCTTTTTTAATAAGAAATAGAAAATCCCAATAGAATTATTGATTTGATTCAAAAAAATAAATGTTATAATCATTAAAAGAAAGGGTTTAAATTTTATCAAAAATTTATAATAAATAAATAAGATTTAAAAATAATTAATTATATTAAAAAATAAGTTCTAATGATTTTATACTTTAAAACCATACTATGTTTATGAAGACATTATCAAATTGCACTGGGAAATCCCACAACATAATTATTTAGAGAAAACAGGAATTTAGAGAAATAAAGAATTACTTCATATCATAAATAAAAGAAAAAAATGTATAACACTACCTCATGTGGTGGTATAATGTTGCCTTCAATAAAATACACTTAAAAAATTACTGGGATAGCACACAACCATTAAAAAACAAAATCAGCAATTTCTAAGACCTATAATGTAGAAAATTGGTCAAACATGACAACCAAGGTTATAGTAGAATACGAAAAGTACAGAAAAAATATATATTAAAAATAATGAATCTCTAACCACTTAATCTAGGAGAATATTCTCTAAGAATGAATAACTATGTTTTGTTGATAGGATCTTAGAAAAGAAAAATAGTGCTTGGAAATGCACCCAAATCATTAGGATTCATGCAGGGGAGTAAGAGGAGAAACACCAAGTAAAAAATAAGAAAAATAGGAAAAATAAACCCACATGAGTTAGTTTAATTATTCAAAAACAATATTAAACAAATTTTGTTGTCACCATGTAGATTCCCAGTGCAATAGGCTACACACGTGAGCTACACAATAAGTTTATCCATACCCATTAACCATGTGACTTGGAAGAAGTCAAAAACATTCCTCAATTTTAACCCAATATACCATTAAATCATGGGTAAACCCCTTATATAAAATACCTACACATAATATCTACACTATGGGTGTCAAATTTTTAATTTACGTAATATTTTTTCTAGGCATGGGATAAGAATAATCCAGTTTTTTACTTAGAAACTACATGTTTTAAAGGAAATTTCATCATGTTTTCCTTAATTATCAATATTTTTTAATAATTTTCGAAATTTTAATAATAAAATGGTCCATTTTTTAAAATGAAAATATAATAATTTTCATAGAGTAATTTTTTGATAATTTTCTATATAGAATAATTTTACGATTAATGGTGAAAATTAATGATTTTTATAAAAACATTTGTAATCTTTTAACAAATTTATAAATATCCATTTCATTATAAAATTTTATTATAGTATAATTATTTATGTTATGTTATTATTAATATAATTTATGTCATTTGAATTTATGTTGTGTTAAATTCTGATATTTTTTATACATATGAATCCTTTTTCTTTGGGAAACAACTTTTTCTTCATGATTGTGGTTTTAAATTTTCATTAAAATTTTTCTAATTATATGAATTAAATTTTAAACAATAGATTCTATATTGGAATATTAAAAATTCATATTATTTATTAATTTTAACTTTATTTTTGGTCATAATGAATAGAAGATATAGTGAAACGTAATTATCGTTTTGGTAATGTTAAAATATGGTATTGTTCTTTACACATTCTTGTTATTATGTTTTTATATTTCTTATTTAAAATCATTTCTTCCAAATTATATAATTATTATTCATTTATTCTTAGTCTTAATGAATTAATTTCATATATAAAAAAAGTAGTTATGTTGGTGAAAACTAAAATGGTAAAAGTTAGAAACCTTAGAGGTTGTGGGATTAAATTTTTATATAAAATTTGAATTTCATATAGGTGAAGGTTTAAATTGAACTTAAATACCATAAAATACATTTATTTATCAATATTCTAGGAACACGAATTGATACTGATGTCATATTGTTGAATAGTTCTGGGTATTTACAGAAATGAAACAACCTCTCACTTATAAATGGGCACATCCTACACTATTTTATTCACAATTCCATATCCTTTTTGTTCATCAAATAACTGCATAATTTAATTAAATAATTCACATAAAATTTCATGGTGTCGATTATTTTATTATAAAACCAACCATGGATGGCATTAAATGTAGACCTAAAGAGGCAATATGATGAAGATGTATCATTCTCAAGAGATCATTTTTTTAATATTTCTTACACCTTCATAAAAACAATTAAAAATATATTAAAATAATAACAAAAATATATTAAATATGATTAGTTGTTATTATGTTAATGGAATAACTTATACCCATCTCTTATTACATCAAATATGAAAAGGAATAGTAAATTGTGTCTACATCTAACAACACATTGTGAAGCGATGTAATTTGTTTCTTCCACCACCGTCTCCCATTGCTAGATATAAGGATTAATATATATATATATACAATATTTAATAAATTTTTTAATTCAAAAATTTTTATACAACATCATCTTTCGTACCTTACAATTCAGTGTAAAATTATAATGTCACTCATTCTTATATGTGGACTACAAACTATATAAAGTGATGTGATTCTTTTTTCAATATATTTTTTCAGGAATGATAATAAGGGTAGATTTAATTAATATATATTACATATATGAAACATCAAGGATTATAAAATTGTTAATTAATAGTCAAATTTATTTTGATACATCCTTTGATAAATATGGAAATAGTGTTCATGTGTATGTACAACATAGCATATATATGAATGGTGTAATTTTTTTTTTCTATATTGATACATTGTGGTGAATAAAAATATTTATATAATTAATATATATTATAATATTCTCATTATTAATATTTTGGTGATTATATAACCATGATATAAGTACCAATATTGAAACTACTGAACCAAAAAAACATATATTGAAAAAGTTGTTACCCAAAATAGTTATTTTAATATAGAAATTTCAATAAAAGGGAGATAAAATATTATAAGTAAATCATATATGGTAATATATATATATATATGATAATGTGACATTAAAATATTTAAATTAAATACACATTTATTAAATACTATTTTCAAAAAAAAATAATGGAAATCAGATCCAAGGTAAGAGATTTTCATCTCAGTTTTATTAATGTGGGACACATGTCATATTCAACACTTGATTCTATTTTTTGGTGAATATAATATGAGTGAATGAATTTTAGGAATCTTATGATGAATATTATTTTATATAAATACTTTTATTATTTTTATTCGTTCATGGGGATTACAATTCAAAAGTTACAAATTGGTAAGGGTTTTACATTAGAATCATGTTGTTTATTGAGATTGATTTTGATTATGTTTACAATGATAACATATTATGGATTATCTATCAAGAAACACGTGAAATTTTTGTATTATAGTTTTTCTAGAAATTGAATTGTTTTCATTAAGTTAGATCTCTTTATTTAATCAAGAGTCTGAATGAATGTTTCTATGTAAAACATTCATTATATCCCTCTTAAGAAATAAATTATTTCTATATATTGTCTATATTGAATAAAAATGTTATAAAAAATGTTTTTAATGTTATATAAGAGGACATTTTTGTTCGTCTATAATTTTTATAAAATGGATTAAAATTAAAATTCATTTCATTTTCTAAATGAAATTCTTTTTAATTTTTAAAAAAAATGTGAAAAGAATAATTTATTACCATGAATTTATGAATAGTATTTTCCAACATCATTATAACATTCAGGCTTAGATTACCCTAAAACTGGTACCTGGAAGGGTTTCTACATGACCTCATACATGTCTACCTGTAAACATAAGGTTTCTAACTTATAGCTAGGGTATATAGATAATAGGTGGGGAGAATATACCCTAATGTTAAGAGCACATAATAGAAATAAATAATAACCACAAACAACATCATATCAGGATATAAAGAAACAATCAACAGAATAATTAAATTCGAAAATACTATTTTATACAATTCATGCATGTCATGGTGATAAAAATTTGAATGTATTAAACTGAATATAATGATTTACATCTTAATATAGAAACAAATAATAGACTAAAATCCAAATTTTTTTCTCAATGAGCATCTCGATCTCCCACTCAGTCCTTTTATCTTAACACACAAGTACAAGAAAACAACCACAAGCAAGATCAAATGTACTATAATCAAGTAGAGTCTACTTGAGTACCCCGGTCCAATAGAGGCCCAAGTAGGGTGCGATATATAAATGCCAATAATCTAGGACCACTGGTGTGCAACTTAAACTAGGAAATTAAATATAACTAAACAATGTGAAAGTTGGATAATCTAATAACACAACTGAATAAATATACTAAAACCCATCCAGGTACTTAAGGGACACCTGAAAAAGATACCTACTTTGGATCATGGCTTTAAATATGAGTTTGAATATGATATATATATATATAATTCATAAATAAACATTTTAACACATTATTTAATATTTGTGATTTAATCTCATAAAACCCCAGGTTCCCCTAAACACCTTTCTCTCATCACCTATATTGGCTATGTCGGAGTATGAACCATTTATAATATTCTATTCAGAAAACATTACATCACGTCATTATTCATTAAATACATAAATCAATTCTTGTACGACCAATTAGACCCACAATCTAATGTCAACTAATGGGTTTAGAACATCTTGTCTAGAACCCTCGTGAGTATTTTGAGCTTAAATCCTTGTTCTAGAAAATATGGGTATTTGGGGAATCATTACATGTCACATAAAAGAATATTTTCATGAATGATGGATATGGAAAACCATTTCTAGCACCCCATGGGTATTTAAAGCATCATTCCTTATATCACAATACATTTCCATTTATAAATATATATTTATCATGGGTGTAGAAATTCACATCTATCACCCTAAGATCACATCCACTAATTAATTCATAAATTAATAAATTCAGTCTATTAGTTAATTAAATAACAAATTAAAAAAATCGCACTCACTACTAACATAACAATTGTTTAAACACAAGAATTCCATTTGTTAACATGATAATTAAATACAAATAACTATAAAATTAATTAATTAAACTAATAATTAATCATACCAATAGATCTAGTTAATTTAACACAAAACTAATAAAATGGAAACCCTCTTAATAATATATAATTAATTCTACCTTTAATTATCAGAATATAACAATCTCAAAATTGAAAAATTAATTCAAATAATAATATTTGTCGGAAGGGAAAATCTCAATATCATATAATTAATTCACAATTTAATTTTCTCTTAAGAAAACATATCAATATCACATAATTAATTCACAACTTATTTTTCTAAAGGTAGTTGTTTTAATATAACATAATGATTCACAAATTATGCATCACAACACATCGCAAATATAAATCTAATAATCCACCCATTATTAATTATCTATATTATAATCTCATAACACAAAATTAATTCACTGTTAATTATCTAAACTTATCCAATTTAATATCTCATAATCAATCCCCCAATAAATTATAATTTCAACAAACTCAACATAATCAAATTAATTACTCATAATTAATCCCCATATTAGTTATCACTTCAAGACACATAATTAATTCATGAATAATGATTTTATCTTAACCAAATTAATATTTTATGACAAATTCTTCAATTAATTATTATCTCAAATCTCATAATTAATTTTAATTAATTATTTCATCTTAACCAAATTATTTACTCATAATTAATCCTTTTTTTCCAAGCACATAAATTATTATTAATTAATAATTTCAACATGTAAAATATCTCATAATTTATGCAATGATTAATTATCATATCAAATAATATAATTAATTCATAATTAATTATCTCGACTTAATCAATTTAATTAGTCAAAATTAATCCCACGATTAATTATCAACTCGAAGAAAATATTTAATTTATGTTTACTTATCTCAACATAACCAAATTAATTACTCATAATTAATCCCCAGAATATTTATCATATCAAATAACATAATTAACTAATAATTAATTATCTCATTCCCCTAATAATCAATTTTATCAATCATTTTAGTAATCTTTATCAAAATAAATATATTAACAAGAATACATTTTGTTAATTATAAAAAGTTTAGAACTGTACCTTGAAAATTTTTTCTGAGCCAAAGCTTCTTAACTAAAACCCTTAACCACTCTCATATACGTACATGCACATTAATGTGCGTGCATGTCACACCCGGTTTTTTGTCATTGTATTGATCTGGTCCATTGGAAATACTGATCCTTTTAATGGGTATTTAGTGAGATGAATCTTGATTTTTTATGTTTCATATATTTCTAATCACCCTAATTTGGGTTCCCCATTGTTTGTTTAGGATTTTTTGAAGAAAGGTTGGTTATTTCAGGATTTGGGTCAACCGTGGGCCAATATCTAGTTTTAAAAACAGAATGTTTTCTTTTATAAATCTTTTTTTCATCATTTTTCACCCATTAAACTTCCCGCTTGTCCTATATGGACATATTAAAACATCTTTATCCTTTTTGACCCCATTTATATTAATAATAATGGTGAATTGGGGTTACTTATTTAGGTATTAGGCCAGGCCAAGGGCCCATTTCCCATTTTTAAAAAAATAATTCGTTTCATTTTTATAATTTTAAATATTTAATATTAATTGGTGATTCCACCGCCCCCTCGAATCCAATATCCTTGTACTCACCCTCAGACTCAATTTACCCTTTTTGGAGCTCATATGGGTCGCAGATTAGGATGAATATTCTCAGGATACCTCAAATCCCCCTGAATTGATATGGTAAGTTGTTTTATGTATAACTCATTCACATCGTGATATTTTTCAAAAAAAATCATCTTTACCTTGTTTTTCCTGACATTAATAGACTCTCCATGACGTTTCATCTCATTCACTTTTCTATAGGGGTGCAGATCTAATGGAATACGAAACGTTTTCTTGTAGAAAAGGGTGAGATTCCATCTACTTTATCCTCCCTCTTCTTCCTATTTTCGTTATTTAATGGTTTTATAATCTCCCCTATTCATGATAGACCTAGGGTTCTGTAATACCATGGGTTTTATAGAGTGTATATTCATTTAGGTCTGGTCTTCATTGTTTTATGGTTTTTAAACCCGCGACGGGTGATTTTGGGTGTGCGTTTCTGTTACGCCAAGGACTTGTGGTAGGATACCCCTTTCACAAACTTTTATCATTTATGTTCATTATATTAATTCTATTATAACCTTATTTATATGATATGTTTTGCTGTGAAACTTTGGATCTAATGGTTTTGTCTGCAAATTATGTTTTATGACTTATTTTGTTAAAAATATAGTTGTTGTGGTATAAATGTGAACTCCTCTTGTTTGATAAATTATTCCATGAGCTTTAGCACTTGGTTTATGGTATTTTGAAATGTACCACTATATTTAATAACATTATGGCATTAAATTGGTGTTTTATCTCTTTTTATGTGGTTAACATAAGTTGTTTTGTTAAGGAGTGCATGCCATTTGTTCGGTATATTACCCAGTTGTCTTTTATGTGTCTAGTGTAAATTAAAATAATTTGTTTGGATTTTTAAATATATTTTCAGCATGTAATAAAATTATTTTGGGATCCTTTTATGGATTTCAAATTTGGATTCTGTTTTACAAAAAATTGGTTTTTTTGTTTACAACATGTTTTGGCCCGAATTGCCGAAAAATGGCCCATTTCACATTCTTATACAAATGTTTGTGTTTTGAATATGTCACATAAGTGTTGTAAGGGATTTATGAATGTGGTTTTATTATGTAAATGTTTTTTACACACCTCCTTATTAAAATTTAAATGCATAAATTTTTCAAATGTTAGTTTTGAGAAAATGTTTAACGACACGTTTGGAATTTCCTGAAAATGAAGGAGTGTATTAGTTGTATATATCATGTTGTGCAATTGGGATTGTTTTATGATCCATGAAATGATTTGTTAAATATTTTTAGGGCTGAAAAATCTGATTTGGTATTGTTTTGATGTGTGTTTAAAATTGAATGTGTGTTTTTGAATGAGTTTTATGTCCAAATCCTCAATACACTGTATGAAATTGATTTAAGAAAATATTGAGCGGTTTGTTGATTCGTGTAAGAAATGTGAAAAATGTTTATGGTATGTTTTTGTTTATATGGTTTGGTAATGGAATTTTAATGTGAAATGTTTTTTTATAATATGTGTAACTTGATTGAGAACTAAAGGGAATCCCGGGTATCTAGGTGGGCAGACCTGTACTAGTATGCAAGTGATTATGTGGGGTTTAGCCCCTGTTTCAGGTAGCAAGTTTGATGATGACAACACTAAATAAAATATGATGATGATGGTGATTGGGTACCACTAGGTTATGGGTATGTTCCCTACTAGTGGCTCGTGCACGAGAACAAATAATTATTATGGTTACTTTTTCACCGAGATACGAGGTACCTGGGTCTCACAACTGAATAGTACATAGGGGTGTTCCCATGACTTGTGCTCATTAGATGTTTTGTAATCACTGTCAGCATACGGTGTATTTGGATGGTAATTTCAGTAGTGTGTGTGAATTATTTAAAAGTTAAAATTCTTTAAAGCGTCCCTCATTAAACTAATTTTCATTTTGAAGTTGCACCTCTTTGAAAAATTGTTACTTGCATTTTTGGTTTATAAAACATGAATGTTTTATTCTGATAACTATTATAGCATGGAACATAATTTGAAGAAAATAATTTTATATCTTGTATTTAAAACATTAAATTAATGTTTGTTTTATTTTAAAGGATGCACATTGAGAATAGAATATCGGGCTAACCTACTAAGTTTTAATACTCACACCTATAGTCTTCTTTTTTTATCCCTTGTGCAGTTTTCAGCTTGAGTTCAATCGCCTTTGGTGAAATTTTATCATTGTGTTGGAGAGTGAAAATATGTTTTACATGGAGTTATTTGGTCATCAGGATTGTTTAGTTGCGTTGTCGGTTTTGTTCTACTTTTATTTTCTTGTATAAATAATGTTTACTTCAATTTTTATATAAATTCATTTTAGGATGTAGGTTTATTTCCACTGTTTGTTTCATTTTTTATGTATAGGTGAAATCATTCCCTTGTGTACTCTATTGATACTCTTGGTTCTTGGCGCCATCCTAGGAGGATCGAGAATGCCTCTTGGGACTTATTGCAGGCTGGCATGGGTGACCGGTTCAGGGTCGACTCAGGCTGGTTCATGACACAATGGTATCAGAGGAGGTCAGCTCTTAGCAGACCTTTCTTTTTAGAGATCTATTTTTATTTTGGGGTTCTCAAGGTAGATGGAGTAGGATTGTTGGGACTTGATGGCAAAGTTCCAGAAGAGAATCTCAAACTTTTTCTTGTTCTAATCCTCGGGATTCCATGGGAAGTCCGGTTTTATTAGTATCCATTGTTCTGGTTGATTGTTTGGTGTTGGGATATTACAAGGGGAGTCTGATTAATGGACTGTCTGAGTTCGTAGGGCCTGGCAAGCCATGTGGAGCTGGGTAATGGTCATAATAACTCCTTCTATGTTGGTGTTGTGTTTGACCTATGGTAGCCAGCCATATGGCCAAGTCACCCACCAACACTACTTTCCTTTTTTTGGGTCTCATGAACCTTTCATGAATTCTGATATTTTTTAAAAAATTGTTGTGTGAGAATTTTGAAAATGCGTTTTAAAGGAAGGATTATATTTTGAAAAATAAAAATGGGATTTTCAAAAAATTAAATATAAGAATGTTTTGGGAAGGTTGTGTTTTTGTGAAAAAATAGAGGGAATAGGAAATGATTTAAAGTGATTGGATTATCCATAATCTAAACTAGTGGTTTGCTGAAATAAAATATTTTGAAATTGGGAATCATTTTAAGGGGATTTTGGAGATTTCTTTTAAATGGGGTATTTTCAGATGTTAAAATGTTTTTGAATCATATAAATTAGTTTTGGAAATTGGATTTGAACGGTTGGTGTTTTCCTAGAAAGGGTATCGGTCTCAATGAAACTCATATTATGAAAATATACCTTGCTGAACTTAAAAAAATGGGAAGGGGTTGTTTGGAGTTGTTTGGTTATTTTAAATGATGTTAAAAATTAAAAGTGGTAGGTTTTTAAGAAAATGGTTATTAATGAATTGTGTGTGTTTTTTTTTGTGAAATATGAAAAGGTTTTTTAACTTGGTTGTTGGTGTTCCTTTTGAAGGTAAATGATTTTTGGAATAATGTTGTTTTGTTTTATCCTTTGGTGCTTTCATGGGTGCTCACATGCATGGTTTTATTGATATCTAGAAGGATGTACTATATGGAATGGTGTTTGGGTGCCTGGGGTGGCATGGAAATGTGCACATGGGTGAGACTTGATGAAACAGAATTGGTGAAAGTGGAAACCCACCAAGTTAGCTTGTTTTTCAAAAGAGTTTTGAGTTGAAAAAATTTGGCCTTTTTTTATGAACCAATGGTTATCTGGATAGTTTTTTTCTATGTCTTAGAATAGTTTTTTATTCATTAAGCTTCCTTGTGATCTAGAATCCATGCTCTTGTTTTATCTTGAGATGTGATCTTGTTGGTGGCTAGGTTTTGGAGTAATTTTCATTGTGTTGCTAAATATGGGTTTGATGTTCTGATGTGGCCATGGATAGTTCTCCATTGGAAATATTACTAGCTGATCAACCTAAGGAATCATTTCAATTGTTAAATCCACCTCGTTTGATGATGCCTCATCCTGTTTTTTGGAATATAGTTCTGTTTGGGATCTATTAAAAGTGCATCTAGGTCGTGATAATTCTTTTGGACAAAGCAATTGTTTTCAGTGATGTTCATGTGTTTCATCATATTCCTTGTCCATTCTACCCCTTGTTTAGAGTGAGACAGAATTTTGATATATATCTACGAGTTCCTATTTATATAAAGTTTTTTTGGTCAGAAAGTGAGTTTTTTTGAGTGGTGTGATCCTTATCACTTCACTGCAGTGCAGTAGATGCTTCAAGAATCAGGGCTCCAGCCATAGGCCTCAGAGTGAAGCTTTTCACATAGCCAGGAAATCACTAGAGGTGTGGATTTCTCTATTAGGATCATTCCTCATATTTTTTGGTAAGTTAGTTTCTATGTCAATGTTTGTTTTCCTCATTTATTTTAATTTCCATTTGTCGCAATGAGTGTGGTGGACTTACCCCTCACACAGTGTCTATGGTTATGCCTCCATGGATGTGGGTTTTCAATAAATGTCCCTGTGTGGACCGCCAGTAAAAATAAGGTGTTGTCGTGGTGTTACCCATTCATATGTGGAGAGTTTTGGGTAGTTTCTTTGTTTCTTTTGTGGTTTCAGTGGACAAATTACTGGATCCCCTTCCCTCCAATCCTCAAGTGGTGGGGGTCCAGATCTGTGCTGAATGTGTTGGCCAAGTTCGTGTCCCCTTTGTTCAGAAGTGTGTTGTTTATACGTTCATGTTGTAACCCTATTAACTTGGTATAGCAGTTTTTTTATAGGAGTGTTTTTTTGGGCTTGTGTGAGTGAGGCCCAATTCTATCTCATGTTGAATTCTTATCTGTTCATTGTTAGTTGGTTTCAAATTATAGGGAGACCCACCATGGGACTTTTGTATTTTCATCCTAAGAACTATTGTAGTGCTATTTATTTCTTTATTGTGGGGATTCGATTCTGGACTCCCATAGAATATTTGTATTTTTTGAGTTCTCGTTGTTTTGGGTGATGGTTGGGTTCATTGGGAGAAGGCCCAACAATCGGGTTCTTGGTTTGTTTGTGGAGGTGGTGGCTTCATCTTTCCGTTGATTCTCCAGACATGGGTGTGAGTTGTTTTTTGTTTGGGCAAGAGTATTAAGATGAATTGTAGGTGATTGATATTTCCTTTTCTTTATAGGATGGATAATTTTCATAAGGAATCCTTAGGTGATTATTTTCTCAGCTGGAAAATGTTATGGATTTCCGGGGGCAGAAAGCTTTAATGGTGGGGAGAATTGTCACACCCAGTTTTTTTGTCTTTGTATTGATCCAGTCCATTTGAAATATTGATCATTTTAATGGGTATTTTTTGATATATATCTTGTGTTTTTATGTTTCATATATTTCTAATCACCCTAATTTGGGTTCCCCATTTTTTTTCTTAGGTGTTTTTGAAGAAAGGGTGGTTACTTCCGGATTTGGGCCAACCGTGAGTCAATTTCCAGTTTTAAAAACCGAATTTGTTTCATTCATAACTCTTTTTTTCATCCTTTTTCACCCATTAAAATTTTCACATGTCCTATACAGATATATTAAAACATCCTTATCCTTTTGGACCCCATATAAATTCATAAGAATGGTGAATTGGGGTTACTTATTTTTGTATTGGGCCAGACCATGGGTCAATTTCCTTCTTTTAAAAATATAATTATTTTCTTTTATATCTTTTTCATTTATTAATATTTTTTGGTGATTTCACATCCCCTTATAATCCAATAACTCTATATTCACCCTTAAAATCGGTTTACCCTTTTTAGAGCTCATATGTGTCATGGATTAGGGCGAAAGTTCTCAGGATACCTCCAATCACCCAGAATTGATAAAGTAACCTTTTTATACATAACTCATTCAATTAGTGCTATTTTTCAAAAAAAAATCTTATTTAACAGGATCTTCTGGACCTTAAGATACTCTCAATGAAGTTTCATCCCATTCCCTTTTCTCTAGGGGTGATGATCTAATGGAATATGACAAGTTTTCTTGTGGAAAAGGTGAGATTCTATCTCCTTTATCCTCCCTCTTCTTCCTCCTTTCATTATTTCATGGTTTTATAATGTTCCCTAGTCGTTATGACCTAGGGTTTTGTTATACCATGGTTTTTTATGGATTTTATATTCATTTAGGTCTGTTATTCATATTTTTAGGGTTTATAAACCCGTGACGGGTGATTTCGGGTGTGCATTTCTGTTGCGCCAAGGATTTGAGGTAGGATACCCCATGGAGAAAAAATTATCATTAAAGTTTCATCATTTTTATTCTATTATATCCTTATTTATATGATATGTGATTCTATGAAACTTTGGGTCTAAAGGTTTTGTTTGCAAATTATATTTTATGATTTATTTTGCTAGAAATGTAGTTGTTTTGGTATAAATGTGCACTCCTCATGTTTGATAAGTTATTCCATGAGATTTCGCACTTGGTTTATGGTATTTTGAATATGTATTAGTAGATCTAAAAACATTATGGTTTGAAAGTGGTGTTTTATCCCTTTTATGTGCTTAACATAAGTTGTTTTCTTAAAGAGTGCATGCCATTTTATCGGTAAATTGCATGTTTGGATTTTATATGTTTAGTGAAATTTAAAATAATTTGTTTGGATTTTTAAATATATTAAAAACAAGCAAAAAAATTATTTTGGTATCCTTTTATGGATTTAAAATTTGGATTTTGTTTTAAAAACAATTGGTTTTTTTGTTTACAACATGTTTTGGCTTGAGTTGCAGAAAAATGGCCTGTTCCACATTCTTATAAAAATTTTTGTGTTTTGAATATGTCACCTAAGTTTTCTAAGGGATTTATTAATGTGGTTTAATTATGGAAATGGTGTTTACATGCCTCTTCAATAATATTGAAATGCATAACATCGTCAAATGTTAGTTTTGAAAAAATGTTTAAAGGCCCATTTAGAATTTCCTAAAAATGAATGAGTGTATTACTTGTATATACCAAGTTGTGTAATTGGTATTATTTTATGATCCATAAAATGATTTTATTAAATGTTTTTAGGGCATCCAAATATGATTTGGATTGGTTTTGATGTGTGTTTATAATTTAATGAGTGTTTTTGAATGAGTTTTTTGTTCAAACCCACAATAAACTTCATGAAATTGTTTTGTGAAAATATCTATAGGTTTGTTGATACCTGTAAGAAATGAGAATAAAGTTTATGGGATTTTTGTGTTTTTAGGGTTTGGGAATGGAATTTTGATGTGAAATGTGTATTTGGTAATACTTGTAACTTGATCGAGCACTAAAAAGAATCCTGGGTATCTAGGTGTGCAGACCTGTACTAGTATGCTAGTGATTCTATGGTGTTTGGCCCCTGTTTCATGTAGCAAGTTTTACGGTGAAAACACTAACTAAACTATGATGATGATGATGATTGGGGACCACTAGATTATGGGTATGTTCCCTACTAGTGGCTCGTGCATGAGAATAAATATTTATTATGGTTACATTCACTGAGATACGAGGTACATGGAGCTCAAAACTAATTAGTACCTAGGGGTGTTCACCTAACTTGTGCTCATTGGATCTTTTGTAGTCATCATCGACATACGATGTGTTTGGTTGGTAATTTCAGTAGTGTGTGTGATTTATTTAAAAGTTAATATTCTTTCATACAACCCTCATTAAAACAATTTTCATTTTGAAGTTGCACCTCTTTGAAAAATTGTTACTTGATTTTTTGTTTATAAAACATGAATGGTTTATTCTGATAACTATTATAGAACGGAACATCATTTAAAAAACATACTTTTATATCTTGTATTTAAAACATGAAATTTATTTTTCTTTTATTTTATAGGAAGTTCATTGGTAATATAATACCAGGCTAACCTGCTGAGTTTTAATACTCAAGCCTATAGTCTTCTTCTTCTTTTTTGATCTTGTGCAGTTTTCAACTTAATTTCGATCACATTGGGAGAAGTTTGATCATTGTGTTAGAGAGTGACTAGAATTGTTACATAGAGTTATTTGGTCATTGATATTGTTCAGTTGAGTTAATGGTTTTATTCTACTTTTAGTTTCTTGTATAAATAATGTTTACTTTAATTTTTATATGAATTCATTTTGGGTTGTTTGTTTATTTTTGCTCTTTGGTTGATGGTTTATATATGGGAGAAATCGTTCCCTTGTGTACTCTTTTGATGCCTTTGGATCCTGTCGCCATCCCGGGAGGATCGAGAACGCCTCTTCGGACTTGTCGTGGGCTGGCCTGTGTGATTTGTTCAGGGTCGACTCAGGATGGTTTGTGACAGTGCATACTTGTAAATGATCGCAACACCTAACAATAACAACATTAACTCACAATTAGTGTGGTGGGGACCAAAAAACACCCAAATAACCTAGTGTAACCCATTTACACCATAATCACCAAATTTAAGGGGTGGGAAACCATATATTGGGTATATATCCTTACCTGAATATGACACAGTTGAACTAAATCAAAATGATTTTATTATCCTTCATTGGATGTCATCAAAATATGGACCAATGGGTCTTGAGACATCATCTACACCTCCTAGATTTAGAAGAAACAAAGAAAAAAAAACCACTCTCGGACCATTGTGTTTCAGCCTAACAAAGACTGGACAAAGAAGGGAAAAGATAGCCGATGTGAAGAAGGAAACCTATGGAGAAGGTCTTACCTCAATGAGATAGAAAAATTCTCTAAAGAGACAAGGAGAAACCAACACAGATAGAGGGAGAAAAAAGAATTGGGTTGTGTGCCACCCATGGGAGAGCCGAGAGGGGGAGGGGTTGTGCCTCACCACTGTATTGTGCGTCTCACTATTTTTTCCTCTATAAATAAATTAAATTCATTATTTTTTATGTATTAGTACAATAATAATAATACTAATTTTAGCAATCAACTTATTATTATTATTATCCATTAATATTACACATCTTTGATAAACTACAACTTCCCATGTACATATCATTTATTTAAATTATTCTCCAAATAATATAATTAAATTAATTATCCAACTCATCATTATTTAATTATGTTCTCCAGAAAATATTTAATTAATTAAAACCACCATTTTTTCATCAAATTATTAAATTCTTCTTAAGTGTGAATTTAATTAGATAAAACTGCAACGATATATTTAAGACATTATTTAATTAAATTCTACTCCAAATAAAATTTATTAAATAAATTTTACAACTCATTATAAATTAATTAAATTATCTCAACGTACATTAATATAAAAAACCCAGACACCTCATTACTCATGATTTAATTAAATTTATTCCAACTAAATTTAATAAAATAATTTCTCCAATTCATGTTATTTAATGAAATTCTCTGACCAGAAATTAATTAAATTAAAAACTCCAACTCATAAAAATTATGTAATTAAATTATCTCAACATAAATTTAATTAAATAATACACTCCATTTCAGAAAAACAAAATAAATTATTTTTAACTATTAATTTCATGAAATAAAACCACCATTTCACATTAATTAATTAAGTTATGTGTTACCTTGAATTTAATTAAATGAATCCCCACCTCATCATTTACACTTCATTTAAATTTTACCATTTAATATTAGCATTATTTTATAACCCAATATCCCCATTAAAAATCCATTTAATTAAATTCCTCTTATCTTAATTTAATTAAATAAATACTTTAGTTCACCATCCTTTAAAATAAATTTTATTCTTTTTTATCATTATTTAATTAAATAACTTCTCTATATCAACATAATTTAACTAAATTCTCTAAATATTTATTTAACTAAATTAAACCCAAAATATGTAATTTCATTAAAATCATATTAATAATGAATATAATTAAATTAAATTAACTAGAAACTCAAAAGTGGGAAAGCTACACGGTTTAACTCGCACGATCTGATAGATTGTGCGCAGACCATGCACCCACTACTGAATACTTGGAGTATCCTGAATGGATAACCTGCACAATTTGAATAACCATTCACAACCTATACAAATGACCCTACCACGCATTTTTAAACTGAGTTTCCGAGTCCCGTGCTCTTTAAACCCATCGAGCCACTCGAGAAACTCCTAGAGCCTTAACTCAAGCCCGATATCAACACATAAAACTAACCCAACTCACAAACATTAATCATGAAGCATTGTTTTGAAACAAAATTGATCATTAAATGAAAATTCCAAAAAAAATCTTCTTTTATCATGGTTAAAAAACATGGGACTTTACAATGTACCCATCTTAAAACATCTCATCCTAAAGAAGCCATCAAAATCTTATAAAACCCCGACCAACCCACCATGGTCATGAAGTGTCATTTGAATGATCATGTTGCATTACCAACTATCTAACACACTTATAACCATTTTCAGAACCCCATCCACAACTCATTCCATGAAATGCATTACCGACCCATGAAACACATACCCACCATTAAACTGGCGGTGTGACTTTAAAGCAATTTGAAAACCGACATTAAGTAATCCAATGTCCTTACTCGACTTTAGATTCCCTGTTCATGTTAATTCATTTCAAGAATACATTAAAAATGTAGTTCCCAACATGAATAAAGGCATCACTTAAAGTGCCACACATCCTTCATAAAACTTCGATAACAACCAATTGTCGAGCCCAAAAACATTTAAAATATGAGCACGATGTATGACTGAATGTATCTCAATGCCTCCAAGAGGAGTTCAAGATAGAGAATATGCTCATATCAATTATAACAGAACACTAAGTGTAAACCTAGGACATCATGAAGGTCAAATGAACTATCACCAGTCAACTCTTTATTAAAAGCTCAGCTTCACCTGCCAATGCACCGTCATCCAAAACCCAATGCCTATTAAACCCAAGGAATTCATTTTCATTCAAGAAATACTAGAAAACTCTTCAAAAACAAATAGACCTTCCATGAAGTTTCACACACCACCATCTTTATCATGTGGTGCAACCAAGAATGGACGAACATGTTTACCAGAATAGATGTGACACTACCTACCATATGAGAGTGCATGTCATGGAAAGAAAATACTAGCTGATCCCAATAACTGTATTTATGAAACACCTTAGAAACAGATGTGACATTATATGAATCATGATTGTCATGTCATCATCTCGCATGAATGCATACATTTTGAACCGACTTGCATTTCAAAATAACCGAGTCCCAAAAAGTCTTCCTTGGTAGTGGGATGATCATACCTTAACACCCTAATGTATTTACATTAGAGTTAATAAGAGAATGTATTTTATATATGACCATGTCCAAGGAATGTGTATCCTGTTGAACCTAGAAATTTTCCTTTCTTATTCCCAAACCATGAGTCATGATACAATGACCACCCGCCAAAAAAGGGTTTCCTTCTTTAAAATCCTAAAATTCTTAATAGGGACAATGAAAATTAAATAGTAACAAAATAAGAATGCTCATAGTGGAAAAAAATAATATTCTGTTTTTAAACACATTATATTCAAATATATTTCATTTTAAATATAGAATTTATCATCAAAATTCCTTTTTAACACAGAGGAAACCTCTAAGGGTCCCATTTTTGTAATACATGTTCTTAAAAAAGCAACCCATAATAGATTATTTAGAATACTAAACACTTTTACATTTATAAACATTTTCAAAATCATAATGGTTATAAAAGACTCATTTACATGTGTGTCCATCTACCAATCGATAAAGGGCCCATACACCTTACCACTGGAATTGGGCTTCAATTTATCATATTCAATTTATATTTAACATTTTTATCTTTAGAATCCATTTTTCAATTTCTTCCAATACATGGGTTAACCTTTTCCCATTTATAAGAGTCCATTCACCATATAACAATAACTGGATCCCATTGTAAATGAAATAAATAAGTTTCTAATCAGGCAGACATTTACAAATCAAATCATCTCACACATGTTATATTAATTAGTAACACATTAGAATTTTATAACACAGAAGCATGGAATATAATTATCTAAACATTTTATACAAGAAGGCATGCTTAATTAGATCAAAACATGGGATTCCACCCAAGGAATTTAATAAAATTTAGCAGGCACCCTACTAATACAACAACATGTAATTTCATATTCATGGATTTTGATTCTGTTAGTAATTTAAATGATGAATGCAATGAATTTTTTCCATACCAGGCCACGAAATATTTTCCAAATTTTTAAAATCAATAAGTCAAAAAAACCCTTGTCACTCAAGGTGAAATCACATAAAATATATTCTCAATATGAATAAACATCAATTCCCATCCCTGGACACTTAATCATTTCTCATACATGGGGTGACCAATTAACTAAGGGTCAAAAGTTCCATAGTCTCCTTTTTACCAACCAAAAATAAAAAGGCAATGGAAAAAAAGAATGAAAACATTAAACCCCTTGATACCACATTGTAACCTTTCAGACTGGCTTAACCTTGAACCTGTAGCTAGACCAATTGCTACATGACCACAAGAGAATCTCGCAATATGTCTGAGACTGCTAACTTCCAGACATGGTCTATGGATATTCAGTGGGGAGACTATACCCTCATATTCAGAGTGAACATTAGAAATTGATCTAAACTCATACAGTAACAGAAGAAGATATAAAGAAATAGTAAACTGAATAAAGAATCTGTCCAATTAGGGTTTTTACAATCCATGAATTTTATGGTGATACATATTTCAAAGTAGTAAACAAAAAAACATTCTTTATATATTAGTATGCAAAAGGGAGAAGACTCAAATCCATAAATAAGATATCCACGAGCATCCTGAGGTCCCACTTGGTCCTTTTCCACTAACTCCGAGGAACTAGAAAACAACATCAAGAAAGATCCAAGATCCTACAAATAAGTAGATTATACTCAGGTACCCCAATGCAATGGCGACCTTTATAGGGTGTGAGATATAAAGCTCAGTAAGAGAGGACCACTAGTGTTTTTCTCAATCTAGTCCATTCAATGCAATTAAATAGTGTGCAGATATGATAAAGTAAAAATATAACTAAATTAATAAACTACCACCCATCATTGTTCCTAATGTAAACATGATGTAGAGACCTAATTCATCTCATAGCAGGAAATAAGATTCAGTATAAGAACATTATATAGGGAATGAATAAATAAATTGTTTATCATGTTATTTAATATTATTTATTTTACCGTATAAATACTTTGGTTCCCTTAGAAGCCCTTATCTTCACACCTGTTACAGCTGTGCTAGAGTATAAACCATTTATTATATTCAATTAAAAAAGGATAACATCACATTAGATTTCATTAACCATTTAAATCAATTTAGGTACAACCAATTGTACCAAGAAACGAATATATCATAATGAATTTATAAAATCATGTCTTGTAACTTATTCAGTATCTGGAGCATCAATCCTTATCTCACAACCCATGGGTATATGGAGCATTTTTCCATGACCCATAATAGAATATTTTCATTCATTCCTGGTGCAGAACACCATGTCTAGAATCTCGTGATTATTTGGAGCAGTAGTCTCTGTCTCACAACCAGTTTTTCAATAATACATATAAATTTATCATGGGTGTATAAATTCATGTCTACCACCCCAATATTTCATCCATTAATTAATTAACAAATTATTCAATGAATCCGTTAATAAATTAAATAACTAAATAAAAAAAATTCATTTACTACTAACTCAATGATTATTTAACCAAAACATTTCCATTCATTAACATGACAATTAACTAATTAAAAATATAACATTAATTAATTCAACCATTATGTAATCTTATAAATTTATGAATTTAATATAAAAATGAACTAATAAAAATGAAACCCTCTCAAAATCAAATAATTAATTCTACAATTAATTATCACATGAAAACCATCTCAAAATTACATAATTAATTAATAAAATATTTATCTCAATGAATCCATCCAAATATCACATAAGTAATTCACAAATTAATTATCTCTAATTAAAGAGTTTCAATATCAAATAATTATATCACTAATTAATTATATTAAGGTAGTTGTTTTAATACAATATAATTGATTCTCAAATTATTCATCTTAACATAGCCCAAATAAAAATCTCATAATTAACCCCCGAGTAAATATTTATATTATAATATCACAAAACATAATTAATTAGTAATTAATTATCTCAACATAACCAATTTAATAAGTCACAATTAATTCCCTGATTAATTGTCTTTTCAATGAACACAACTTTACCAATTTAATAACTTGTACTTAATCCCCCGATTAATTAATTTCTTCTAATAAATTACTTAATTAATTATCATCTCAAATAACAGAATTAATTAACCATTAATTACCTCAACATAATCAAAAAAATTACCCATAATTAATGACATAATTAATTATCATTTCATATAACATAACTAATTATTTCATCTTAACCAAATTAATATCTCATCATTAATTCTTTAATAAATTATATTCTAAATGAACATAATTAATTCATAATTAATTATCTCATATAATCCAAGGTAATTATGAATAATTAACCTGTCAATTAATTAGCATCTCAAAGAATATAATTAATTCATAATTAATTATCTCAATATATAGAAATTAATTACTCATAATTACTACCCAAATTAATTATCATTTTATAGTACATAATTAATTGATTATTAATTATCTCATTCCACTAATAAAAAGTATAATATGAAATTTTAGTCAACTCTATCAAAATTAATAAATCTAGAAACTACATTTTATTAATTGAACAATGTTTACAGCACTAACTCAATGTATTTCATAGATTCAATGCTTCCTAACTCAAATCATGACTCTCTCATGAATACAAACTTCCACATTAATGTGTATGTGTAATAGGAATTGATCCCAACACCTAACAACATTAACTGGAACTCACAATTTTTGTTGTGGGGACCAAAATACACCAAAATAATCAACCACAACACAATTACACCATTAGAACCCAATTAAATTGGTGAGAAATAATTTTTCTAGTATATAATCTTACTCAAATATAATGGCAGTGAACCAAATCAAGCCGATTCACTTCACCTTTCGAGGAAGGTGTCAGAATACTAACCAAAGGGTCCTGGGACATCATCCAAAACACATATAATTAGATAAAATGAAGAAAATGAATCAATACTAGACCATAGGGTTTCAGTCTAATATAGTCAAGGTGAATGAGATTCAAGAAGGCCAATACCTAGAACGAAACATGCCAAGAAGGACTAACCTTGAGTAGATGGACAAATTCTGTGAATATACCACATGAAACTGACACACAGAGAGGGTGTTGAGAGAAATTGGTGGTGCACGACCCATGGGAGAGCTGAGAGGGGGAGAGGTCACACCTCACCTATGGTGTGTGGTTAAATAAATTCAATTTATCTTTTTATTTTAATAATTATCATAATATAGATAGTAATAAAAACTATAATCATATTATTATAGCCAATTGTTATCACAAATCATTAATAAACTCCATCTCCCCCATTACACATCATTTGATTTAATTATTCTCTAACAAATTTAATTAAATAAAATCTATAACTCATTATTATTTAAATAAATTCTATCAACACAATTTAATTAAATAAAACACCAATTATTTTCAAATAATTTTTTTTATCTTAACCTTCAATTTAATTAGATAAAACCCCAAATCCATATTTAACATGTTATTTAACTAAATTCATTTCTAAATGAATTTAATTAAATAAATTTTACAACTTATTATTATTTAACTAAATGATATCAAAATTATTTATTTACAAAAACCATTACACCTCATTAGCCATCATTTAATTTAATTTGATCAAACTGAAATTAATGATTTAATTTTTCCAAGTCATGTTATTTATTAAATTATATAAAAAATTTTTAATTAAATTCAAAACTCTTACTCATCTACATAATTTAATTAAATTCTATCAACCTTATTTTAATTAAATAATAATCCATATTTATGAATGAGTAATTAAATTCCTCTTGACCTTGAATTTAATTAAATAAAACATTCATTTCGAATTAGTTAATAGAATTCCTATTTACCTTGAATTTAATTAAATGAAACACCAACTCCTCATTTACACAACATTTAAATTTTACCATTTAGTATTACCATTATTTGATAATCCACAAATTCTGACATACAAGTCATTTAAATAAATTCCACTCTTCTATAGTTAATTAAATAAAGACTCTAGCTCTTCATTAATTAATTTTTTTTAATTATTTTCTTATCAATTAATTAAATATATTTTCCATATCAATTTCATTTAATTAAATTATCTCTACATTAATTTAATTAAATTAAACCCCCAAAAAACATTTAATTAAATTCCAATAAACAATGAATATAATTAATTTAAATTAACCTAAAACTAAAAATTGGGCAATCCACATACTTTAACTCACACTGTAAGATAGACCATGTGCATACCATGCACACTCTACCAGATACCTAGATGATCCTGTATGGATGGCCTGCATGGTTTGACTAATAGTGTGTAGACCATGCCAACACCTCTGCCATGCCTTCTTAAAACTACGTTTGCAGGTATGGTGCTCCCAAATCCTATCGAGGCACCAGGTACACTCTTATAAACTTTACTCAAGCCTGATATTAATATATAAAATGAACCCAACTTGTGAAAAATCTCCCTAAAGAATGGCTTTAAAACCAACCTTAGCATTAAATGAAAAATACCAAAATCGTATTTTAACCCGGTTAAAAACCCATTAACCTTACAATCATGAAAACATAATGATTTATATCATCCTATATAATATTAAAATATTATTTCAATAGAATTTTTTTATTTGATATTTGGGAAAAAATAATATTTTAAATTTTTATTTTCATTGTTGAAATGGAATTTTCCTCACAAATATATTTTAATGGTCATTTGGTGGTATTTATATTAATCATTGATAATAACCCATGATTTTACTAATAATATAATACTGATGTGATCAAATGAACCCATCCATATTCATTCTCTAGTTGTTATATGGTTATAATAAAATAATTTTTTTGGAACCCATTACTTTTTTCCACTAGTTACGCTATGATAAATTGATTTAATGATTATGAAACACATTTCTTTTCCAAAGATATCTTATTATGGAGTGTTTATAAAACCATATTCCTATTCATGTGTTATGATATAATAAATATTTTATGATCTTATAAAACACATATCTTTGATTTTAATTATGCTATTAGTGGACATGGAATTATATATACCTATAATTTATAGGATAATAATGGAATATGTCATGTGGTGAATAGGAGAGTAATGGTATGTAAACCCATTTTAGTAAGTGAGGATGTCCTCTACGATAATATTGTGATTGAACCCCAACAAATAAGATGGTTTCTGGAGTGAAACCATTCCAATTAAATAGTTCTAGAATGTATCCTTGAATATTAATGAAAAGATTTTGTATGATTATTTGTATGAAAAAAAAATTCTTTATACAAATACTATACACTTATATATCATATTATTTGATTAACTTTTTATTGATGGCTTACGAACCACCAATATTTATTCAACAAATCAATATTAGAATATATGATATGAAGTGTATTGTTCTAAAATGTTGTTATCAACTTACAATTATACATATTCTCATGCTTTGTTGATATCTACCATTTTTACCCTTCTTAGGAATTTAGCTGACCATTTTTTATGCTTCCTCCCCCATGTTATCAAAGGAAGGTATCAACTATGATATGTATAATATGGGTTTTAGTTACTAAAAAATTAGTTGGAGATGATATAGATTTCTTATGAAAATTCTTCTGATATTTATGTGTTTCAAAAGTAACATGGCCTATATGATTCTAGAATGGATCATGATATTATATAATCAAGATTTATATATTAAGATGTGATATACATGTGTAAAAAGTTTAGGTTTATTTATTATTCCTTCTCTAATGAATAATAGTGTAAGTTGATCAAGTTATTAGTTCTCTATAAAATAAAATAAGTTGTATGCCCTTGTAATATATTCCACCATGACCCATATGATGTCGTTCCCTTTGGATATCATCAAAATATTGATGGAAAAAGACATATTATTGTTCTCTAGTTTCTTGATCAGTATGGGAAATTATTACATCACCCCTTTTTAAGAACCATAAAACCTTGAGAGGGGATACGTGAATTAGGGTGTAAAATTTTTCTTTCAATGGGGCATATCTTGTTACTAAATTGAAAGGTATTTACTAAAAATATCTGTTGGATTCATAATGTATTAAAAAATTATGATGCATATAGAGAACAAATAATTCTTACATAGTTGACCTATAAGGTCTAGTCCATGGAGCATATGATGATAGTGTGTTGGTTTCACCTAAATCTAATAAACTTAAGTAGTTTTGGAATACCTGATCTCATACATAACCACTATGTTCTAGGAAAACATCCTTTACAATATTTTAGGGAGTGCACACTAGATCCCTTATCACACATTCATAGAATCTCCCTAGCTCAAGGATTTGGGTGAATTTTTACTCTGCTTGATGACTTGACGGTTGGTTTAGTAGATTGGAAATTCATTCCTAATCCCTAAAAAGCACAATAAATTAATTTCACCATTATCATATCGTAATGAACATGAAATGTTTTTCATTAAAATTATATATTCAATATTATTGTTCACAAATCTTTATTGTGAAGCTCAAAACCTTCGGGATGAAGAATGGATTCATGGAATATATAGTCATCATGATATAACCAGTCATTATAAAACTTCTTTTTCTGAGATACCTAATCATCAGTCAATACTATTACATAATGTTTTTCAATGATCTGGCTCACCACGAATAATTAATTCGTGATTTTATTTCTACATTATGAATTCATATTGATTCAACCTTTTATCTAATTGTTTTCATGTCAAATGATGTGGGGTATACACATATTTTTATGATCATCCTTTCATGATGATACAAATACCTCAATGGTTTTCATGAAACAATAGATACTTATTCATGAAGCTCTTCATTTTGAGGAACTCTAGTGAAATTTAACCCATTTATGAAGTTTCTCTTCGTCATGAAGAATCACATTCTTTCTATATCTCATTCAATAATCTCATTCACGATTCCCAATATCCTCATGAAGCCCATCCTTTACTAAACATTGTCTTCTAGAAACTTATGGATTATCTATATTTGAGAAGATTCAATTCCAGAAGACTACATTTTGTGAATATTTCTCTCTCCACATTATTTTAAGCCCAAAAATTCTAAAATAACTTGGAAATGAGGAATCCTTCAACATTATAGTTAGATAGTAATGTGAGATCACATTCCAAGAAACCTCCATGATCTTGCCAATGTGGATTGAAACAAAATCTACTCCATTTACAACAATGCACATCCATGGTTTAAAAAATATCTCCCTATGGGTTTAGTGGGAATCTAGTAAACAAATTCAATAATGTTGTAGCCTTGAACAATATATGAGATCATGAGAGCAATTCATCAAACCCTCTATGACTATGTGAGAAGTGATTAGTGTAGACAAAATATGGGGAAGTCTGAATTGGGTTATCCTACTGTGAAATAATTAAATCACTCCACAATAAGCCTTGAGAAATATTATCTTATTCCTAATAACATCTAATTAAAATCATGTCATAGAATCATTGGATACCATTTAATCATAACAAACAATTATCAATGTGTCATAGTAGTATGGCACAATTTATCTAAAACCTCCAACCAAAAAACATTTCTTATCCAAGATTTCCATTCTAACCCTTTATAATTAAACAAAAAGAACTTGTAACTGTAATTTTTTATAACAAAAAACAAACTCCCATTTAATCATATCTCCCCCATAATCATTAACCAAATTCACAATAATATTAAAACAATTGATGAAAATGGGGATAGAGGACCAATTGTATCCTCCTCATGCACTAGGAGGTGGATTTACATAGAGGTTCAATAGGTTTTTCATAAACACATGTGATGTCAATGGATACGTTAGAATACTATCCACTTGGACATCATTTCCATCATGCTCTATTTTAATCACACATTGTTTGAATTTTTCCCTAGTGAAGGGATATATGAGCTTAATATATTTTTTAAGAGTGCTGAATTTGATTTATCATATGATCAATCATGATCTTTTTGTCATAGTGAATCACTATTAGTTGCTTCACCTCATAACTAATATTAGTTAGTTGTTTCTTCACCCACTATATTTGAGTGAAATAGTTTGTATAAAAGATATAACATGCTTCATCTGTAATAAGAAATTTTATTTTTGGATTCTTACTCAACCTTCCCAAAAATTTACTGACTATAAAGAATGCTCCACCACATGTAGAATTTATATCCACCAAAACACCAACCATTTAATCAGCTGAAATAGCAAAAAAATTATTATATCTTCCTTTAGAAAAGATTAATCCAATGTTGATAGTACCATCAAGATATTTCTTGATTTTTATAAACTTCTTCCAAAATCTATTATTTCAGATTATATTGAGAGTGGGATGCCAGACATGTTACAATGATACATTCCATTCATGTATTAGTGAAGTATAATAAACTTCCAAGGAATATTCTATAGAGAGTGGGATACATATAATTCTTATCCTCATTAATTCCATGTTTTTTCCCTACCAAAATTAGTGTAGAGATTGGTTTTGAGAAAGAAATGATTAATTTATTTAGTAAAATGATAATATATTCTTTCTAATAAATTAGGGGGTAATTATATTCATAAATCACCTACATATCTAAGAAGTATGATAGTTCACAAATCATAGAAATTTCAAACTCTAATTTCATTCCATTAATAAATTATTCCAGTGATTATTGTCTTCTTTTGGAAAAATACTATCACCCACATACAAAAGAACCATAAATGGATCCTTACGAGAATTATTCACATTGTGACTATGGTTGGAGACTTAACTTTTAAATTATATCTTGGTTACATAAGAATAATTTTGAGAATACCAAGCTTTTGGTCCCTAATTTACACTATAGAGTTTATTCTATAACCTATAAACTTACATTTTATAATTTCTAAGTAGAAAATGAACTAGTTCTTCCTTGTAGACATCATTATAAGTAACACCATTTAAGAATAAAATTTTGACATCCGTAAGATAAAATTTATACCATCTTTGTATCAACATGGAATAAAATATCCTAATTTATTCCAGTCTCAACACTGGTGCAAATGCTGCTTCAACATCAATACTTTGAAACAATGCACACCCTTTACAAACCATGCATGCCTTATTTATGATCACATTTATATGCCTATTGATTTTTTTAATGAAACTCATTTATCCAATCACATTGTGATTTTTATATATCTTAATAAGATACTATGTTCGGTTATTATTAATCAAATCTAATTACTTATAGTCATAACCAATGATTTGTGTTTCATTTCTTTTTCAAATGAGGTTGCTTCTAAAATTGATAATAGGATATAATATTCATCATTAATATTTCTCCATTCCTATGTGGGTATAGTCTAATCCCTAATAATTTTAGATTGATCATTTATGATCTTCTATTTCTTCTGGGAGGTCTTGATGATGTTTTATCAGTTATTGATTCCTCATCATATTCATCTAATAAATCATCAATTTTTTGTGTACCCTAAATTGTTTTCAATCCTTCACCTTTTTTCATTTGAATTTATCCATTCTTCACCTTATTATATATATTGCGTCAAATAATCATATGTTATCCTTGAGTTATATATGGTTTTATCTTAAATGATCTTGAAAGATCTTATTTCCAAAATTCTACCAGGATGACTATTTGTACTTTTTTACTCTTTACACTTCATTGAATATCCAAGCAATAATACCTCTTCAGAAACATCACCATATGAGCCTTGATTGAATTCATTGTTTCAGATACATATTTTCTTCAAGAAACAATAAAATAATTCATAGAGGGATTCCATTCATAACACGACGCATATAGAGTACTAGTTTCTCCCATAAAAACCCATGTTCTATTTTTTTTGCATGCATTGATACCTAAGCAACCTATTTCCAATATTGATGAGAAATAAATATCTAAATAATTATATTTCATGAAAACAATTTGGGAACAAATTTTTGTGTTAAATCAGTCCATTATTCTATGGTGTTCTCACATTAGCCACCTCATTATTTATTCCATTATTTTCTACGTAATTGTCTATCTTAATGAATGTGTATTCTTCTCTCTTTCTATATCATAAAATCTTGTTTTTGTGGCTATTTTAACTCTAAAAAAATCAAAGATAAATCTTCATGCAATCAAGTACTTGTTATTTCCTCTACATAATCATTAAAAACTATATTATTCTATAATAATAAATATAAATAATGATATTCCTCTCTCTATATGTTCTAGCCACATTTATTGAACCACATACATTTGTGTGAATGGAATGAAGAAAATTTGATGCTCTTTCATTATTAGGATGATATGAAATCCCATAAAACTATCCTTACAGGAAATAATCACATGTCCTTTCTCAATCATTATTTAGAATAGGAAAAAGATTGACTATATTCAGTTTAAATATCTTTTATTCTCACTATTTACTAATATGACCCAACCTGATATTCCATAATATTTTTTTTCTTAAATTGTTAACTAACAAAATTTTTCTATTCTATCATCTTAGTAGATGTTTCATCTATTTTTCACCCCCTAATGAGTGAATTACTTGTCATTAATTTTATAGTGCATCCATTTTGATTAAATGTCACTATCATTCCTAATTTAATGAGCTAAATAACAAAAATATATTATGAAGAAAACTATCTACATATAGAATATTAGCTTTACATAGCTCATCATGTTCCAATTTTTTACTTCTATAACATTTGATATTTAAAGAACCACCATTAAAAAAACTAAAAGATTTTTTTACCCTTTATCATATTATTCATTAATAAATATTAATTTCATGTTTTGTGGGAGGATCATACATTGTCAAGAGTCTATGTGATACTGTTCATTATAGATTTGTGAGCTATTTCTGCATGATTGGATTTTTCAATTATCTTCCTTTCCTTCCATGATATTATTTGTTGGCTGGAGGCTAAATATGGGATTTTAAATAACTTTTATATATTAATTGTTTCATCATAATCATATTATTATTATAGATGATAATAATTATTTTAAATAGTATCTTTTCATGGATGGTGGGTATTAAAATTTCTATGTGATTTGTAGGTAATGTTACCACCATTCCCTTCCCAAAATTTATTTGACATATGGCCATAGATATAATAGTAAAAAATCTCAATATGATGAAGGATATAGATTAATTATCCTCTATTTAAATTAAAGTGATTCCCCATTTGGATTTCTCCTTGCCTCTTCATAGTAGGACATTCTATATACCAAAAATATAGATAATTGAAATTTCAAAAGAGGAAATGTATTCTAACTTCTATTAATCCTCGTGTACACTTATTTTGAAAAGGTATTTAATTGGTGATCATATCTAGATACTTGATGATAATTTTAATCTCTCCCTTGTTTTTAATTGAATCTTTCTTTGTTAGGACATAAAGTTCCTTTATGATATGTCCATATTTTTTCATCCATTTATTTTGGCATATATTATTTCTAGTCATTGATGTTCCGACATCATATCCAATTATACTATTACAAATACATGTGGATGTATGATCATTCAAGGAATTGTCCACTCCATTAAAACAGTGTTTTTTAATTCCTACCAGATCTTCATCTAAGAATCTTCCAAACTGTTATTCCTTACTTGATTCCCCTAAATTTTATCTAATTTTCAGTTTACTCCTTAGAGTAAAAGCTTATTCATCAAGACTCTAAACTGTCTTAGAATTATCTTCTAGTCTATATTCAAGGTCATTGAATATTTTTTTATATTATTAAATAATGAGTTTATGCTTAAAAACTTCTTTTTAGTTTTCAATAATTCATAAATGTACTTATACACATACTTCTAGTCAATAAATTTCTCTATCAATCTGATCAAAATCATATGATGAATATACCATAATGGATATCGTATTCTATTTTTTCATTGATAATTAATCTTACCAAAAGAACCATTAAGTTAATACTTATGTTTAACAACATAAATAAAATAACATTATTTATCTTTTGATTGTCAAAACATTTTTATTGTATTCATCATTGGTGATTGTGTTTCAGATTTAATATCTGGTTTTTCGTCCTCCAAAAATACATTATCATATTATTATTCTTTATAGATGAAACTCTTTCACTTTAATTTCGTTCATTATTTGAATTATCCCATTTAGGGGATCCTTTTATGAGGATTATTCATGATTCAATATTCACTTTATTCGTAATTAAACATTCTTGAGTATCGAGAGGAAATGTCCTGAGAGATACCACATTGAAATATTTCAATAAGATGAATTACATAAAATAACCATCTTCCTCTCTTGAATTTCTTCTGAAAATGAGAAATAAGTTCGTTTTCCCACATATTCTCCATCAAAACTATCTCTAAAAACCTCATTTTTTATTGATTTTAATTCAATTAACTTTTTTACCTAAGTTTTAGAATCTTTTGGTTTGACTCTAATTTCATAAATCACCAGACTGCTTAGCCAATGAGAAATAAATGTTTTTGACAGATCCCATTCCTCATAAAATGATAATTTTGGATTGTACAGGTGTGGAGGAGTTCTCAAAATAGTATCAATCATTTAAATATCATTCATTCCTTAAAACATTGATCAATTTTCTTCAGCAACGTCAATAATTAGATTAAAAAAGGTATCTTCATTTTCTTCTGGAACATAGAACATATTTTAAAAAACATTGACTTTTGAATCCTTCAGATTTTTATCTATATTTATATTATAATATTTTTACCACATATACATGGATGATGTGTAACTTATCACCTTAAAATAAATTGGATCAGTTAGAGATATATTAATGTTTTTTTTCTTTGGAATCTATATAAATAATTTTCATATAACATTGAATATTTGAAAGTCTTATCACATCAGTGAACTAAATCCCCTATGAAGTGGAATAAATAATTTCAATATGAATAGATCTCATTTTATTGTTCCAAATCCAAAAGTTTCTTCCATCAAAGAGGTTGACTCCCCGAATATTCACTAAATTCTCCATGAAAAAGAGGATAAATTTAACTCCAACAACCTGTAATCTCTAATACCATTTATAGGACCCCAAAACACCCTTATAGGAGAGGGGGAATACAAGAGTGAAATTATTATTTTAAAGTGATAGATATGGTTCCCAATATGGTAGAAACTTGTTAAACCTATCTGATAGAATATTATAGAAATCAGAAATTCACATGAAGTGAGTGAACACATTAATTTTACCAGCATCAGCATTATGATCTATTTTAATGACCACATGCTGATATGTGTTGGTCATACCTATATCCAAAAAACATCACATGATTTGGAATACAAATTATTATAAATTATAAATATGTTCTAGGAAAAATTGGTTTAAATCATTTTAGGGATACCACAATGACTCCCTGAGAACACATTAATTGAATCCCCTAGGCTCAATTAATTGGTCATTTTTTACACATTTTAATTTCATAAAGGTAGATTTCAGTATATTGGAATTTATATCTTCTTCCATTACATGAATGAGACTCTAATTAGACCGTAGTCCTAAGTTGAGGAACATTAAATTACTATTCGATTAAACTATATTCCCAACACTACTTCTCAAGAGGATCCTTCTTGAAGCTTATAACCATCAAGAAGAAGAATTCCTTATTTGTACAATAATTCATCATGTAATAACTAGTCAATACCAAACTACTTTGTTGAGAAACCTAATCATTTTTCAAGATAAATTCATTATTTTTATGATTCCCAGGATCACAATAAATACCTGATTCATGAATTTCATGGACATTAAAAATTTAGAGTAATTTATAAATTTATCCAATTTCTTTCATGTAAAATGAATCTGGGTTGCTTCCTATTTATGGGATCCAAATTTCACAAATATCCAATATTGTTAGTGTATTTTTCATGACAATCCATAATCCTGTTCACGAATAACATCTATTCTCAAATATCTTGTGAAATTTAACCCATTCATGAAGCTTCTCATAGTCACAAAGAATCACCATATTTCCATGTAACATTCAAAAAGATGATTTAAAATTATTTACATTATTGTGATGATCAGACTTCAAGAAACCTATTCTTCATGAAAATAATTACATTATAATATTTTAGAAGATTAAATTCTAGAAAACAATGATTTTGGAATCATCTTCCATCCTCCTGATTTTGATCCAAATTTTTTGCAAACACAAAGATATGACACCACCTTCAACACTTCAATCAGACTGTATTGTAAGATAACACACGTTATAATCTCCATGATCAATAAAAGGTGTATTTTATATAAACACAAACTAGACTCCAATTATAGCAATAAAAAAGCCTTGGTTATAACATCATATGGATTTTTACTCTTGATACTCACCTAATGGAACTCCTGGATCATTGATTTACATTCCACAATCTTCTTTCTTCATATTATCCCCCAAATAGTGTTCTCAAAGATAACTATACATATTCATACGTCATAGGTGAGCATAGAATTTTGACATATAAAAATCACCCAATAACACATACTTTATATCCATTTATTATGGAATGAATAGTTATTTGTTCAACTCCTTCAAATCCTTCATCATTAATATTTTTCTCATTGAATTTTCTATTCCTAAAATTATCCACATTATTCTATATCATGATATTAACACATTGTTTTTTCAAATAAACTCTAATAGTAATGGATGAGAAATAATTTGAGAGATTTTGATTGGTGCTTATTTCATTATTATTCCACTGAATATCTTTTTATTTTTGAAGAATACCACATCCATCAAAATACTCATAATTGATTAGGTTATATGACCTTTAATGCGTATAACGTTTTCAAAATTGTTCACCTTCTTTACTTGGTAATTGGTTGAACAGTCATAATACTTGATTTTATCTGATCATATTTGTTGGTTCATATTTATCTTCTTATATGTGAATATCTATAGTAGGATCTTATAGTATTGAAATGTGTAACACTTATATCTATATAGATATTTCATTCCAATCGTTGATGTAAATATTATAGAAACCAACTATTGTTCATAGTTTGTATATATTTTTCTATACAACACCAATTTTCATGAATTTTAGTCTATTGATTTATAATTTAATAGGAATTCACATCCTAAAACATTATTTAATGTATCATTATAAATCAAAAATCCTTCTGACTTATAGGTATTGTGAGTATAGATGTTGTATTTATCATCTTCTTTAGATCCATTTTTATGTCATCATATTCATAAATCCAGAGATACTTTAATCCCTTCAATTTAATATTGATTATTATTTTTTAAAATATAATTGTTTTTCCCATGAATAACCAATATTACCATGATAATATGTGGAAAATACATGTATGTGTAATCTATGATGGTGAAGGAAATTTTTCAATCAAATTAGTCTTTTAAGGTTCTAATGATATCCCTTTAAGTGTTATATTATTCACTATGAATGATACTTCCTATCTCTGGAACTCACTGTTTCTATATTTCCCATATAAATACTTATTGTTCAATGTATTTCTCTTATCACTCAAATAGTGATAGTGATCCAACATACTTTTGGATTATATAATAAAATAATCTATAAAAACTACAATAACATTATTAAGGTAATATCTAATGTCTCTATTAAATATGACTATGAATATTTATGGATATTTTGTGATTCCAAATGGAATGATAATGATTTTACAACTCGTATACCTTAGATTAATGGTATTCTTAGAACTATCCTATTTCATCACATTTAATTGATGATATCTAGATCAATGGTCCACTTTAAGAAAGTATTGAGGTCTAAATAACAAATCAAAAAAGTCATAAATATATGTAATGGGATACATTTCTCAATCATGATATTATTAGGATTATGATAATCAATATAGAGATGCATCAACCCATACTTCTTCTTTACATAGAGAATTAGTGAAACCCATATTGATGGACTTCGATGTATGAATCCTTTATTCATATTTTCTTACAATGTCTTCTCTAGTTCATTTGGATTAATTATTGAAATTATATATGGTGACTTTTATATAAGTAAAAATATTATTTAAATTTCAGTTCAAGAATAAACCATTCAATTATGAGGATGATTAAATTATTATTCATCGAAAAAATGAGAATAATCTTTTAATGTTGGAATGTTTCAAGAGTTGTTTTTCTCTTTTATTTCAATAATTTGAGATATAAATATTTGTCATAGAGAAACATCATCCGTTATTATAAATATTTTTCCAAATTATTTTCATCATCCCCTCAAACATTTGTATTAGAAGTTGGTAAATTAAGATATTGAAATTGACTCATTTTCTATATAGCTGATGTGGACACAATATAAATAATACAAATATATTCATATCATTATATCATATTAGAATAAAAAGAATATGAAATTATTTTCATGGATATTAATCCAATCTAGATAAACTATATAAGGGTTAAGTAGTTTATATGAAATAATCGCTCAATTAGTTGTTTTTAAAGATAACTTAACCATAATGTTTTGTGGTAGTTTTATATTAGTTATACTAAACCTACATGATATAAAATGATGCATAGAACTTTAATCACAAATGAAATATGTTCTTCATGAGTAGATAAAGAGTGCACATTTCACTATTTGATTCTGGTTCTAGTCTTCTACTTTAGTTGAATTAAACATAGCACTTACAATTATAAAGATAATTGGCTTATAAAATGGATTTTTTGATCATGAAAATATTAATTTAATAAAATGTAATCCATATGATAGCTTTTAATGTTTAGGTTTCAATGTATGTTATCCATTAAAATTTTCCTACTTTGTTTTATAGAATATAAATCTATAAATGTTGTTCAAAATAGTACTTAAAGAGCTTTTGTATTTTCTAAAGGAAATTCCCCTAGAGAATCAAATGAGGAGTGCAGTTAGGATACTTTATCTGACACTATGATATGATAAATTTATTGAACATACCATCATATAGGGTTGTTAACCATTGGTAAATTGGATATAGAATCTATAACCACTCTTATAAGCTATACATGGATGGTATTTCATAGAAAAATATATTATCAAAACATTGCAATAACATTAGGATGTTATACTTTTAACAAACCAATTCCTCAGTATTTCACAGAAGATATCTAATTCTAGTCTAGAAATAAAACTACATCACACTCTAATACTAATTATCTTGTCCCAATCCAAAAATTATCTTATTTAAATGAATTTAAAATACATTTTTAACATGTACAGACTAAAGATCTAGTAGTACAGTATCTTTCAAAAAGAAGACACATAAATATATCATTATTAATAAAAATCATATTCATTATTTAAAACACAAAATATTTCTACTAACTACAGAATATCTTCTAATGTTGTATAAGATACATTTGTGAAATCTCATATGGAAAATGATGATATAGAAATCCACAAAAGGTAATAAATATGGATATAATTATAAAGGGAGACTCATGTGGCATAACATGATATCATAAATTGAATGATCATGAGTATAGTAACATATTATAAGAAAATGAAATCATAATTTCATATAATCATTAAAGGAAAATAGGATTTAGATCCCTCTCAACATATAATGAAAATTATACTTATGAATTCCAAATGAGGAATGGACACCATACATAAATCATAATAATGACCAACCCATGAGAATGAACTCATGTTCATAATTATGATTCAAGGAAAAAACAAAGCATAAATCATAAGGATTATCGATTTAATAATTAATGTTATTTTTTTGAATTTAATAATTAATAATCGGACATAAAATTTGAAAATTATAATTTATAAAAATCGTGAGAGTTATTTGGAGATAAATGAATTGAAATGCACTACATGGGTTATTATTAATGAAATAATTAAATGATACATTTTTACGTGTGATGGAGAATATTTTTTTTTAAAAAACAAAAATTTAATTAAGATGGTTTTACATTAGAAATTTTTCATGTTTTTAAAAAAATTATTGATGTGATAATTTACACGAGAAGAGAATTATAATGTTATCCTAAATCGGTTTTACTTAATAGATTGAATTTCTATGGGAACTAAAAACATGTATACCCATGAAAGGAAAATGATATATAACATTATATATATAATGGATATATATATATATAATTTAATGTATTTAATGATATTAATATTGAATAAAAGGGTGAAAATGAAACGGAATGTACAACTAACAAGTAGTGAGTTTGGTATAGAAGATCCCTTACAATGGATCCCAATTAACACATCACGTGTACTTAACATCCATAATAATTATATAAATATAACTAAATACATACATAAGTTCATTATTTTAATGTATTTAATTTTATATATAAGGACCATGACCTAAAATATTCAAATTGTTTAATCTTTATAACAAATATATTTCTTTCACTAATGATGATGTTTTACGTTTACAGTTTTGGATACTTAAGTCATCAATGATATAGAAATAAATAATACATTAATAATTCATCACCTAAACATAGTTTTAATTTTTCCCACAATATAAAAAAGTTAAAAAGAATTATTGTTTATTTTTAATAAATATCTTCTAAATTTGGATCTAGACCTCATCCTTGTCCCTACTCATCTATAAAAACCTGGGAAAAATATTTTAAAACATGGTTAAAAAAAATTCAATAATGTCACAAAAAACAATAAATCCATTAGTCTTTTTAAAAAATGAAAAGGCATGTTTTTTTCTTTAGAACCACACACATTGTTAAAATGGAATAAATCATTTCCACATGAGAAAAAATAATAAATGTTCCTCATGTTAAATGATTAAACCCAATGTAACAATATGAAACTCAATTTTAGATACCAAGATCATCAATTTATTAACTCATTTTAACCCTATGTTAGAATTAACTGGTTCCCAGTTAAATGCATAAGAGAAATCCTTTAGTAACTCCCCCATTGTTACGTATTAATGCAAGGAACAATATCAAATTCAATGGAGAACTATCTGGGTGCACCTATCATGTAATCTATATAATGTTCACCCATTCTTCATGATTTTTAATGGTGCTCATCCCATATAAAAGTTGAATCAGTATCTCCTTCTTCACATATATAATTCCCATGTACCATATCATTAATAAAAACATTTTATATATAAATGTTTGTATCATGAAAGTGTTGAAAAAATAATTTGAACCAATAAAAAAATTCAGATATTTAAATAACCATTAATTTTAAGCCAAATTTTAAAATAAAAAATTGTCTATATTATTTTATGAAAAAATGAATGATTTTAAAGGAATAAAAAAATATTATAAAGGTTACATAAATGGGAAAATTCATTGTTGTTGTATATATTAAAAATTAACAATTTTTTACTCTTATAAAGAAATTAAAAATATTCAATAAGAATTTTATTCTAAAAAACATTGAATGAACGTAAAAATAGTCTTAAAATTTTATTTAAAAATTTTTATTCCGATTTTAATAAAATAAAAATATATATAATTTTATAAAATTTTCACGACTATGAAATATAATTTTTTGGGGAATGTCGAAAGATGACTTTTAAAAGAAATTCCCTTTATTTGTGCTCGAAATATCCTATATGATCAGTATTTTTCTAATAAAAAATATTATGTTGCATTTCTAAATGATTTAGAACAATTATATGGTTCTGTTTTTTTATTTAACTTTTTATGATGTTAAAAAAAATTATATACCAAATCAATTTCACCTCGTATGTTTTAATTGTATTGAACTCATATGTTTAAAATGACTTCAGTAGGTTGAATATGGTCAAAGAGGAAAACATTAAATCATGTTCAGAATAATAATAATGATATAATTATCATTTTTATATATCAATAATACTTTTTGAGACATCCATGAGATATGGTTATAAAAAAAGAGACTTCAATAAAATCATGGAGATGGTAGACAATATGTATGTATGAGTTGTGTTTCAATTTTTCAATGATCATTATAGAAAAGAGGTAAATATGATTTTGTATTTCTATAATGATAATAATATAAATAATACCATATTAATTCTTTAGATATAATTAAATATATAATTGATGTGATTTGGTGATGAAAAAACGAATCACATCTCTTTATGGAAGTGGTAGTCCTAACGTACACATGAATGATGTTATCAATATTCAGTGAGTGAAAAGTTTAAACAATATGTGTTAAATTATATTTATAAAATGATATAGTTTCCATTAATATGATATATATATATATATTAAAACTATCCTTATAAATATGTACGAGATTATCTCATGGAAATCAAATTAAATCGACCCGCAATCCAGTAGTTCACCATACTGAAGAATGATGAATTCTATTACCATTTTATGAATTTTAGAAATTTATATTGGATATTATAGTAAAATAATAAATTCCCATTATTTTTTTTTGATAATTATTCTATCATATCTTAATGGTTAATGAAGATTTTCATGAGGTAGAATAATAAATAAAATGAAAACCTTCAGTTAAGAACTATACCTCTTCTTTAGACAACCTCATTTTCATTACACCTTAAGCCCTCTATGGTTCATATTATGCCTAATATAATACATCTATAATGATATTAAGTGTTATAATAAGGATTTTGAGTTGGTATTGGATGAAAATGTTTTTGATTTGTGTACAAATGTGGAGATGATGCGACCTTTTATAACAGAGGGGATAGATAGATTTAATATTTCCGGATGAATATAATTACTGTAAATTAACATTTATGCTAAAAAGGATATATAATTATATTATAAAAATATATAATCTGTATTAGATTAAATAATCTCAAAAAATTATAGTTTTACATGTTTTTATCATGTTTTAAACATTATCGTGTTTTATCCATTCGTGAACCCTTTTCACACTAATCTTGAATAAATAAATTTTACTTACTGAAAATAATGATAGTTACCAAAAATGAAAAAAGAAACCATAAATTGTCAATGATTTATATTTTAAACCATATCAAAAAAACTCACCAATTACATTTTTCTTTTGAATTTTCAATTAATTAATAAAATATTATTTCCATAAAAAAATATTAAATGTATTTTTTAGAACAATTCATTTACATTGACATTAATAACATTAGGAATACTAAATTAAGTCAAATAAAAACATTTTTAATAAATTAATAACATGTTATATTTTAATTTTATTCACATTTATATCATTAATTATTTCAAATTTTATATCTTTTAATATTATTAATATCATTTATTTTATTTTTCGATTAAATGGATAATTATTGTGTCTATATTGTCTAAGAATTTAATGTAATTATTCCTTCATTAAAAAATTAAAAAAATATTTCATGTTGAATAAAAGTAATTTATTTTTAAAATGAATATATATAATTAATCATATACTATGTTTATATCAACGATAAAAATTTAATTATTATTAAAAAAATTGTGATATTTTTTATTTAATTTACATAAAATATTATAATTGTCATTATCATATCCAAATGAAAAAAATGTAATATAATAAAAAATTATATTATTATAGTTTAAATTGTGTCATGGAATAAAATTATGTATTGTTTTTGGGTTATTTTGTAGTCTTTATAAAAATATTTTAAATCCTTAAATACCCAATTTTACCCTTATCGTGATTGTAAAAATTACTATCATTACTATTCATAATGACTAAAAATACGTGAACTATTTTTAAAAATTTAACCTTATAATTAAAAATATGGAATACATTTTTTATAATTCAAAACCAAAATTTGGAAAGATGTATTTTATAATTAAACTGAAAAAACATGATAAAAATAGTTTTCATGAAAAGTGCACTCTTAAGTTTATTTTTTTTACTAAATTCAAGTATAAAATTTTTCTCTAAAAAATAACTTGATTTTATAAATCAGAATAAACGAATTTAATTTTAAAACAAATAGAATTTTACTTTTTATGTAATCGAATATAATATATAATTTTTTATAAAAATAAGTATTTTTTACTATTCATTGAAAATCTTACTTTTTGGAAAATTCCAAAAAACCCATCATAAAATAAATCTAAAATACTTTATTCAGAAACTAATTTAATTATTCTAAATTATATTTAAATAATTTAAAAATTATATATTTAAATAAAATTTTCTAATTTTTTTCAAATAAACTATTTTTTATTAAGAAATTATTTAATGTTTTCATATTGTATATACCAATCTATCATATGAATAATAATAAATATAAATATGATTTATTCAAAATTTACCTTGGATGGTATATTTTTCCCCATTTTGGTAATTACTTCATCATAATTTCTATTGTCGTATAAAAAAATGGGGATATCTTTCTGTTATAGAACTTTCAGATTCTTAGGTCGCTACTTCAACCATATTGTTTTTTTAAAAAAAATATTTAACTATTTAGCTTATTTTTGGAAAAAAAATATCTATTGTTAGAAATATGCTTTATATGTTCTTTATTATACATTTTATCTTCTAACTAAACTACCTCAATTCTCAAAACATGATTTGAATCTCACACATATTTTAATTATATGAGAACTTGAAAAAAGTTATATTTGTTGAATAAACTAGATGGAATGTTTAATTGTAAATAAATTGATAAAACTTTATCCCAGATTTCATATATTCCCATGAAACGTGGACTTATATTCCTCTTTTTAACAAATCAAATCACATTTTTTATTGATATATTTTATGAAAAACATGATTACTTACCTCAAAAGAATAATCTTTCCTCTGATTATCTTTATAAATCATCTTCCTAAATTAAACCATACTCATATATTGCTGAATCAAAAAAACATGATCTACCATTTCTTACACCATCTATGGTATAATAAAAAATTTTCCAATACATAAACCCAACAAGATATAGTCCGAAACCACTTTTAATATATTACATCAAAACGTAACATCTGTATTTTGGAATAAAAACTATTATTATAGGAAAAATATACCTAATAAATATAATGTTCCTAACATCCATTATAATCCAATGAAACTTAATTAATCATGTATTTCATGGTATGAATCATTCACTTACACTATCCTTCAGATTAAGGATGAAAACTTGTACTTAAATTTAATTCAGTACCCATGGAATTTCAATGTTATTTTGAAAAATTAAATAAGAACTTAGGATTTTGGCCAGATACAATTGATAGATTAAATCCTTCTATCCTTAATAACTCTATGAGATGCATCTATGAATTTTGATCTAAATATATAATATCTACAGGGGGAAATAAATTCATTGATTTAGTTAATCGATCCACAAGAACAAAAATTGCATTATTACATCAAGATGTATTTGGCAATCCAATTTTGAAATCTATAGGTATATTATCCTAATCCCACTATAATATAGTAAAATAATGAAAACTAACATTATTTAATTTATTTATTATTGAAAATGTGGAAAATTCAATCATTTCATGTTAATGTCTGCAATATAAGTTTTTGATCCATACCACTATTAATATTACCAATGTATTTATACAACTCATTACTACTGGAATGGATGGGAAATGGGGAACTATAATCTTTACAAAAAAACTATCTTTTCAAATTAGAGCATATGGATAAATAATATCATTAAAAATACTAAAATAATTATTTGAAAATATTAAATTGAGGATAATTATGATTAACTAATTATTATTTTTTCCTATAACTAATAGTCTTCATTATGAGTTTGTTTAATTCCTTTTAATAGACATTACTATAGATACACCTAAGAAAAATAGAGGAAGTTCTTGTATCCACAACATTATTGTAAAAAATTAATAAAATCATTAATCAAAGGTTGATTTTCCAAATTGATCATTGTTAATGATGTATTATTTTTTTGACTCAAAGTATAAACAATATTGTTTTTTTTTCAACATGATATTGAATCGTGGAATTTTAATTCTTGCCTAGTTCAACCCATCCCTTATCTTATTTTTATCTCTTTATGAGTAAATATTTAATTTAATTTTCTTATTAGAATATATTTCCTTTTTAGTGCATATAAATGATGTCCAAAAATTAATAATGAATAAAAAATAATCCAATTCTAGATCATGTGTAGGATAATTTAACTCACGAAGATTCTGTTTCCATGAATCATAAGAAATAAACTAATCATTATACATCAAAACACGACCAAGTTCCTTCAATGACGCATCAATATAGATTTTAATTCAACAAATCTATATGAAAAAAAGAAAAAATAGTGGATTCACTTATCATTTATCTAGTTTCTAAAAAATCATCATATTATTTCATCCATGGGAATTTAACACCAGTTCAGGTTAACTTTTTTAATGAGCTCGACAACCCGAAAAAAATTTCAACAAACATCTAGAAGTAACGCACTAAACCATGACAAACATGATTATTTGTGAAACTTATTTATCATTTAAATTTCACTAAAACATTAGTTTTATAAAGTTAAATTATTATGAAATTTTTAGAGGCAATATTCCAAATAAAAGAAATTTCTTGCCTCCAAAAAATCACATTTATTAAAGTTTACAAATTATATATTTAATTTTCTTATTTTTAAAACAATTATAAGATGTATTTCATGGTCTTAATGAATTTTGAATATAACAATATGTCATTATTAATAAAAAACATAAAAATATATATTACCACATGGAAAAACATATTCATATAATCATCAAACATAAATGGATAATTTGATAACCCAAAGGGATTAACTACGAACATATAATGCATATATCTACCTTGATATGAAATCTTAAGAATACCTTTGTCAATTAATTTAAATTTATGGAACCTAAGTGTGAGAACTATCTTTGAAAATTATTTCACTCTATTTAACTAATCTAAAAAATCATCGATATGAGGAAAATGAATTTTATTAGAGTGTTGTTCTTCAGGGCTATATAATTAGTGAAAATTATTATTGAACTATCATTATTCTTAAAAAATAGTATAGAAGTAACAGATAGTGAAATTAATGGATCAATATAAACATTATCTAGAACTCATGTCATTTATTTTTTCTTTTAAAAATATATATTTGTTCCATTTGATAATTGGGCTTTAAAATTTGCTAAGCATCATGAACAAAGTCAATAGTGAAATCAATTTCCCAATCCAGTGTAAAACAAAAAAATTCATTCATAAAACATACATATATGCATTCATTACTAGAACATCACTAATTTGAATAATTTCATTTTATTCAACAATATGATTAAGGTAAAATTTTCTTCCATCCCTAATCGGGTTTTAGCCACTTTGAATGTTATAAAAGGTATAAAATCATTGAACAAAACATTAATTTATTAGTAATATATATTTTAATGATAAAATAAAATCCAATGCATACCCAAAATGATGTCAATATCAACAAAGTGATGTTCAAATATGATTTATAGGAAATACATTACCAATAATGAAATTAGGATGATTGCTATAATTATTGGTTGGTTTAATATTTCCTTCTAGATTTTTCAAAAAAAATAATATATTTAATTCAAGTGGAAATATTCTCAATATACATGAAAATTTTCATATAAATGTAGGTATAAAAATATCCATATTCAAACAAGGTATTTTAATAATTAAAATATATATTTACCAAACCAGGAACTACTTCATTCGACAACACAAAATCAATTCTAGTAGTAATAAATGATTTTCCATGTTTCCAATCATTATGCTTTCTATCTTTTAAAACTAACTTCTAAATCATGTTAGCGTAATAACAAAAAATATTATATGTAAATAAACTCACCATTGGATAACTATCAGTTACCCCAATATAAGTTTATATAAAAAATGTTTCTTTACAATTATGAGCCCTATGACCAAACATACCAAACCGATAACACATGGTAGATACATTCATACATTTCTAAAATTTCATTTACCACACATCAAATATTTTATAGCCTTACCACTATATTTATTATATTTTTGATTCTTCATTTCCTTCCACCTCGACCTTACTTTACTCTTGTCATATCAAGGAACCTAATTGTCAAAAAACTCTATATCAGCTTTTTCATCATAATGAACAATATTTTTATATTATTTAAAGACTGTTAAAGAGAAATATATTTGTAAATATAGTTTCCATATTGAGTAAAATCTATTAATTTCACTATCAATTTCCCTAAAAAATGATATGTTCTTGGAAAGTATTGTAAAGATGGATTTATATCCAGATATTAATCTTTATCTTTTTATTTTTTATATATAAGAATTATCTCTCCATCCTTTGTTAAACAACCATAGGTAATTTTATATTAGGAAAAATATTCATAAATGTTTCCAATTAAATGGAATCAATATAATATATCTCATTTCCATTCTAATAAAAATACAACCATTGATTAGTATCACATTTAAAAATGATAAATCAAAAGAGTTACATTTTGACATTCGAAACATCCCATGACTCAGAATATATTTTATAAATAATGAATCCATTATCAATCTAAAACTAGGTATGAAGATCAAATAAAAGCTATAGGTTGTTGGCCTATAAAATAACCCACAATCATCATGTTACTTAGTGGTATATAATATTTTTCTCTTTAATGGATCCCAACATGATTTATATCATTTATAAACAAATCTATCATAGAGACATACTACTCAGTTCCAATGAAAAACATTTCATGTATCTGATATAGAAGGATATTTCCCTCTTTGGTTCTTCCCCACTACATCTTCATAATTTCCTCTATGTATTAAATTTCAGAATCAATATAGAAATGAGGAATAAGAAATTTGATCTTTGGTTGCTATATAATTTCATCAAAACCATTAGGCAAAATATTTTAAGGGTATTCTTTTATCACTATACTAACCCTGAAGTCCATCTAAACCATTTATATGAGAACAAATATAAAGTCTCAAACTTAGACACTAAAATTTTTTATATATATTTTCAAGAATTCATTTACCTCGATTTGTATAAATATTTTTGGTTTTGATTTTTAGAGAAAAGTTTAATCAACATTAAACAAATAAGTATTACTTCTAAAAGTGGTCACTTACCGAGAGTATCTATTATTCTAACAATATACAACTTTTAAAAATAAGGATGTTTCCTTTCACGGAAATATCATCAAAATTTTGATCTTGACCTCATCATTTTTAATAATCATCATTTAAACCGTATGATATATCATTTTAAAACATTGGGTTAGAATAAAAATCTAAAAAGGGGCATAAAAATAAGAATTAAATTATTCCATAGAGAAAATATAAAACACATATAATGTTTCCCTTTATGTTAATGATCTTTTAGAAAATGAAATAAATTATTTTCACTTGAAAAACCAAAATACTTTTTTCTTAAAGAAAATAATTATAATCCATAGTATGAGAATAAATAATTGTTTCGAAAATTTTGAAATTCATATTTATAGACCATTTAAAACACATGTTACAAATAACTAGTTCCCAAATACCTCCATAGGAGAAACACTCCGGTAAGTTTCTCCTTCATACCTATAATGAAAATAAACAATATCCAATACATTGAATCTATATTTGTGTTCACCCAATGTACATGATATATTGAGATCACCCATTTTTCATGAGATATAATGGGGATAAATCCGTAATATAATATATGTTTTGTTCAAACATTTTTCATATATAATTATCATGCACTATATCATAATTAAAACATTTTATGTGGGATCCTTTTCATCATAAAACCATTAAAAACATCTTTAATAAAATATGAAGAGAGAATAAGGCTATTAAAATACCATTTATTTTAAAAACCCATTATCAACTACAAAATAACCAGAATAATGGAAATAATGGATTTACTTAAAGAAAAAATGAATTATTGTAAATTATTTTAAAAAAAAACAGTTATGTTGGTGGGATAATTCATTATCATCAAATAAGAAAAAATAGAACATTATTTTTTTTTATTTTGTAAGGTATTTGAAAACATTCTGTAAAATATTTATTTGAAAACAATTTAAATAAATTAAAAAGAGTTATAAAATTTCCTTTTATATTCCTTAATTTTTATATAAATTCATTAAAAATATATTTTATTAATATATCGACATGGAAGAAAAATAGTACTTATAGAAACATTTAAGGTGGAATTTAAAAAAAATACCTTACCTTATGCCTGAATTGTCATGTGCATTACTTATATTCATAAGTAATATTCATAAGTTAATTAATTACTTTTATATGAACTAATTTTGGGGGCTCTTATTCCTTTTAATTAAATTATTAATTTGTTATAGACAATTACCTAATAAATATTTTTCACCTTGGATGGTTGGATAATATTCAAGTCATATTTCAAAAATGACATCAATAGGTTGATGATGGTAAAAATATATGTTATTCCACTACACCAAGAATTATAATATTGAAATAATTATCATTTCTATACATCATCTATATATTTAAAACCATATATGGTAAATTATTACAAAAAAAGAATAATTACATTATTATCATGTAAATTGTAGGCCAAACATATGGACGAGTAAAGACTCCAATTTAAAAAAACCATTTTAGAAATAAGGTAAGTATTATTTTTTATCTATATAATTAAACTAATATCAATAGTATAATATTATTGATTTATTTATACTTAGATATGAATCCATGTGATGTTTTAATGATAAAATAATCACATTTCTTGAAGGAGGTGGTAGTTCATAAATATGAATGCATGACATTTTCATTCTTCAGTGAACGAAATGGTTTGAGTATAGGTGTTATATAATATTTTTTAGATTTTTAAATGTATAATTAATAATATATATATATATATATATTAAATTCATCATTATACAAACCATTATGAGGTGGTTATGGAAATCAACATACACCAGTCCACGAGGAGGTAGTTATCTGTTTACACGAACGATGATTACATTTCCCATTTTTTTATGTTTAATGACGGATATATGTCATTAAATTAGAAAATATCATATAATTATATTCTAAATACTTATATTATTATATAACCATTTTTTAGAAAATTTTTAAGGGGAAATTTTAATAAATAAAATTAAAATTCTTGGTTTAAAACTATACCATTTATTCAGACAACATTAATTATTTACAAGTAAATACCAATTAAGTTTTAATTCAACACAAAATAAGTCTACTAGAATGATGATACAAAATATAGTAAGGTATTTAGTTTATTATTAATCCATTCAAATGGTTTTTTAGTGGTGATGAAATTAGAAGAAGAAGTATCCTTTTATAAGGGATAAGCACCCTTGAAATTTCTTAATGTATTAAATTAATATGAAATAATTTTGATATAAAAATGGATAAAAATTGATAATATTAAAATATAAGAAAATTTTCATTCTAAACTTTTTTATCCAATACATGTTTCTAAAGTATGGAACAACTTTTTAACTTAAATTGTATATTTGAAAAATTCTTTAACACTTTTAACACGTACAACGACAACAAAGTTTTTTACTCTTTAAGGGAAAAATGTTAATATAAAAGAAAAACTGCGAATTAATGAACCATGGTTGATATTTTAGATTTTATAATAATGAATAACCAATAATATGTTTTTTATAAATTCTAAAGCATTAAAAAATATTATTTTAATAAAATATAAAAAAATTTATTTATTAAACTATTTATTTTAATTGAAAATAATGACATTTAGTAAAATAATTGAAATTTGAATAAAATATATTCAAAAAAATATACCATTTTATATTTACCTATAAAATTAAATAATATCCTTAATTATTTAAAATTATATTACTTTTACAATGATTAATATAATTTATTATATCTTTCCTGTTAATTTAATAATTACCATGTTAGTGTTGGGTAAGTATGTAAGGTAAATAACTCGTCAATAAAAATTAGAATTAATTTACCATTATTAATATAATTCATTTATATTTCAAATTAACATTTATAATTGAATATATCCTCTATTTTTCACTATGTTAAAAATATTATAGCAATTAAAACAACATTATGATTTTCATTCTGTTCATTAAGTAAAATATTATAATGGTCATAATCACATTAAAATAGAAAAAGGACATATATCACAATAATTTATGATTACAGAATTAAAGGAATCATGAAATATAATAATTCAAGTTCATGAGACATTTTTTAGTTATTATCATATTATATTTTACATTTTATTAATTTATTGACCCTTTACCATTGTAATACAAATTAATTTCACTACTATTCATAATGAAAAAAACTGTACAATTAAAAAATTTGTAACATTTGATATATATATTTATTCCATTTTTTAAAATTCCAAATAGATAAAGTGAATGATTTAGATTCAAATTTAACCAAAAAAAGGACCAAAATTTTTTTATAAGAAATACACTTTTATGTTTAAAATGTTTTTATACTAAATTAAAGTTTAAAATTTATCAAAAATTAATACTTTAATATTATATATATAATGGAACTAATAAAATTTATAAAAATAAAGAATATTAATATATAAATAACTTAATATAAAATATTTTTTTAATAAGAATAATTTTTTAACTATTCATTGAATTTTTTTTTGAAAATTATAAAAAATACATCATAATATAATTCAATAATTATGAATTAAGAATTTTTTTTTTATTTTTTATTATTTAATTTCAACAATTTGAGAATTATAATTTTATATAATTCATTATCAGAATTTTTTAAATAAAGCTAGTTACTTTTTGATTAAAAAAATTATATAATGTTATTATACATATTATAATTATCTATCTTAGGGATTATAATAAATATTATAAATTTTTATGATATAATTACCTATGATGTTATACTATATGGTTTATTTTCTATCATTAATTATTTATTTTTTATATATTTTTTTTGTTAGGTCGGTTACTTTAAGATGTTTGGTTAATTTCTTCATAACAAATTAGTCTTTTTGACTGTGACCAATAGTGTTCTAAAATAACCACATTATCAGAATAGTATTGGATTAATATTTCCTATATTATTCCTTAATAAAAAATAATTTTATAGTTTCAAAGGATATCTCAAAATAGACCAAAATTATGAGAGGTGCCCTGATAAGTCCATTTAAGGATGTTAAAGATACTATACCTTTTCTAATTAATCATACATATACAATTCCCAATTGTATTAATATAGAATAATAATGAGGTTAAAAAGATATATTTCCATTCTAAATAAATTCATAATGTCAGCCATGTTTACTGGTTATTGAAAGCAAAGAATGTCATATCATAGAGGCCAATGTCTGTATATATGCACATATAATATATATCTTTTACATGGAATAAAAATTGGTAATAAATGAATGAATTCTAATTTTAGAATTATAATAATATCATAAATATAATATTATTTAATTAAGTAACATTTTTGATAATTCCATTTAAGATGGCGATGAAAAATTGATAACATCATTCATAGAGGTGGTATGTAACAACCCTTGTCTTTAAAGATTATTAAATAAATATGAAATATTAATATTAATAATAAAAAAGTAATCGACTGAATTTATTTTTAGTTATGTATTTTGAGAGTTTTTTCTCTCTAAATGTGTTTCAGTTTTGGATTGAGTCCCACATGGTTTGCTAGTCAGGTGAATCTCATAATCTTTTGCTGTGATTTAATGTAAACTGGATTTCTTAGAATGGAACATGGTTTGGTTTGAGAACTTTGGTTCTAACCATGAGGTCCTTGAAGTCATATTAGAAATTTTCGTTGCTCATCTAACATTCATGGTTTATGTGTAATGATTTATCAAGGTTTATCTGAAACGACGCGAGTTTTGATGGAAACCATGATGGGTTAGTTTTAACTAGGTTAAGGGTTCATAAATTGATGGTGGTTTTTAAAAAACAATGTGAGGTGTATCTGATGGGTAAGAGAAAATTTGGAATGTCTAATACAATATTTTGGCTGAAACATAAGGCATTAATTCTATTATAAATTTTATTGTTTTGTTTATAAAACTTAGAAGCTTTCAAAACTTGTTTATGTAGTGAAAAGACAAAAATTCCACATGATATTTTGGAATTTTGAAACACCTCTTCATCTCATGTGTGCATGTGGATCATGCCCTCTCACTTATAGCTTTCCTTTTAGAATATCTCGTGATCTTGGGTGTATTTTTGAGCTATTTTTAATAATTTTGACCTTAGTTTCTTCTGATCCATTCTCTTTCCTCACCATCCTCCATTATTCTTGATTTTCTATTTTTTTATAACTAGAGTGTAAGTTGTTATTCCCCTAATGAATAATGTAATCATCAAAGGACAAAGGGTATTTAGTGTGGCATAGCGATAGGGTGTCCAAATATTATGTTTTCATTTCATCAATCATCAATTTTGTGAATGATTGATTTCCATTGATTTTTTCCAATAACTTTAATTAAATTTAATGCTACTTATATTTAATTTGGAATCACATGTTAGTTATTTTATTATTCATAGTGTTCGAGGTTCATTTCAAACCTTCTATCATTTATTTTTCAGGGTTTTTCTGAGGGTATATTCTGTAGTGGGTTATTTATGATTTATGACTCCATGAAATTATGTTCAACATTTTTTTGAATTTTTAAGTAATATATTTATATTTTGTGACATGATTTACTTTCATCCATTGTTTGGGAAGATTGGGGTCGGGTAAGAAGCTTCTATGGTTAAACCATGATATTTAATGGGGTTTTAGTATTGTGATGTCCCATTTATTAAACATCTAATTTACATTAAATTATAACCTTGGATTTTGGGAACACCATGGGGGAATTATTTTTGTTTTTGGGAAGGCATGGGTTTTAGATGATTGAGTAGGAATCCTATTCCAAGGACCTTCATTCTTGGAATGGTTGTTGGGGGACACCTCACATGCCATTGATGATGTGTCAGGGCAATGTTGAGGAGGTATATTAGTGCCACCCATTATTTAACTGATCATAGAAATGTTCATAGTCTCATAGAGTGTCACCACTTGAGTGGGATGCGATGATGATGATTATTAGCATTTAGGGGCATATAGTATTCCATTATATTAGAAAAAGTTCAGCATAGTGTTTCCTTCATAAATTTGTATTTCATACCCTGGGGAGATAGGTTTGTGAATTGTGACCCCTAATAGGGTTTTCATGTCATTATTTTCCAGGTTGAGTGGAATCCATATCTTTTTTGATTGATGTTCTTATAAATGGATCACAAAAGGTGTGATCAATTATTATATTCAATATGATGTTTATTTTTCCATAGATATTGGGACTAGTTGGTCAAGTTTATACTTGTGAAAGTTTATGTCATGTTTTTTAGGATAAAATATATTGGAGTGTTTTGGTTGGTCTGAATTTATTATATAGATGATATATCCAAGCATCATTGTTTTATTGAGATGGGTATGATAGGGACCTTTGGATACCCTTACAGGTGAGACTGTACCTGAGGATGGGTTATTTTTTTGGTAGGCCATTATTTTTTTTCCTTCAATATGGCTTACCCTAAGGTTTCACCTATGTAGTAGAGACCACGTAGGGTTTCTTTCATTTTTAGGAGGTTATGAGGACCATTTTGAATACCATTTGAGGCATGTTTATAATTTTTGATGCCCTTACAAGAACATTATAGGTTGATGATTAGTTTTAGGTCACTAATGGTCTCTTGTGTATATTACTCATGGTGTGATTGTCTTATGTATTTGGGTGAGAAACATAATCCCTGTGTAGGTTTCCCTTCTCCTTCTATGAAAACTTTGACAATTTGAGTATCGTATGATGGGTATAGATGAAGACATCAGGCCAAGAAGGGTAGTTCTATATAGGATTTCTCTCAAATATTTGACCCCGAGGATTGTTTGATCCCCATTTCATGTGACACGAGAGTTGATAGGAATCGATAAATCATAGTTTTGGATGAGGGGTTTTAGATCTAGACTAAAACTTATTCTGGATCACCATTATCCAAAAATTTATTGTCACTGATAGTTCATTCTTTTAGGAAGTGGTGATTTAAAATTTTTTTTACAAACATTTTAGTGTCATTTAGATGAGTGGTTTTAGAGAGTTTTTATTAATAAATGTTTTTATAAAGATAAAGTTGGGATATCATGGAATTAGAATTTTCTCAAAGATTTGATATAGTTCACTCTTAGATTGGAATCGTTGTGGTTATATGATCATGGGCAGGTAATAGATGATCTAGATGAGTGTACCCATCAATATGAGAGTTAAAAACATGTTTTATGTTATCTAGAATGGATTATGAGTGGTCTCATCTAACAATATGAGACATATGGGATAATGTAAATGTTTATCCCATTGATGGTTGAGACCCCATAGACTATGAGTTTCTTAGGCTTATGTATAATGGTATTCTATTAGGAAATGTCTAATGTTGGCCACTTTTTTTGGAGCCTTAATGGTTCTTCATGACATTTGGAACATGGTATGTTCTCAAGGGTCATGAATAGTGTATTAAAACTACTTTATATCATTCCATTAGGGCCCTAGATCCTTCTAGATGGTTGTTTTTGTTTAAAATAAAATGGTTATTACCTAGGATCTAACATTTATTCTTTTTCATTTATATGTCTTAGATATCTAGTGTTGATCTAGTGGATACACCTAAAATTATTTGGTGGCATGGGACTTGTGATATAAATCCTATGACACAGGAATGAGAGAGGGTATATTTTCCCTATGTGTTAAAATTTTAATTTTTTCATTATTTTTGTTCATCCCTTTCTATTTTTGTGATGTGGTTTGTTTAATTCATACTATTACTATATTTTGGTTATGATAAAAATATCACATGTTCATGCAGCTATTATGATTATAGACTATTTGTCTATAATTGGGGTGACCAAATAAGATTTATCTCTCACCCAATGTATGCAAAACTCAGTCTTCATAAAGATTATATTTATTCATTCATGATGAATCACTAATTACATTGTTTATGTTGCTAAGGCCCAGTGTTACTCGATCAAGGGGAGATTCTCATATGGTGTCTCGGAATCAGGTTTGTATAGTGTAAAAGTCATAGGGACTACATATGTGGATTATCTTGGGGTTGTTATTAAACCCTGATGTAATAAGTTTTATTTATTTCTTTTATGTCCAACATATTACCAATGGAAGAAAGAATATTATTTATTTATCATTGTTTGATTCTATATGTATATGTTCCACATTTAATTTAATATAACATGATTTTATTTTTATTTATTTATCAACGAAATTTAGATGTTTATCATTGTGGTTGTTTTTGTAATTTATAATTTCATTTTATTCTAACAATAGTATATACTCTCCCCAATCTGTTGATTATACCCTCACCACTAGTATATAGTATTTAGAATATGGTGAGTCATGATTGAGGCCATATAGAAGAACAAATTGACTAAGGTTTTTGGTTTTATCATTCTGGTTATATATAAAATGGAACAATATTAGTTATGTTTTATGTTCTATATGGATATGATAAATTGGTAGTCATGGAATGTGTCTGAACTTATGATGAATATTGAACTATTATATCACCAACACCTTTATGTATAGTAACTCCATGTTTCTTGGTAATGTTATTTCTATTTTCTGTTATTTATATAGTTGTGTGATTTACTTAATATAATTCACTTGTGCTTTTAGATTTATGGTTTATTCAAAATTTTAGATCCTGGATGAAGGAAAAGAAGACCATGTTCATGAATCATACCTTATATGTATAATTCACGTGACATATAAATATATTTGTGTTATTTAATTGATTATGTAGGTTTATTTGTATAAAGTATCTTTAATGACCTCTATAGTGTATCACACAAAAAATATTTTTTTAATTCTAATATAATGAATCTCATGAAAATATTTTCTTCTTAAGATAGTTAAATAATCAATTTTGGTGAAATGTTCATTGGTTATTGGGATGTAGTCCCTTTTTTAAGCTGGACCCTTGTGGGTCAGTTTGCGTTTTTAGTTCATTATTAGTGGCTTGATGAGGAAAAAGATATCAAATAGATTTTTGGATCAAGAGAGAGTTTCCTTGATGTGGTGTTCGTCTTAATTTTCTTTTTTTAGTTTATTGGGAAGGATATATTCATTCCACACATTATCTTATGGGTATTTATGTGGGTCCCATTTCATAGTTATCACTAATGAAATAGGTGATTGTGGGTGTTATTATAAAACCCCAACCCCTTTAGTTATGATATGTTACATTATTATATTACTCTGGCATAAATAGAAGACTTGAATCACAATGGAATGATCATTTTATAATTTTTTTAATCTATATTACATATATTATGATAATATTAAAATTTTAAATGTATAATATGACATAGAAAATATGTTGATAATTTCATTATTATCCTAGAATAACCATGCATAACTATCCTAAAACACATCTTTCTATCTTGAAAAAAATAAGACATAATAAGGGGATGATCTCAGATTCTTCTTAAGGGAATAGATATAGGAGTATAAAAAAAGTATGAATAATTATGTAATGTTGATTAACTGATACACATTACATTTAGTCAATAATTTTAGAATAATAAAGCTCAAATAAAATATTATAAAATAATTCCATACAAATAACAACATGAGAATGAAACTTTACTATGAATATTCTGTGACTCAAATAATCACATGTAAAATCAATAACTAATCTCATAATTAGGGAATGGATAATGTCAAACATAATAAACAGATGATCAAGTTTTCTTCCAAGATAACATATATAAATGGGTAAATACCTAAAATATTTTTTATCAGAAGGCCTACCAATGCATCGAGAGGCTGTATCAGGCCCCTCCTATCACTTACTAAGCCCAACCAATTCCTTCTATGAAAAGGATGAGTAAAAAAATCAATATAAACTTTCATATTAATGTTAGTATATAAAATATGAATACATAAACCATAAACCATCAATGGTATCAAAATAGAACATCCAAAATTATACTCACTCATAATTTATCGAACTAAATATGGAAAATGATATCATAAGAGTTCAAACATTATCACAAATAATATACAATAACTGTTTTACATAGATGAAAATACAATAATAAAATCATTAGAAAATAGTGTAACAAAAATACCATTTTTTACTTTGAAATCAGTTATTTAAAATAATTTCAATTATTAAATAAAACATCTCTATTAAAAATAACCTTTTAATATTTTATGGGAACGTTATAAAATTTAATGTATCATGAAAATATAAAAAGACACTCACAATGGATAAGTTAAAAACAAGCATTCATTATGTTGGAAAAACCATAAATGATATTGTTTGTAAAATGAAAAACATATTCTTTTTAAACCATATAATAAAATATAAAACTTAGTTGAAAAACATGAATCATTTTTATGATATATATGAAAATATTTTTCAAAATATTTTTATGAAACATGGACATGGATGATAATTATTCCCCAGAAAATACTTAGTTATAAACAATCCCTAATAACAATGAGATTAAGATGTTAACCCATAACATTTGTGTGATTCCATATATACATGTCTTCAACTCCTTTATATTTGTTTTAAATATATTATTATACTATTCCAAAATCAAAACAATAAGTATGATATCATATATAATTCATTTCTGAATTTATATTTCCCATTTATTAACAATTCCAACTTAAATAAATGTTTCAGGTAATATCTGATTTTTTTCTCATATATGTTTTGAATTTTTAATCATGATACTATTACATAGATGATTATATAATTACATACTTATTTTAAAACATGATATATATATATATATATTATATATTATCTACTTATATCATTTAGTGAATAATATTTCATTTTTAAAATTGTTTTGGATGTTAACTACATCATTTTATTATCCATGTTTTGTCATGTAAGTCATATTCATTATGAATAGAAAGAATTTTATTAATATTTAGAACAATTTCTGTTCATAAATATTATATTAAATCATCATAAATATTTTTTATAATGATTTTTAAATTGCAAATACGTGGAATGAATCTCATCGTGTCTTAGAGACAGTATGTTGTACACACACACGATCGATTATATCATTCTTTTGATGGTAAAAGGGTAAATAATTATATGATATATTGATTATAATTAATAATAATATCATATTTTGTCTTTATATCTTTTATATGCACAATTTAACCCATCCAATTAATGTGGTGATATGAAACATATTACATCACCGCATGAAGACAGTAGGCCCTACGTACGCATGCATGGTAATTTTATATTTCATATGAAATATGAAAGGGTAAATATGGTTGTTAAATAATCATAATAATATCTAATAATATATTTTATACTGAATTAATTACTTTATAATGGAAAAAATTAACAGTATGTAGAAAAAGAAATGAACTTATAGTAGTTAAAAAAATGACTAAATGTTCTTTAGAGGACCTTCTTTTGGTGTCCTCTTAGGGTCACTATTTTTTGTCTTTTGAGAATAACATAACATCTATTATGTGTATAGGGATGATTAAAAGGTAAATTGGTAGGGTTTTATTGATATATAAGGCTCAATGTGGGGAAAGGAAGTAAGCGTGGAGGTTCCATTTTATAATTGAGGTGACATGCACTTTAGGAAACTCTCAAAATATTAAATTAATATTAAATAATTTGATAAGTAATAAATGGAAAAAATTAACTAATTCCAAATATAAGGGTATTATGAGTCTAAATCATCATAACCAATGTATTTTATAGGTTTTTAGGTTATAAAATTAACCATAAATTTTTTTATTTAACCCTGTTATGCCCTTTAGCATTTACTATGAAAACATGTTTTTCTACTCTTCATGGTTAGTAGAGTTACTAGAAAATGAAAACAAATATCAAACAATTATATCATTTATGACACATTTAACCTTTATATAGTTATTTGGCATAAATATATATTTTATTAACATAATATCATCTAAGAAAATATTTTTTTTAATGTATCATTTATGTAAATTTTGATATTATTCAATATTATCCTTTTTCAAAACATCATAACACCATGATAACATCAAAAAACTTATAATATATCAATAAAATGTCATAAATATCTATTAAATTATTTTATGTCAATAATTATGTCAAATTGGTTTTATGTTATCATTACTTATGATCATTTATTTGATATTTCCATTAAAAAAACTATTACTAAATCATTATTGTGAAAGCCTTTAGTTAAGTCATTTCTTCACTAAAAATAAAAAAAATCATAATGATGAATAAAAATTAAATATTTTGAAATAAATATTTAGATTCAAATTTATCATCACAATAATCATGTAATAATACTATAATATTTTTTAAAAAAAAGATAGTGACATTTTTAACATGTCTTATAAAAAATATAATAAAGGTCTTATTCTCATCCATGTGAATTCAAAAGAGTATAGTTTATCCAGAGGGATAAATTTTTTTTTTCAAAACCCAATCATGAAATCTAATTATTACATGTTTTTGGGTAATTTTATAATAATAATTTTACCTACAGTACATAATTTACCATTAACCATGTTAATTAAAATATTACTACATTTTTCTATTCATCTACCTAAAAATAAAAGAAAAATATTTACAAAATTTTTAATCAAATATTAAAAATATAGAATCCATTTTCAAAAATTAAAAACACATCAGTTTCATATATTAATTTAAAATTGATCATGTTTATGGGGTGAGAAAATGGGATAATAATTTTTAAATAGGAAAATATTTGAAAAATTTTTATATCAAAATTCATTGTAATAATGATTCCAATTACATAAATTTTATTATGTGATAAATAATAATATCTTTATAATTTAAAATAATTCAAATATGTAATTTAACGCTCTAATATATTTTAACAAAAAAGTTGTTTTTGATTAAAAATTAATATTTTTTCAACTATTCATTATAAAAAGAAACATTTTAGAACAATACTACAAATTTAAATAATGTAATATTTTATATTCCTCATTAAAATAAGATTTTTATTTTTTCAAATAAAATATATAAAAGTGTCAAAATTGTATTTAAAATAGTTTTCCTAATAAAAGGTGTAAAACTATTTTTATAAAACAAATATAGGTTTCTATGACCCATATTTGGTTTGTTCATATGTTATGCCTCTAAAATATATTATATGAATTTAAAAAAATATTTGAATAAAAATATAAAATATATATTTAATTAATATCACTCTCTATGAGTAATTAATTTTATTTCTTTGCATAAAATAACTTTGTCAGCATAAAAATCCATCTTTATAAAAACATCTTCTATATATTTTGTTGGTTCCTATATTAATTTCTATTTATTTTATATCCAATGAATTAAAAAATATATTTTTTATGTTGCTTAATTATATTTATAACCTCCAACATAAATACTAGGTTATATCTTATTATATTAAATAATAATATTTTTATAATAATGAGTTGTTGGGTAAAACTCATCCCTACATGTAACATAAGACATCTCATTGTAGTGTGAAGTGTAAGCATATCAATGATTTTCTTACAACATAAGATATCAATGAAATTTAATTTATATAATAAGGGACATATTAATAAATTGTAAGGTGTTATAGTTCTCCCATGGTGGTTTTGTTTAGGTTTTTTTATTTCTAGGGTGTGGTTAGGCATGAGTATGCTTAGGTTTTAGGATATAGAGTGTTGGGAGTTATCCTCGTATTGTGGATGTATTGAGAGGGTAGGTTTTATTAGACACTTATACCTATTAATTTTTTTTAACAGTATACTATGTAGTGGGATTTTTGTCATACTCTTTTGTATTTGGATCATATCCCTAGTGTAAGGCGGTAATGTGGTTAATCATTAAATGGGGGAAATGCCTCAAATTTGGATACAAGATAAAATGGTTCTCAAATCATTTAAAACTGACCTATACGAGGAGCATGGAATTTTATTTTATGGTCATTATCCCAAATTGGTTATGACGTAGCCAATGTGAGCATGAATCATATTGCGTGTTTAGGATTAGTATTTTGAAATCATCATGGTGGGAACATTACCATAAGTCAGTGCAGTCCATAGACCTTATTTTGTGTGGTTTGTTAAGTTTGAATGTTATTTCTTCCGGGTGGTATGGGAATGAGTGTTGGGTTTTTCAATTTCTATAATGGACCTTACGTCTGATATTTTTATCATATATATCAATTTCATTTGATGATGGATACATAAATGGTTGTGTGTTTTTATATTTTGGATATGAGGTAATGATTAGGACACACCTATAGTTTGGACCCTTATATTAGTCACAAGTATTGTTTCTCATTTTTTGGAGAGAGTTTTAGACACTGTGAGATTGGTCATTAGATGGTGGAGATATATTTGGATTCACTAGATCATTGATTTAGATCTTGGTTACTAGTTGGAAATGATGGCTTATCAGGGAAGAGAATAATATTTGGTGGGGAACATATAATGGCCCTTATATTTATGGGTTGTAAAATTTATAAAAAATTTTATTTTTTGATGTTAATAGGTTATCTGATAAATTTTATTTTAGTTTTGAATAATTAGAGTTGGATCATCTTTGTGAAGTGTTTTCTGAGTGGTTTGAGTTTCATATGGTATCATAGGTGATCAGGTGACGCCTAAAATCTTTGGGTGTGAGTCAGTGATCTCTACACATTTTTCCCTAGAAAACATTTTAGTTCACATGAATTAGTGAAAACCATGTGAAAATATGAGCCTAAATTATTTTTAGTACTATATTTAATGAATATGGTATAGATTAATATCATAAGAATGGGTTAGAGGAATTTGTGCATGTTTTGGGGAAACTATTCATGGTAGTTTTGACTTAGGTCATAGGTGGAAGACTTTTACACTATTTTTGAAAAACCATGTGAGGTTATGTAGAGGGTTCCAGAACCATTTGTAATTATTGTCACAATGTTATTAAACCATATTTTGAATCCCTATGTAGATTTTTTTGGATATTTCTTTGAACATAGTTAGATCATAGGCTGGATAACTCTACATTTAAAATAAGAAAATTTATAGGCTTTGTAAAATGTGGGAAAAAATAAAAAATTTCTATTTATATTTCAAACCATTCCCACCCCTATTCATCCATTGTATGTTCACATACCAACCTTTATCCCTCTATACTTCCTCCCGCTATTTCCCTTGATCTTGGAAAGATATTTGAGTCATTCTTCATTATTTAATAATTAGTTTCTTCATCTCTTTCCAGATTTTCCCATTCATAATTCATTTTTAATGATTTTTTACTGTCTCCACCTTGGGTTATGATTGAAATCCTTCCAATTTATATATGAATTAACTAGGTAAAATAGTTATCTAGCATGGACTAGTAAAGGGTGTCATGATATGCTTTATTCACATTGTCAGTCTTCATTTATGTGAATGTATGACGCATATTGGAATTTTTCACATAAATTTAAATTAAATTTAAAGGTATTTCTACTTTATTTGGAATTTGGTATTTGGGTTATTTCCCACATTGATTTTGGATGTGTGTTATTGGCATTACTCTCTTGGTTGGTCATTGTTTAGGGAAATTGACTCACCGCAGTGGGTTTTCAAAATTTCTTCTTTTACTGAATGTTTTTACTAATTTTTTATGTTTTTTAATTAAATTTTTTACATTTAGTGGCATCATTTAGGTGATTCATTAATTGGTTGATAATGGGACTAGGCCAAAATTATCTACGATTACATAATGGGGTAAGATATGGGATTAAGTTTGTTTGATTTCCAATTTAATGGTTATGTAATTTAAATTCAATTATTTCTTTGTTTTTTACAACCCATTTAATGTTGTTTTTCATAACATTGGAAAGGATTGGGTTTTAGATACCCTGATGAGAGATCTTTTTCATATTTCGCACATTCATGGACATTTACCAGGTTAACAAATCATTTTACAATGATGATCCGTAGTGGTGGTGGTGAGAAGGTGATTGTGTTTTCTCCTGATCCATGAACCATTATTGTACTTGTTAACATTATCATAGAGTGTTTCCTTCTAAGTGGGATGTGATAGTGATGTGTTCTTGATCCTATGGGGCATGAATAATTTCTTTATGAGATCTAGGTTAAATAGAGAATTCCCATAAGTGATTTAGATTTAGTATGGTTTTGTGAGAGGTTTGAGGTGTGATAATCATGTTGTGATAGTGAACTCATTAGTTTGTTTTTATATTGGATAATGGGTTAGTTTTATTTGGGGTTTTATTGGAATGATCACACAAGTATGGATCATGTAGTATCTCTAAAGATATATTTTTTTGTACCTAAATATTTTGAATGATTACTCAAGGATAGAGAGGTTGATGTATTGGTAATATGTTTGATGATCAAATAATTTGGATAATTCTGGATGGGTTGATCACATGCGAGGAATGTTAATGCCGTGAAACATTGTGATTTTGTTACGGGTATGAAGGAGATGTTTTAGTTACTTTATGGGAATGATATTACCTTAAGATATGTTATTGTTTGGGGGAGGATGGATAGGGTTCCATTCAATTGGAATTTCCCATAGGTTTTTCTTATGATAAGGTTCCCTTGTGGGAATTCTTTATTTTGACTTATTAATGTAGAATATAGAGACCAACATAGTAGGTAAGATAATGATTTTGTATTCCCTTAAAGGTGTTTTTTCATTGATTATAAGTTGGGAGTAACTTAGTTCCACATAAGAATGTTTCTTGTGTAAGGATTTTCCAATATTTTTGGATGAGATAGAAGAACCCCCCTTAGAGTGTTCCAATATTTATACAACCCCTTGGAAATTTGAATCTCGTTTGATGGGCTTGGTCTGAGATCCTAGGTGTGGAAGTATAGTATTTAGTAGGGAATCTCTTGTATTCTCTGACATCAATCCTGGTGGGATCCCCATGTTTTGTGATCTCAGGGTTTATTAGTGCTACTGGTTTATCTTATTGGTCGAATGGATTGAGAGATAGACCAAGACACATCATTGATAAACATTATCTATGATTTGATTGATTCTAATCATAATATTTTTTTCGCATGTTTATTTTTAGGTTTTCATTCACATATGTTCTAAGGTAATTTCATCAAGGTGATTGAGGTATTTTCTACTATGTACATGGTTTAAGAAGGAGGCCTTTGGGATATCATATATTAGGAATTCACCCTGAGTTTTATCTAGTTATGCATTATATTGTATTGGTATGGTTATACATGAATAAAGATTTAATGGGAGATCTAAATTAGTGCACCACTCATGTGAAGAGTTAAAAACAAGCAAGATGTTTTTTTCCATTGATGTGGAGAGATACTAAATAAAATTATAGTAATACTAAGACAATGTATTTATTAGGACCATGTATGGTTGGTACCATTAATACTATGAATTTTTTGGGCCCATTGATGGAGGTACCCTTTGGGATATATATACTATAAATCCCTCATTATAGCTTGACTAGTTTTGTAGAACCTTCAGTACATGAAATGTTTTATAGGGTAAATTGTAGAGTTCTATTTCTAGATTATATCGTTCAATTGAGTCCATGAAGCTTGTTAGTTGTGTTGTTATGTATATTCTTATTGATAAATTCTATGTTTTTTAAATTCATGAATATTGATATAGTGACATAGATATTGTATGTAGATATAGAGGAAATTTATGATGACATGTTTCAGGTTTATCCTCATGAAATAAATCCTATTGTGTAGGCCAGGGATGGGGGAGATTTATGTCCAGAATCTGACTAAAACCCACAGTTATAAATTTTCATTATTCTGGTATATCCCCACTTTTTATATAGTATTTTTTTATTCTTTCTATTGTTAGTATCCATCTAGAACAAAAATATCACAAGTTTATGGAATTAATATGATAGTATAATATATGACCACTATTGGGTGGTGGCCTACAAATATTGATTTCTCAACCATATTATGTGAAAATCATTATTTCTATGTGTGAGTTAAGAATATACATCTTCATTCATGTTGGATAATATCTTATGGAGTATTTGAGTAAATTCCTAGTGAATATCAATTAAGTGGTGCCACTAACATACAGTCTATTAATTGATCTAATCTATATTGAGAGTTGGTAATATTGGGTATGTGGTTCATCATGGACTTAGGAGTAGAACCACATGTATTTACTTTCTGTTTGATAATTATTTCTGCCTGGTCATCCTAATGGGAGATCATTTTCTGTTTTTTTTATTCCTCAAGTCTATATGACTGCATTCCACATTTCATTTATTATAGGATGATGTTGTATTCGTTTATTTATCATGTATACTATAATTCTTATCTATGTGGGTATTTGGGTTATTATTATTATTTCTATATTGAGAAGATGTTATAGTCTCTCAAATATACCAATTATACCCTTATGTTTTTTTTTGGAAAACTCTAGAATAAGGGGTGTTCACTTGAGGCCTTGTTATCGGTAATCTCGAGTGACATGTTTGGTTGTCCCAGACTAGTTTACTGCATTGTAGTTAACACATACAAAAGATGATGTTATCATTCTTATCAGTTATTTTGGAGGATGAAATAAAATGGGTATTCAAATATTATAAAAAAAATACATATATTCGATGTTATGATGTCATAATATGTTTATAGATAAATGTAATATTAGTAGTGTAGAAGAAGAAATTAACAAGAAATGTAGGGCTGAGAGTGTTACCTCTCCCTTGGAATATGTGCCCTAGGAAACTCTTTATTGATCATTATACATTTATTTTGGTGACAGCATGTCTTCAAGGGAATGTGTTGGGTGTTCGTTGGAGATTAGGGATATATTATGGTTGATCTAAAACCATCAAATGGGTATAGAAATTGGGAATGTTTGAGTTACTTTTTAAATGTAATGTGTGTGAATTTTTTAGAATCTCTTTATATTTCAATAAAACCATTCCATTTTTCAAGTATAAAAGACCAAAAAATTTCAATAGTAGTGTGAGAAATGGATAAGTTCAATCCTTTCTACACCATCTTATATAATTCATGTTTTTCACTTGTTCTATCCTTTTTAACAATGTTAAACATATTTTACCCCAATTTACTATTACTATGGATAGTAAACCTTCACCCTTGGTGACCAATTTTAATCAAAAAAACTAATTATGAAATTTAATAATAAATTGTTTACATCGTTTTGAATCTTTAAAATAATTTTATAAAATGAAATTTCTAATAGTAAGGTAAATTCATTTTAGTATTAGTGCTCAAAAAACATACAAATTGTTTCTTAGAAAATGTTCATTTAAAGATTAAAATTCAAGTGTGAGATAATATTTTCAATATAATTGGTTTTGAAGAAAAAGAATTTGTTTTTTATTAAAACACTTAATGTTTTTGGATTTATGAAAAGACAAAAATTGTATTTTATAATATTTATATTTAATTTACATTAAATAAAAAAATTAGAACTAAATATTTCATTAGTTCAAAACTCCTAGTAATTTGATTTCTATGTTCAACAAATTTTTTAAGAATTCGTGAATTTTATTTAATAAAAACATCATTATTTTTTTATAATTTTTTATTCCAGAATTATCTTATGATAATGTAGAAAACAAATTATAAATTTTTGTTGGAATAATATTTTTTTCTACTAACCCTTAATGCTTTCTATTTTATAAAAATAAAAAAACAAATTTCTAAGATTATTTTCTCATGATTAATCCAATAATAAAATAATTTTATTTCATTTATCACACATAATTTATAATAAATATTTTTTGAAAAATTTTCTTAAAACAAAATAACAAAAAATTGAATCAAACATATTTAAGAATGAAACGTATCAATATGATTATTACACCACAAGTCATATTGTAATCCAAATTATAATATTATATAAATATTATTTTATAAAGTAATGATAAGGTTATATTAGTTCTTTAAATATATATTTCCACGCATGAAATACATATATATTCATATGGTACATTTCTATATATAAATTTTGGGATATTACATCTAGAAACATAACACACACAAAAATGTAATAAAAATGAAATTTTAAATCATTGTGTAAAATGTATTATTCTTTAATTGTATCATTATATATGATCACACATAGCATTTTTATTCATTATCTAGGGAAATGGGAAATAGTAATGGTTACATTAAAATTGTCATTATGAGAATGCATATCAAAAGAGTTGTCATGGATTGATAATTTCATTGTAAGAGTAGATAGGAAAATTATAAATACATTAAATAATCCATGAATGAAAAAAATGTTTAACAGCCACATGGATAAAACTATATGATAAAAAATGACTAGAATAATTGGAAGTAATAATTCCAGACATCATAAAAACTTTAATGAGGTATTGTTCCAATAATGCAAACCTAAAATCCATAGAAGGATCTCATTACCCCATATTAGATGTATTATTAGACCTAAATTTTCACTAAGGGTTTATATAATTATCATCCCCATCAGTCACATAAATGTCCAATTTATTCTATCTTATAAAAAATTATTATAGGTTATACATGGAACAATTATAATAAAATAAAAATATAAAAACACATAGTATAATGTCTCAATGAGTCTTATCTTACTGGATTTTCATTTATAAGAAATAGATTATATTGCATAGAAATAGATTTCCATTGTCATATAATTTAATAAGGATATCTTGGTGAACTCATATAACTCATAGAAGGAATAATAGGGGAATCAAAATTTCCAAATAAGTACCCTTAAAAAGTGAATTATAAACAATTATAGTTATTGAGTACTCATAAAAAAACAGGGTGATCTACATTTTTAGGCCATCAACATTTTGTATTTGTAGGGGTAAGAGACCAATTAAATGATATGAAAATAATCCCTTAGTCCAAACACTCATATTTATTACAAAACATATAAAATATATATGAATCAATTGAAAAAACTACAGTATTATATTCAAATACATCATTATTTTCCATAATGTAAATATAAATAATCAAAAGAACATCCACTAGGAGTTTCATAACTATTATGTATTTAGGCCAATTTTTTGTACACTAAGTGAAGATAGAGTTAATAAAAAATAGACTTTTTTAGAGTGATTACCCTAGGGTACCTCTAATCTGGAGAATTCATCCACTTGTGGTTTTCATAAAGGGATGCAATTTCAAGGATATAGCACACTCTTTACTTTTCTAAAGTTTTAAGTTGTTTTATAATATTTATTTTTGTTCATTATGTTTCTATAAATGTTTAACAATTATAATGTCTTATAGAAACAATATATTAATTTGAAATGGTGATTTATATTTTATATTATAATAATGATATTATAATAAGAAATCATTACAAAAATTCACTTTTAATTGAGAATTAACTGGAAATTATTACACAAATAAAGTGAAATAAAGGATTATGAACCCTTATTTCACCATTTTAATGTATAATTAAATGTCAATATGAATGGGATTAGGGTATTATATATTTTAAAATTGATGATAGGTATGATAAGAAATTTAAGACAAATTAATTGATGAATATTAATTGGGTTCTTAAATTTTGTTAAATTAAAACAAATTAAAATGGGAAAAGAAGTTAGTGAAATAAGAACCCCTAATTCTATTAATCTTATTTTCCAAGAGATAAAAAATATATCTAACAAAAGTCATGATGATTTAATAGATATATTTGACAAATACTATATAAAAGTTTTATGTAGAATGAAATTTGAACATTGTGTGGGAGAAATATATATATATTGTGGGTACCTATAGGTTTGGTGATGGTATACTCATTGAATAATGTAATAAATAATTTATATTTTTATTATCATAAGTTCTCAACTACAATAACTATAGTGTCACATTACCACCTTTAGTGGCCTGCCATAATATTTAGTTTTCATATATGGTACAGTGAACTACTTTGTATGAGTAGAGTCATTCAGACACCTTTATGATGTCGTATTTACAATATTTTTCAATATTTAATTTTTTTTACCATTTTTTATTATTTAAAAAAATAACCTAATTTATTAGAATTTACAATATATAATTAAATATTCAAAATATGTAATATGTTTTATAAATATCATCCTATAATTATATAAATTTAATTATTCATATAAGGGTGATACAATTAATAAAAAATTGGTATTAGAGTAAACCCCATATAATTTTTTAAAAGAATTTACACATTAATACTAGTGAACCAATAGTTATATAACAATTCATTAACCTAGTATAATAATTATGTTTATGGAGTTAATTAGTGATAATTTAATAGTTTGGTTTTATTATCATTAATATAATTTTGATATTCGTCTACATGAAATTGTCATATTGACAAAATTGATAAAATGTGAATTGTGGATATTCTAAATTAGCATGGTCCAAGGTATAACCTAGTGATACTATTTGTATCCCAATATCTATTAAATGAGCTCCATAATGTATCTCCCCACTAGTTGATTCATTTTATATCCATTAATAATTAATTATCTATTTTCATTAAGCATATTATAAACTAATTCAAACATCGACTTAAAAATTTCTATATTATAAATTTTTATAATTCTTAATGATAAAAAGTTCCAGCTCTTATAATGACTAAATTCCAGGTAATTTTGATATATAATGATTATAAATAAATAAAATCTAATACCTTAAAAATATTTCTCATTCTTCAGTAAATTTAATATGTTGATTTATTTATTATATTATTCCACTTTTTTTATTGTTCCAGTTATATCTTGGATGTTCAATGGGTAATACAACTAAAAAAACATCTACTGAATAATTTCATTATTTAGTTCTGTCTACTATCTATAATTTTCTATAATGTTCTTAATAATCTTCTACCTTCTATTTTAAATACATATATTAAATAGAAATATTTTTATCATTACATGAATTTCATAGGTGTTACATTCAACCTCTAATAATGTGTTTTTTCTAAACATTTGTAGTTAATGAATGGAAAATTTTGATAATCGATTTTTATTGCATCTTGATGCTCCAATGTTGTTTTTTCTAGATTTTTATTTCCCTAATGAACCTTCACAAGTAGATTTTTATAAATACATTTCATATTATCCATCACTCTATCTCTCATATTGAATCAGAATCACCTCTTCATTATATAATAATTTAGGCCAAAAATTATATTTATCCACTACTAGTACATGGTAAGGGTATGTAATATAGTTTCAAATAAGTTATATATGGATTTTTTCCTTCACTTGATATTGGTTTTGTGGAATGGTAAGATGATATGACTCAAATCTCATTCATACATATATTTTAAATATCATAGTATGCATTGGGATTAACTTTCCACTCTATCTAAATATCATAACCCCTTTCCATGAATATATCTTTATGAATACAAGGTCCCCAACAAGGATTTTAAGATCCATTCCTCTATTTTAAACATAACACATCTCTCTATATTAGGAATACTTTATTTTATTCTATATCGATCATACATTTTCTTATGGATCTTACAAAGTATTTAGACCTAAAACATTAATTTCCATAACCCCATCCTATCTTTTTAGAGTCCTATATTAGTTTTCCAAGAAAAAATTATATGGTATCCATTAATAAAAATTGGTATCTATTTTTATTTGCATACTTCAATAAAAATAAATATTCATCTAAAATTATGTGGAATTAGAGATAGCATAACCTTATAATTTCTTCAAATATTTTCATTTTCTTTTCAAATTGTTAGTCTCTTTAATGGTGATATGATATACTAATATAAATTTTAATTTATAAAACATTTGGGAGGCTCCCTTAATTATTTTTCTCTGCATTAGTTCCGCGAAAAATAATATTTATAATGGTGTTCTTGGATGTCTCAAACAATATTTTATATATATCATCGAATTATGAATGAGAAGAAAATATTTTTAAATGAAAAATACATTAGCTGAATTTGTACGATGAATTAATATAACCATTTTTTATTATTTAGTTTTCATTTATTAGGCACTATTGGTAATAAATCATTATAAATATTGAATTAATTACACTCTAGTATAGGTATATAATAAATAAAACCTTTTTGATGTTGTCTTCATTACATCACTTGTGCTTAAGCTATTCATTATTCAATGAAATCCACAACCATTAAAATCATATATTAAACCAAAAATGATCCAAGATATCTCTACAAATCATTTTTATTCTAGGATTTATAGATTGGTTTTTCTATAATGCTCATAAACTATATCATTTGGTGACTCTTGTATCAATGTAACAGTTAACCACTTTCCAATAAACAAAATTCCATCATCACCAATGGTAAACTCTTGTAACTTCCCATTCTTAAAAACATCAAAAATTGTATTTAGGACTTATTATCATGGTTGTATTTCTTGTTCCATTCCATAAATGTGTGTTATAAAATATTATGGTATAAGAATACCATTTTATATTCCATTATAATACCTAATTCTATCATTAATAAATCTTTTAGAATTGGATCATACTCCACCCTCATCAAGGATATGATATCACAATTTTTTCTACTCCAGGAATCTAACTCCATAAATGATACATATCTATAAATACATTTTCATCTAATAATATCAATAATAAATAAATATTCTACTCGAAGACATTATCAATTGATCAACAACCATGGGATTAGTGTAAAATCTACCTGATAGAGGTTTTCCCCTTATTAAACTATCAAAATATTTCAATTCTTATTGAAAAGAAACTAGATTCTCCATATGTTAATGATTATTAGTTATAATCTGAGTCTATCACCCAAGTATGGGGGTATTTTATTCATATCCATTATTAAATATATTGTCTTGATTATACATTAAGTCCTAATATGTCACTTGGCGGTTTACAAATTTTTTTATTTCTTTAAATAAGAGGAATTATCTAAAAAGTTTCATGAATAAATTAGTAATATTATAGATTCTTAATTTATTAAAAAATTATTTCAATAAAATGTTTTTCTAAAATACGTTCTTATACATAAAATAAATTTGAATAAAATTCTAGGGTAAACAGTTCAATATTCATATTTTAAATTCTATCTTTTCTTCCAACATTATTCTCAATCTTTTATATAGGGTTTTCGGTAAACAATTATTTGATACAAACTATAATGATGCAACCTAGAAATCCTAATGCTGGTGGATTATTTAATATTTTGTAATCATATTACATTAGACTAGATTCTTAAGATTGTTGTTTATTTCTATTGACGACAAGAAATATAAATGTCACTTTACAATAAGATATACTACTATAATGAGTATGTGTCATTATTCGTAAATTAAATCCATAGAGATGGTCATACAGAGTATTCATATTAATTAATATATAATATGAGAGTCAAAAGTAAGAGTGAAGAAAAAATAATTAGTTATAGAATGGATATAAAAGAGCCTATAAATACATAATAATGAATTCAAATAGTGGATAAAGGGATGATTATCAGTTAACATATTCCATATATGAAAAAAGAAATTAAAAAATTAAATAGATATAATAATATAAACACATAAAAATAGAAAATATGGGAATGAAATATTTAACACATCATAAATGTATCATCAAACAGCTATGTGAATTCATCATATAAAAATTTATGTGAAAAAACACATATTTTTATATTAGTTGTCTCGTGAAAAATAATGGTGCACTATGTTGATATATAAGATTTAGATACATCAATTTAATAAATTTCCAATACATTGTATAATATACTATATGATCATAGGACATTCATGGAATAATGATCATGAATGGAAAATATGAAAATACAAAGCATAATTTTTTAGTGAGGATTATCCTAAAAGATTATTCATTATTAACAAAGGATTATATGGAATTATAATAGTTTTCCCAATAAAATTTATTATTAATTAACACATGGTGAATTTTATTGGCTCGTATAAGTAATAAACATGGATTTTGAATATTTGAGTAAGTACCCTTATCAAGTGATGATTTTAAAAATGAAGTTATTGGGTACATTCAATGTATAATATGATGAATGTTCTTATTAAATTCGTGGAACATATTTAAAATTATAGGATTCAAATGAAATGATATATTAATTTACCTCAACCAACACTATATAATGTGGTAAAATAATGACTTAAAATTCATACATAAATTGGAAGAAACATAATGACTTGTTTAAATCCTTAATTATGGTTTCTAAATATCATGAGAATCGTCCAATGTATGTACACAAAATGTAAAAAATATGTGTTTAGTTTGGACCATTTTATAGTTACTGAGTCAATATTGTGTTAATACTCAATTATCCTTTTGCAAGGATATTATCCCAGTGTTCACATACCCTATTGAATGAATACAATTTTTTCTAGACATTCAAGTCAGTACAAAGAAACCACAAAATCCGTTACAAAGTATTTAGCTTCTTTTTTGATATGTAGATTTATTCTTATGATTTCCTTTAAATAATGAGAATTAAAATAGAATTTTAAGGTAGTCTAGTGGGTGGGAATGAGGATATCTCATTTATAAAGTGATTGAATATTTTTAAAAAATATATATAATAATATATAAGATTGATGTGAGAATGAGTTGTAAATGATTGACCAAATAATGGACAACAGGGATTAGGAACCCTTAATTCCATAATGTAGTACCTAAAAAGGTAAACATCTGAGGGATTTTTGTATTCTATCATTTATAATTGGGAAATGGGGTGATAAGAACTTAGAGATAAAATATTTCTATTAATTATATGGATTTTAGAATGGGAATAAAATAAAATAAATTCATATAGGTTATAGAGAGGGTGAAATTTGAACAATTACCTCTCTTAAGATACATAGAGTATAATTGACCCTTAAAATTAAATAATATTTTCAATATTAAAGATATATCATTATGAAAAACTTCTTGGGGTGATTCTAAGATAGATCATTAAATTTGGTGTGTGATAAAATGGTGTAAGGGGTGTTTATTTACCATTTTGATTAGTAGAATTTCATGGAAAAACTTGATGAATATTTTTTATTTCAATTATCTTATTTTACCCACTACACCTCTTTAATACCCATTTATACCTAATAGTGAACAAATACAATGTTTTTTATTACAATTAGGTATTAACATATAATTTTAATGTGTTTAGCCATTATTAGACATTTATAATATCATATTTATAGTATTTCATAGCTTTTCCCACTTTATTGATCAGTTTTATTATTTTTAAAAAATAATTGAAAATTTGAATCCCTAGATAATTTTGGTGGCTTGATTCTAAATATGGGAAATTATTTAAAACAATAATCCTCTAGTTTTATAAATTTTTATATATGTCCTACAAATTAAAAAATTTCTATATTCAACATACACACTTTATCAAGTCTAGAAGATATTTCCATTAAATATTACATAACAGCTTTATATATGACCCCTTATCACCACAATATATTCACTAATGGGCAGGTGTGAAATGAAGATACATTAATTGATAGGTTTAACCAACACTGATGTGGTATCCATTTCAACTAACTTTACCTTCTCCCATATATGGTTTCTAAATATTATTAATTGTTGATGTTTTGATTTGGATTGGTAAACTGAGAACTATAGTGATGGGGAATCCTTCATATGATTGAATAAAAGATATTTATAATGGTTGTTAACTCTATCTTATTCTTATCTTTCTATATTATTAATCTATTCTGTATTTTCATTACCTTTAATATACAATAATTATAATAGTTATATTACTAACATTCACCATGCCCAATGATCATATTACCAATAGTTAGAATTACTAATGATCTTGGATTATCCATATTTACTATCAGTAAACCTATGTAATAAAATTTACTGAATACTACTATTTAGTATTTATTTTGTTAAATATATTAATTACATGGATTTTATTATACATCATTTGTTATGTTCTTAATGAAGATATGATGTTCATTGAAGAATATGTACAATAAAAAACTCTATGTTGATTTTCTTACTTATTGAACATAATTACTATTATTTTTATTATTAAATTAGTAACTTTGATTTATAGTACAATTTTTTAATTAAAACATATTTATTAAAAATAGAATTTCTTGGTTATTGCATTTTAAATCCTTAATGTTTTGTGAAAATATAGACGTTGTGATATGAATTGAATCTATAATTCATCTAAAACAACCTTAAAATAATGTTATATCTCTAAATTAATGATACTCTAAAATCATACAATAAATTCTATAGTTCTTTCAAGATAATTATTGATATAAACAAATTATTTTTTAACTTCATCGTATGATTTTATATGATCCTTCAAACTGATTATCTCAATAAATATAACATTATGAAATCTAATGTTCTTCCATATTTAAAAAATCTAGATCCAGAATCAAAATTATTCATCTAAATATCTTATATAAAATGAAACTATAGATATATCATATTCATTTAACTCACCTTGGAATAAATATTTATATTATAAGAACATCCAAAATCAATCATCTCATATGCATTAACTATTTTTATAGTTTATTGTTATTTTATAGGACAATTCAGGAATAAAAAAAATGTATTTGACCACCATTTTGGAAAAAAAATCAGCTTCATCATCCCTAAACTCTTTGAGGACATAAATATATTTCCTCATAAATTACCCAACACATTGAGAATATTATTGAAAAAAATTTATACCATTTTATTCTTATGTTTTAGGTTCAATATCAACTAATTTCTTCCCCCAAAATAACCTATATAAATATATGAATAAATTTTTACTACTAGTTTTATAAATAAGTTATTTTCAATTAATTATAATGTCCTTTTCATTCGTGGATAACCATATTTTAATCGATATATATAAACCTCAATCATGTTATTAAAAAATAAAAACCAATCATTTTGTACTTGATAATAGAAATAATGAAACTTAGATAGAATTAGATATATCATCATGTTTACATTATTTTATTTTTTATTGTATTGTATAAAAATGTAAATATATGTATTTTTCATATAAAAACAAAATAATTATTTTAATATGGAAAAATGATATACACTATTCCCATAATGTTATATGGAACATCTAAAGTTCATAAACAAATTTCAACTTAGTAATATACAAAATATCTATCATAGCTGAAATAAAAAGAGATAATAAACCAAAAATAATGTTGCATAAGACCTGTAGAAATAGAATATTTAATTTCTAAAATATTATAGAGAAAATATTCAATTAAAATAATGGAATTGGGTTAATGATAGGATCTTGGATAGTGAGTTTACATCCCACATGATGGAAAAAAAGAATCTATTATTACTGTTCATGAATGATAAATAATTTATTGAATAATTTTAGTAAGACAAATTATTAAATATTAATTGATCTATCAAATAAAATATTATAGGATTGGTCATGTGAATGACTGGTATATTACAATTATAAGGACATAGTAATGATATATTTAACATAATTTATTTTCGTGAATTTTACATTAAAATTAAATATAACATTGATACTTTTATTGTATTGGGTGTTAGTGGAGTAGAATTCATATAAGGAAATTAAACTGAATAATTTAATTATTTTATTTAGAATAAGACATTTTAAATCATTCAATGGATTTTTTTAAAAGTATAAAACAAATATCATGACCATATGAGTTAATAATCATTATAATGTTTAGAGATGTTTAAAGAAACTATAGATATTCTGAAAAAAACATCAAATAATACCACTACATGTGGACTTTTTTAAAAATAAAAAAGCATCCAAAAAGTATATAATCCACTTGGAATGTAATAAAAAATATATCATGACTTGGTGAATGTTGAAATTTTTATTAATATCACTCAAAATATGGTACTATATAAACAATATTAATGATTTTATAATGATATAATGGATGATGGTGATTGGTCAAAAATCCCAAAAATTAACTAAATTACACAGTATCAATAGTTAGCATTGAAACTGTGTTAAAAAAATTTAAAAATTAAAAAACATAAATGGATAGTTGTTCAATAATGATCAAGGGGATGATTATCTTGAAATAAATATTATATGGTAAAAATTTGATGTGGTAAAGACTCCTCCAAAAAAAATTAAATGTATAAATAAAAAATATTTAATTAAAAACATTCTTAAAATGACTCTAATTGAAAATAGATATAATAAATGTTTTGTGTGAAGGCTGTATTAAAAACTATTCATATAAAAAAAATATTTTCTTTCATTTGGAACATGAAATGATATTATTATGATGTTTCATTAAAAGTAACGTACAATGATGTAATTTAAAATATTTTTAGGTAAATATTATATTATAGATAATAATAGTTGTTATAAATATTTTAAATTTATTGGAGGTGAAGGTGTAATCAATGGATATTTTTCATCTAAAAAGTCATATGTATTTTATAATATTTTTTTACCAAATAATTTCATGTCAATGAATCAATTCCATGGATAATGGTTAAATTCCACAATAATAAAATTATGAATTTTATAAATAATGTTTTATTAAATTGAAAATTCTATGGTATAACGAGTGAAAGATCCTAATAAAATGTTTAATAGTGATGTTTATTTATTGAATTGATATTCATCAAGATTATTAAATTCAAGAAGAATATACAATTTCATTGAAGAATATAATTAAGAGAAACAAATACTCTTATAAGAAACAAAGGATAAATTACATTTACAATATTTTACTTTGATTTCATAAATAGAAAAATATATTTTAATAGGAAATTAAAAATGTGACAGGGTTAAAATATATGATTGTTAATTTTAAAAACAATTGATAGAAAATAAACATGGGTGATGGTTTTTGAGCATACAATAAAATAACACTATCAAAAAAACATGAGTTATTAAAAACAAATTAAATAATAAATTTAAAAAGATCTTGAAAAAATCACAAATATTGTAAAAGGGATACCCCTAAATGAATGTAATTGATGTTGATAATATTTTCGATCTAGTATTATGGTTGATTGTAATTAAGTTGTTTTAGTGATATTTTTAATAAAAGACAAAATGTGTTGTAAATAGATTCAATTTTAACTTATTTAATAGATTTATCGATAAGGTAGTTAATATTCAGAAAGTTATATTTTTTCTTTTAATGAACATATGATTAAATTTCACACACTTGATAAGGAACTTTAGTAATTGAAACAAACATAATGTCTATAATATTAAATGTTGTGTGAGATATTAATGATCATTATATTCCAACCTGGTTGAGTTGATCAAAATCATTTTATAAAACATAATTGTGACTAGAGGATAATGGTACTCATATATATTAATTAAAAAAATTTAATTACAAAATTAATAATCAATTAATGGAGCTTGTTGAATTTATAATGATTGATTTTGTATTGTAAAAGATCAACATATTATAATTTTCAATGGTTTATTGGTTACTGAAAGAAATAAATTAACGTTTATTTAAAAAATATACATTTTAATGTGGTTTTAATTTTTTCATATATCATATTATACTAATAATTTAATAGTAGAAAAACAAGATTAATATATTTGGATTCTCAGTAAAGGATAAACATTGTTCAATTTTTTGGGATAAAAATAAACTAATTGGGTAGGATTTAAATATGGTGGAAATTAAAAAAATTAAGTTTTGTTATATGTTCAATATTTTTTCATTTTTAAAATAATTAAATCTAAAAATTACAACTCATTGATCATTGAAAAATCAAAATACATGGCTGCTACTAAATGTTGTTTCGAACTAATATGGATTAAATGATTACTATAAGGAATCAATGAAGAGGTTATTTCTCTACTTTTATTTGTATATTATAACTAATGATTTGAAAATAAATATTCTTGTATCAATATAAGAAAATGTATTCTGAAATCAAGTATCACATTATTTATGGTAATATAATGAAAGGTGATACGATATTGTACAATATGTCTTTAAAACATCAATTTAGTAATATTAATAAAAAAACTACAGAATGACATATTTGAGAAATACCAATTTCCACAACATGATAATAATCCTCTATCATCGTAGTGTATTGGAGAATAATCCACACACACTTAAATTACATTTTAGATTTTTATACAACATATGTTTTTTTCATTCCAAAAATAGATTTTAAACATTTATATAAGCTTTAATGTGGTATTATTAGTTTAGTGGTTTCTAAAACAAGGTACTCTAAAAAAATTATTTCATGGTTAATTGATTTTCCCAATAACTATGGTGAATATTTACATGGGTTCATTGAGTGTGAGGGATGATTTTCCTATATACACTAATAAATGTAAACAAATATATTCAAAATATGGGAAATAATGCAATAACTATCTTGAATAGTAGATAGTTGAAAATTAAGATGGATTCAAAAATGTGAATAAGTTCAAAATTTGAATTAAAGTTGGAAAATTTAAGATACAATAATAGAAAAAAATTATAGTATTAAAAAATGTGAGTTTTATTTCCATAAAATAAACAAATGAGGCTCAATTATTGAACATTCATAGAGATAAATCATTTTACCATTTTTTGCATTAAAAGGCATGTCTTTTGGGTGTATAGAGTATCTGAATGTTTTTTCAATGAAATAATAATATGTAATATTATTTTAATTATTTATTTGTCCAATAGTGATGTTTATGTTATAGTAGCACTAAAAGTGCATTATGTGGTTGTTAGAACCCACAAGGAAGAGATTATTTGAAAAATTTCACGAATTTTTTGTTGTTTTGATTGTTAATAATGTTTATCGAATTTATTTAAATATCTTATATTAATATTGAGAAAACATTAAATGAAGAGTAATTAAGGATTAATGATTTCATATATTTTTTATTAGATAATGAAAATCAATTCTATGTAAAATTTAATAATTATAAGATTATTTATCATATTTTTATAAAATGAAAAAATTTTAAATATTCATGCAACATGATGATACTATTATATATGATTTTGATAAAACAAGGTGTTTGATGTTACGGTTAAGTAAAATATTTCACTATAAAAAATAGCCAAGTCAAATTTATGGGTTTCGATATCATAATATTATTATATGATATGAGGAAGGTCACATGATATTGTTATATATCATGTTTTTATAATACTTAAATACATATTTTATTTTTTATTTTCAAATTTCATTTTGGACTTCTTGTATTAGATAATGGTGTTCTTTGAAAATAATTTTAATCAGTATTACATAGTTTATAAGGATATTTTTTGAGGGTATATATAATATGGGAGATACCCATATGTCATGTTTTTTTGTATACATAAAAATTAAATTTTATTTGATGTTCCTAAAATTTCTAGATAATGGGACATGTCAAAGTTATGTGGTTCAACTTAATGAGATTTATTTTACCTTATATTAATGAATTATGACATGGAATGAATTTTTCATGCTCAACATGTATAGTAATATTCTATCCATTAAATAGATATATAAACATATGAAAAAATATAATACATATGTTTATATAAATATTTATTTTTATAGATCCAAAGAGACAAAACAATCTATAGATCAATAGAGATTGAATCTGGTGGAAGCAGAGAGGTGAGAATCATCATTCACTAATATGTTTTTAAAAAGTGGATAAATATGTTAGTATTAATGAATATGATGAATATATAAATAATTATGAAACTTAAAACTGATATACAATTTATTTTTGTCTTTTTAAGAGTTTAATATATTAACTTGTAACTAAAAGTGAACAAAAAGTTGTTAATAGAGTTGTGATCATTAAAAAGTAAAAGGTTGAAAATAGATAATGATAGTGGATCCACATTAATCATTGTATATGGACTTTACATTAGTTGATTTTGTATATCCAAACATTTAGATTTTATACTCCATGTATATACCACATTATAGGTGATCAAAGTAAAATTATGTGTCCAATGTTCATTTTTTATTCAAAATATAGTTTTTAAAAGATAAGTGTACATAGTAATTAATAAAAAAATATCATTAAAAGGGAAGGTGTTAATTATCACACAATGGTTAACACATTCATGATCTTTAGTTATGTTATATAATGGTTTTAACAAACCTCTAAGCATTTGTTACTAAAATCCATCAGTAAAAATAAACTTTATAATGTTAAAAGAGTTATATATATTATATAGAGCTTATGGGAACCAATATATTATGTTAATAGAAACTTTTTGCTCAATTACAAGCTTCCCAACTCATCCCTCTTATAGGTCAATCTAATAGGACTAAAAAACGTTTTTTTATTTTTTATGGGCCAATAAATGATCGATGAAAAATAATATTAATATAGAATGTTAATATTTAAATATTATAACCAATTCTGTTTAACATGCATTATATATTTTACTTAATCTTCCCCGAAGGATACTCGATTGGAGGATTTTATTATTCATTTATAATTAAAAAAATAAAAAATACCAAAAATACTTTAATTATAATAGAAAATAATCCCAATATTTACTATGTTCTACTGTATATGTGTGGTTTGAACCTATTCTTTCAACTATATACACAGTTATTTATAATTTAATTGTGGGGAAATATGTTCTCTAAAAAAATATAATATATTTTTCCATGCCATGACAGAGATAATAAGATAAAGTCATGTAGAAATTTATTTATTGAGATAACTAAATTCCAAAGTAATTTATTATCCTCTTAATATATAATTTATAAGGCTATAACATTGATATTATTTTTCAATTAATTACATGTCCAATTGGGTATTTTACTATCAACATATGATATAATTGTTGCATTTTTAATTTGATGAGGAAAACCATTTTTTGTTTCATTATACTATAATATTATATAATTTTGACCTACCCACTTTTCAATAATATTAATAATGATGAATTATAATTATTCGTTCATTACGGTGGTCAAGTTTGAAAACATTTTATTATGGAAATCATATAGACCATACGCTCAAATATGAAAAAATATCACAAAGTTATTATGAGGATAATATAAATAAGTACCATTTAAATAATAAATCTTTGAAAGATTTTATAATCCCATACAATGAATATAAACTTGTGGTATGACAAACAATTTATTCAATAATCAGATATGTTGACCCAAATCAATGTTCCACAATATTTTAGGGTGGGTAGTGTGCCAGATTTTAATAATAATACAACATTTTCTAAGTTTCCAACCATACTTTATGACATATACAAAGATTATATTATGTTTACTATTTTATATGTCTATAAACCATATTCCACATGATGTAATAGAATTAAAAATATCTTATCATCTTAATTAATATGAGATTTAAGTTGTTGATGGATTGTTTTTTTAATTAATAATATAATATAATGCATTGATAAATATAAAATACATATTTTATAGTGTTTTAGGAATTTTATAGTTGTATTATATAAATTTTTAATTTCTATTGAACTTTAGGAATTATATGCTTATCAATTTTTTACATGTTTAATAAACAACACTTAGTTATAATTAAAAACACAATTCTTCATCATGTGATTTTCTACAAAAAGAATATAATTTTTTATCTCAAAGATATTAATAAGAGATTATGTGTTCTGAAATTATATTTTAGAAATAAGAAATATAAAAGATAGAAAATCAATATGTAGATTCTAAAAATTGATATATTTTCTTATATTTTGACATAAACCTTATGTTATATTAGTCATAAAAAAATGGTGGAGACTACAAAGAGGTGGATCATATGATAATTTCCATCCAAAAATTATATTTATGTAATACTTTTTATAACATATTAATATTATTATTTTACAAATATTTAATAATCATAATAGTTACATTACTAGAAAAACCTATCAATTTTCTTAAAACATCATCAAATGATGTTTCAAGTTGTTAATTATTTTAATAATATAATTATTCATATAAGTATGATAGTGTAATAAATATATTTCATGTAACATATTTTTTCATTTTACATGATAGAGTTTGTTATATTTATGTTGTAAAATATGATATTCCCCATATAATATAATATAATTTAAATCCTTTTTTAATATATTTTTTAAATATTGTAAATATATATATAACAAACTACATTTTTAAGTGTATGAAAATTAATTTTTTGAACCTCAAACAAAAACACACACACAGAGATATATAAATAGACATATATATTACTGGTTTTGGCTATTTGTGGTGTCAGTGGAGGCCATTCATTAGAAATAGATAAATATTCCTGAACAAAAAATATACAATTTAATGATACATCACATTGGATGATCGATGGAATTGTACCTGGTAAACAAAATCTTTTGTAGAGTGGGGGAATGCCTAAATAGTCTACCGCACACCCAGTGTCCCATGGTTTGGTACCGAATGAGGTTACAATTACCCAATGATATTGGAAATAGTAATGGGTGGCCTTTTATATAGTTTTAATTTAAAATTTAAAATTAAATTATTTAATTGATTAAAAAATTACTAGACACTCCCAACACCACTATACTCTTTGAAAATGACCATGTACATGAAATTTTATTATCCAATTCTCCAAAATTAGTTTACAGTATACATATAATCTAATTATTATTTTATTTTTCCTAGGAGAATGATTTATATTAGTCTAATAAATAAACACTGCAAATTTTTTTTTTTGTTTTTTTGAAATATTTATTTTTCACGTAAAATCCATATTCATGGTGGAAATGTGAGGTTTTATAATTTATAGATTTTGATACATATTTATCTAATGATATAAATTACATACACAACTACAATATCTTATTATACTTTCTATAGAAAATTAATTTTGTTAGTATAATTTAAATTTAACATGTTACATGATTCTTAGGGTTCCTGTATTCCTATGAACTGAAATGGTTTTTTTAATTTTTATTTTATATACAGGGAATTAATAATAATATGGTTCCTGAGTGGGCCTTTATATGCTATATTTTATTTCCAAATTTTAAATTTCCATGAGAATAATATAACGCTTAATAGACCCCTGACCATGAAAGAATATAGTGGTGTTCCTTTACACTGTAATGGTATAATAGTTCTTGAATATTTCTGTGTTGTATCAATGACAAATGAGTGACTAATTATAAAATGTTTTAGTATGGGGCACTCATACCATGTTAATATACTTTGGATTAAAAACATGTTTCTTAATAAAAATGTATTTTAAGTAAGGCTTACCTACCCTTAGATAAGATGGTTCATGATAGATTATACCATAGATATGAAATTGGGATAATGGGTTTGATGTATTAGGTGAAACCTACAATTTATGTGAAATTAGGATTGGAATCTAATTAAAACACTTTAATGATTTAATTTATGTTGATCCTTGATGGATTATTTAATATTTCATTACATGTATGGATATTTAGGGTGATATTTTCTTGGTAGTTTCACTATTATTGTATTATATTCCCACTATCCCTCTAATGTTTTCATGGAATTGGGTGATTTTATCACTTTTACAATACATTATATTTTAATTAGTATGATACACTATCTTATCAATGATAATATGAGAGGCATGGGATGAAATTTCAACATCTCATTTATATAAAAAAGGCCTTGGGATGGCATTACCACTTGAAATTGATATTGTAAAAAGATTTGGTTAATTTTTCCATCGGTCCTTCATATTCTTAAAGGAATACTAAAAATATTATCATTTTTTTGACATTAAAAACTATAATATTCTGATTCTCTCACTTTAAGAGGACATTCATAAAAAAATAAGGACATATGCCAACATTCCATGATATTTTAAAATGTAATGGGATAATATCATGACATGTATAAATATTTCAAAAGTAATGGAATGATATCCCACAATACCATTAAATGGTAAGGTCATAAGAGTCCATTCACAATTTTCATTGACATTTTTTGAGGAATGGTCTAGAATTATCAATTTCCCAAAACATGGTAATATAAATGGAATTATATTCCCACATCCCATAGTATTATAAAAAGTCATGAGATGAAGTTTCTTATTGTCATTGATATTATAAAAGTCATTAGATGAGAGAACAACTTATTCTTGTTTATATTATTAAAACATTGATGAAGAAGTAATATAACATGTATCATCATATGGATTTATTATATATGTGTGGGTGGATACTATGGTATCCCTTAATAGTATATGCTATTTTTTGAAATTATACAAAAACATATTAAATATGGAATTATCACACATGTAATGTTTTTTTTAGTGCCCCTTGGTTTTAATGATTATAAATTTTATTATTATTTATTTATTTTTAGTTAAAAAAATTATAATGAAATCACATATATTATATTTGTTTGGATACCATTAGTAGGGGATACATAATTTTACTATCACGCTAGATATTCACCAATATGAATGTGGTTATTTTTTTAACTGGGATACACGTAAGGGAACGTCCCATACATTCGATGAGTGAATTTGATTTATATTCATTATATGAAATTAGACATGGTGGATATTAAAACCTTATTATTTTGGTTTTCACTATTATTGTTTTCTTTTTGATATATTAAATATTATTGGTCACTATAGAAATCCTTTTTTATTTTTTTATGAATGTGGGACATTATAATGGGTTTTCATTTTGAAATTAGATGATATATATTAATTTTTATAATTGGATCATATTTTTAATTTCTATATCATATTCTTTTTAATAGTTAATAATTTATTATAATATCTTTTAATAATATTCATAATAATTTTATAAATATATTATAGTCTCTACACATTACCTATAGAGATATTTTTGTAGTCAAGAACCTCCCATGCATGGGTACACATGATTGTAGTCATTTTTCATGGAAGGCTTGTTTTTTTTGGGATAATAATCATGTAGATGATAATATGTTTTACAAGAATAAATTAATATTTTATTTAGTATTTGGGATGTATAGGTAAGGGACATTTGGTGTCCAAATATACAATATATCAAATTATTTTTCAAATCTAACAATGTAATAGAGGAAGTGCATATTATGATGGATGAATTTAAATTTACTGGTCTTATAATGTAATAATTTAGTGAATTTTGGTTTTTATATTGTGAATTATATTTTAGTGTCTTAATCATTTCATGATGTTGAAATAGAGAAGGATTTATTAACACCATCATATTTTACTATATGTTTACCATTAAACATGTCAATGTGTTGGTTAGATTTTGAAACACACATCATCAATCTAAAAGAAAACATTGGTATATTCTGAAAAAATAAAAGTAATTATGTATGAAAATTAAAAAATATTTTTTGGATTTGTTCTAATAAATAGAAGATTCTTTTTTATGAAATATATTTATAATATAAGTAAATGATACAATTAATACAAGTAAAATTCAATTACATTACATAAAATGATTTATTAGATCATTTATTATTTATTATTTTTTAAAAGTTATATCTATATTATTTTAATTACTATTTCAAGAAAAATAAGATTAATTTTGATAAATTATATTTCATATTAATAATTTGTTAATATCATTTTAGATAGTAAATGATACAAAATAATAATAATAATAATAATAAATATTTGAAAATTTCATTTTCTAATATAACATTATCATTATATATTATGATTTTAATATAAAATAGAATTACAAAATTATAATTTTAAAATAATAAAATTAAAAACATTTTTTAAATCCACATAACAAAATTTACATGTTATGAATATTTGACCATTTTATGAAAATGTTGATTTTTAGTCGAAAATTAATGTTTTTATGAAGCTTTATTTGTTTTGAATTTATCAATATATATGTGGGATGTTTTAAATTTTAAAAAGTTTATTTGATCATATATGAATATATTATATAATTTTATTTATATCAAAATATTTTCTCAACTTATATCTCATATTTCAAATATTATTATAGAAAAAGTAAAATGTTACATTAATAAAAATTTAGTTTGTTCATTCATTAAATGAATTTTTTTTAATGGAGCGTTTTCTTTTTGGATTATGATGAAATCCTCATAATTATTGTTTTTCAAAAATATATATTTTTTGTCATGTTAATTAAAATTTTTAATAACAATGGATTACACATAAAATTTCAACTTATAAACAAACATCTTTTAAATAATATTTTTATTCATTATGCATGATAAACTTATTAATAAATATTCCACCCATTATAATTTTTCTATGGTGTAATATTAAAAACACAATTATTCTTTCACTAAAATAATTATTTCAGTAATTTTGTATTATAAACCTCTCTCATGTTCAAAAGATTTAAGTCTTCCTTAGTTATCATAATTCCATAAGTCTTTAAAATAATTCCATTTAAAAATTCAAGTATCCAAAATCAGTATCATTAAATTTTACCTTTACATCAAGATTATCAGCATTAAAATGTAGTCTAGACAAACTATCAAAATGATATTATTAACCTTTTTATACTATAATATCACTATATTTTGGGTATTAACTTTTATACATATATACCATCACTTAATATAAATGAAATCATTATTCATCTGTATATGTGGGCTACCACTACCATGAGATATGGAAATTAGTTTTCATCAATAAACATAATTGATGTTTCCTTGAATGGTTATATGATGAAATATATTTTTTAAAAATACTAGTATTTTACAATAATAACATGGTGAACTGACTAAATATTTGGTAAAAAATGATTATCATTAATCCTATCATTTAAAATGAAAAAAACTATGAGGAAATGGTCAATTCTTTCCAAATAATGATTCCATAAAAATTATCATTTCTTCTTATTTTGTTTTCATTTTATGATATATCACATTAAAACAATATAATAATGATTATGGTATAATTATATTACAACTAAAACACATGATAATCATCCATTAGTAATGGTAGGTTCATATTTGGGTCAGTTTAACCACATATATGTAAAATATTATGCATTTATATTATGGTTAAATATGAGAATTTTTTTATTGAATAATATAATATAAATATATAAAAAATTCAAATTATGAATGGTGTGTTTATATAAGAATTTCATTTAGCAATTATGAAAACCACTTTTTTCCATTAGAAACATTGGAACTTTATCATAGTCGATTCAATACATCGAGATCATAACAAAAACGTCAAAAAATGAGACTATAATTTTATGAAAATATCATGGAACATATATTACATTAAATTATAGGATCTATGTATTATATTCATTAAGATAATAGTCCATAGCAACACTATTTTTATAAAACACGTTTAAAGTGATATATAATGCATACAACTAGAGTTGAAAACAAGTAAAAAATAACTGATATATATATATATTATAAATAGATATAATTAAGAATAAATTTTGTTTGTATTTATTTAATTAAATAAAATTAATTATTTCGGATTTCTGGTGCAGTTGTAAAATGATTTTGGTTTGAGGTAAGGGTTTTTGTTTCAAATTCCACTATGTAGGAGATGATTAGTACTATGAACAAAATTTAATTTTTTGGTGTATATGAGACTATTATATATATAATATCATGAATTATCTTCTAATAATGGTATTTCGAGTTAAATTTTAAACTTTTCTCTCTTGGGATTTTGATTCGAATGTTTTCAAATCCATAAGTGGTTTCTTTGTGATAATAACGATTCTTTGAGAAATTATAATTTTTTTTGAAAAATGTATTTTCTATTAGGTATTCATTAAACATGTATATATATCATAATATTTTCATTTTAATGGTATTTACTAGCCGAATAATTTTTCATTATTCTAGTGGATATTGATTCATTTTGATACCGAGTAGTATGGTTTTTGGGTGAGTCATCATTAATTCATTGAGAAATGATCAATAATTGAAAATTATTTCATGTAAGTTGGTCATATTAATACTTTTTATCTTATTATGTGGTACTAAATAATTTTTTTCTTTTTTAACAAATAGAACCCTTATCTAATTTTTTATATTTAATGGAATATATTATATATATGATATTTTGATAACTCAAGTCTCCTTTCATTTAGTTATAATATTTCATCATGAATATATATATCTACCAATTTTGAGTTCTCCCATATTAATATTTTATTATATGTTAACTAATCCTCTTATATATTTAAAGATGATATTTTGATAAAAGTGATTTTGTTTTCTGTTCTTTCAATGTTAGTTTTTAACAAAGGTATTTTGAAAATAACAAAAATGGATACATGTTTTTTAATATGTATTGTAATTCAATACTCATTTATCCATGATAAATGTAAAGTAATATAAAAGAAATCATTATTGGATATTATTTTTAAAAGATAATATTTTAAAAATCATTCATTTAACCTTTTCAAAAGTTATATTTTAAATAAATATGTAAATTTTTAATTTACATATTTGATTGAAATTTTTTTAAAACGATATATCAAATTTTCAAATCAATTTCCATTATCATTTTCAAATGGATTTACACTAATGGGATTTCTATTTCATGGTTTATCTACTAATATATTTAATATTATTTCAAATACTGAACTCATGGTATCTAACAATTCAACACCTGATCTATTCTTTTGTGTTAATGTTTAATGTATTCTCTTTGCGAGGGTGTTTTTCATTTATTTCAATAACCACCATGTTCCCATTGATACATTGTAAATATGTTCTTTTAAAACTGTCCACATTCATTTTCTATATATCTTATGTTAACATGATTCTATCAACGAGTCAACCATATACTTATTACCCATCCCATCATGAATGTATTATTTTAGAAACAAAAAATGTTTTATTTTCACCTCGAATGAATGTTTATTTATTTAAATTAGAAAAATTATTATTATTATGTACATTTTTACTCTAATATGAATGATTACTTAAATGTTTAATATGTAATGTTTTTCCATACAACTTATTAATCTTGATGGTTTATGATCAGGTTATCCATTTTATTGACATGATAAATATAATAAAATTCTTTATGATTATTGATTTCTAACTCTTTTGGACCATATATTGATATTTTGAATTCATTATTACATGGATAGAGATGTTTTTATTTGGATAATGTTTCCTGATAGAACAATAGAAAAGGTGTTAATTAAACTTACAATGAACAAAATATATTTTTTCATGTGATTGATGAGTCCCATACTTATAAAAACCATAAATTCATCGATGGGTACCTGAAAAAATAAATGTTTTCTTATTTTTTATATGACTACATAATTTTGAAAATTTTTATTAATTTGGTGTCGTAGAAAAGTAAATGCAAAGGGATAAAGCATTGACATAGTTTTTTTAGAATAATTAATTCAATTGGTATGATACTGGTATAATAATATCCAAATTATTAGTTATTTTATTATATATAACAAGCTATCAGTTTTAGTTGATAATGGAAGAATATTTTTTACTTATACATGATATATTATTTTTCAATTTTTATAATAGGATTATCTGTAGAGGCCTGAAACTTGACGTACATGGACATTACATTACTTTTACAGAATACTTTGTACATAAAAAAACAGACACAAGGATCTTAATAGTTTAGTGTCTTTAGAAACTTGGAATATAAACTTTTAATCATGATGAAAGATCTTCAAAAACCACCATAACGATCTTCCCATTTTTGTTTCCTTAACTAATACCTTTCTTTATTTCATAGGTAAAATAAAACATAAAATGGGTGAGCTCAAATTCTCAGTAAGGGAAAACATAGAGAACGTAAAACAATCCATAAACATTTGAAAACAAAAACATGAACATGAAATTTAAACATCAAAATCATGAGCAAAGACATAAATCGTGGAAGTACGTAAGGCATATATCATAATGGAACATCAACCATGTTAAAATATAATTGGAATAAAACATGTAATTGTGGAAACCATTCAGCACATGATATGATTTCAATAGTAGACAAGGCATTGATTCCAAGACCATCTTAGTGGACAACGTCCCTTTCTGAATCGAGTTCACTCCTCGTTTCAGTCCTGAAATACTGAACCGGATTAACTTAACGTTCCATCCATGTCTATATCATGAGATATAAATCATTACCCAATTAATTGGATGGACATATAGTTCCCACCCATCTCATAATGAAATCATTCTTACTTGTGCCACAAAATAAATATAAATCATTCATAATAACCCAACAAATAAAATGGGTGGAATAAACAACATCCCATCATCACATAATCCATATAAAATAATTAGATATCATTTCATAACAATAAATGTGAAACCATATAAATCATAGATACATTATACTTGAAATATACACAAATGAAATAATGTCATCTTAAATGGAAAATTGTTTTGATAAAGCACTTGAAATGAATTCTTGAGGAAAATATCCTTTCCTCTTGAAAATCATTATCTTTTCACAAAATGACATTCAATTTTAAATGAAAAGGAATTTATTGAAAATATTAATGAAATATTTTGGATGAAGCCTAATGAAAACAAGGTTTTATAGGACCTTAAAAATTCATTCATGCTGTATAAGTTAAAAAAACATTCTCCACGTACTTTTGTCAGAAAAGTCAAAAAAGTGCCTCGTAACGTAAAAAAGAGAGAGATTCCTTACATACCATGTAGTAACAGAAAAAATGGGTAAAATGGAAATTAAACATCTATAAAAACACTTTTAGAAAACATGGTCTTGGATGATAACATTAATACCAGCAAATAATTACAAATAAACAATCTCAGATAAGAATGAGATTGGAAAGGTTATCCCTTACCTTAGGTCTGATATGCTTCGTATGGATCCAAACATCTTGTATAATTATTTAAATAATGTTATTGACTTATTTCATAATCATATTCATTGTTTTGATATCATAATGACTTTATATTACACGTTCTTTTGTAAATTCCATGTTCAAGCATCATTTTGGGTAAAATCATTTCATTTATCGAATGTGTTTCGACTTGTTGTTCTTGATATTATTACTTATATCCTAATTTAAAAAATTCTAGAAAGTAAAACATGTTTCAAATATAATATATATTCAGTATATAGATATATATATATATATATATGATATATCGATAATTGGAATGAAATACACCGTTTATGGAGAAGGTAGGTCGTACGTACGCATGAACGTTGTCTTCGTTTCCTTATGGAATTGAATGAAACTAAATAGATTACATACATATATATATATATATACATAAATCTAGTAGCATTATTATTTCATATATTTCATTATTATTCATTATATAAATGTTATGATCATTAATTTATGGTTAACATGGAGAATGAATCTAATCGCGTCGTGGAGACGGTAGTCCGTACGTACACACGAGCGATGATATCGTTACCATATTTATTGAATAGAATTGGAGTTGATAGTATAATATATCAGAATCAATATTATGTTATAATAACCATATATATTTATCCTTTACACTATTATACCCATCCATGTAAGGTGTTGGTGGAAAAACAGATTACACCACGACATGGACATGGTATTTCGTACGTACGCATGCATGGTGATTTTGTTTTCCATAGGCTAGATAGATTGTGAAATAGGGTTGTTTCATACATATAATAACATATAATTATATTAGTGATAATGATGTTATTACTTCATAATTAAACAACTATTTATGAAGATGTAGAAGAAGAAATAAAGTTGAAGGATTCTCTAACGGACATTACCTCTTCTTTGAAACGCCTCATTGATACCTCCTCATAGGGAACTACAATTGGTCTTTTAAGAATACCAGGACCTCTAGGATGTTTCTAGGGAAGTGGAGAATAGAATTTGGCAGCGTTTTTCCAAGAATGAAGGCTCAAAGTGGTGTGAGGAGGAGAGGGAGGATAATGGAGGAGAGGGGCACCTTAGGAAAAACTAAAATTATTATTTTATTATAATATCATATTCTGTTTTTAATAGATCAAAATTGATATATATTGAATGTAAGGTGGGGATGGGTCGAAATAATATCATCCAATAGAATTTATACATGTTTAGGGTTACATTTTAACCCTATTATGTAGATTTTACTTTAAGTAAAATAATTTCACTTTTACCCTGTCTTTTTGTTTTCTTACACTATAAGGTTAATAAACTTACTATAACAAGAAAAACGAACCCCAAGTTGTTTATTAATAATGTATATAATCTTATATAAGTCATTTGGAAGATACATAGATTTTTTGTAATAAAATCACATTTAATAATATAATATTTGTTTTAAAAACTATTTTATGTCAATTTTGACACTATTTTGTAATTGATTTTTGTGAAAATTATAACAGAAATTGTAGTTCAATAAAAGTTAATAAATCAATAATAACTTGTCATATTAACATTTAAAATTATTGTAATTCATAAAAAGTCTCAAATTACATTTATTTTGGTATTTATAACATCAATTATGTCAATATTTCATTAATAATATAATTATTGCGTCATCATTGTGTCACAAATAAATTAAATTTTTTAAAGTCTGAAAATTAAAAATAAAATACCATTATGTAGGAAATATTTTTATCTTTATAATTATTATTTATATTCTAATTTATCTTATGGTTAATCCTATATTAAAAATGATTTAGTTATTAAACATTGATTTTAACTATTTTATCCCTTCTTTAAATAAATTAATAATGAATGTCCTAATCTAATCCATGTGGTCCCAAATAGTCATATTTTATTCCTAAGGTTGTTTTTGGACGAATTAAACTTATCCAATATAATTATTACATGTTTTAGGGTAATAATAATATCACTGTTGTCCTTAATTACCCTATTTACATTTAACCGTGGTAAATAAAAGTAAAACGTTACTATCCACCAAAAATTATTTTCATCTCCTTGAACCACATTTTACTAACTGAAATCAACTGTGTCTCTTGGATTTTTTAAATTCCATTCACAAAAGTGGTAAAATTATGTTTTATATGAATTTTGATATTCTCCTAGGAAGTGGGTAAAAGACGGTGAAATTTTTAATAGAATTTTTACATATCCAAAATTATTATAAAATGACTCCAATGAATTAGATTGAACTTATATTGGTATTATGTATCAATTTGTACCTAAAATAAATTTAAATAAAAATATTAATTATTAAAATAAAAAGTCCATTTTTAAATGGTAACCTAGTGTTTTCACTATTCATCAAAAATTGAATGTTTTTAGAAAAATACCAAAATTTCACCCTAAGATATTTTTGATATTCTAAATCCAAAATTGAAGTCCATTTTTAATGATAAAATTTCAAAAAGTGGGTATTACTATTCATAACGGCTAGTTCATAATTATAATAATATCTCGTCTAGTGAAACATGGTATTACGTACTACACATGCTATCGAATAAGGCCTTGATTGCGTGTCATGCAAGCCAAGTCAGGGCTGCGTGTAGTGAAATCTTCGTTTCATATTTCGTATAACATAATCAAAACAAAATCTAATCTTAATGTTGCGTAGAATAATTTCCACAAAACAAACTTGAAATTGTATATAACAATAGGCAAGAATAGTGTTGTGTATACTACAAGCTAAAACGGTGTTGTGTATAGTACAAGATAATCTTGGTGTAGCGTAAAACATAAGACATCAAAGTAATTAAAATAATATTTCTCATAAACTTTTCAGCTATTACATTCTACCCACTTAAAATGAATTTCTTCTTCAAAATTAATTGGGGTTGTAAATTGTTTACTACTAGAATGTTTCTTTCATAGAAACCCACATCGTAAAAAGGAATACTAAAACTTCATTTAAAAAAGGAAAGTTAGAAATGTAACGATTACACAAATTAACTCATCACTAGGTTTCCACATAGGAGAACATAGGTGAAAATATGGATATGGATGAGATATCTAACGATCATGTTCTGATTGAGAGTGGTAGAGAACATGACTATGAAATATCCAACAATCATAAAGCCATAGATTTACGATGATCTAAGGTGCCATTTGATTCGTTGCATATAAGAGCACTAAGACAACATTTTTGGTTTTCAATATCATTTACCTAAAGTTGAAAATTTTGAATTAGAATATATACTTGCTTGGTTTTGGTACAATCTAACTATTGTTCATGCGTTGAACAATTTCCACTTCATCTCTTAATGAAATGAAGTTGAATTTTTTATTTGTGAAGTGCTGACAGATCATGTGATAGAATGATGGGTCATTCCATCTATTTCAAACAAAAGTTTAGAAAAAGTTATCAAATATACATAAGTCCATCTATGGTGAGGTTAATCATATAAAACTACAAAAATGAACTTATACTTCATATATCATACCGAATAATAAAATAAAACTAGTTTTTACTAACCAAATACTTCCTATAGGTTAGTGGTAGGCGATAAAGTCTAGTCACACTTCAGTTGTGGGTTCGATTCCCACAGCCTTGTCTGACGTGATGGGATGTCGCCTATCTTGCAGGTTGTCCATTTTCTAAAACTACATTACAATAACATCCCATCAATAATATCGAACTAACCTATGTACAACAAAATATATTCCAATCTTTATGTTTATCTAAAATACTTCGGTCCAAGCTCATAGTAAAAAAAATGATTACATGAAATGTCACATAACAATCACGTGAATTCCATCCTTTACGCCCCATATATCATAAGAAATATATTTTTGGTCAAATTACAAAAATGTGAATACCTTAATCTTGTATTGTCTTGAAGAATGAATACCCATTATACCTTAGTGAAAAAAATAAATGTTGTTAAATTTTAACACTTTCCACATACCAAAATCCAAAAATTCTATATACTCAAACCATAATATCACTTAGTCCTTATAACAGTAATCATCTCATGATTACTATCATATTATTTTCTACTTATACCTTCATTATGCAAATTTCATCAGCTTTCCAAAAATATTTCAATCACATTTTCATGGTTACCAGTACCATATAATTATTGAAAACCAATACATAGATATTCCAAAATTCCACAATACCATAAATGAGAATCCATGATAATATTTTGAGATCCCATTACATAAACACTTAATCCTTACACAACCTCATTTTCATACTCAACATCACAAATAGTGATTGCATGAGACATCCCATTATCCTTTTCCTTCAGAGGTTGCTCACGTTGATCATAATTAACCTGTGGATTAGGTCATTTATTAGAATAATGCCCCATTTCCTTGCACATGAATCATTGAAGCGTTGGTGGAGAGTTCTCTGTAGTCTTTTCTCTATTCACAACATTAGCAACATTTTTCCAATTACTTAGACAATAAACTGCTCGATGAACTTCTTTTACAAACATAAAACATTTTCTCGTACCTTTTAGGAAATCTCCACCATGCTTCTTTCCACACATTGGGCATAAAGAAACACACATATTCTTTTCACCATTGTTATGATATTGCTCCTTGAACTGAATCTTTTATTTCTTGTCAAAAAAATTAGTTGGATATGTTACACCAACTTCCAGTTCTACCTTGATAGCACAACACACAATTTCTTCATAGCTACTGAATTCTCTTATAGCTAATGCCCTTCAAAGACTTGGGTTTTAGCCACTGAAAAATCGATCAACTTTACTTTCAGGTTGGATGATAAAGCCAGATTCATACCTTGAAATTCTTGTAAAATTTGCTTCATATATACCAAAAGATTCATCATCATTACCCTTAAGCTCAAGAAACTCCTTTTCCATTTTCGTTCGAAGAATACAAGGGATGTACTTACTGAAAAACAAGTTCTTGAACTTGTCCCATTCCAAGGACTCAATTTCATCTTTTGGCCTCGTATTCTTGATAAAATTCCACCATTGATCATCATCTCCATCGAAACGATATACTTCTAAGAATACTTTATCATGCTCAGAACATTGTAGAACTGAAAATATCTTTTCAGTAGTACTGATCCATTGTTCAGCCACTAAGGGATCAGAATACCCGCTGAATGAAGGTGGACGTATCCTCATGAAGGATTCAATAGAATATTGCTCCTTTCACTGCTCATTTTGAAATATAGAATGATTCATAGCTTGTGTATGTATAGAAATAATATTGTTCACTCCATCTCCCATGACAGTGGTTTAGTCTAGAGGACAATCATTGCATTGTCCATTACATTGATCAACACGGTTCTTTCAGGTTCCATCCATCGTCTAAAACCCAAAAATAATAGTGTGAAAGGAAAAAACCATGATAGGGAAAACAAAATAATAAAGTGGGAGTGCCTAAAATATCTTAGGTTTATTTCTAAGATCGTTAGCCCAATTCTAGGGCTATAACCTATACGTATACTTAACCATAGGGACATCCCTAGACATACCCTAGAAATATCTCTAGGGATTTCACTAAAATTTTCGCATCCTAGTTTCCAAAGGTTTACTAAACCTTCCCTTTTCTACCAACTGTAGAGACCCGAAACTTGACGTACATTGACACTATATTAATTTTTCTAAATTCATAGTACATAACAAAAACATACACACAAGGATCATAATAGTTTAGTGTCTTTGGAAACTTGGAATATAAACTTCTAATCATGTTGAAATATCTTCAACAACTCCCATAATGATCATCCCCTTTTTTGTTTCCTTACCTAAAACCATTCTTTATTTCATGGGGAAAATAAAACATAAAAAGGGTGAGATCAAATGCTCAGTAAGGGCAAACATAGAGAACATAAAACAATCCATAAACATTTGAAAACAAAAACATGAACATGAAATTTAAACATCAAAATCTTGAGCAAAGACATTAATCATCGAAGTTAGTAAGGCATATATCATAATGGAACATCAACCCTGATGAAATATAATGGGAATAAATCATGTAATTGTGGAAACTATTCAGAACGTATTAGGATTTCAATAGTAGCCAAGGCATTACTGACAAGACCATCTTAGTGGACAAAGTCCCTTTCTGAATCGAGTTCACTCCTTATATCAGTCCTGTGATACTGAACCAGATTAACTTACCATTCCATCCATGTCTATCTAATGAGATATAAATATTTTCCCAATTCATTGTAGGGAGATATAGGTCCCACACATCTCATAATGAAATAATTCTTACTTGTGCCACAAAATAAACAAACATCATTCATAATAACCCAACGAATAAAATGGGTTTCGTAAACATCATCCCATCATCACATAATCCATATAAAAAAATGGATATCAATTCATAATAAGAAAATTGAAACCATATAAATCATATAAACATTATACTTGAAACATACACATATGAAATAATGTCATCTTAAATGGAAAATGGATTTGAAAAATCATTTGAAATGAATTCTTGAGGAAATTATCATTTCATCTTGAAAATCATTTTCTTTTCACAAAATTCCATTCAATTTTAAACGAAAAGGATTTTTTGGAAAATATTCATGAAATCATTTGGAGGAAGCTTCATGAAAATAAGGCTTTATAAAACTGTAAAAATACCTTCATGCTGTATAAGTTAAAAAAACATTCTCCTTGTACTTTTGTCGGAAAAGTAAAAAAAAGTACCTCGTAATGTAAAAAAAGAGTGATTCCATAAATACCATGTAGTAAAAGACAAAATGGGATAAAAGGACATTAAACATACATAAAAACACTTTTAGAAAACAAGGACTTTGATGATAATAGTAACCCCAACAAATACTTACAAATAAACAATCTCGAATATGAATTAGACTGGAAAGGTTATCCCTTACCTTAGGTCCGATATTATTCATATGGATCTGAAAATCCTGTATAATGATTTAAATAATGTAATTGAATAATTAAATAATCATATTAATTGTTATTATATCATATATTTTTCACTTATGAATTTATATTACCTGTTCTTTTGTAAATTCCATGTTAAATCAATGTTTTGGTTAAAGTCACTTCATTTATCATATGTGTTTCGACTTGTCATTCTTGATATTATTACTTATATCCTGATTTACCGAACTCCAAAATGTTAAAAATGATTTATATCTAATATATATTCAGTATATGGATATATATATATAATAGATGGATAATTGGAATGAAATTCACTGTTCATGGAGACGGTAGGTCGTACGTACGCATGAACGTTGTTTTCATTTCCTTATTGAATTGAATGAAAATAAATAGATGAAATACATATATATATATATATACATAAATATAGTAGCATTATTATTTCATATATTTCATTATTATTCATTATATAAACATTATGATCATTCATGTATGGTTAACATGGAGATTGAATCTCATCGCGTCGTAGGGACGGTAGTCCGTACGTACACACGAGCGATGATACCGTTCCCATAATTATTGAATAGAATTGGAGTGGATGGTATAATATATCAGAATCCTTATGATATTATAATAACCATATATAGTTATTATTTACATCATTATACCCATCCATGTAAGGTGTTGGTGGAAAAACAGATTACACCACGGCGTGGAGACGGTATTCCATATGTACGCACGCGTAGTGATTTCATTTTCCGTAGGATGGATAGATGGTGAAATAGGGTTGTTTCATACTTATAATAAAATATCAGTATATTATCAATACTTATGTTATTAATTTATAATGAAACACATAAATAAGAAGAAGTAGAAGCAGAAATAAAGTTGAAAGAATCGGTAACAGACATTACTTCTTCTTTGAATCGCCTCTTTGAGACCTCCTCTTAGGGTACTAAAATTGTTCTTTGAAGAAGACCAGGAACTATAGTATATTTATAGGGAAGTGGAGAAGAGAATTTGGCAGGGTTTGGCCGAGCTTTAAGTCTCAATGTGGTGTGAGGAAGAGAGGGAGGAGGTTCCCTTTTGTAAGGGATGAGAGGGGCACCTTAGGAAAAACAAAAAATATTCTTTTATTATAAAGTCATATTCAGTTTTTAATAGCTTCGAATTTATTTATTTTGACACTAAGTTTGGGATGGGTCGAAATACTCTCATCTAATAGAATTTAGACAAGTTTAGGATTCCATTGTAACCTTATCATTTAGATTTAACTTTAAGTTAAATAATTTTACTTTTACCATGTCTTTTTGTTTTCTTACACTATAAGGTTAATAAACTTACTATAACAAGGCAAACGAACCCCAAGTTGTTTATTATTAATATATATAACCTTATATAAGTAATTTGGAAGATCCTTATATTTTTTGGAATAGAAAACAATTAATAATATAATATTTGTTTTAAATTCTATTTTATGTCAATTTTGACACTATTTGGTAATTGATTTTTGTGAAACTAATAACAGATATATTAGTTCGAAAAATGTTAATTAAATCAATAATAATATGTCATATTAACATATAAAATTATTGGAATTCATAAAAAGTCTGAAATTACATTTATTTAGGTATTTATAACATCAATTATGTCAATATTTCATTAATAATATAATTATTGCCTCATCATTCTGTCATAAATAAATTAAATTATTTAAAGTCTAAAAATTACAAATAAAATACCATTATATTGGAAATCTTGTTATATTTCTAATGAATATTTATAGTCTTATTTATCTTATGTATAACCCTATATTAAAAATGATTTAGTTATTAAACATTGATTTTAATTATTTTAACCCTTCTTAAAATAAATTAATAATAAATGTCCTAATGTAATCAAGTGGGACAAAATGGTCATAGATTATTCCTATGTTTGTTTTTGTTCGAATTACACTTATCAAATAGAATTAGGACACTTTTTAGGGTAATAATAATATCATTTGTACCCTTAATTACCCTATTTACTTTTAATCGTGGTAAATAAAAGTAAAAAGTTACTATTCACCAAAAAATATTTTCATCTCATTGAACCACATTTTACTTACTGACATCCACCGTGTCTCATGGATTTTTGAAATTCCATTTACAAAAGCGGTAAAATTATGTTTTATATGAATTTGGAATTTCTCCTAGGAGGTGGGTAAAAGATGGTGAAAAGTTCAATAAAATTTTTATATATCCAAAATTATTATAAAATGACTTGCATTGAACATATATTGGTATTATGTATCATTTTGTAGCTAAATTAAATTTAAATAAAATAAATAATTATTTAAATAAAAAGTCCGTTTTTAAATGGTAACCTAGTGTTTCCACTATTCATCAAAAATTGAATGTTTTCAGAAAAATACAAAAATTTTACCCTAAGCTAATTTCGATATTCTAAATCCAAAAATAAAGTCCATTTTGAATGATAAAATTTGAAAATGTGGGTATTACTATTCATAACGGCTAGCTCATAATTATAATATTATCTCGTCTAGTGAAACATGGTATTGCGTGCTACACACGCTATCGATGAATGCCTTGATTGCGTGTAATTCAAGTCAAGTCAGGGCTGCGTGTAGTGAAATCTTCGTTTTTTGTTGAGTATAACATAATCAAAACAAAATCTATACTAAATTTTTCATAGAATAATTTCCACAAAAAGAACTTGAAATTGTGTGTAACACTAGCCAAGAATAGGGGTGCGTATACTGCAAACTAATATGGTGTTGTGTATAGTACAAGCTAATCTTGGTGTAGCGTACAACGTAAAACATCAAAGTAATTAAAATAATATTTCTCATAAATTTGTGGGCTATTACGTTATGTCAGTGGTATGTGTTACCTTATATGGATTTTGAGATCACCCATTCTTATATTTCAATATTCACAAGTAATGAGGAAAAGTTGTACATGTTACATGTTTGGAGGGATAACATATATTTTTAGGATATGTTGATGTTTTAATATAGATTAATTAGTTTCAATTATAATGTGAAAAATACCACTTTTATACACATAACTAGTTAATTATTATTTTATATTTTTATTCGCAATATATCTAAACATTAAAAAATCATTGGGATATATGTGATGAAATTTTAACTTTTTATTTTTTTAATTATAAATGCTTATACCATGGATATAATAATTGGTATCAAAGATAATTTTTTAGTGTATGTGTTTATGGATCTTGAACAAATAGTGCAGTTTTGGCATTTTATAGATGGTACTAGAGAATAGTTTAGACAAATTTGGATATTATAATGTTTATTAAGGATAATTTAGGGGTTGATATGTTAATATTGACCATAACATAAAAATAATATATAACCATTTGGATAGTATATGATTTAATATTATTTAAATAGTGGATTTTTATTTTTATTATTATGATAAGAGAACATAATTGAGTATAAAATGAATATATATATATATATGTATAGGATATAATATAGGTGTTTTGTAAATTATTGTGTATGTGGTTTTAATAGAAATTGCATTCATGTATGGATAGTTCAGGCAGATCAATCATCACCTAGTGCACAAAAAATTACTAAATAAAAACCCGATTTGAAAATACCTGGGGGATATGCTTTGGTTAATCAAATTAAAATTATGAATCCTTATAATGTGTTTATTAATGTTTTCAGCTAAATTTTTTAGATAACATATAGGAAAAATTTCATTAAATATCCAAGTATTGAATAAAGAGGGTCATCAGGTGATCAGAAAAATATCATACCATAAAAATAGTGTAATAATATAATAAATATTAAGAATATTTTATTCATATTCATTTTTTTGATATTATTATAACAATTTTGTATATAACAATTTTTTTAAACAGGATATTGAAAATGAGGCTAAGAAATATGTGTACCTCGAATACACTATGACTTATTTCTAAATAAGGGGTTGTACATGAATAATTTAAAATATTATAATTATTATATTATGAAGTAAATATATATTTTCCATTTCTTACCAAAGGTAGTGTGATTCATATTTTAGTAATATTGAAACTCATATCCATTTACTATTTTATCCATCAGTAACACCATTTTTACCTTAATTGTTGAAAATATTTTTATTACTTTCAATATTCATTAAAACTAATAATAAAATTGACAGTATTATGTGATATAAATTAATATGATTAAAATATTAAATCCACCTTACCCAATTCAATTAAAATAAGTTTCAAAAATTAATGTAAAATTATAAATAAAGTCGTGATGAAAATGAGGGTTTTTAATAAGTTTATTTTTTAAGCATAAAATGAGTATATATAAAATTTTTGACAAGTAATAATAATTTAATTAGTTTCAAGTAATATTTATTAATATTTAATCTGTAAATTTAATTTAAATCATTCAACATAATGTTTTTTATAATAAATTAAAATAGAGAATCATTATTCAAATTATATTAGTATCCATAAATCATTTTTTAAATCCAAAAAATAAACCTATAATGAAACCATGTAAAAATATTATAGAAAATTTAATGAACAGGATTGAAAATAAATAAATAATAATTATTTTATTTGTAATTATATTCTAAACATAATGATACTTTTAAATTAATTATTTTTTTGAAAATAAATTATATTTTTACAAAAAAAATCATCAATATTTACTATTTACTGGAAGATGAATATTTTATAAAAAATAAAAAAATCACCTTAAATAAATTAGGCTATGATAATTTTAAAAAATGATTTAAAGTTTACCAAATATTCATTCTATAATTTATAATCCAAATTCTTAAATAATACTATATAATACAATAGTTTAATTATAACAATTTCTTATTTGATTTTCAAATTACAAATAAATTTATTAATGAATAAAATATCAAATTCATATCAATAATTTTGTAATTTCATAGTTTTATACTTTTCCCTTTATTAATGTGACTACTAATTCAATTGTTACCCCAATAATATGGATTTTTGGTAACTCGTCTTCATTCAATGAGATAAGGGTTTTTTCTTGATCCTACATTATATATGTTTGGTATATTCTATCTTTTAGAAGTATTATGTATAATTAACTCATTATATAAATTATTACCACATAAAAAAAAATTAGATGTTTTATTCTTAATGGATTTGGTTTCCCATAAGGTATATTGGTTACTCATTACACCTTTCATGAGTTATATTATTTAATCATAAGCTAGTTTATTCAATGCATGAGTTATCATCCCAAACTAATATTTTTTTTAAATGGATATTTCTCTACCTATATGTGGAATAATATATTTTTTTAAAAATGAACATTTATTACTCTTTTTACAATGTGTGTTGTAAACAATGCTATTTTAAAAATAATATAAATTATTTTTCCCTTCACTTTAATATGTTTTTTTGACATCAAAATTTCTCCAATACAAATTTTTTTCTTTTTTAATGTTATATTATTATATGTTAAATTAAAATTAAATATTCTCAAAAAAATTACTTTAGCATTTCAAAATATGATTTTTATATTATTATGTAAATATATATTTAACATCAATGATAAAAATGCTTTTTAAACATCATTTTATTTTCACTTCCATTTACACTATGATTTTCAAAAAGATTTAAACTGAATGGGTTCATGTGGTATGATATGTCCAATAATATATATACATATAATACCATTTGGATAATTCAACTCACAATAATAAATAATTTAATTCTTTGTTGCTTTATTTTTTATATAATTAGAAGAATTCATTTTGTGAAAGTTGTTTACATATATATCCACATCCACATATGGTTATTTTATTACATTAGAAGTAGGATCATTTGTAGTCATCAAATTTATTTCTCAAAATGGATTACTATAAAGTTATTCCATCATTAAATTAACCATATAATAACTATGATATATGGGGTGAAAATCCCATCTTACTAATTTGGAATGGTAGATGTTCACCTAGAATGAAAATCCATTTATTGACTTAGAAAAACTTATTGGAATTCCTTATATAGTTATTCCAATATAGACAATTTTTTTAATGTGTAGTTATTATATTTTGACTATCTAACTTATAAATGTAGATGGGTAATGATCATTTCAACCATTTTATAAACTTGGGAAAATGTATTTTCATTTTTTATCATTATTGGTTGTCAACAGAGGATGATCATATATTTTATATTTCATATTCTTGATTATATTAATAACCATGTTTTTATTGAGCCTATGGCTCCTTAGAAAATATTATTAAAGGTATTATTTAATCTTATAGTGAATGTATTAGACATAATCTGATGATTGTTCAGGGTCTAAAGTATATACGACCTCAATGAATTGATATGTCTCATGAGACAAATCCTTCATGGTTATTTAGAGTACCCCTCTTATATTAAGTAATATGTCTTGACTATGGTAAAAAAGAAATGAAAATATTTTTGATGATGTACATGAAAAAATGTTTTTGACATATGAAATTATGAATTCTATCTGGATGAGATAAATTCTATTTAGATATATGTTTTCAATTAGATTCATTGATGTAGAATAATTTTTGTTTCTACTGATTTTGGATAATGTTACATAATTATTCCTTCCATAATATTTATTTCATGATTATTCTCTGATTCATTCAGTTGTATGATTTCCCCCACTAATAATTTAATATAACCCCTTTTAATGTTTCAATTTCCATAGGTTATGACGAAATATGGAATACATGACATATTTAGAAGGATAAAATTTATTTTTTGTAGAATTTAATGGATCATTATATATATATGAGTTTCATATATAATGGTAAAATTTTCTATTTGATATAAATATCATAGGACGTTCTAGTTTATGTTTTGTAGTATTCTCTAAATCACTAAAATGTAAACTATTATTGGGATGTAATATTTGAAACATTTATTTTTTATTTTATAAATAATGATGGTTATATCTCTAATTTTATATCTAACATAAAATAGAGTGTGTAATGTATTTAGTTATGCAGTAAAATATGGGAGTTCAGGTTTAGGGTTTCATATATATTATTTAAAATATTTATAACCATGGATTCACTTGAAATTCATGTTCATTTGTGTTCCTGAGAACATGGTGACAATTAAGTGTTCAGTTTTTTAAAGTTTCATCACCTTGTAATATGTTGTTTTTCTTTGATATAAATTAGTTTATTATATATTATTGAACCCATTATTATTTATTTTTTAATTATTTTCTAATGATTGAATATTAAAATAATATATAAATTTGCAACATACTTCTAAATGTTTGATGGTTGGTCTAGAGTGTTCTCTAGTTGTATAAGACCTCTCTCTACCTAGGGAGTTTATAGTTTTTTTGTGCAATGTTTTTGGTAAAATTTTTAATAAAATGCATTTTTTGGATATTTTATTTATTTATTATAAGTTTCGTATTTGGAATTTCAATGGTATACCACAACTAACACTTCATGTTGGGAATCAGGATGGTTGGGATGCACATAACCCACTGGCTATAGAGTCACATCCCAATGTCATTCTATAAAATATGATTACTTCACAATTCCATGAGTTTTTTCATCATGATATACATTCCATTAGATAATGTGAACCATTTATTGTTTATTTGCTTTATTATTTTTCCATAACGTTCTTGATGAATTATCCACCTTCGTTAATGGGTGTGGGTGTATTTTAGGTCATTGAGTAAAGGGATAAGTCTTTACAAGATACATTATACATTTTTTAGACACATTATTAAAGGGGGAATGAATTTATATGTATTTGTTTCATTGTCCCATGGAGAATGTGTATTATAGGTTAGTATAGCCTGACCAACCAGAGAGGTAAAACTGGAATAATTTCCACTCTTACTTTTCTGAGTGATTTTCATTTGGATGTTAATGGAATACATATCTTATAATGTTATTTTTATTTTATAAAAAAACATTTATTGATAGATTACACAAATCTTTTCATAAAAATATGTAGTTTCCCACCCATGTTGGAAGGTGATAATATCATCAAGGTTCATTATTTGGAGGATATATTGAGTTATTCATGTCATATTCAAATGAATAATTCTTATAATACATTTTTTAATGACTTGGAAAAATACACCCATATGTGAGAGGAGAAAGATACGAAATACAGTCCCTTTAAAATTATATGGTAATGAACTTCCCCAGGTTGACCCAAACCATCACCTGAACTGATACAACATACAGTTTAAAGAATGTTCCTAATTACCAAGGGTCATAACATAGTTCTATGGAATCAAAATAAAAAATTTATGTTAATATTTTCTAATTATGAATAATATCATATATGTTGGGAAAAAAGGAAAATATATAATGGTGAATTTATATATTGTAATTCGATGCATGAAAAATAAAAATATAAAAATAATTAGGCAAACCAAAAGTAGAATAAGATACTATAAGCATAAAAATGAATCATAATAAATAAAATTTATCCAACTCATTTTATTTTTGGTTTATTGTCCATAATAATATATTAAATTTCCTCAAATAAAATAAATTGAGATAAGAATAATCATGTTCACCAAACCAATAACGACAATCCATGAAACATGACTTAATGACTTGTTTGATACATAATTATCAAACATAAATAAAAAACCATACCATCACATTGAGATCCCCATGTTACCCATGTAACTCACCATATCCACAGTGACCATAAGTGTAATACACACATAACGTCAACATTGAGAACACATATTGGGAACCTCTATAAAATATTAGGGCTATATATGCACACGCTTGTCTGTATATAGGGTATGAGATAAACTACACTTGTTTAACGTCACCAAATATTCTATTAAATTACATTCATTGAATAATAGATAAATTCAATTAGAAAAATATATAAAAATTAGGTAATACACCTAATGAAATGTCACGAAAAAAATTAAAATGATAACATCATTTTATGGAACAATAACCATTAGTGTAATTCCCCAATATTTTATGGTATTCATATTGTTAAATTTAATTTTGTTGATAGTTTACATTCCACGATACACCCAACATAAATGAATAATGAAATGTAATTATAAAATAGATGTTAAATTGGAGGGAATGAAAAATATCAACAAAATTATGAAATTTAAATATTATATGTTCAATATAAATTTTAACATTTGTCACATGTGTTTTTAGAGACGATATAAAAATAAACCTACATTTAAGAATAAAAATAATTATTTTTATAAAGGTACTTTTTCTCCCTATTAAAGGTGAACCTATTTAAAATATAAATTATAAAAATATTTATATTTTATATTTTATAAAAAAACATCATAATAGGATTTAGAATATCCAATTTAATATTGGATGCAGTTTTGGTCTTTTAGTGATTAGTTTCAAGTTTTGATGAATAGTGGAAAAATGAATTTTAATTGAAAACAACATTTTCATCTGAATAATTTACATTGATAAATTATATATTCTATTTATTTTAATGTACAATTAGATCAATTTTATGTTAGTTAGTTTAATTTAGGTTTTCGAAATCAATTTCTCAATCAAATTTGATATGAAAACATTTCAATCATTTCAACCTTTTCAAATTAAAAACTCATTTTCATGTCCCATCAATGAGATTATTTTAAAACTAATTTTAACCTAATTTGTGACCTGAGTTTTATTAAATATATTTCATATTTATAATCTCAATGGGATGATTTAGTAAATATATTCCTTTTATTATTAGAAAATATAAATAGTAATTGTAGTGTTTTTCTAAATAACACAGTTGAGGGTAAATCGTATAATTAATGGTAGTTGATGGAGAAATGTACGAAAAAGTCTTTTACCTGGATCTACTACTTCGATGTGGATCAAATTTTGGACTAATATTGTTGTGGAATGGATTAGTTTTCTCCAGAAGGGGAAATATCATTTTCTCCTTGTTATAGCGATTCTTGATATGGCACTGGTTGAACTATTCATCCCCACAAAGGGATCTACTTTACAGAAGCACTTTCAAATTATTCCTTTGACACTAGAATTCAAATTAAATCACATATTATAAATAGTTATGTAGATATAGGTATTACTATTTTGGAAGATCAAGATGTGATTAAACAAATAATGGATGTGCGAGGCCTTGGTCATTATCAGATCTTAGAAAACACATCTTGAATTGTGGGAATCTAGGAAAATGCCATCTAATTCCTCTAGGAAAGGGATAACTTCATGTCATACTAAAGAAACAGGAGGATTTTAATGACATGTGAAGCTATGGAAATCTAATTCTTAAACTAGGACTCTTTCATCTCTCAGAATGGGTTGAAAACATTAATCTGTATACACATAAGAAATCTATTGCTGATGTTTGAAAAAGAATTCATGGAATTCCATGGATATATTGGCATCATAAAATACATAGTAATCATTCCTTTGGCATTGATATAACCCAAATAATTGAACATAGATCAATTAGTGGAGACTTGGGACTCTATGCTAGAGTGCTGATAGAGATTGATATCGATTTCTCATCACCTGAGCGTGTTTCAATAGATTTCAATGATCATCTTATTGATGTCAAGTTTGAATTTGAAAACATTCCTAAATATTTCAAGCATTGCAGGATGGTGGGCCATGTCATTGAAAAATGTCACATTTTCAAAAGATGGTCCAAACTAAAGAAAAATGTACCTCATGGAATGAGGTCCCAAGAAAATCAACCGCTACTTCTTGGCAGCATGTTAGGAAATCTGATATTGGGACCTCAAAGTAAGATGAATTTGTGCATGTGGGCAAGGGTAGAAGGTCCTGGGCTTATCATGTTGAATAATAAGTGAATGGATTTTTCAATGAATCCCATCAATTCAGAGGTACATATGAACATAATGAATGCTCTGAACAAAAGTTCTTCTCAAATAGAATTTTCATCTAGTTCTTAATACACATTATGAAGAGTTCACTCTAGAGATAATTAGTGAAAATAAAATGAATGACATAGATAAGGACAATGAAGGGATAGTTGACTCTACATATCCTCCATTGCCAATAGAGAATTCACTAATCTTAAATAGAATTTCAAACCAGAATGTGGATGCACACTCTAAATGAGAAATCAAAGATATAGCTGATAACTATATTCCTCATTGAAATAAAACTACCACATGATGTACATTGTATCTTGATGATTCCCAAAAGACAGAACTGAGAAGATCAAGTAGGAATAGTGTTTTAGAAACTTTAGAAAAAGGGGGATGCACCCCATGAATTAATCATAATAAGGAATATATTGTGGAACTGTTAGGGATTATCCAATCCTCACACTCTATGATCCCTTAGACTACTAGTGGGAAAATATAAACCTGATATTATTGGGATTTTTAATGCTAAAACCAAGGGATCCAGCTCCAGTCCTACTCTTGTTGGATATTTCAATTCTATGCTTAGCTCTATAAAAGATAATGATCGATATATATTATGGCTTATGGTTCATAATAGTGTTAACTATCCGGTTAATCTATTAGTGGACTAAATGTTCATCACAAGCAGGTTTTGTATCTCTAGTTATAATATTGTCTTCTCTATGGTCTATGCATACAATTATTATTATAATTTAAGATCTCTATAAAAGAAGATCCTGAATTTTTCCACTTCCATCTCTGATTCTTGAGGGGTAATGGGGGTCTTCAATGACATCCTCCATGCAGATGATAGGATTGGGAATGCTCTTAATGTTATGTCCATCAATGATTTCAGATCCTATATCGATGAATCAAATTTGACAAAAATTAACCTACATGGGTCCAAATACACTTGGTATAGAAAATATTTGACCTCAATGAGAGCAAGCATGATTGGTTGAGCCTTTTTCAATGAGAACATGCTTGATATATGGAAAATTATTTCATGTGTCACTCTAGTAAGGAACAACTCAGATCCTCATCCAATTATGACAAACATTATTGAGAAAGGTGAAAGACATCCTCTCCCCTTTCGGTTTAAAAATTCATGGAATACTATTCCAGAATGCTCCTAACATGTCGAGGATACATGGGCCAAAAAATATCTCAAAAATATTTCTCTAGCATGTATTGTGAAGGTTCTAACTCTCAAGATTGAAATTATTCACTGGACTAAGAGTAGGTTCAGCACTCTGGATCAGAGGATTTATGATCTTAAAAACACTTTACATGAAATAGTGCAATCAAAGACCATCAGTGATTTCTCTAGTGAGGATGAGTAAGTGGTTAATGATTTTTCATATATGAACAATCATTTGGTTCTTAGAGACAATATTAATAAAAACATATTCAAGGTATAATGTCTTATAAATGGAAACAAAAATACCAAATTCTAAAATGTGATTTAAAGGGAAAAAAGCTATAGAAGGCCTCTATATCAATTGAATGATGGGGAGGTTATCCTTGATGACAAAAAAATTCTCTCAAATCATATTATATCCTTCTATAAAACACTCTTTAAAGGTCCTAGTATTGCTGATCAATTAAAGGATGTTATAATCCAAAATCTTATCACTGAAGCTGATAACACCCTCCTAACAGAAATACCTACGGTTATTGAAATTAGAGAGGCAACGATTGGATATCAAAAAGGAATCTCCCTAGGACCATATGGTTTCCCAATCAATTATTTCAATTTTATTGGGATGATATTGAAAATTATGTTTGCAAATTTGGGAGGCATTTTTCACTTATGGCTCTCACATTGATAGCCTAAATGCTCAATTAATTGTCTTAATTCCTATTATTTAAAATGAAAGTGATATAGGTCAATTCAGTATAGTTCCACTGATAAATACTATATATAAAATCATTTCCAAAATTCTACCAATCAGATTGCTCACATCATTGATAAAATCATCTCTTGGCAACAGTATGGATATTTCAAAGGAAGTAGGATCCAAGACTGTATTTTTGTGGCCGTAGAATGCATTAATCTTATTTAGAAGAATAAAAGAGGAGGGAACATTTTCCCTAATATAGATATCATGAAATCCTTTGAAATTATTGACTGGAGTTTTATTTGTCGTGTTTTGATAGATTTTGGCTTTCACACAACATTTATACAGAGAATTTATATGCTTCTCAGCTATGATCACATCTCCATCCTTATTAATGGCTCACAAAATGGCTATATAATGTTCTCAAGAGATGTGAGGTAGGGAGACCCTCTCTCAACTACTATCTTTACTATGGAAGGGGACTATCTCAGTAGACTCATTAATCACAAATTTGACAATGGAGAAATCAAATCAATTTGAGCAGCCACATGTATATTTTCCCCCTATCACTTAATTTTTGTGAATGATACTATTTTTGTCACCCAGGGGGACTGGAGGAACATTAAAAAAAATTATGAAATATCTTCTTCATTATGAAAATGTCTATAGATAGGGAGTAAATTAGAGAAAATCATTCAATTATTTTATGAAAAATATTGATGTTACTAGGAAGAACCGCATGATGTAAGATCCTGGAATAAGAGTGGTGACCCTTCCTTTTATTACCTTAGGGTCCCTATGTTCATCGGATGGCCTCATTCCTCTATCTTTAATGAATTTGTGAGTGGGGTTTGAAGAAACCTCTCTATATGGAAAGGAAAATCCATATCAATAGCAGGAAGGATTTGTCTTATTAAACAAGTGATTGTTTCAAAATTGGTTTACTTCTTCATGGTGTATCTTTGGCCTCTCTCCATCATTAAAACATACAACTCTCTTATGAGGAAATTTTTGTGGAGTGGTATAATTCTAGAAATAAAATCCATTATTGATCCGTGGAAGAAATGTTTTTTACCACAGGTGATAGGGGATTTGGCATAAAAAAACATTGAACTCTTCAATCAATCCCTTCTGGATCAATATATTTGGAGACATATTAATGTCAAATCTCACTCCCATAGTTTTCTTAGAAATAAATTTCTAGAATAACTCCATTAAGGGAAGATTAGATATATGAAATTCTTAGTCTGGACAAGTCTTAGCATGATATTCTAAAGGATTAATATTCATTATTATTGGTTGGTAAGTTCTAATTCTTCTCTGAAATTCTGGAAGCATAATTGGACATGCTCTCCTTTGTTTAAAAATTTCGATATTAAATATATTAATAATGATTATAATGCCTCTATACAAATACAGCTTCAGCAGATCAATTCCATGCCAACTAAAATTGTAGAGAAATTCTCTAGTTATGACTTCCTCAAAACTGAATACAGGATTATATGGGAACCAAGGAAAAATATAATCCTAGATTCCGATATTTTTTATTGTCATATACTTCAACGAACTAGCCCTCAGTTTATAATGTTTCACTAACAGTAGATCCAACCATCCCATTCTACACTTTTGTGGACTCTCAATATGGGAGAGCTTCTAGTTGATAATAATATACAGAAGGTTGGAATATCTATGTTCACTAAGTTTTCACTATGTCATCAGTATAGGGATCATATCATTCATTTAATTTTTTCCTTCAAGACGGCTTCATCCCACTGGACATTGGTATTCAGTATCATTGAAGTTCATCTGCAGCAGGTCTTGGATATTACTAACCTTCTCCTATAAATTTCAGTGGTTCCACTCTAAAAAAAGATTCACATTATTTTCTTGGTAGCTTGTGTGGAGACCATATACAATATTTTAAAGAGTATGAATAAATGTTGACAAGAACATGATACTTTCAATTACAATTCTTCTCTATCAAAGATTCTGATGGGAAGTAAAATATCTAAGAATATCCATGTCGCGCGTTGTGATAATACAATTAGATATTTTTCTGTCTTATGGAAATTTCAACTTCAAGGTAATTATCATAAAACATGTTGAACCTTTGATGTCTTCTAGACTCCTACTTCTTCATGATGGATCAAATAAAACATGGATGGTGCCTCACGAGGCAACCTCTGACTTTTTGGATATGGCACTGCTTTTAGAGATTATAAAAGGGATTTCTTAGAATGGATCTTTGGACCTTGTGGACAGGTCACTTCTATAAAAGTAGAACTGATGGCTCCTATCACATTAGTGGATGTGGATTAACAAAATAATAAGGATAGAATATGTTTTGGAAGCGACTCATCCAAAATCCTTCAAGTAGTCGGAATGGGGAAAATTTATATTGATTGGAGACTCACATCCAAAAGGATTACATTCCGTGATATCCTTACATCAAGGAAATATATCATAACTCTTGTTAATTGTGAATCCAATCATCTTTCTTATATCCTTGCTAACATGGTGATTTCTGCACACTCTCATACTCATATTTCCAGCATCACAGGTGATCTTCTATCTATTTTTCAAATATATAAATGTAAATTTCATAACATTAGAATTTTATAAGACTAATTAATAGTCGAATTAATATTAAAAGTATTATAAATTTACTATGAATATTTTATAAATTTTAATGGATGAGTTAATATAAAAAATAATAATCATTGGATCGATTTTATGGCCTCTTCGATTTATATGGATGAATTCGTCCTTTTATTGTATTTTATTGCGAAGAAAGTAAAATATTTCATAGTTATTTTTTGAAAGTGTTAAATTTTTTATATATGGTTATTAAGAATATATATTCAACCAAAAATATTCATTTTAACCTTAAATGTATATATTTATTATGATAATTTATTTTATATTTTTATATAAGAAATAATTACATTAAAGGATTTCAAAATGATGGGGGAGTAATTTTTTAATTATGGGACATATCCAAACGTGTCTATTTCTTTTTCCAAAATCCATAGTCATATTTTAAAGGTTATGGTACTTATAAAATACCCATCATATAATATGTAAGATGATATTAATGTAAGAACACTGAATTATATGTAATTTGTTTTCATAACTAATTCATGTAAATTTTAACTTTCACTTCATCGTCTTGTGTTGATCGATAATAATGTAATGAATCCTGAATAATATATATTATAAGATGTTATTATGGTTATTGGACTATTATATTCCACATTTTATCTATATTTAATAAAATTAAATCATTGTGCATGTGTTCGTATGACTTACCATTCCCACACAGTGATGAAATATGCTTTTCATCACCACATTACATGCGTGGGTATAAAGGTAGAATATATATATATATATATATGATAATTACGACATTATATTGATTATGTAAAATTAAATATACCACCAACATCATTACCTTGTCACCAATAAGAGAATGATATCGTCACTGGTGCATATGTGTGACCTACCGTCTCTACGATGTGATGAGATTTGATTTCCATGTCCAACAGTCAATAATAAATCTAAAAATAAATTTAATGATTAAATTTGGTATTTTTTACATTATTTTAATTATTTAGTTTATAGATATATATCCTATAATAAAAAACTATACAAACATAAAAAAACATGCATAAGAAAATGAAGTAGATAACACCCAAAACAAGGGTTATAACTAATTATTAATAAAAAACATATAATAAAATGGTATAAGAGGACCATATTTGTAATAATAACTATGTATATTTTTCTTGTATATATTAATAAAATTATATAAACTATTATTCAATATGAAAAATAATGATCATCTTATAAAAAGTGCAAGGTATGTGTTTTTATCCACTCACTTTTTATGAGTTATTTCTTATTAACCACCTATTTATTTTGTGTGGCGTAATTCCCAATTGATATATAATATCATCAATATATTTATCTTCATGGTATTCAATGTTTAATTTGATAATTATTTTCTTTTACAAATATTTTGATTCAAATATTTCAAAGTTGTCTGGGGTACTTTGTTTTAAAAAATATCTTTCTAAATTGATTCTTTCATATATGTGGAATTCATTTGACATGAAACACATTACTTGGGGATTAGTTAATGAAATCCCAAGATGCATTGGTATTCTCTTATGTCAAAATTAGTTGGTAACAAATCTATCTCATTTATTTCTATGTATAATCAGACATGTTACTATCCATATACATAAACTATATATCGAATTGATCTTGGTGGTAACAATCTAGAGGATATATCCTTATAGTTTCGACATCAGAAAATATGAATTTCATTAATTTCAGTTATTACTATACAAATTATTTTCACTATGAAAAAATTAATTAATGAATTTTCTAATTTAGTTTATTAATTACATGTCATGTGTGTTTAGTTATCTACATTGACGTTATAATTATCATTTATCGATTTTTGGTAGCTTTAAATGTACTAAAAAACTACGAAGAATTTGATCTCACCCATTTCATATGTTTCATTTTTTCCAAGAAATCCATGAAGTATATTAAGACTCATACAAAGGGTTACAAATATTTCGAATAATGGTGTTATCAAAGTAAATATGTTTTGAATTTTATGACCAAAAAGAAATTTAAACATTAAATATATATCTAGTTCTCTAAGAATACTATACTATTCGGTCTATAGGTATGTGATTTATTATATCTTATAGAAATGTAATAATTTATGATACTATATTTGGGAATCTAGGGTCTAGAATTTAGATCTGGTTTTAGAGAAATATAATTATAAACTAGGAGAACTACATTTATGAAATCGTGGATTAGAAAACATAACACCAACTAACATTAAAGATTATACTTATTATTTAATAATAACATACAAATTTTGTGATGACAGTTCAAAACCATGGTTAAAATTAAGGATTCATGTATAAATAAGTGTCATAATTTAGACATCCTATAAATGATTCTTCCAAAATATGTCACTATGATTATTATTGTTCATATTGTGCTTTGGGTTTTGGTCAATGGTTAGAATCATTATGGATATACAAAAAGGGATAAAATAATGAACATGGAGAGGATAAAATATAAAAATTAAAGTAAATAGGTATTATGGAATAAGATACTATTGTGTAGTTATCGGTTAAATAATGAAGTAGAATGATTAATTTTATTATGTAATTTCTTTCATGAATTATTTCATCAAGGGTTCTCTAGTTAAATGAACAAATATATATATATATAAGGATTGTATAACGGTACTTTTTATTTGAAAAATTGGAAGCATTAATGTTTTAATTAAGGTTTTTATGTTTATCAAGGTATTCATATAGGTGGTATGTGACAATAAGAGATATATTATGTGGTTTTGGGAATCTATTATTTTGACTGATTTTAGAAACTTAGATACTTTTTTTAACATTTAATTGGGAAAAATATATTTAGATGAATCAAAAAGTTGGGATGGATTGAGTTGAACATAGTATATTATTTTTTATGTTAAAATGAGATTCATTATATTGGAAAACATGTGTTAATATTTTTTGTTTTGATAATTTTTAGAGGTCAATTTATTGAGGTATAGATCTTTTGATAAAAGTTCTTCGACCATTAAATTTATCATAAATATTTATCTTTATGTTTAAGAAATAAAGATTAAATAGATCAAATCATATCAAATGGAATATATTATACTTATGAAATGTAAAGTAATAAAAAATATTTATTTATTTGGGTGATTTATCTAGATAGTAAAATAATCCCTCAACTATAAGAGATGAATTTTGGTACAATTCATTATTCATTCACATTTCTCAATGGGAAATCAATGGTCTTTTAACTTACAATAGATCTTTGGTTTTGTAGTGTATACCGTTATAATGACCATAGTCTCTCCTGGTATCCATATAACATGATGGTTATATCTCACTTAAATGTCCATAGTTTCCCCAAATTCTAAATCTATCCTATTTGGAACCATAATTTTTTATTGACCATCACATTTCCCTTTCTATTTTAATAATCAGATATTTTTTTAACTATATTTTTAATATTGGTTTCCAAAAAAAAAGTTTTCATTATTAACCATTTATTTTTGTAGAAAAATTAAAAATTGAGAGGATAAAATGCATTTTTTGAAAGGATAATGTAACACCATAAGATTCTATAGTTTTCATCTTGTTAAATTTAATTTTTCAATAACATACATTACACACAACATCCATTTTAAATGAATAATGAAATATTATTTTAACATAAATATTAAATTAGAGAGAATGAATTTTATTAAAAACTTTTTTAAATTTAGATATTTTATCTTCAATAGTGTTTTTATAATTAATATTATCTTTTTCTCGAGATTATATTAAAATATTCCACATTTAGGCATAAAAAACTATATGTTTTTCTAATTGTAGTTTTGTAACAATATAGTGGTGCAGTTGTTTAACAAATAAATTTTGATAATTTTATAAAATATATTTTATTTAATAAAATTATTCATAGAAAATGGAATTACTATATTTACATCGATTTCATTTTTAGATTTTTTTGATATGTTTTATATTTTGATGAATAGTTTAAAATACGAATGTTTATTTTAATATAACCTTTTTGTCTAACTAATTTATAATGTTAAATTATCAATTTATTGGAATTAAATAATAATTTGTTCATTTTTTATGATTTGAAATAATTTATATCATTTTATACATTTTCAAATTAAATTTGGATACATATATATTTTAATCTCACAAACGTTTTCACATTAAAAACCAATTTTCTCATTCTGTTAATGAGATTAAATTTAAATTAATTTTAGCGAATTATATATGTTTAGTTTTGAAAAATTTATTCACAATTTTTAATCATAGTGTAAAATTGTAGTAAATATGTATCATATATTTTTGTAAATTCGGAATAATAACATCAGTGTTTTTTAATAAAATTACCATTATTGATGGTAAATTAGTTAATTAATGGTAAAAGTAAAAGTTATAAGTACTATTAAATTATTCTAACATGTGTCCAAATATTATTTGTAACGCCCCGACCCCAGCTACCCAGAGTCGGTTCATTACTTCGTAACATTGGCATGATCACAAAAGATCAAGTCTCGAAAGACCGATTAGTTTAGTAGCCTTGGAAACACTAGATACATTAATAAGTCTTACATTACATCATAAAGTGAAAAACTAATAACAATGTCTTCATAGTCCACACTCATATCCTCTTCTGACTATCCATGCAGGTCATTCATAAAATACTTTTTCACATCCTGGAAAATATTAAAACATTGAAAGGGGTGATCTCAGATGCTCAGTAAGGATAAAAATATTGCGGAAGCTTTCATAAATAAACATAAGCATTTAAGGCAATGTATAACTAAAACAAAAGCCTTTCAAACATTAACTGCAACATAATATGGAAAAAGTAAAATGAGATAATTCCATTTACTATTTCACATGGATATTCTACTGGTCGAATAATCACATGCAATATCAATAACCACTTTCATAATGATGGAATGCATAATGCCAGACTATCATAACCACGTAGCCAAGGCCCCATGCCAAGACCACAAATAAGATTTTGTCAAGGCCTCGTGCCAAAACACTAGTTTGTCTCATGAGACCTGTCGATGCATCGAGGAGCTATAGCGGGCTCCACCCGTCACTTATTAAGTCCAATGCATTCGACATATGAATAGGTTTAAACATATCATAAACCATAACATAATCGTATCACATAAAACATGCATAAAGGAAACATAACATTTCCACATTTCAATCACAAGATATCAATACAACACATTGATATAAAAACACTTTCAAAACCATTTTCAATACCAAAATAAAATAAAGTTAAAACATTGTATTTATTTTTCATTAACAAAAATGATGGCTTGTAGAGGAAGCCGAAACTCAAATAATGGTCACGGCGGCGGAGAAGTCGTTGTCACCGCATAAGTACGGAATGAAAAACATTCCATTTTTGTCGTTTAGTAAAACTCTTTATATAAAAAGATTCCTTTTGAATAAACGTAAAATTCAAAGGGGTTTATACACCGTATAAAAGAAAGTTTTGTATAAAACCAAATATGCCTCAATGAAAGGGGATTGAGACGATGTCCTTAAAAAGATAATTTTTTAAAATATAATAGATCTATTATGTGTATTCACTATAAGTACACATAAAGAAAGTACAAATACAATATAGGACATAATAATATCATGACATAATTTGAAAGTATGAGATTAACCCAAATAATGGAAGTTGGGTTAAGAAGTTCCCTTACCTTGCGTCCTGTCCTGACTCGACCGTTCTTTAACCTCATGAATAATAAAATAGAGATAATTTATATTTAATTAAGATCCTTTTTAATGTTCATTATTCCATTTATATCACTTATTACCATGTTATGAACATTATTTAATTATTTAAGTTAATAACGGTCGTTTTGTCGATCTTTGGTACTTGAGTCAAAAATAAACTTCTTATAATTACAAGTTGTTCATGTGGTGAAATATCCATTATATCCAGAATTATATTCATGATGTAGATATCATATATAGAATATATATACAGTATATACATTCATTCATAATGTCACGTAACATTTAGGGGTAAGAAATGAAATGCACCGTTCATGGAGACGGTAAGCCGTACGTACGCATGAACGCTACTTTCATTTCTATTTCATATTTAATGGAATAAAATCATAATTATATAAAGGTATAATATAGTTCCAATATAATATAGTGTATAATACCATTTACTCCATCCTTTATACATCCCACATATGGCATTAACGATTCAAATCACTTTGAGGGGGCGGTAGTCCGCATTTCCTAAAATGAAATTATCGCGTTTTACCCATAATGGAAATCATAAAGTATGCCATAAATGAGAAATACAGAAGCATAAGTAAAACATAAATATATTATAAATCATATATAAAAAGAGTTACATCTTAATGGCCACCTTTGAAGGTTTTATATGAGTGTTGAACAATCATCGTTTCGTGAGGCAGAAATTCGCCATCCACAGAAACCGTATGTTAATTAACCATTAGACGAAGGTGTGTGTAAGTGTAAACCAAATACTTATCATAACAACATCCTAGTATATTTTAGATACTGGTGTTGTTACAAAAGAAAGTTATGAAAAGAGTTTAGGGGGTTGGAGAAGAAAAATAAAACAAAACAACATTAGAGAAGACATTACCTCAAAATCGGGTAACTCTTTTTGACTTGAGCCAAAGGCGTCCTTGGGAAGCGTTCTGCCCAATGTGAGGCTTCTAGGAGTAATAGAGGGATGTTTTTAGAGTATTTGTGCAGAGGTTTGCCGAGCCAAATGGCTTGAAGGTGTGAATAAGGTGGGAGAGGTGGGGGCCTTTTATAAGTGGAGAGGAGGGGCACTTTTGGAAAGTAATGAAATGTTATTCTATTATACAATGCTTTTCGGATTCTAAAGGTCCCACACTTGTATAATTCGTTGCTAAGGTGATAAGGGTTCGAAATATCCTCATCCAATAGGCTTTGGACAAGTTTAATCCTTGGATTTTTCATTATCTTCTCATTTTATTTAAATCGTTAAATAATGAGGTCATCGCTGCATCATAATGATGTCATAAATAATTTAATTTATTTAATGTATAAAAATTATAATAAAAAAACTATTATGTAGGAAATCTTTTTAGATTTTTAATGAATATTTATAGTCAAAATTTGGACTTGTGTAACCCCACTTAAAAACTGTTTTAGTAGAACAACTCATGTTTGTGTCAATTTAATTTTAACATTAAATAAATATATATTAATGTCATTTTCCAACTAAAGTGGCTCCATGGGGTCCCCAAGTTGACCCATGGGTTGTCTTGGTCGGCCATGACTCATCCAATAGGAGTAGGACAAGTTTCATTCTCATCTCATATTATTATAACATTATTTGTACCTTAAACTACACTAATTACCTCTAATCGCGATTAAGAACTTAAAAGTTACTATTCACCAAAAAATTATTTTAATCTCATTGAACCACATTTTACTTCTTAATGACAACCATGTATGTCGGATTTTTGAAAATCAAATCACAGAAGTGGTAATATTTCATTTAAACGAAAAATCAGTTATTTAACTACCACTTAGTGGTTTCACTATTCATAAAAAATTGAAGTTTTTCAGAACAATGCCAAAATTTCACCCTAAGCTATAATTGATATTCCGAATTCAAAAATGATGTCTATTTTACAAAATTCCAATCATATAAGTTGCATTAATTAAATTTATAATTAATTCCCGCTGTCACAACAAATAGCGTGTTTTTAAGAAACAATTTATATCAAAAGATTGACAATTGTTTATGTCCAATTTTAATGTTAAATTAATTCTAATGACCACCATTGGATAAAATAGTAAAAATATATTCTAATTATACTTTAAACCCACTAAATAGTATAATTTATCACTATAAATTATTTTGATTAAAAAATTTGTTTTTAAGTATTTTTCACAATTCATAAAAAATTAAGAGTTCTCAGAAAAATACAAAAAATTCAACATAGGCTAATTTCGATATTACGAATACAAAAATGAAGTCCATTTTGAAATATAAAATTTCTATAATTTTAAAAAGTGGTTATTACTATTCATAACAGCTACTTTGATTAGTCATGGTGTTTTAGAACTCGAAGTTGCGTACAATGCAAGCTATTGCATTATTGAAAGAGAGGCGTATCGTGGAAGCTCGGGTGTTACATTCTCCCCTCCTTCAATAAATTGTGTCCTCGCAATTTGAAATTTTTCTTGGAAAATAAAAGGTTGAAAATAGAAAATACCTTTGAGGAAAACCCACATCGGAAATAAGATTAATAAAATTTAGCCTTAATAAGAGGGAAAGGGAAATGAAAAAGTCACCACCAAATTATGATCTCGATTAGGAGAACATTGGTGGAAATTAGAGACATATAATTGGAGGAAAAACGTAAATATTTGTTTGGAGTGATTGAGGTCATCAATCACAATCAACTGTCAAATTGAGGGCCTCAAAGCCTTCAATCTATGTTAATTTAAAATATCATCAGTTCAACAAGACATAAGGTATTTGGAAAACACATTTTTTTTAATATACCTTTACTAAAGTTTAAGAATTAATTTATTCATTGAATAAGAGATAGGTATATATATATTTATGCATGAAAATTAGAGTTTCAACCTTCAACTCATCTTTCACTCAAAAAGATAATAGAACTTAAAAATATTATACTTATCATAATTGTATAAGGTTCCAAATGTTAACACATACCATTTAGATTAGTAAAATTATTTTTTAATAACCAGGGACTTCCTGTAGGCTAGTGGTAGGAAATAAAGGCCAGTCACACTATGATTGTGGGTTCGATTCCTGCATCTTTGTCCGACGCGACTGGTTATGCCCCACCCTATAGGTTGTCCTTTTCCTAAAACTATAGTATCATAATATTCCAAAAATAATCTTCATAAATTTTTTAACCATAAACAATACAATCCAAAGATCAACTTAATCCACTCCAACCATTATAGTTATCCAAAATACCTTTGTCCAGACTTTCTCTAAAAGGTCTCTTAATTTCAAAATCAATTTATCAGATTCCCCAAACAAAGTAATGTTTCTCTTATTGTCACATACTAAAAATATAATTACCTTCATCATATTAAAACCTTACTGAAATCAACAAGTACTGCAGTACAATCCTTATAAATATATCACATTATTCTAATAACCAAAATATAATCCATGAGTCCAAAAGCACCAATACATTAGTTATTCTACTTCAACTGTAGTAACAGCATAAGATTGTCCTTGATCCCTTGGCCTTTTCTGAGGTAAGTTCCCCTGACGCTTAGGGCATTCATTTGCATAATGACCCATTTCTCTACAATTGTAGCATTCAACATTGATAGCCTCTTTCTTTCCCTTGAAATCACGCGCCTGGTGACCTCTTTCCCCATATTTATAACAAACTCCCATTCCTTTTAGGCAAGTACCAGGGTGATTCTTCCCACAATTATCACATAATGGAAAATCCTTCTTTCCCTTTTTCCCTTTATCTGTCTCTTGTTCCACCGTTCTCTACTTCTCTTTCTTTACTTTGTTGTCATAAAACTTAGAGAATTCCTTTTCTGTCTTGATAGCACATGAGACAATATCTTTTTATGATGAGAATGACTGTGATACTAAATCTCGACGGAGAAATGGTTTTAACCCATCAAAGAAACGATCAATCTTACTCCTTGGGTTACGTATATAATCAGCAGCATGCCTCGCTAACCTTGTAAAGTTAGCCTCATACCTTGCGACATTCTCATCCTCCTTCTACCTCAAACTCAGAAATTGCCTTTCCATATCTTCTTGATGGTCACGAGGAAAGTATTTTTCTAAGAAAAGCTCTTTGAACTCCCTCCATTACATATTCGATACGTCATCATCTTCCTTTGTGTTTTGAATTAGTGTCACCATTGATCGACATCTCCAGTGAGGCGGTAAACTGCCATGACAACTTTCTCCCTTTCACTACCCCTCAAGGCATGGAATATTTTCTCTAAGGAATTTATCCATTGCTCAGCTACTATAGGATTTGTACTCCCATTGAAGGTTGGTGGTTGTTGCCTCATGAAACGGTCTACAATTGATCCTCCACGTTGCAGATCAGGGTGCTCCATACGAGTAAGGTTATTATCCATAACCTGAGTGAGTTGTCCCAGTATGGTAATAAGTTTATTAGCACCAGTTGTATCTTCAGATCCACAATACTTATCTTGAGCAGGAGGGCAATCCCTACACGGAGTGCGTGCATTGATACGGTTCCCATTCCTTCCACTAGGCGCCATTTCTAAACAATGGAATAAACTAGATTAGTTTATGAATCAAAATACATAATTCCATACTTGTAAAATACTTAACATAAATTGAACTATTTATGGATATAATCCATAATCATAAAAAGAAATGTTTCCTTTGAGAAAGTATATACTCATAACCCTTCAAAGTGGTTTGTAAATAAAATGAGAATTATCCTAAGCATATCCCCCGGGAGTGTCGTAACCAAGAGTGCAGCAAGGCCCGTTGTTGTGCACCAGTTCCCGTTCGAGTCTAGCTCAAAGCGGTGTTTTCGGGTTTTACCCCTAGGTACATATGTGCCAGAGACGCCTCTACTTGCTCGTATCCAGACAGGGATGTATTGCTCGGAAAACTCACAAAATCTCTATAATACCAAAATTATAGGAAGTTCTTCTATACTAATCCTTAAAGTCTATCTTTGGGCTATGTGCTCTAATCAGATTTTATCTAAATCTAGCTTCCAAGGTTAGTACTAAACTGCCTCTGATTCCAACTGTAACGCCCCGACCCCAGCTACCCAGAGTCGGTGCATTACTTCGTAACATTGGCATGATCACAAAAGATCAAGTCTCGAAAGACCGAATAGTTTAGTAGCCTTGGAAACACTAGATACATTCATAAGTCTTACATTACATCATAAAGTGAAAAACTAATAACAAAGTCTTCATAGTCCACACTCATATCCTCTTCTGACTATCCTTGCAGGTCATTCATAAAATACTTCTTCACATCCTGGAAAATATTAAAACATTGAAAGGGGTGAGCTCAGATGCTCAGTAAGGATAAAAATATTGCATAAGCTTTCATAAATAAACATAAGCATTTAAGGCAATGTATAACTAAAACAAAAGCCTTTCAAACATGAACTGCAACATAATATGGAAAAAGTAAAATGAGATAATGCCATTTAATATTTCACATGGATATTCTACTGGTCGAATAATCACATGAAATATCAATAACCACTTTCATAATGATGGAATGCATAATGCCAGAGTATCATAACCACGTAGCCAAGGCCTCGTGCCAAGAACACAAATAAGATTTTGTCAAGGCCTCATGCCAAAACACTAGTTTGTATCATGAGACCTGCCGATGCATCGAGGAGCTATAGCGGGCTCCACCCGTCACTTATTAAGTCCAATTCATTCCTCATATGAGTAGGTTTAAACATATCATAAACCATAACATAATCGTATCACATAAAACATGCATAAAGGAAACATAACATTTCCACATTTCAATCACAAGATATCAATACAACACATTGATATAAAAACACTTTCAAAACCATTTTTAATACCGAAATAAAAGAAAGTTAAAACTTTGTATTTATTTTTCATTAACAAAAATGATGGCTTGTAGAGGAAGCCGAAACTCAAATAATGGTCACGGCGGCGGAGAAGTCGTTGTCACCGCATAAGTACGGAATGAAAAACATTCCCTTTTTTTCGTTTAGTAAAACTCTTTATATAAAAAGATTCCTTTTGAATAAACGTAAAAGTCAAAGGGGTTTATACACCGTATAAAAGAAAGTTTTGTATAAAACCAAATATGCCTCAATGAAAGGGGATTGAGACGAAGTCCTTAAAAAGATAATTTTTTAAAATATAATAGATCTATTATGTGTATTCACTATAAGTACACATAAAGAAAGTACAAATACAAGATAGGACATAATAATATCATGACATAATTTGAAAGTATGAGATTAACCCAAATAATGGAAGTTGGGTTAAGAAGTTCCCTTACCTTGCGTCCTGTCCTGAATCGACCGTTCTTTAACCTCCTGAATAATAAACTAGAGTTAATTTCTATTTACTTAAGAACCTTTTTAATGTTCATTATTCCATTTATATCACTTATTACCATGTTATGAACATTATTTAATTATTTAAGTTAATAACGGTTGTTTTGTCGATCTTTGGTACTTGAGTCAAAAATAAACTTCTTATAATTACAAGTTGTTCATGTGGTGAAATATCCATTATATCCAGAATTATATTCATGATGTAGATATCATATATATCATATATATACAGTATATACATTCATTCATAATGTCACGTAACATTTAGGGGTAAGAAATGAAATGCACCGTTCATGGAGACGGTAAGCCGTACGTACGCATGAACGCTACTTTCATTTCTATTTCATATTTAATGGAATGAAATCATAATTATATAAAGGTATAATATATTTCCAATATAATATAGTGTATAATACCATTTACTCCATCCTTTATACATCCCACATATGGCATTAACGATTCAAATCACTTTGAGGGGGCGGTAGTCCGCACTTCCTAAAATGAAATTATCGCGTTTTACCCATAATGGAAATCATAAAGTATGCCATAAATGAGAAATACAGAAGCATAAGTAAAACATAAATATATTATAAATCATATATAAAAATAATTACATCTTAATGGCCACCTTTGAAGGTGTTATATGAGTGTTGAACAATCATCGTTTCGTGAGGCAGAAATTCGCCATCCACAGAAACCGTATGTTCTTTAACCATTAGACGAAGGTGTGTGTAAGTGTAAACCAAATACTTATCATAAAAACATCCTAGTATATTTTAGATACTGGTGTTGTTACAAAAGAAAGGAATGAAAAGAGTTTAGGGGGTTGGAGAAGAAAAATAAAACAAAACAACATTAGAGAAGACATTACCTCAAAATCGGGTAACTCTTTTTGACTTGAGCCAAAGGCATCCTTGGGAAGAGTTCTGCACAATGTGAGGCTTCTAGGAGTAATAGAGGGATTTTGGTAGAGTATTTGGGCAGAGGTTTGCCGAGCCAAATGGCTTGAAGGTGTGAATAAGGTGGGAGAGGTGGGGGCCTTTTATAAGTGGAGAGGAGGGGCACTTTTGGAAAGTAATGAAATGTTATTCTATTATACATTGCTTTTCGAATTCTAAAGGTCCCACACTTGTATAATTCGTTTCTAAGGTGATAAGGGTTCTAAATATCCTCATACAATAGGCTTTGGACAAGTTTAAGCCTTGGATTTTGCATTATCTTCTCATTTTATTTAAATCGTTAAATAATGAGGTCATCGCTGCATCATAATGATGTCATAAATAATTTAATTTATTTAATGTCTAAAAATTATAAAAAAAAACTATTATGTAGGAAATATTTTTATATTTCTAATTAATATTTATAGTCAAAATTTGGACTTGTGTAACCCCACTTAAAAACTGTTTTACAAAAACAACTCATGTTTGTGTAAATTTAATTTTAACATTAAATAAATATATATTAATGTCATTTTCCAACTAAAGTGGCTCCATGGGGTCCCCAAGTTGACCCATGGGTTGTCTTGGTCGGCCATGACTCATCCAATAGGAGTAGGACAAGTTTCATTCACATATCATATTATTATAACATTATTTGTACCTTAAACTACACTAATTACCTCTAATCGCGATTAAGAACTTAAAAGTTACTATATACCAAAAAATTATTTTAATCTCATTGAACCACATTTTACTTCTTAATGACAACCATGTATGTCGGATTTTTGAAAATCAAATCACAGAAGTGGTAATATTTCATTTAAACAAAAATCAGTTATTTAACTACCACTTAGTGGTTTCACTATTCATCAAAAATTGAAGTTTTTCAGAACAATGCCAAAATTTCACCCTAAGCTATAATTGATATTCCGAATTCAAAAAGGATGTCTATTTTACAAAATTCCAATCATATAAGTTCCATTAATTAATTTTATAATTAATTCCCGCTGTCACAACAAATAGCGTGTTTTTAAGAAACAATTTATATCAAAAGATTGACAATTGTTTATGTCCAATTTTAATGTTAAATTAATTCTAATGACCACCATTGGATAAAATAGTAAAAATATATTCTAATTATACTTTAAAACCACTTAATAGTATAATTTATCACTATAAGTTATTTTGAATAAAAAATTTGTTTTTAAGTATTTTTCACAATGCATAAAAAATTAGAAGTTCTCAGAAAAATACCAAAAATTCAACATAGGCTAATTTCGATATTACGAATACAAAAATGAAGTCCATTTTGAAATATAAAATTTCTATAATTTTAAAAAGTGGTTATTACTATTCATAACGGCTACTTTGATTAGTCGTGGTGTTTTAGAACTCGAAGTTGCGTACAATGCAAGCTATTGCATTATTGAAAGAGAGGCGTATCGTGGAAGCTCGGGGTGTTACATTATTTTATGAGTTAAGGTTAACCAAATTCAAATATGGGATAATTTTATGTCCTATTGTATCTAATTGGATTACATTAAACTTTTATATTATTTTTTTATATAGAAAGTCATATATATCATAGTCATATTTTTAATAACTATTATATTTTTATATATGGTAATTCAAAAGATATATTCAAATATAAATAGTAAAATTAATGATAAAAATTTTATATTCATCATGATAATTTATTGGTATTTTTAGCGATGAAATAATGCTATTAAATGATTTAACAATGATGATGTTGTTATTGTTTTATTTATCAAAATATAAAATAAATTTATTTGAAAAAATTAAAACAAATTTAATTAAATATAATTAATGTCATCAAAAAATATCATAGATTACATTGATATAATATGGATTTAATAAAGGGTTTGGTTTGAATTTATCTCTTGTTCATGATATTTTTAAAAATTCAGATTATAAATACTGTCAAAAATGAGACTAATAACATATTGAAATAAATAATAGTTTATCAATTGATATAAAAGTTATCAAAATATAAAATTTTACCAAGATATTCAGATAGAGTCAACAATTTTATCCATTAATCATTTATGTCTAATTTTTCATTTTATAGTGTCTATATTAACCTCCAATGAGTAAAAACACTTGTTAACATGGTAAGTGTTAAGGGTTTTAATACTTGTTAAAAAAAATAAAAGGGTATGAATGTGTCAGAAACTTTTACATGAATTATAGGATTAGTAAGATTCTACACATATCAACTTAATATATTATTTGAATTGTTTTATAGATACTATATTATGAAAATAAACATTATATTATTTAAATCAATGGTCGTTACTAAATGTAACTATCTTATTATTTAATATCATTATGCATCCACATAGTGAAAAACAAAGATATAAAAGAACCTAAATGTATAATTTCATCTTAATGAAATTATTTTCACTGTATAGATTTTTCTATAAAATATATAATTATTTTAAATGCATTTGAAATTAAAATAAATTGATAAATTAATAAATAGAAAAAATTAAATAATTTATTTTAAAAGTATCAAATTTGATATAATTGGGATCATTTAATGTTTATAATTTATTTTATAGATCAATAGTAAATATTAGATATGATTTAAAATTTTTATTATAATCCAAAATTTTTCGATGTATTTAATGTCAAAATAAATTAACAGTATCAAATTATAAAATAATGACATTTTTTTGAATTATTATTATGTTAAATAATTTAGAAAACATACATGAATTAAATAATTACAAAGGGGAAAATTTTATTTCAAGAATTTCATTCCATATTTAAAAATATTCCTTTTGAAATTTTTTATCTCTAGAATAGCCTTTTAAATTAAAATATTTTGAGGACTTTTGAAAGTGTCCCACTCCTAAATTATAAAATAGTACCTCCCCCTCACTTCCTCACACCAATTTTATTTTCCTAGCACAACGAAAAACATCCATTTTTTTACTAACATCATTATTTATGTTTTAATTGTAATGTAAATTCAAAAACACCACCCTATAACACTTATAAAGAAATTAATGGAAGTCCACAGATGAAGAGGTAATCATTTTTACTAACTCATTCATGATCATTTCTTCCTATACGTCATAATAATGTTTTTTATCAATATAAATGTAATAAATATTGAATCATATAGACTAAAAGACATTATTATGGTTATTTAAAACCTATATTCTACCATTTTTCTGTCCTATGAATGAATAAAGCACTATGTGTACATGAGTATGACATATCATCTCAATGTCATGGTGTAATATAAATGTCACTGCCAGTTTACTTGGATGAGTATAATGATGGGAATTATATATATATATATATAATTATGAGATGATATTGATTCTATAAATATTAATATACCACATAATTCCTCACTCTATCACCAATAATATAATGAAATTGTTGTTCATGCGTGTGTACGACCTACCGTCTACATGATGCGATGTGATTTAATTTTAATGTAAATCATTAAATAATGGAACTAAAAATTAATTTAATTATTAAATATAATATTTATAGAATTAATATCATTCTTTATATCTTTTATACATATATTATAAAAAAATAAGACACACATGAAAAAACATGCAATGGAAAATAAAGTAGTTAATAACTGATAGAATGGTAATTATGTAATATTAATAACAATTGTGTGATAAGATGGAATAAGAGGATACTATATGATATAATAAATATATGTATATGGTTCTATTTTAAATTAATAATATTATTTAGTCAATTATATTATAGTTTTATGAATGTTCATATCAAGTAAATTGTAGGAAATTTGTTCTTCTTATCTCAATTTTATTTCTATGAGATATTCGTTATTCACCAATGATGTATTTTTTTTATGTACTTCCCATTTAATATATCATATCATGAATCTCATGGTCTTCATGGTTTTAACCATGTCATAAAATTATTGTATATTGTCATGTGGTCTATGATTCAAATATTTCAAAGTGGAATGGGTTATATTGATTTAAAAATATCTTTTGAAATCAATTATTAAATAGACGAGGATTGATCTTAACATGAAAGACATGGGATATCTACTAGTTACTGAAATCAACACAATGAATTTCTATCCTATTAAGACAATATTATTTGGTGAAAACCCATTGAGGTTTGTTTTCATGTAGAATAATATATGTTTCTACCCCAAGACTTAAACTAGTAAGTGGATTCTCCTTGGCAGTAACTATGTTGATGATATATGTTGATAGTTCAGATGTTTGACATTATGAATTTCATTAATTTATGTTATTACTCCCTATAGGATAATCACTATGAAACAATATGTGAATTAATTTACATTCTACATTTATTGATTACATGACATGTGTGTTCAGTTATTTACCTTTCCATGATAATTATCCTTTATTAGATTATGATAGCTTTCCCTATACTTAACCCTTAGTAAGAATTTGAGTTCACCCATTTCATATGATTCAAATTTCTCTAGGAATCAAAAATTATATTTTACTAATATTTAGGGTTACATAGAGGGAATATAATGGTGTTCTCAAAGAAAATATGTTTCATTGGTATGTCAAAAATAGAATTTGAATTTGAAATATGTATATAGTTTACCAAGACAACTAAAATTTTTTTTCCATTGAAATGAAATTTATTATATCCTATGAAAATGTATTAATGAATGGGAATTAGTACAGACATCTGGGGTTGGTGCGTTACAATTTATATGTAAAACTGTTGAGGGACCATATATTTAAATAAATCTATTAAACATGGTAAGAAAATATTTTACAGTTAAAAAAACAATCCCTCCCTCTTGTTGAAAAAATATCTAAAAATAAATAAATAAATAAATGATATAAAAAATCCAAAAAATATAAATCAATTTTGATTATTTAAAAAATGATCTTGAAGTTATAAAAGTAAAATAGAATTAACTCATTTCCAATAGAAATCACTATTTCAAAATAAGTTCCATAGATAATTTGATTTAAAAAATTTATAATTGACTGAAAACTAAACTCAAGAAAACACCCTAATATAAAGTGTTAAAATATAGAATAAAATGAAAATAATATAAAAATATCCAAAGAGCCAAAATGGTATTAATGTATGTTGAAAATTATGATGTATGAATCCCATAAATCTAATTACTAATGTAAATCTCATTATGTTATAAAATAAAATGACACTAGACCTAGATCTGAGATCACAAAGACCCTATGTTCATTCGAAAAAAATAACTCATTATTCTCTTCATTATGGTCCCATAGAGTATAAAACCCTTAATGGGAATAGTTTATCCAGGGAACAAGCTCATGTAAATTCACTAAGCATGTTTATAATATATCTATACCTTCAACATAACTACGAAGAGTTCCCAAGATATAACTCAAGTCAAAGTAAGGAATCAAAAAAACCCCATGATCATTACAAAAGGAAAAAAGAAATTAAACTTTTGTAATATTCGTATCTCCCCCAACACCCTATCAAGAATGAAAAAATTTCTTAATCATATGAGAATAAGTTGAAAATAATATCATAATCTACCATGTAGTGTTTATGACATATACTATACTTATCATAAGGGAATGAAATTTTGTTATCTCAATCATCAAACCAAAACACTTTTGATAAGGAACCAATAGACATTGATAAGGAAATTATTTAATAAGTGAATGAATATAATGATATTTAAAATAATGGAATTTACTACAAAAAATTACCTCAATCACTACAAATAACATACCTTCATATGTAGAAACAATACATAAAATTATAATTCCAATAATTAGATTAATACATAAACCTACACTTAAAAAACAAGGCCTACACTTTTTTATAGATAAAGGAAATAGGAGTCGAAATGTGGGAGGGAGTATAATGAAGAGAAATTATTTTTATCTAAAATATAATACACTTTAATTCTTGAAATATAGAGCCTATTTATTATGTGAAATAATATGGATAATCTATTAAGCTCCTCTATAAATCATCAAAGTGAGTGTGGGAGGTGGGGAAGTCCAAATTTAGTAAAATCAGTTATTGCATAATCTATTATATCATATTCTAATAAGACTTTGAATTTCATTTTCTTCTCCTTCATGGTTAAACATTATTTTTTAAAAAATATGTAATTTTGATTCCAATTATTTTACCATTGTGAACAATTTATTATAAAAATATTATGGTAATCCTTAACAATTTTTTGGAAATGTAAATCGGAAAAACCACTCAAAAATATAAATTTTAAATAGAATCAAATTTAATTTAACAAATCATTACAAAATATTTAACTCAAATATATCTTGGATATGTAATAATTTCCCCAACCAAGCTACTTTATAATCCCAATATTTTATTTAATATGTAGAATAATAGGAATGTGAAAACATAAAAAAATAATGATTATTAGTTAGTGGACCCAGAATCTTAAATTAGTAATTTTATAAATGCGTACCATATAAAAAAACATTGGTTTAATGGATCCATCTATTAGACATCATCAAAAACACAAATAATATCACCAATCACAATTTAGAAACATAAATATTAAAAAAAACACAGAGACATGAAATCAGGCTCCATAAAATATAAATTTTAGTAAAAATTTGATTAAAATTAAAAAAACCTATTAGAAGGTATAACCTTATGAAATGAATTTTAGAAAAACTTTCCAATGGATTCATCAATCCTCTATTTATCATAAACAATAATCTAATAAAATATTCAAAACCTCTAACCCCGAAGTGTGTAAAAAATCAATATAAAAAACAAACACCTAAGAGATATCTTAATGTCTTAAAATATTTAAATATCTATTAAAATACCCAAAAGAATATAATAAACGATAAATAATAGATGGATAGATAAAAAAGAATACTATTTTTAGTCAATTGAGGAAAAACATGCCTCAACATGTTAAAAATGGTCATTAAATTATGTTATGATAACGAAGTATAAAATAACTTGGGACACGACATGTGGACCAATGATACATTATTAATCAAATAGAAACAAAAAATAGGAATTTTCAATAGTATAAATACAAACCAATGAAATATTCAGATTGATATAGAAGTTATTCAATTTACCCAATCACATAATTAACGTTTTACATGTTCAACTAATCAAAATTCACAACTTCATACATAGAAGTAAAAAAATATTAACCTTAAGTTGAATAATAAATTCCAAATTCTTATTTACATCAAAATTAATCAGAACCTATTTAAATAAGGATTGGCGAAATACGCAAGGAACAACTTAGAAAATTAATACACCAACGATTAATCTAAAATAAATTTATCATGAAAAAATTAAAAAAATGATGATAACCTATATCCTAGATATATTTAACTCTCTACCTCTTAACCACGTCAAAAAAAAGTTCAGATTAACACACAACCATTCTATGGTTTGGATGATCACCTTCCAGAATGAAAATAGATTTCTAAAAGACTTCAGTGACTATCTTGGGAAGAAGGAAACTAATTATTCGAAAAAGCGTCATAAAGATATTCTACTCTGATTTTTTAGAAGTTTATTGTTAATTATAGTTTACCCTAATCAACTATATCAAATCAATAAAATCATAACCACTATAGAAATTATAAAGTTAATGACATAAAATTTCATAGATAAATTTATTTTTCGATCTACATCCATAATTAGAGTATATGAAGAGTCAACCACAAGAAGAGTAATATATTAATTACAATAAGAAACACAATATTTTTCATCCCTAAAAGAAAAAAAATTCAATATTAAATATGATCATTTTTAAGATAAGTATTTAAATAATATAAAACATGATATCAATCTATTCGTGTTACCAATAAAAATCAAATAGCCCAAATATAATTATGGGGAAACCTAAAATAATAATTAAAAAAGTAGAATAAATTTAAAAATTCATTCATAAAACAAAATATTTAAACAATGTCTTTACAGACATTTTACCATAATCCATCTTATTTCATAATAAAACAATCTTTAAAAAAAATATAATATCATTAAATAAGTGGATTCTAATTTATGATTTTATCTCAAATTGAAATATTAATTCCATATAATGTAATTTAGATAATTTTTAATTGACATGAAAGTAATCAACTAATTTTTAGAATTAAATATCAATGTAATAATTTTATCATTCTACTTTTACATTACAACATATTCAATCTTAGAAACATAAATCAATCATTTTTTTTTAAATACACAATATTTGGAAAGTCCAAGAAAATGAAAATTCATTTTAAAACAAAATCCAATTACATTAATAAACATATTAATATTAAGAAAAACATGAGAATCAAAATTAGTTTAAAAATTAATCGTTATGTTTTTTTATTATTAAGGGTTTTTAAAAACATTCATCATAATTGAAAACATTCAATTATCATACATAACCAAAAAAATCACACAAATTTCAATGAAAATACATCAAAAAACATACATAAATAACAATAATTACCTAAATAGGTCCCAAATGCATCATAATAATAATAAAATAAATTATAAAGTCATTGGAGGTTAAATACATTGAGGGATGTAGATCCATTCATAGTTTAGTTGCGTAGTTTTCCTGACCATGCACCAACATTATGGAATCTATGCTGTAGATATTAAAACAATCCCTACACTCTCAATATAATTTGATATATGATTTGATCAATAATTTTATAAAATTTAAATCCTTTATATTCACCCCAAAAATATTTTGGGACCCCTAATTATTATAATATAACACAATGTGGATCAAGACACAATAAATGTAGTAATTAATGATACTCAAATTCATGGCTCCAATAAAAATTAAACTTGTAAATCCTATAGGCTTCCATGTGGAAATTTTAAGGGATTACAGTGAACACCATTTCATATTTGTGGGTAATGGTGTTTTTAAGCAATCTATGAGAAATAGTGGCACTCCCACTATGGTTTATAATAGGTAGGATATCTTTAAAAAATTTAACCTTCAGGAGCATTCCATAATTCCATGAGATGTTCTTCCTAGTGGAGGGAAATTTTGGAAGCATTATGATTGGTTCAAAATATAAATTCTGTATGGGGATTTTATGGTTGGTGATGTATACCTATTGGATGATTATTTTTTTCAAATATTTTTCTCATAAAAGGATATGAAGTGAAGAGTTTATGGGATCGTGTCTATTGTGATAAAACTATGTATAGTCTGTTTCAAGAATAAGATTTATGTTTCAATCGTTTTTCTTTTAAAAAAATGAGATCATGATTAGACTAAAATTTTTGGTGTTCACTAGATCCTATAGCATTCTAAAATTTATTTAGTATTTCTTCGGTGGTCGAAATTCCAACTAATATGGATAGGACCCCTTGGGCCATGATCATTGTTCATTATGCTTGTGTCTTAATTGAAGTATAGCTAAGTTATGTCATGATTAATAATATATTTTTTGTCTTTACTAGATGATGAAATCTCTCTAATGGTTGAATATGAGAAACTACATAATTCATGTATAAACTAACATGTTAATTTTCATGTCAATGTGCTGCATTATAAAAATATTGTATGACAATTTTGTTCTCTAAAATTGAATCACGAAGCATCATGTAAGAATATTCTGACAAGGTAGGCAATGCATAATAAATAGGTATTTATTGGAGTAATAATATCATTTATTTATAAAGGTATAAAATATTTTAGTGACAGTGTTTCAGAAGAGGTGAAATATGTTTCTCAATGACGAGAAAAAGTGCATTAGGTGGATAAGGATAATGGACATAGAGTTTCAGAATATGAAACTATGGAATGAATTCTAGTCATGGAAAGATCTTGTCCATGGTTATCCTTAGAATTTATTCCTTATTAAAATGATGAGGATGGCATGAAATTAACAGTAGATCAGCAGGACTTTGGTTATGCAATTGAGGAGCCACAAATTTTGAGAAATGGAACAATCCTTTAATGGTTATAATAGGAAATTAATAAACTATGGGAATCATAGAGAAATCAATGGAAAATACTATGGTATTGAGGATGACTCCCCCTCAAAAACCAAACTATAATTATAATTTGTTCAATTGGGAAAATTTCATTGTGGATGATGAAGGATTCAAACAGTTCTTCTTTGGAAAGAAAGACATATGAATGAATAATCATATCTGTATCAAACTATGGTTACCAGGTACCATGGTTCATTATATTTTGATTCTGATTTGTATGGGTATTACTATTATGACTAAGATATTTTATCTTTTTCTTTGTTTCTACTTGACATGATGGAATGATGCGTATATGACCATGTCTATCCTCTTTATGTATCTTCTTTTCTTCCCTTTTTAATTAAAGGCATTTTCCCTAAATTTTTTGATATGTAATGATAAATCTGCAACTTTTATCATACATATTGAGTTCTAATTATAAAATCTTTATACTTTAATTATTAACTGAAATAATTTTAGGGTTCTATGAAATTATTTTTTATTGAACCAAGTAAGGATAACATGACCCATTACATGTGATGATCTACCACATTAAATATAGAAAAGTCACAATCTCCCTGATCTAGAACCAAACACAGAAAAATAAGAATAAATAAATAATTAGAATGGATTCACCCATAAATGATAATATATAAGTAGATATACCTCTCTAGAATCTTTTATGGTGCACCCATACATTGCACAACCATGAATATAAAATATGTAATGACCCACATATATATATATTAAATTCTGCTTCCTTGAATAAATATATTGTTAAATAATATAGTTATAAAGAAGAAAAATAAATTGAAAATTTAAAAACGTTTTGGTATTAAAATACTATTATTATTCATAACGATAGATTATTTAGCAATTGAATAGTGATCTCATGACTACTATATATAAAAGAATTATGATAAAATCTAATTTAAAATGAATAAATAAGTGATTCCCTCACCCAATATGATGATAACCTAAAAATACCATATATCGGTGGTAATGGGGGAGATAGAATCACTTGTATTTTCCATTGACTAACCCAAAGCCACTAATCAAAAACAAAATCATTAAAAAAACGTGTTTGAGGGAGTCTTTTATAGTCATCAAGATCATGATTTAAACCATGTACATTGAACCACCCTACGAATATCTCACTATCACACACAATTCCTTTATGAAGTTATTTTGTATAATAAATGGTTATGTATTAGGACCCCATCATTATGAATTTTCATATTTTCTTTTTATAAAGAATGTTTATATTTCTTCCGTTTTTAATATTACCTTGTAAATTAATAAATAAGAATTCTTAAAAACATTATATTTTTAATATAAAAAAAGAAATATCATTTTGAGGAGATATGTAGTATCAATCATGACACAGTGTTTTTTAATTTTTGTATTTTTTAAATAAATGATATTTTATTAAAATAATACTGGTACGTAATATTTATTAAACAAAAAATATATTAAAATTACATAAAGTCAAATATAATTTTTATAATGATTATGAAAACATCCCTTCAAAAAAATCAATTCTATTTCAATAAATGGTTATTTTGACATAAAATAGTAAATTATAGTATTTAGATAATTATTTTCATAAAATATAATTTATTATTTAAATCAACTCATAAAAATTATCTAGTGGTGCATTTTTCATAATTTAATAAAGTAGTTGTTTTTTTTCAAAAAATAAAATATGTCATAATTATACAGTATGTATTATGATATCATAAAATCCCAAAAGTGATTTAATAATGAGTTTCATGGGAATGTATGAAAAATTTTCCCCCTTAATATAAATTTTTTATGTTATTTTATTAATATTTAATTAGTTTATGAATCCTTCAAAATCAATAATATATTTAATGGTTTTAAAATTAAATATTTATAATGATGAATCACTTCCCCATCACCAAGTCTGCTATTTTAATGATATTAGTTCTTAAACATGTAAAGTAATGAAAACGGTTATCCTTTGGAAAAAACGATCTATAAAAAATCATTTTATGATTTTCTTTTTTGATTACATTATCACAGAGAATCGATATCAAATGTATGTAAATTTATAAATTTACTTACTCTATTTTGATATATAATGCCACATAAAATCTCAATTCAACTCAATCAAAACACATTTTCCAAAAAAATTATCTTGTATTCCCTCTCTAGACCCCTCCAATGATTCCAATAATCACTTATGAAGCCACTCCCAATCTTTTAGAATAACCCTCTTAATGTAAAGGATCCTCTCATACTCTTATACATTCAATCGTCTTCTTTTTCGAATGCATTTATATAACCACATCTTCATGATGTATTCTAGTAATCCATATACCTATTACTAAAAAGTTTACAAAAACATAAATACAAGACCCATGTAATATCATTAATCCCTCCATAGACCCTGACGTTCCACCACTATGTTATCATAATTATCCTTTGATTTTTATATGCTGAACTTTTTTGTTCTTGATAACCATACTTATTTCAATTTAACAAGATTTACCTTGTTGTACAAAACATTCATAGATCAGAAACATCCATCTATTCAACCTAAACTAATTTAAAATGAGATTAAATGTGATGAAATGTGTCTTTATATTTAATGATATATGCACCACACATGAGCACATACATATTATAATGGGAGTGCCCAGATATTTCACCAATGCATTGGGGAATAATTCAGTCTCATGAGATTTACTTTATGGTATTACTGGTAAAAATGTAACCCACTATATAAATTTTCACCGTTTTTATAATGGGATTTCGATTAGCATTGACATATTTGTATGACTTATTGATTAATGTTGTCACCATAAATCCACGTCTCCTTCATGATATAATGGCATATCTTTACTTTTTTCTTAGGATTTTGATTATGACAACTCTTATATACCATATATTTTAGGCTTGGTTTATAGGAACCTCTTTACTATATTCTATGGTTTTTATTCCATTAATAATATTTATGTATCACACATTTATTATGCACATCCCTGGGTTTCCCCACGATGTTTTTGAAGAGAAATAAATCTTTAAGAACATGTTAATGATGTTTTAAATAATATTGTGGTATGAATGTCAAATTTGTCATTTTATGTAACTAATCACCAAAATAAAATATCATTCATAATATTTTTAATTGTATTAAGAAAAGTATTATACAATAAATCATGAAATAATGTTTATTAAAGACCAGAGTTGTCTTAAAATAAAATGATAAAAATACGTAAAAAATATAAAAATTATTGAAGTTACCATAAAATGAAAAAGTGTCTTAATCAAGGTAATTTATCACATGATATCCCTCCCTTTTCTAGTTATGTACATATTTTCATTTTTTATTCATTAAATAGTGGTGGATCAGGCTTTTTTTGAGATGGAGAGAATGATTAGGGAAAATAACCTAATGTTTAGGAATGTATTATCATTATAATTAATGACGTTTGTGTATATAAAGGTTAAATGGGATTATGAGGGTTTCATGTGATTTTTTAAGGATTAAAATTTGTTTTAGTATCATTCATAGAAACTAGGCTGAAAATTATTCTTTTGATGATTACATGTTTTTTCATATTACAGGACATGTTACTGTTACCAGATACATGTCATGAAATGGGTTATGATGTGAAGTTGTTACATACTGTGCGACTATTTCAAACCATTTATATGTCGATTGGAATAAATTTTAACATGAGGTAATAGGGTTTTTAGTGTGTCCGCTTATAAATAAATACATGACGTGCAAATGCCTTACAAGCAGTGTATTGATCATGAGTAGTAGTTTAATGTGGGAAATGTAGATGATTATTTTTAAATTACTTCATTAAAGAACCTACTCTCAAGCCATAGGTGACTACTAAGGATTCCAAGGCATTTTCATTATCATTGGTTATTTTATATTGCTGTTTTGTCCCTACTAGGACACTTTGTGTTGGTCTTCTACCCATTCAGTCATTATTTATTTAGGGATGTGTTTTATATTAATCTCCATTGTGGAAACATGTTTATTAATTTTTATTTTGATATAGGTTCTTTATTATTTTCATCACCATCTTTATTTCCATGAGTGTTACTAGTTTTTTGTGTTTTCTAATTTTTAGATTAAGGATGGTTGTCTAAGCCTTAACCCTATGGTATGATAATTTTCATGTATATGAAATATTTTGATTTCACCAATGTATCGTGCACTATAAATACATTAATAACTTTATTATTATTAAATCTTCCAACATAATTATTGATGGATTCAATTGTTAATTTTATCCTATTCTGTGCATACATATTTGCTATGAAAACCCTTTATTAAAATTTAATTTTCTATTGTATTAGTAGTTTTTTAAAATTAAATAAGATTTTAGGTTATTTCATGATATATATTCACTTTAAAAATAGATTATAAGCTATTTATATGGGTGATGATAACTTGATCCATAGATTAAAGAGTAATTAATTTAAAAATAGAAATTTTCATAAATAACCCTTGAGGCTTACAGTTTGATACTTTGATATACATATTATTTTGAAATTTATAGTACATGTTATAAAGATTTTATACCGAGAAATTTCATTACTCATGTTAAAATGATTATAATGAATATTGTGCCTATTAAAACATGTTATAAAGAATATATAGCGGGATATTCCCATTGACACAAGCTATAATGAATATTTAACAGGTTATTCCATGAATAATGTTGTAATGGTTTTATGACATGCTATGGTAAGTGACATATACTAAAATTGTTCTATACTAGGATATTACAATAGTCATACTTCAATACATATATAGAAAAAAATCCCATTTTTCTATATATTTATAATGAATATATAGATATAGTTGGAATGATTATGTAAAATTTTCAGATATATTCAAACATGGTACCAAAGTAGGTTGATTGATGTATTATATTGATTGATTAAATAATAAAATTATTTTTCACATTGTTTTATACACTTATTATCAGACTTATTTGTTTAGAAATGGTAGTGTAAACATAATAAATATTACTCACACCCTTATTAGGAAACCATCTAATACATGAGAATATTATGTGGATATTTTTTTGGGAAAGGGAAAGGGACATTGTTGCAGAGTTTTTTTTGCTAGATGGGATGGTGTTTGGAGATGCAATTGACATAGGGTTTATGGCCCAAATATTTTTCTTCATTTGTGTAAGATGATTATTTTATTTTTATTTTTCAATTGAAAATTATATAAATATAAACTTTTCAATACATGGAATGTTATTATTTTATTATTTGTGTTTTATTTTATTACCAAATTAAATGATATTTTGTATAAAATATGGTGTTATTACTTAGATATTCATTTTTTTTGTTTATTTCCCCCACACTGTAACTCGATACTGGGGGAATAATTTACCTGATATACTAATCACAACATCTATTCTTGTAGAATGCCTCGGGAATATGGGACGGTGTGCTTATGGTCCAGTATCCAGACATTATTCTCTATGTGGGAGTGTTCCAGATCAGGGAACATTCCAAAGTAGTATCATAGGAGAATGTTTTTTTTTATTTTACTTTTTGTCTATGGTAGAAAGGGTACTAGGATGCATTAGGATTTTTTAATTTTCTTGAGCATGGTAGTATCTAGCCCATGTATGGGGGATAATCTGACTGCCCAAGTTTGAGATTATTTTTTATTCTTTTCAATTCTTATAGTTTATGTTATTTCACCTTGGATATTGATATTATGTGTGATTCTTTAATTCACTGAGATTTATAATCACAAATGGGTATAGAGTGTGATTAGTTTGAATAAATCATTATAAACACGAATTGGAATTTATTGACATGCATTTTTAATGATGGGAACATATTTATTGAAAGTGTTATATACTCAAATATGTTAACTGTGATATAAGATGCCTTATTTATCAAAAAAATGAAATAAATAAAGTGATATGTCCTGCTAAAACACATATAATCCATCTTTAGAGATTCCATGAGCCATCAAATCATATATTATTTCACCTATTTTGGTTGAACATATTTCATAGTCCATTTTTTAGTAAGTATGTTTACCATGTAGAAACAATTCCTCCTCATCATCTTTGAGTTGAGAATTAGGTGAGTGGAAATTAGTACAATCCTAATGTAGATGAACCAGAGATTATTGTTTCTCCTAAGGATTATATATATGTTTAACTTCACAATATCATCATAAGGGTCATGGGAACCATGGAAAATGAGACCATTTTTACTATGCCTTCGATGTTGAAGATAATAAGAGATTTCTAGTTACACAATATACCTACATTCACTGGGGAGGGACGCCCCTAAGAAGCAATGTTCTGGATTGAATTAGTCCAGATGATCATTAAGAATCTTTTGACATACGCTAATAGGAGTGTGAAGCTTTTTGCATCTATGCTCAATGGACTTGACACGAATTAATGGGATATTCTAGAGAAGGATGGGTTGTATGAGGAGTAACATTGGAAGAATTTTTTGGTGATTTTCCTAATCAAATTCTATCTTGAGATGTTGAGGGATTAGAAGTATTATGAGTTCATGCACCATACAGATGAGGTCATGTCCTTATTATACTATATAAGACCCTTCTTGTACCTGCTACACTTTGATCTAAAACTAACAGTTGATGATGTCTCCAAGGAGAGATGTTTTAAGGATGGAAATTACTATCAGTTTAGGTCATAGTTGAAAATTTTATGGTTGAGTATATTTGAGGATGTCATTAATTAGGAACTCGTCGTGGAATGGAATCCAAGAGAAGACATGAGTAGTGGAAGGACTATTTCAATATATAGATATAGGAATTCATATTCTAGTAAAAATGAATAATCCCTATGATAGTTTTCTCCAAACAGAAAATAAAAAATAGTGGTCAAGATTGTTCACATCCATCTTAGGATGATGATTCCTTAATGTTCTAAAAATGTCACAAGATTGGCCCCCAATGACTTCGTTGTACGTACCCAACTTTAGAATCTCAATATTATGATATGATGGGCCAAAACCGAGGTTTTTTTGGGGAACAAAGAAAAATAGTAGGAGAATGGGTTCTTGAAATCTACTAGAGTATGGGAAGGACTCATCTACTCTTTAGTAATTAGGTAGCTAGAGTACCGAAAAACATTTATATAGAGGAAAAAATATTTTAAACCAGTGAAGGAAAAATATTATCTAGGAGGCAGAATATATCAGGAGAATCTGAATGGAGCCTTTGGTAGAGGGTAAAGACAGTTTCACATTAGGCAGACTACTCTAGCTATATTAGATGAATGACTATCAACTATTAGAGGTGGATTCTTTCATAAAATACAATTTCATGTGTTTTTTTATATAATATCATCAAATTCAATTTTATCATCCCTTTTAAAAAAAGGTATTCGATTGGTTTTAAAATTCCTAATAGGTTCAGTATCTATTAAAACACCATTGGTAGTGTGGTTGGAGAATATCAAATGTTTCATGGAATGTTTCATAGAGATCAGAGATTGATATTTTGTATATGGACTTGATATTAAACATTACATAATCAAGTTCATTCTTATTGAATTAACTTTCATACATTACAAAATATGTTTTTTGATTTATAATTTTAGAGAATTATGTTTTAATTCATAGATATCAACCCATAAGAATTCAATGTGGATTCTAATAAAATATTATCATTTTTTATAATAAAAATTTCTAAAAAATAAAACATGATTTGTTTTCACAGAAATTCATGATAATAGTAAGAATTGATTATTATTTCCTATTACTGAACCTTAAAACCCTGATAAACAATTTAAAAAGTTGCATGAGAAGAAAATGGTTAGAAAGGGAAATAAAAAGTAAGTAAAAAACCATTTTTCCATGAAATCTTATAAACATAAGTAATCATTTTCCCAGATCTATACTTCTCAATGTTAAAGTATTATATACATACATTGTGAAAACATTATATTTAAAAAAATAGAATGAATTAATAACCATTTTTTCTAACATGAGGAATCATTTTACTACCATACTTACATAGTATTGTAACCCTCATAGATACCTTGTTATTTTTAACCCTTACAACTACCTTGTGATGTAACTATTGCAGTTACACATGGAATAACCATTATGATCAACTCCCAATATATACAGAATCAATTCATTAGAGGGATATCATGGCCCACACATAATCATAAAAAATATCCAATAGCTATAAATTAATCATAATACAAGCATTTGTTTCATCATAAAATCATTCCTTTTGAATTTTGGAAAAATTGATATCCAAAAGATGAATTTTAAAGAAATTCCCCTTACCTTATGTTTTACATCATTCAATTATGTTCCAAACATTTTTATAATCAATAAAAGAGTGTTATAAAATAATTATATAACCATATTCATATTTATAGTACCCTATATAATCTTTTGATATCATCTTTCCACCAATATATTAATAATATTTTGTTACATTCAGTATTCTGGTTGTATTAATTTAATTGTTTCCAAGGTTGGTTCATTATGGATTTCTCTTATCAAATGGGTGAAAAACTCCAACACTAAAATGAAATGCTATTAATATGTTTCTAGAATTTGAAATGATACCATATATCAATTTTTCTTTTTTATGAATATTATTCACTAGAAAAAATATTAATGATATAATTTTGTTTCTTTGGTGGTTTTTTCCAACCATCACAAACCAGTCTCAATTTATTCAACGTTCTGTATATTAATTAGTTATAGAATAATAAAAAATTTAAAATAATTATATTAAATTAGTCTTTAACACTAATAATGTTATATTACATTCCCTTATTGTATTAAAAGTAAATTAAATCTCATCATCCACGATGGTGTTGAATCGACACGTCACGAATGATGTTTTCATTTTCCAGAATCAGATATGAAGACGATAGGATTGATGATATATATTCCATTTACAAAATAAAATTAATGTATACGTAATATAATAGATTATTCATGTTACTTTGGATTGTGTATGTTAGGATAGAATAAGAAAACAAATGATGTTAAAAATAAAATAAAATGAAATGAAATTGGATCTTAACCCTTGATTTATCTTCCTTCAGAACCCCCACAAGGAAATTATATTTGGTATTTTTTTATACCAAATGAACATGGAAATGGGGGAATGTCTTGGGAAGAGTATTAGAAAAAATATGTACATGAATTGTTCATTTGGAGTTGTTTGGAGTGGATGAGGGGAGGGGTGGTATTTATAGTGGAGAAGATGGGGTTTTTGATAATTTTATTGATGTGTTTATTATTTTGGCTCAAGAATATGAATAGTGAGGATTATTATGAATTTATAATGTAAATAGTGCATATGATTTAGAACCAATGGTTAATAAATAATCTATATAACACCCATTACTCAATAATTCAAGTCTTTATCTTATACATAAATTAAAAAATTTCACTATTCACAAAATATTATATTTTTTAAAAAATCCAAAAATTTGTGCTCACAATTTTTCAATGTGTAGAATTTTAAAATGGACTCCATTTTATGAAAATAATTTTTTTTATTGTGAAATATCTAAATTTTAATTAAATTCATCATTTAATAAAAAATACTTGTTTTAAAATTATAAATGATTTTATGAGACTTTGAAAATTTATTTAAGGTCTAATAAATTATCATATAATGGTAATAAAATAAATTATTAATTTATGAATATATTGGAGGATGATAAATTTTCTTTTAAATAATTATATTAATTATTAAATGATAAATAAAATTTATGAATCAATAAAAATAAAAATAATTTATTTAATATTTTCAAAACATTTATTTACCTATTACATTATATAAATATTTCATATATTTACTCATAATATAAATAAATATTATTTACACTCCAATAGATGACATTACTATCTTATTAATTTATATTTATTAATTTCTACAAATACCAATTATTTCATTATATTTGAATTTAACTATTTAATTCTAGAATAATAACAAATTATTTTACAAGTACCTGGTTTTTTATATTCTAGCCCCATCTAGAAATTTCATCCTAATTTTTTTATTTTATTCTAACAAAAGTGATCACAACATTCCCTCCTAGAATTTATATTTTTGCATGTTTCTTCTTAAACCATGGGGTTTCTCCACAAAAAACAAACCAAGTGAATTACCTTATTCCACAAAAAATTATCTCAATGATCATGAATCAGAATAGGATTTTCCTTAAAATAAAGCTTCTCTTCCAGCTAAACTACTTTAAGGATCAAATCATGAGATGAATCTTAGACATAATTTATTAGCATTGAAACATGATAATCATTGTGTACATGGGAAAAAATTAGAGGAAAATCACACAATATGAATCTAATTCAAATTTATATCAAATTTTATAGGGTCCAATGAACCATGGGTTAAGATTCCACTTATGACCAAAATGTATCAAAAATATCCATATAGAAACATCGAGAAAAACATTATCACCTACCTTATAAAATCATTCCTCTAGTTACCTACTTTACTTTTCTTCCTACTTTGTGATATCCTCATATTTCATTGGATTATCCTTAATTTATCATCAAAATCGTGTATAATTTTTTACCAACAACATCAATTCCCAAATATCATCCCAAAATGTTGTTGTTTGACACTGATTTCCGTATAATTCCTCAAAAAGTGCCAATTGTAAACTATAATAAAAACCATTATTTTAAAAAACTAAAATTAGGAAAGATTCTAATCCAAATATCTATGCTAATCAATTGAACATGATCTAGCATGTTATCCAACGACTAATTTTTTTGCTATCTGCCCATCATATTATAGATAAATGGTTGTGCGGAAATTTAATTCTATGCTAGATTTACAATGAAGAAATTTTGAAAAGTAATCTGTGGAGTTGGGATCATAGTGAGAAACAATGGAGAGGGGAGATCAATGTAACCTCATTATCTATTTATGAGGAAACTGAGAATGTTTATTTTTGTATGTAGTATCTCATATAGGAAGAAAATGTACTGATTTAGTCAATCGATCAACAATAACCCTAATAAAAATGTTTCCACAAGAATCCTTTGGTAGTACCACCACAAAATCCCTTGAAATATTTTTTCATTTACACATTGGAAATAGAAAATTCTGAAGCACCCCATTTGATAGTTCTCACTCTGATTTAACCCTGTTGACATGTCAAACATTTCATGGTAAAATTATCAATATATATTTTCATTACATCACACTAGTAATACTCATGATGGTTTATGTACATATTAGTGCTTCTAGGATGAACTAAAAATAGATAACTATTATATTCCCATAATAATTATTTCATCATATAGGAATTATAAGGCACTAATAATATAATACCAAATCTCAATGCAAAATCGTTCTCAATTTAAAATTTTGGAAACATAACATTTTACTAAATGTTTTCTTTTTTTATATAACACATGATATTGCTTCTATGATTTTGTAATTTTATTTTATATAGATGTCTATACTGACATCTAAAATATAGATAAATTTTTTTATCCCCAAAAATGCAAGCGAAAATTCATAAAATAAAAAATTAAAGGGTCAAGTTCCACTTGTAACATGGTTAATAATGCATGTTGTTTTCGACACAAGGAATCTACCACTTTGTTTTGTTTTCCGTGTTGGTAACTTATTTTGAAATCATTATCTGTGATTAGTTTAATACAAATTATCTACCTTATGTTCAATTATTTCTGAGTTAATATATATACTAAACTATTATAGTCACTGTATATTTTACAATGGGATGCATATATATGTTTTATAAAAAAATTTAAAGAAAAAAAATCGCATCAACTTCTAGATCTTGTGTGGGATAATTTAAATAAAGTGGGTTCGGTTTTATGGAAGCATAAAAAATTACATGATCATTCTACAGCATAATAAAACAGAGAAACTTCATTGAAGCATCTATGTAGATGAAATTTTTTTCTTTTTTTAGAAGGCATATCCAAAACTAGAGCATCCTCTAATCCTATTTTTAGTTCATGAAAACAACCATAATAGTATTATATCCAAAAACATTAACCACTATTTCATATTGACTTATTTAGAAGTCTATATAATAATGAATTTGTTTTATTAAACTATCGATAATAATATATTAATACCAAAAAACTTTGAAGCTTAGTAACATTTGTATGTCTTGTCTAGTAATAATCTAATTTTTTTGATGGGATCAACTATTATAACATCCTTATTCACAATGTTCCAAGGACAAGAAACATATTTCTAAAAAATCAGATTTTATAAAATTACTGAATAACTTCTTTTATTTAAGGGTTTGCCGAATAATCATTATTTGTATTTCATGATCCTCATATATTTTTCAGGAATCCAAAATAACATTAATTAAAACCAAAACAAATATATCCAAATATTCATAGAATATTCTATTCATAATAACCATAAATATTGTAATGGCATCTTGAAATAAAAAATTAATAATTACAGACTCATAATGTCCATATCAAATATAAAAAACTGCTTTCAGGATTTCATCATCCTTAACCTTCAGCTGACGGTACCCAGATCCAAAAATAATTATATAAAAATTCTTTGATCCCAAGAGATGATCAAACATGTTATAAATATAAGGAAAAAGATAATAATTATCCTTATAAATTTTATTTAATTTTTTATAGTTATTATAATGTTTCATGTAATCATAAAATTTTTAACAAACAAAGAAGAATCACCCCATGGTGATGTTCTCAGATGAATGAAACCTTTTTAATGGAAATCCTACACCTATTTTTTGAATTATAAATGTTCCACTTGATCTATTTGATAAGGGTATTTTGAAATTTACAAAGCATCTGAAATTAACTATATAGAAAATTCAACATTCTTATCAATTATAACACTAAGAAACTAATCAGGTAAAACATCCAATTATTCATTTATCATAGGTACAACATTAATCTGAATAGTTTCCTTATTTTCAATAATATGGGCTAGATACTATTCATTTTTTATGTTCTAATAGTTTCTTAGAATTGCAATACATTATTAGTATCATGAGTTCAATATTGAATAAAAACTAAAATTATTTATAAAAAAATCATTATCTCTTTAATCAATATTAGAAAGCTAAAAAATCAAATCCATACACAGAATGACATCAAAATCTAAGATGGGAAAAATATCATGGTTTTCAGGTGATTTATTTCTAGTAAAAAGAACACAAATATTATTACAATTCATTTTTTCCATAATATCCCCCTATTATTTTTACTATATGTTTTGGTTTAATTTCATTGGTTAAAATTTCAAATTTAAAATAAAATTTATCCTAAATAAATGAATGTGTAGACCTCATATCAAAAAAGACATTAAAAAATATGAGAAAACAAATAATGTACATAATAACATTTTTTTTGTATGGGAAAACATATGATGAAGTAGTCACAAAGGATTTCACAAAACTTTTCTTCTTAAAATCCAACTGATTCCCATCATTCTGATCATTCTTTTGGTAGGTATGTGTATAAGTCTCCATCTCACCACATTTAAAAAACATTATTGTCTTCTTATTAAAATTAAATATAGGACCATTTTTCTTTCAATATTGAACCATATTTCCTAACATTTCACATAAAAAACACTTCCTAGATTTGTAAATAAATTCCATAGGGTTATTTTTACCACACATTCTAAAAACAAGAAACTGTACTTTTATACCTTCATATTTATTTGATTGATTCATAGCCATTGCTCAAAATTTGGACATTTTATTAATCACATTTTTAAAGTACATGTGATTATAACTAATCCCATTTTATACCCTATCATCAAATTGATCATGTTCTACATATCTTATGAATTCATGGTAATCAAATAACCTTCAGTATCATGGCTTCGATACTATGTAAGAATGATTAATTTTATGATAAAGACCCCAAATAATATTTAGAGTAGACATATAAATTGAGTGATGTTTTAACAATAAAAATCCCCTAAATAGTTTTCCATTTCTTTCATTCCATGTAATTTAATTACCATAATATGTCAAACTACCTTTAAGAAATATTTTTCAATGAAAATAGTCCTAAATTTATCTAATTCCAAGGAATCAATCTATTATATTTACCTGATATTTTTTGAACACTGACCAGTACTGGTCAGATTCACCTATAAAATTATATATAAAATGTATAATATTTTTATTATCTTAACAGACCACCATATCAAATAACTTTAAAGGTATTTAATCCACCATTCACCCATCACTAGGTCAGAAGATACACTAAATGTAGGAGGGAATTTCCTCAAAAAATGTTCTACTTTAGTCTTGTTCACTTGTGATATTTATGGTAGTTTCCTTGCATGGATTACACATCCATTTATTTCATACATCAACTGATACATTACTATCAAAATCTACTATGTTCTAATTCCCACAATTCCAGGTTGTGGATTCAGATAGATATCATCCATTATGTGCCTTCCAACATTACATTACCTATTTGATCTATATAGACAAATTCGAAAAAATATAAAGTAGATCAAGAAAAATTATAATATTAAAATACAATATAATTTGAACATAACTATTTGGTAAAAAGACTTTATGATATTCTATTAATATCATCCTAATGCATAATGTTATCTAAATTGTTCTCTGATATGAACTATAAGGAACAAACTATAAAAATTACATTATATAGTTAACTCATCTATTATTATCTTTCATACATTCCAAAAAATCTATTGTATTAATAGCTTATAAGAATTTTAATATAATTAATGAATATCAACACATAAGAAAAAATTTTGGATTCCACTGAAATAGTATCAATGTTTTTAATAATAAAACAATTTTAAAAAATAATACATGAATTATTTTCATGAAAAATATTCCAGAAATTCACAATGGATAGTTTTTCCTCATACCCAAACATACACCCTATAAAAGATATTTTAGTATGTGGGATGAGAAAAAAAATTAATAGTAACGGTCATAAAAAATAAAAGAAGAAATATTTAGTCTATGAATACTTATAAACATATAAAATCAGTTTCATAATGATATACTTATCACATTTAAAGTATCACAAACATAAATTATGAAAACATTATATTTTAATAAAACATAAAAAGAATAAATAAACCATTAAGGTAACATGTGGAATAATTTTATTACCATACTTTCATTTTATCATAGATATCAAGGCTACCTTATGGATTGTAACCTGAACGACTACCTTATGATGTAATCATCAATGTTACTGAAGAAATAAAAATTTATGTAAAATCCAATTATAAACCTACCCAATGTAATGGAGGGATATCATTGACCAACTTTTCATCATAAAAATTTACCAAAAACAATAACATAATCTTAAAACATGAATACTTTCATCATAAAAACAATTGTTTGAATTTTTTTTAAAAAACCATTTAATAAGGGATTTTTAAATAAAAGCATCATACCTCAGATATGATTTCCTTAAAATGAGTTTTAACCTCATGTGTAATGGTTTAAAGAGTTTTATAAATTTATTAATTATCTATATTCAAATTTATAATAATTTATATGTACTTTTTATAATATATTTCCACACATTTATTAATAATAATTTATTATTTTCTTTGTTTTCAGTGCATTAATTTCATGGTTTCCATGGTTAGTCCATTATGGATTTTTATTTTCACATGGAAGAAAAAAAATATAAGTTTAATTAATTGGTAATAATATGACTCCTAAATATTTAATGATACCATATTTGTTTTCTGATATGCGAATGATTCATTAGATAAAACATTTAAGATAATGTATTTTCTTGGGGGGTTTTTCCATCCTTCAAAATCTTGTTTCATATTAATTAATATTATGAATATGACCTAGTTTTATAACAATAATAAAGTTATAATATACATATTAAAAAAAATTTATCCATAAAAATGGTTCTATGACCATCCATGAAGGGAGTGAAGAAAAAAACTCATCATCCATGAAGGTGGTGAATCAAAAAATCAAAAATAATATTTTCAATTTCAAGAATAAGAATAGTAGTGGAGAGGTTTTATTATTTATATTACATTAACACAATAAAATTACATTATATTTATGATAATATAGTTATTTTGTCACTTTTATAGGGGATATGAGGATATGATTATAAAAGAAAATAAATTTAGAATAAAATAAATTGAAATAAAAAAGGATTTTACCTCTTAAATATCCTCCTTAGGAACCTCTGTAGGGGAATTGGATTTGTAATTTTTTTGAGACCAAATGATACTATACATGAGGTAGAGTATTTTGAATTGTATAGGGTATAATTTGTATAATATTTAAATATTTTTATGTCTGAGTAAAAGAGGTGGTGAGAGAGGTAATTATACTGGACGAGAGTGGTGTTTTTCTAATTTTTTATTCAATGGATTAATATTTAATCTCAATACTATGAATGATGAGGATTAAATTGAATAAATATAGTAACATGTTCATTTTATTTCAAATAAAAGTTTATTAGAAAACCCATACATCATCCATGAATCAATATTTCTTATAGTAATCTTATACTGCAAATTACAATATTTCCCAATTTACCAAAAATACAAATATTTTTGAAGAACCCCAAAAAATTACAATAAATGTTTTTTGATGTGTATAATTAAATAATTAACTAACTTTTATGAAAATAATTTTCTAATTATGAAAAATTTATTTTTTAATTAGAATCGTCATTTATTCAAAAAAATACATATTTTAAAATTATATCTAATTTTATGATCCTTTGAAAAATTAATTATAGTCTCAGAAAATATAATTATAATCATAAGTTAAAAAAAATTACTTTGTAAATATATTTAATAGATATAAATATCATATTAATACTTTATTTAATTTATTAATATATAAATAAATTATTTCGTTTCATAAAAAATTCCAACACTTAAACTATCATTTTCAAAATATTTATTTATTTATTCCATGATATAAATATAAAATAATATTACTTATAATATAAATAAATTTTATTTATAATATAATTGATGATGTAAATATTTTAATATTATAGTTTCTTTAATTTCAATAAATACCTCGACCTTCATTATACAAGAATTTTACTATTTAAATTGAGAATGAAAAGAAGTTATTTTATAAGTACCTAGGTTGTTACAGTATCTTGTGGGAACCATTGGTTCTAGAAATTATATATTTCAATTCAATTCATTGTATGGATTGGTTATCTATATTTCAAGATCATTTTGACTACTATTTGTGGAGACTTACGTTCTTATATCCAAAAAGAGGTGAATATTTTTAACAGGGTGAGTTAGATCTCTAGGATGGTCATGTAGAAAAAATTCAATATAGATTTGACGGTCTCAAAATATTGATAGTAATAATTATTCATGATGATACTATAATGAAGGATAATTATTTTCCACCATTGGTAGACCATTTTCATGATATCATTACTAATTAGTTTAATATATTACTTAACCAGAAAGAGATCAATTAAATGACAGAGTTGGTGTTGAGAGTAGAGCATGTTTCTATTGTACCATATAAAATGGATAAATTAGATCTTTGAGATTTAAAATTTTAGTTTGAATATTAAGATGATAATGGTTTCATATGAATTATTATGTATCCATGGGGTTCTATATTTTATTCTATAGGGGTGATGGTACATTTCACTTCATTTTAAATTATGAGCTATTGAAAATAATGATGGTCACGAATACTTAGCCACATCCAAGAAATGTTTCATATGGCACATATCACTTATTTATGATAAATAATTTATTAAATTAAAAATAATCACTTAAATAAAATGAATGTTTCATATAATAGATAAAAAAGTTGACTTTTATGAGTTCATCATAATCAATATGCAAGACTAATTTAAATAATTTCCAAATAGTCCCTAAAAATGACTAGGACTCCACGACATTTCAGCATCCATTGAAAACTCAATCACATAAACATAATTAGAAAATTTAATTGAAAATAAACATTTTCCTTGAACCCACATAAATATAATAAAAAATAATAATTATTTGTAATACCAAATAACATGGAAAAAATATGCATCATTTTATAGAAACTACATTAAAAGAATAAGGCATCGCCTTTGAAAATAAATGGTGCATAAAAAATATTTGTTATAAAATATTCATATAAAACCTGAAAACACTCACATTTATAATTAAATTTATTTAAAATCTTCATTAAAATATATGAAATCAATTTAAAATTTCCCTTTAATAATTTAGACTAATAGTTTCCAAATATAATATTTTTTATGAAATCATTGTGTTTAAACACATATAAAACCACATGTATTATAAATAAATAAAATAACTTATAAACCCATCAAGGTAATTGTAACACCCCGGGATTTTATGAAAAATATTCTTATAATTTCATTGATGTCTTTTATTATACAGCACATCAGGTATTTCTAGTACTATATGCAACATTGTATTAGCTTGCAGTATACGCAACACTATTCTTGGATTGTGTTACACACAATTTCATGTTCGTTTTATAATAGTCATTCTACGCAACACTGAATGTGGGTGTGTGTGTGTGTGTGTGTGTGTATATATTCAATTTATAAATGAAATATGGATGGATTCTATTATATGAAAGAATGAAAGATTCTTGCACAACATGCAACCCTGACTTGATTTTCATTACACACAATCGTGACCTTCCTCGATAGCGTGTGTAGTACGCAATACCAGGTTTTACTAAACAACGATATATTATTATAATATTATTATGAAATAGATGTTATGAATAGTATTAACTAGATTTTGAATATTATAACATTATTATTCATCTTATACATTTTCTAGAACATGGTATAAGAACAAAATAAATTTTTCGGGTAAAATAAGTATTTTTAAAAAAATGCAGTTTTGCCGCCTTTAGATGGTGCACCCACTTTAAATCAAGTTTTTTACATGATTATATGTTCAATTTTACAAAATAAAATTTTTCTTTTGAATAAGGATATAAAAATTTACATTTGATAAAGTTTTGATATTTTTCTGATAACTTTTAAATTTTAATGAATAGTAAAAACACGCTATATTTTAATTTAAAACATTTTTTTTCATCGGAATAATGTATATTGTTAAAGTATAATATTGAGTGGTTTTAAACTATAAATAGAATATATTTTTACCATTTAATATAATTTATGTCATTAGCCTCGATTTTACATTGAATTCATAGGTTAAATAAATTCAATCTTTTGCAATGTTTTAAACAAAAACCAGTTTTCTTTCAAGAACGGGATTAATTTTAATTTAATTTCCGCAGCATCTATGTACTGAATTTGGAAAAATGGATTCAATATTTAGAATCATTGGGTCCAAATTATATTAATAGGATACTTTTTATTTTTGGGCATTATGAATAGTAACTATGGTAAATTTTATTTACCATAGTTAAAGATAAATCAGGTAATTAAGGGTAAATATAAGATTATAAAATTACTCTAACACCTTCAAAATCCTATTGGATGACTAAAAGTCGACCCATATAACCTAAGGGTCGGGTTATAATCATTTAATATATTTTTTTCCATGAAAATAACTTAATTATTATTAAAACCAAAGAAAGTGACAACATGTCACCCTCTTAAATCTTATAAGTATATTAATTTTAATTTAGTGATAAACATCATGAAACATCGAAAATGAATAGTTTCCAGAAATATAATGAAATTATATACATAATAAGAATTTATTTATAATTTTTAGGGATTAAATAATTATCATTAATTATGACATAATAATGATGCAGAAATTGTTTATCTAGTAAATAAAATCAAGAATATAGATTTTATTAAACTAATAGTGACCATAAAATGCACAAACCCCTGACCAAAACTAATTGTTCATGTAAATGTAATCCTTAATCATCCAATGGTCTAATATTTGACCATTTCGATCATTATAAAAGTGATTATGACACTTATATTATTTTATTTTATATGATGCCAAAGTTGTCGCCTTCATAATTTAATAAATATAACAATTTAAATATTGTGATTTCAAGATGGTGAATTGGAGTAAAAGTATTATTGTGAATGGTAATAGATTAATATTCATCATTGGAATTTAGTTTTAATTTTTATGCAAGAAATAAGTATATTAAATAATCATACAAAAATGTTGTATTATTTATTTTATTAAGAGATAAACCAAATAAATTGTATTAAAAATAATAAAATAAAGATTATATGAACTATTTAATATGATCCACTAATTTTCTAGAGACATATGACATTTTATGAATATATTAAAACTTTTATTTCGAACATATCTTCTGTATTTATTTTATTTAAATTCAAATAAATAAATTGTGTCAAAATTGACACTATTATTATTTTATAAAAATAACATATTATAAAATTATTTAAAAATCACTAAAATATTTATAAATTATAAATTTAAATTTATATGGTCTAAAATGTTATTAAGTATCCAATTATGGTCAATTCACAACAAATAATTAATTATTTGTCATAATTTAAAATTTAGAATGTTATTACCACAAATATAATTAAATTTATTAAATAAGGATAAATCATGTTGATAATGTTTAAAATAAATTAATAACATGTCTAAATTATATTTTTTTGATGGTATTAAAACCTTATCTTATCTAATATTCGAATATGATTCATTTTTGGACGTTTTTAAGTGGGTTTAGATTTATTATAAATTAATATTTTTAATATTTCCAAAGGTGCCCCTCTCCTCCCTTATAAAAGGGCACCTAATCCCTCCCTTACTCACACCAATTTGAGTCTTCAAGCTCACCAAAACCCTGCCAAATTCTCTTCTCCACTTCCCTAGAAACATCATTGAGGTCCTGGTATTCTTCAAAGACAAATTTTAGTGCCCTATGTGGAGGTCTCAAAGAGGCGCTTCAAAGAAGAGGTAATGTCCGTTACCGATTCTTTCAACATTACTTCTTCTTCCACTTCTTCTTCTTAGGTTGTTTCATTATGAAGTAATAACATTAGTATCACTCATATACTTATATGTTATTATAAGTATGAAACAACCTTATTTCACAGTCTATCCATACTACGGAAAATGAAATCACCGCGCGTGCGTACGTACGGAATACCGTCTCCACGCCGTGGTGTAATTATTTTCCACCACCACCTTACTTGGATGGGTATAATGGTGTAAATAATGACTATATATGATTATTGTAATTTTTTATTGATTATAAAATATTATACATACACTTAAATACAATTCCACGATCATGTTAATGATATCATCGCACGTGCGTTCGTACGGACTACCGTCTCCACGACGCGATGAGATTCATTCTCAATAATTAACCATTCATGAATGATTATAAAGTATATATAATAAGTAATCATGAAATATATGACATAATAATGATACTGGATTTATGTATATATACATATGTATTTCATCTACTTAATTCATTCAATTCAATAAGGATACAAAAACAGCGTTCATGCATACGTACGACCTACCGTCTCCATGAACGGTGTATTTATTTCCATTTATCGATCTATTATATATATGTATATTATGAATATATAATATATATAAATCATGTTTTAAATTCTGGATTTAAGTAACCATGATCTAAGTAATCATATGAATAATTACAAGTTAAAACACGAATGACAAATGAAACGATTTTACCCAAAACGTTACTTTTACATTAATTTACAAAAGAATGGGTAATAGAAAGTCATAAGTGAACCATATATGATATAATAACAATGAATATGATTCTATAATAAGTCAATGACATTATTTAAATCATTATATAGGATGTTATGATATATACGAAGCATATCAGACGTAAGGTAAGGGATAATTTATCAAATCTCATTTTTATCCGAGATTGCTTATTCGTAATTATTTACTGGTGTTATTGTTATCATTCATGTCCATGTTTCCTAAAAATGGATTCATGATTGATTAATGCCATTTTTACCCACTTTTTGCTTTTACTACATGGTATGTAAGGAATCTTTCTTTTGTTTACGTTACGAGGAACTTTTTTGACTTTTCGACAAAAGTACGATAAGAATGTTTTTTAACGTATATGACATGAAAGGATTTTTATGGTTTTATAAAGCCTTATTTTCATGAAGATTACTTCATAACATTTCAGGACTATTTTAAACAAAAAAAAATTCTTCTAAAATTGCATGACATTTGTGAAAAGAAAATGATTTTGAAGAAAAAAAGATATTTTCCTCAAGAATTAATTTAAAGTGTTTTATCAAAACAAATTTCATCTAAGATGAAATTATTTCACATGTTTATGTTTCAAGTGTAATGTCTCTATGATTTACATGGTTTCACTTTTCTCATTATGAAATGATATCCATTTCTTTTATATGGATTATGTGATGATGGGATGATGTTTATGAATCCCATTTTATTTATTGGGTTATTGTGAATGATGTATGTTTATTTTGTAGCACAAGTAAGAATGATTTAATTATGAGATGGATGGGACCTATATCTCCTTCCAATTCATTGGGTAAATATTTTTTATCTCATGAGATAGACAAGGCTGGAACGGCATGTTAAACTGGTTCAGTAATACAGGACTGGAATGAGGAGTGAACTTGATTAAGAAAGGGACTTTGTCCACAAAGATGGTCTTAGCAGCAATGGCTTGGCTAATATGGAAATCATATCATGTGCTTAATGGTTTCCACAATTAAATGTTTTATTCCCATGCTATTTAATCATTATCAATGTTTCCTTATGATATATGCCTTACATACTTCTAAGATTCATGTGTTTGCTCAATATTTTGATGTTTAGAATTTATGTTCATGTTTTTGCATTCAAATGTTTATGGATTGTTTTATATTCTCTATGTTTACCCTTACTGGGCATTTGAGCTCACCCCTTTTATGTTTTCTTTTACCCCAGGATTAAAATAAAGGTTTTAGGTAAGGAAACAAAAAGGGGAGAATCGTTATGGGAGATGGTGAAGATCTTTCAACACGATTAGAAGTTTACATTTCGAGATTCCAAAGACACTAAACTATTATGATCCTTGTGTTTCTGTTTTTGTTATGTATTAAGTATTATGCTAAAGTAATGTAATGTCCATGTATGTCAAGCTTCAGGTCTCTATAGTTGGTATCAGAGGAAAGGTTCAGTCAACCGTTTGAAACTAGGATGCGAAAACGTTAGTGAGATCCCAAGATATATTTCTAAGGTATGTCTAGGGATGTACCTAATGATAATTATACGTATAGGATATAGTCATAGAACTATGGTAACAATATTAGAACATAACCTAAGATGTTAGATATTAATGGTACTCCCCCTTTATTATGTTGTTTTCCCTAGCATGAATTTTTCCTCTCACACTATTCATTTTGGGTTTTAGATGATGGCTGGAACCCGAAGGAACCATGCTGATCAATGTAATGTACAATGCAATGATTTTCCTTCTGAACAAACAAATGTTATGGGAGATGAAGTGAAAAATCTTATTGTTATACTTACACAAGCTATGAATCATTCTAGACTTCCAAATGAGCAGATAAAGGAACAATATTCTATTGAGTCCTTCATGAGGCAACAACCACCTTCTTTCAGTGGGTCTTCTGATCAACTTGTTGCTGATCAATGGATCAGTACTACTGAAAAGTTATTTTCAGTTCATCAATGTTCTAAACATGATAAAGTCATCTTAGCAGTGTATCGTTTGAAGGTGATGCTGATCAATGGTGGAATCTTATCAAGAATACAAGGCCAAGAGATTAAATTGAGTCCATGGAATGGGAAGAGTTCAAGAACTTATATTTCAAAAAGTACTTCCCTCGTATTCTCCGAACAATGATGGAGAAGGAGTTTCTTGAACTAAAGCAAAAGGATGAGGAATCTGTTGGTACATATGAAGCAAATTTTACAAGACTTGCAATGTATGCTTCTGGTATTATTATCCAACCTGAGTGTAAGATCGATCGATTATTTAGTGGCTTAAAACCAAGTCTTCGAAGGGCGTTAGCCATAAGGGACTTCAATAGCTATGAGGAAATCATTAGATGTGCTCTCAAAGTTGATATGGGGATTAGAGTAACCCATCAGTCATAAGGGTTTTATAAGAAGTGGAAAATGGAATTCAAAGGAAAATCTAAAGAGATCACTGAAAAGAAGATGAGTTTCCCCTTATGCTCAATGTTTGGAAAGAAACATAGAGGGAGTTGTCTTAAAGGGACAAGTAAATGTTTCAAATGTGGAAAGGAAGGTCATCGGGAATTTGAATACTGCAATGATGGGAAGAAGGTGTCTAGTGATGCAAACAATGAATAGGCTACACAGTGTGCACCTCCTACACTTCAATGCTTCAAGTGCAATGAAATGGGGCATTATGCTAATCTATGCCCTAATCCAAGGGTTAATGATGATCGACATGAGCAACCACATAAGGCAAAGGACAAAGGGAAGTCACATGCGATCACTATTGGCAATGTTGAATAGGACAACGATGTGGTGGAATGATTAAGTGTTTATGTAATGGGATTCCAAATTAATTTTGTATATATATCGTGGAATATTGGAATATTTATGTAATTGTCTATTGTGGTTTTCAATAATTTTATGGTACCAATAACCATGTAAATTGACTGAGATATTTTTGTTAAGAAGATTATATGAGCATAATGAAGGTATAAGAAGATAATGAGATGTTTGATTGTATTCATGATCTCATGATTGATATAAGGACTAAGTGATATCATGGTTTGAGTATAAAGAATTTTGAGGATTTTGGTATGTGGAAAGTGTTAACTTTTAACTGAATTCATGTTTTCACTAAGGTTCAATGGGTATAAATTAATCAAGAGAATACATGATTAGGGTATTCACATGTTTTTAATTTGACCAACAAGATATATCTTATGATAGGGGGATAAATGATGGCATTCACGTGATTGTTATGTGACATTTCAAGTAATCATTTTCTTTATACTATAATCTTGGACTGAATTATTATAGATAACCCTAAAAGATTGGAACAGATTATGTTGGACATAAGTTAGTATTTTTTAAGGATATAACATTTTTCTATATTATTTATGGGATGTTATAGTAATATATTTTTAGAAAATGGACAACCTGCAGGACGGGTGACAGCCCATCGCTTCGGACAAAGCTGTGGGAATCGAACCCACAACCGAAGTGTGACGGGCCTTTATCACCTACCAATGGCCTACAGGAAGTCCGTGTTTAGTAGAAACTAGTTTTATTATATTAATCAGTGTGATATATGAAGTATAAGTCCATTCTTGGAACCATATATAATTAATCTCACTATAGATTGACCTATGTATATTTAATAACTTTTTCTAACCTTTTGTTCGAGACAGATGGAATGACCCGTCATTCTATCACATGATCTGCTAACACTTCACGAATAACAAATTCAACTTCATTTCTTTAAGAGATGAAGTGGAAATTGTTTAAGGCACGAACAACAGTGATATTGTACCAAAATAAAGTAAGTATTTATTCTAATTCAAATTCTTCAACTTTAAGGAAATGAACTTGAAAACAAAAAATGTTTTCCTAGTGCCCTTATATCCGATAAATTGGATGGTACCCTAGATCATCACAAATTTATGGAATTGTGATTGTTGGATTTTTCATAGCCATGTTCTCTACCACTCTCCATCAGAACATGATTGTTAGATTTCTCTTCCATATCCATATTATCACCTATGTTCTCATACGTGGAAACCAAGTGTTTAGTTAATTTGGGTGACCATTACGTTTCATACTTTAGTTTTTAAAGCCATGTTTTCGTATTCCTTTTTACAATGTGGGTTTATATTAAAGAAACTTTCGAGTAATAAACAATTTATAACCCCGACGAATTTCGAGGGAGAAATTCATTTTAAGTGGGGTAGAATGTAACACCACGAGATTTTATAAAAAACATTCTTTTAATTACATTGATGTCTTTTATTATACATAACACCAATTATATCTTGTACTATACGCAACACCGTATTAGCTTGCAGTATACTCAACACTATTCTTGGATCGTGTTACACACAATTTCATGTTCGTTTTATAAGTCATTCTACGCAACATTGAGTGTGTGTGTGTGTGTGTGTGTCTATATATATTCATTGTATAAATGAAATATGGTTGGATTCTATTATACGGGACAATGAAGGATTATTGCACAACATGCAACCCTGACTTGGCTTGCATTACACGCAATCGCGACCTTCCTCGATAGCGTGTGTTGTACGCAACACCGGGTTTTATAAAAAACAATATATTATTATAATATTATAATGAACTAGCTGTTATGAATATTATTAACTATATTTTGAATATTATAACATTATTATTCATATTACACATTTTGTAGAACATGTTATATGAACAAAATAAATTTTTCGTGTAAAATAACTATTTTAAAAAAAATGCAGTTTTGCCGCCTTTTGATGGCGCACCCACATTAAATCGGGTTTTTGACAAGTTTATAAGTTCAATTTTACAAAATAAAATTCTTATTTTGAATCAGGATATAAAAATTTACATTTGATAATGTTTTGATATTTTTCTGATAACTTTCATATTTTAATGAATAGTAAAAACACGATATATTTTAATTAAAAACAACTTTTTTCATCGCAATAATTTATATGGATAAATTATAATATTGAATGGTTTTAAAGTATAAATATAATATATTTTTACCATTTAATATAATTTATGTCATTAGCCTTGATTTTACATTGAATTCGTAGGTTAAATAAATTAAATCTTTTGTAATGTTTTAAACAAAGACCTGTTTTCTTTCAACAACGTGATTAATTTTAATTTAGTTTCTGCAATTTCTATGTACTGAATTTGGAAAAATGGATTCCATATTTGTAACCATTGGGTCGAAATTATATTAATAGGCTACTTTTTATTTTTGGGCATTGTGAATAGTAACTACGGTAATTTTTATTTACCATAGTTAAAGGTAAATCGGGTAATTAAGGGTAAATATAAGATTATAAAATTACCCAAACATCTTCTAAAATCCTACTGGATGATTAAAAGTCGACCCATATCACCTACGGGTCGGATTAGAATCATTTAATGGATTTTTTTCCATGAAAATAACTTAATTATTATTAAAACCAAAGAAAGTGACAACATGTCACTCTCTTAAATCTTATAAGTATATTAATTTTAATTTAGTGATAAACTTCATGAAACGTCGAAAAAAATAGTATCCAGAAATCTAATGAAAGTATATACATCATATGAATTTATTTATAATTTTTAAGGATTAAATAATTATCATTAATTATGACACAATAATGATGCATAAATTGTTTATCTAGTGAAAAATCAAGAATATAGTTTCTATTTAACAAATAGTGACCATAAAATGCACAGGACCCTGACCAAAACTTATTGGTCATATAAATGTAAACCATAATCATCCAACGGTCGAATTTTTGACCATTTGGAGCCTTATAAAATCGATTATGACACTTATATTATTTTATTTTAAATGATGCCAAAGTTGTCACCTTCATAATTTAATAAATATAACAATTTAAATCATGTGATTTTAAGAAGGTTAATTCGTGTAAAAGTATTATTGTCAAATTTAATAGATTTATATTCATCATAGGATTTTATTTATAATTTTTATGCAAGAAATAAGTATATTAAATAATTATAAAAAAATGTTGTAGTATTTATTTTATTAAGAGATAAACCAAATAAATGGTATTAAAAATAATAAAATAAACATTATATGGACTATTTAATCTTATCCACTAATTTTCTAGATACATATGACATTTTATGAATCTATTAAATCTTTGTTTTTGAACATATCTTCTGTATTTATTTTATTTAAATTCAAATAAATAAATTGTGTCAAAATTGACACTATTGTTATTTTATAAAAATAACATATTATAAAATTGTTTAAAAATCACCAAAATATTTATAAATTATAAATTTAAATTTATATGGTCTAAAATTTTATTAAGTATCCAATTATGGATGACTAACAATAAATAAGTAATTATTTGTTATAATTTAAAATTTAGAATGTTATTACCACAAATAAAATTAAATTGATTAAATAAGGATAAATCAAGTTGATAATGTTTAAAATAAATTACTAACATGTCTAAATTATATTTTTTGATGCGATTAAAACCATATATTATCTAATATTCTAATATTATTAATTTTTGGAGGTTTCTATGTGGGGTTAGATTTATTATAAATTAATATTTTTAAGATTTCCAACGGTGCCCCTCTCCTCCCTTATAAAAGGTCACCTCCTCCCTCCCTTTCTCACACCAATTTGAGCCTTCAATCTCGGCCAACCCCTACCAAATTATCTTCTCCACTTCCCTAGAAACATCCTATAGGTCCTGGTCTTCTTCAAAGAACAATTTTAGTGCCTTAAGTCGAGGTCTCAAAGAGGCTCTTCAAAGAAGAGGTAATGTCTGTTACCGATTCTTTCAACTTTACTTCTTCTTCCACTTCGTCTTATTAGGTTGTTTCATTATGAAGTAATAACATCAGTATCACTAATATAATTATATTTTATTATATGTATGAAACAACCCTATTTCACCATCTATCCATCCTACGGAAAACGAAATCACCGCGCGTGCGTACTTACGGAATACCGTCTCCACACCGTGGTGTAATCTATTTTCCACCACCACCTTACTTGGATGGATATAATGGTGTAAATAATGATTATATATGAATATTTTAATGTGCTACTGATTCTAAAATATTCTACATACACTTCAATACAATTCCACGATCATGTTAATGATATAATCGCTCGTGTGTTCGTACGGACTACTGTCTCCCCAATGCGATGAGATTCATTCTCAATAATTAACCATTCATTAATGATTATAAAGTATATATAATAAGTAAACATGAAATATATGACATTATAATGATACTGGATTTATGTATATATATATGTATGTCATCTACTTAATTCATTCAATTTAATAAGGAAACGAAAACATCGTTCATGCATACGTACGACCTACCGTCTCCATGAACGGTGTATTTCTTTCCATTTATCGATCTATTATATATATTTATATTCTGAATATATAATATATATAAATAATGTTTTACATTGAGGATTTAAGTAACCATGATCTAAGTAATCATATGAATAATTACAAGTTAAAACACGAACGACAAATGAAACGATTTTACCCAAAACGTTACTTTTACATTAATTTAAAAAAGAATTGGTAATATAAAGTCATCATTTAACCATATATGATATCATAAAAATGTATATGATTCTGTAATAGGTCAATGAAATTATTTAAATCATTATACAAGAGGTTTGGATATATAAAAAGCATGTCGGGCGTAAGGTAAGGGATAATTTTGAAAATCTTATTTTTATTCGAGATTGCAGATTCGTAATTATTTACTGGGGTTATTGTTGTCATCCATGTCCATGATTCCTAAAAATGTTTTCATGTATGATTAATTTCATTTTTATGCACTTTTTGCTTTTACTACATGGTATGTATTGAATCTTTCTTTTGTTTACGTTACGAGGTACTTTTTTGACTTTTTCTACAAAAGTAGGATAAGAATGTTTTTTAACGTATATGGAATGAATGGATTTTTATGGTTTTATAAAGCCTTATTTTCATGAAGCTTACTTCAAAATCTTTCATTACTATTTTCAACAAAAACCTTTTCTTCTAAAATTGAATGACATTTTGTGAAAAGGAAATGATTTTGAAGAAAAAAGGATATTTTCCTCAAGAATTCATTTAAAGTGTTTTTTCAAAACCATTTTTATCTAAGAAGATATTATTTCACATGTGTATGTTTCAAGTGTAATGTCTCTATGATTTACATGTTTTCACTTATCTTATTATGAAATGATATCCATTTCTTTTATATGGATTATTTGATGATGGGGTGATGTTTATGAAACCCATTTTATTTATTGGGTTATTATGAATGATGTATGTTTATTTTGTTGCACAAGTAAGAATGATTTCATTATGAGATGGGTGGGAAATATATCTCCCTCCAATGCATTGGGTAATGATTTATATCTCATGAGATAGACATGGCTGGAACAGCAAGTTAAACCGGTTCAGTAATACAGGACTGGAATGAGGAGTGAACTCAATTTAGAAAGGGACTTTGTCCACTAAGATGGTCTTGGCAGCAATTCCATGGATAATATGGAAATCATATCATGTGATTAATGGTTTCCACAATTAAATGTTGTATTCCCATTAAATTTTATCATTATTAGTGTTTCTTAAGGATATATGCCTTACGTACTTCCAAGATTCATGTCTTTGCTCAAGATTTTGATGTTTAGATTTTATGTTCAAGTTTTTGCATTCAAATGTTTATGGATTGTTTTATGGTCTCTATGTTTACCCTTAATGGGCATTTGAGCTCACCCCTTTTATGTTTTCTTTTACCCCAGGATTAATATAAAGGTTTTAATAAGGAAACAAAAAGGGGTGAATCGTTATGAGAGATTTTTAAGATCTTTCAACATGATTAGAAGTTTATATTTTGAGTTTCCAAACACACTTAACTATTACGATCCTTGTGTGTCTGTTTTTTTTATGTTTTAATTATTCCGCTAAAGTAATGTAATTTTCATGTACGTCACGATTCGGGTCTCTACAGTAATTATATACCAATATAATTAGATAATAATATAATATAGTAAGTTAAATCATTGAATTAAATGTTCAATATAAGAATTACATAAAAAACCTCATTCTCTGAAAAAAAAAATATTCCTTCCAAGGTAGATGAAAAACATGGTTGAATACAACCTAAATAAGCACTAAAAATATAAATGAATAATATGATACCAAATTGAAACACTAATTTTTTTAAAAATTCCATCTAATTCTATATAGATAATAGCTAATTGATTGAAATTGAAGCAGGAGGTGAGGGACATGAAATGATGGAGACATACCTTCTAGTCTTCTTGAAATCAAAGAAAAACGAAATTTTATTCAATGATGAAGAATAAAGTGACTAACGTGAACTCTAATATGGGTCCAGCATGTGATAGAGATTTAAGGGATGGTCTATATTAATTTAAATTATGTTTGGTAAAATTCATTATTTTTATATTTAATGAATCAATATATGTCACATAGTTTGGTTTTCCGGTTTAGAAAATCATGTACCAACCATATGGGTTACACTATAATAGAAATCCATAATTACATAGTATAGATGTATAGTTTCTTAAATCATAAGCTTGTCATAAATATCTCATTAAAATAGTTGTAGCATAATGCACAATTTCTCATGATATCCCCACTATAATCCCTAACCATGTGGAAACTTTGAACCAGAGAAATACCTTTCAATAATCCAAATTTTAAATATAAAATTCATAAAATTGAATATAACCAACAATTATAAAAATATTAATTTTATAATTACATGTAGTTTTTATATTGTTCGTATATTATATATAAGAGTGGTTTATCTATTTGTTAGATGTCAAAATATTCTAATTCTATCTTATGTTGTGATTAGTCGTCTAATAGGTGAGGTGCGTCATTAATCCCCATCATGTGAGAACACTTTTGTTGTGTTACCACTATGGTATAGTTGTTATATTTTATTATAGGTACACATACTAGCAATTTATTTGTATTCAAATGGGTAGATAAAATATATACAATACTTTTGTTAATGTTATTGACTCTAATGAAGTGGGAATAACTGTGTGTTGGATTAGTTATCCAGATTATTTTCTAAGACATTAAAATTGTACAATAATATGAGTTCATCCAAATAACATTGTGGAATGGAGTAGGTGATACCCAATACAAAATATAATTTCATTTTTTTACATTATAGTGTTCGTAATATAGGAATCCATGATATTGGCATGGAATTAGATTTCTTTATGTAATATATCAAACATCCATTGAACATAGATAGATGAATTCAATTATTTAAGGTATTATTTTAGTTATATCCTCTTTATTATCTACTTTATTTTATATTCATTTATTAAATTCATTCATATATAAATATTTTGATGAATTACTAGGGTTGATCAATGAATATATAAGGATATGCAGATATTGGTCACACCCTTTGGAGAAAGATGTTTTAAAATTTAGAGGGTTCCAAATTATATTTTCATTATATGTTGTTATCAGTATTATTATGATTTAAATTTATTATTTAAAAAATTACATTTTTATTATTTTATTTCATCACTTAATATTGAGAGCTCTTCTACTTTTATATGAGGAGAGTTTCATTCACATCTCAATTGGTTAGTTTTTATACTATAATTGGTGTTAATAATATAAGAATTCTATGTTGTACTATAAAAAAGGTACATAAAACAAATAACCTAATTTTATTGTGTTTAAATAATTGATTATGATAATAGAATAGAACTATCTTTTATGACAATTATTGAATAGTTACAGGATGTAATTCCTAAGGTTAGCATTATTTTTTCACATTAGATAACAGATAATTTTTTATCCATCTAGTATAACATATGAATTATGTTATCATTTATTTTTACATTATTTATCTTATTTAACTATGGGATTTTATGTTTAGGATATAGAGCCTTGCGGTGAAGGGAATTAATTTCTCATGAGAAACCCCCAATTGGGATTCCACTACTCTTACCAATAACGTCGATTCCAATTTATTCTTTTGATTAGAATTTTTTTGCTAAACAAAGTATTAATGATGAACAAATTACCTACTCCTTATCTTAATGACATTTAAAATTAGTTTAAAATGGGTGAAGTGGTTTTCAAGGATTTATATGAGTTATGGATATCACCAATGGTGGTTTGACTAGTTGATATTTTTAAATGTTTTTTGTAATAGATATTGCATATGTGAGTTTTTTAGGATTTTTTTTACTTTTTTAAAAAACATTATGGCATTTTTTATTGACATATAGAATACAGTATAAAATACATACTGAAAATAATTTGTGGTTATATTCAATAAAAATATTCATATACACTCCCAAACATAACTGGATTGTGATCAACGCTAGAATACTATATTGGGTACACTATGAGAATTCCATACTCATTAAAAGCTCACAATTCAATACTTTTTTATTAAAAATATACAATTTTTAAGTCATATGATATCAAATATTAATATATCATTTTACGCAAATAATATTGAGATTTTAGTTTCTTGGGACTGAATTATGAGTGGTATCAATATTCATAGCTTCATGGGTTTTGTATGCTGTTATATGATAGTTATTTGGTATATCTCTAAACTGGATGAGGAAATAATAATACTAACCAAGATGGGGGGATATAATTATATGTTATTGTCATTGTGATATATTCTAAAATATTCAAATAAATATATTGATGTACATAATGATTATGACCTTACGAAAAATGGTTATAAAGTATATCTTTTATTAATATGAATCTATAAAATTGTTTTAATAAGTTCTAATACATGATTGGAAAGTGTATTATTATGTTTCTAGGAAGTTTAGGTCATGTGATGACAACTACCTTGAACATGGTTTTTGGGCTGCACTTTTACATCACATACCATTTTCCTATGCATAGACATGAGGGGAGTATTCTCTTTCCATTGTTCAATTTCCATTTTTGGTTTACTTTATTCCTTACATCCCCTCTATCTGGTCCACTATTGTTTCCCACCTTCCCTTTTTCCTCTTTTTCACTTGGTAGACCACGTACTGTATTAAGTATGGGGGGTGTCTCTCAACCTCTTTAGTCTTTTCTCTTTTTAGATTCTAGGAGACATCATTATTAGAAGATATATTTTAAAATGTAAAGTCATTTTGGTTAAACATATTTTTAAAATAATTAATCTGAATGTGGAAAATCATAAACATTGCATGCTTACTTTGGTTCTTTTGTATTTTAAAATGATTGATAATATAATTTAAATTACAACTTGTAATCCTTGGATAATTAAATCGATTAGACTAATAAATAATTTTTCAAGTTATGACCAGGTTTTCTTATTATTTATTTTTCTTACTCTCGAGAGGTATTCTAAATGCCTTTTTCATATTCCATATAATACCCTCTTTAATGAGAGATTATTAGAATAAACATAACTACCTGAATTTGGAAGTTTTCTTTTCTAAACATGAAGAATTTATTAATTACATTAAAATGATTGAGGCATTAGATTTTTTTAAACCCCTTTATCTTGAGCCTACACTACATATTATCATGGTGAAACCCCTAGAGACCATGAATAGCAGTTATAGAAATCCATATTACAAGACAAATTCCCTTCCTACCATAATTAATTTATGATTTTGCATTATTATTAATTTGAGCTCAAAATAAGGGATTGGCAACAAATGGTATAAATTTGTGAATTCTCAAGAAATTAAGTATGGGGTAGAACCTCTTGATCATTTGGGGGGGGGGGAATGAAAAGAGTTCCAAACCTCTATTTGAAAATTCAGAAAGGTTCCCTTTGTTTTGCAAAAAGCATGCAAAAACGAATGGTGCAAACAAAGGGGCCTTATACAAATACATTGGTTTGTAACTCCTACTCAGCTAAAGGAGATGGTGGGGATGATATAATTTGACTAATTTTGTTGAGGGATTGTTTACGTTGAGTTTAACTTTGAATATCAAGCATTGTTATTTTAGAAATTTTCCACCTTTTTCAAGCCTTAGAATTTTTTTTCACATCTTTACCTAACAACCTTTAGCCACAACAACTTCTGATATTTATTTAAAAGCCCTCATGATTTATGTAAATTAAATTATCTAATGTGGAGATATATATTTCATGAAAACTTATGGATAGAGTGCATATATCTTTGATTGAGGATAACATTGTCTAAAAAAATCTTTAGTGTAGAGCATATATTAGGTAAGGAAAATCATCAAGTGGATTGGTTGTATTTGAATGGTTGAGACATGTGATAAAAGAGGATAAATTTAGTTAATTTATTTATATATGAGGCATGATTAGAATATCTCCTGGATTAAAACTTCTTTGTATACTTTTTAAAATTTTCTCCTGTCACTTATTATTTACATTTATGATTAACTAAAGTTCTTCCATTTACAATATATATTCTTTGTAATTATATGTTGAGACTCACTTGAGGGAAATCAAATGACTAAGTATGGGGGAGTTTGATACACCCGAGTTGTGTCTACATTTTCAAGTACACTATTGAAAAATAAGAACATGTTTTCAACAATTACCTCCTACTTCGAGAACAAATGCATTGTTTTTGGTGATCTTGTTCATTTATTGGAGGTTTATTTCCCAGTACAAAAAAAGGAGAAGAACAAAGCAAGAATTTACAACTACATGACGTGTACTTATATACACGTCATGTACATTCCAGTTCAGACACGGGCTGACTAGGAAAAATATATGCCCCTATAACCAGAAGGTGGTACACCCCGTCTGCACATATCTACATGCTGTGTAAGATAATCTACAAGTAGTTGGTGTCTGAGAAGAGTTTACACACCCTTTTGGTTGGCTGAAGGGTACACACTATGTTCTATATCTACACACCAAGTATGCATTTCTAGAAGTGTTTGGTGGCCAAATTTTGAGACTACATGATGTGTATGGTGGCGCTACACACCGTGTATATTCAACTACCAGGTGGCGTCATGTTCTAAGTCAGAGACAGCGTGTTAGGCCACCTACCAGTAGAGAAAACAAAGACAAAGACAAGTTTAATAAAGTACACGGTGTGTACTTTTTATACACACCATGTACTTATTTTTTCTATAAAAATATGCCTTGGCCTCCGGACCAAGGGCGTGGTGTGTGAGAATATTTTGGGGAGAAAAGGGTTGAAGCTCCGAAGGAAAGGAGGTCTGTTGTCGTACCACCGTTCTTCCATATACCAAAGAATCATTCCATTTTCAATGTTCCAAACATGATTTCATTCGTTATCAAAAGTTGTGTATTTATCATTTTCAATATGAGTAACAAAACACCCATTGTGTTGGGGTTTTGGAGGCTGATGAGTTGTAATTTGAATTAAGTTGCTCTAAAAGTGTTTGTATTATTAATCTCTTCTTATTCTTCTTAATCAACTTCATAATATAACTGCATATTATGTACCATACCAAGGGTAGAATTTCTAGGGATTCAAAATAAGAATAACAAAAAAACACCATGACCATTGGAAGTAACCGTCAGCTCAAAATGGACAAATCCAAATAAAGATATGTTAGATACTAACTACAAGACCAAGGAGTTAGTTTCTTCAGATATAAATATAATGTCTACAAGACCAAGGAATCCTTATTATAAATTAATCCTTGAGAGTTGGGTTACCATGAACAACACAACATCATAATAATCATGATTTAATTATCAACTTATCAAAAATCCATAACCCCAACGCATTTCTATCATTATATTCATCAAAACTAATTTTGTTATCTTTAATTTAATTTTAATAATTAATTTGTTAAAAGAAGCTTAAAAGCCAATTGTTCTATTTATACCCAAACAACCAACCAAGATCGATTCTAAATTCACTAGACTTCACTAAAAAAATATAAACTAAATTAAGAAAAGATAAAATAACTTCATAGTTCCCTATGGATCGACCCCTTACTGGTGATATACTTGTTGGGGTAAATTTACATTGGGACACAAAAAATATACATTCAGTGAAACAACCGACCATCCATCAAAAAATCCACCTCTACATCCTTGAATGGAACCCAATAGAAAAAAATGTAAGAGTCATGCGATGTCTCACCTCTCTCCCATGTAGGGTCAATCCATTTCCTTAGATTGAAGGATTGATCAATAAGAAGAAGAAATAAAAGAGATTAGAATAATCAGTATTGAGTTACTATAAGGAATCTGTCCTACAAGATATGCTCTGAAAGAAGATCAACAACCTAATATTCTAGTTGGTGTACCTAAACAATGAGAAATCATCAAAAAAAAGAAAACATAGAACATTCACTCAATGGGAGATGCCAACAACAAATGTATTTGGATCCTATAGTATATGATTAAGAATTAAATCTATTTAGTACACAACTATAACATGTTTTGTAACACATTATAGGCCTGCACCATTTGGTTACCCATGACAGATACCGACAGTGCCTCAAACAGTTGTCCTACAGGTCTCCACAGCCATTCAAGATCCATCAACTATACCTACTAATGTCTAACCCCATCCAGATCTTCCTCAAAAGAACCTAAACTCTATTGAGTCCCAAATAGATCGATTTGATGATTTCAAGGAGTGGCGTTCACTGATAAAACTGAAAATAAAGGATAGCCCCGACTGTGTAGATCCTACCCTCCCCCGCCAAACTTTGGAAATCCTACATTTATTATTTTCAATGTGTCAGGACACCTAAATTAGTACATTAATCATTTTTTCTCTTGATGTGATCGAATGATGGGTACCCATTTATAGTAGGGGGAGGTGAATTTTATGTGTTTTGTGCAAGCGATATAATGGAATGCTATTGGGTGGTACACAAGTTTGTTGTCTCAGTCGATCACTACATGGAAATACCTTCATAAGAAATTCATCTTCCTATTCAGTGCAACACTATAGAAGACAATAGTCATGGATGTCATAAACTACAAACAATTAGATAATGAAAGTGTTTTTTATTTCACTACTCAATTATATGTATTGTCTTACTCTTTAAAATTACTTATCACTCGATAAGATTTATTGACCATCTCTGTAGAGAAGATTTATAATGAGTTGTGAAAACAATTAATTCATGTTAAATTCACAGGAGGGTTCCAGGATATCACTGAAATTGCACAAAAATTAGAATAATGAATTATTGAAACTAACGAAAAGTACCAAGTAATACTTTCAACTCAAGGATAGATATAAAAATAGAATAGGCTTTTATAGTTAATATTAAGCAGGCCTCTTTACCTACTTCAGCCGTAGAGCCTGTACCACACCATAAAACTAAACCACTTGTGTTTGAAAAATAATTTCATCGTCAGAGGATGATTGAAGAGATCCGAGGAGGATATATTCTTTTCAGATTAAAACATGGTATACACTTTTTGAAATAAAAAATTACCTGACTAATTCATCTAAATATTGAAAAAAAAACATAGTCAGGTTTCCAATGAAAAAGATGCTAGGAAAATATGGTGACAAAGACCTACCAAACTATTTCCCTTTTCATTAGATATTAGGGAACCCCTTCTAGGACTATTTTTTTATAAAAGACCAATTAAAAATGATGGTGGACTCATGGAATTTGAAACAAAAAAATATCCACCCCATGGAGCACGTGTTTTTTACTAATGAGGAGGAATAAATTGAGTGGAAATCAGATAATAGAAGATTACAGAGAAGTTTGATGAATTTATAGTTTGAAAAATGATTAACCAAAATCATTGTTTCATTATGAACAACTAGAAATCCATTTATGTGAAATACTACTTCCATTGTTCCATATCCAACATCATTGGTGACTCAGTCCAATGATGGATGGTCTTCTAAATAGAAAATTGTAAGATGGATAATGAGAAAATGGAAGAATATGAGTTTTTTCAAGACCATTATTTTTCATGACTATTCTGGACTTCATTCTGATCATCCCAAAAGCATGTTCAGCACCCCACCAAATCATACAAAATGATTTGACCTATCATAAAAATATTCATTAGATGAATAATTGATCTTCGGTTCCAATAATGTGATTCACAAAATGGATTCCTTAAAATGTGATAATTCTCATTGTGAACGCAGGTTTCCTATAATTTATTTTGGAGCTAGGGGTAGTGGTAATCAAGATAGAGGATATAGGGGAAGATTTGGTCATTCATGTAGCCACTACATCAACCAAACCATCAAGCGAACTGTCTACGTAGAAAAAACTCATGGGAATGCTCTCCATTGAGCATAGTAGGAACAATATATTTCCTCCACTACAAATTAAAGTGTCTACACTCACATGATCATCATGGAGGATTGGTTATAGTATATGGAACCACCCCCTCAGTGGTTAGTTAGACCTAGATGACCTAATCCACCAAGAACAAGAGCCCTTCTAGATCCCACACCCAGGGATGACACATTCACATCAGGAACATCATCTCATAATGTGTCTATAAAATAGAAACCTCATGCTAAGAAGCATAGACCCCTAGATCCAAAACATGATTTACTGAAGTAACTAGCCCATGTTCTATCAAAATTATCAATCTGTGATGATCTATGTTTTTTGAAGGACCTATGAGAAGAAATTATCAAGGAATTATCGTAACCACAAGAATTTGATGACTATGTTTCAATTATTAAGGTATATCATATAGATAATGATCTTGGATAATTCCAAATAGTCATCTCTTTAAATGACAAGATTAGGATTTTATCATACAAGGAAATGAAAGACCCCTTTATATCTTTATAATGTTAAATGGCATTGATATCTGATGTTCCTTAATTGAGATGGTTGAGTGGTCAACCTCATCCTGTACTAAAAACATCATCAACTTGGTCTTAATGATTATCACTTGTCTCCCACCACATTGATGCTATAAGGTTATTACAAGAATAAATACGTGAATCTCAGTGAGATAAAAATCCAAAATTAATTCAGGTATATTGTGTCCGACTCAAAATTCATGGTTGATTGGTTGGATACAACATTTAATGTTCTACATAGAAGACCCTACATACATCAACATGTTCTCATTCCTTTATCATACCACCAATGCCTCAATAATTATTTCCATTGTCAAATTGAGTCATTGAATGTTGACAAATCCCCATTCAAATACTATTATTCACAGTACATTGATGCTGGGTTCTACCAAAAAGGAGGAAAACATTCCATGAATGATGATGTTACATGAATCAATGCCCCAAATGGCTTGGAGATTATCCCAACTAACAGTTTCATGAAACTCATTGCATAATATGTTTTCCCATTTATACAATTGAAACGGTGGGTCCAAATTCAGGAACTTGTTCAATGGACCCTGTAATGTAATTATTGACAACTGAACCTCATATCGTAGGACAAGTCAGCTACACTTAAAAAAGAAGAAGGAATGGATGTAATTCTCTCCATTCCACCCCTCTAGTTTCAACAAGATCCAAATACATTAGCTAGACTAGAAGAAGTTGTCTTGAAGATATGATAACATTAAGGGACTATTTCTTAGTCTCTTATTTCACTTTCAGCACTCCAAAAATATTTCTTGCCAGAAAGTGATCCTAGAATTATTTCTTTATACTCTAGATCTCAAAATTTTGGATTCCCTCTTCACACTAGGGAAATTGTTTTACCACCTCCTCCCCAGGATGAAGCAAATTCAATTGATAATGAGGAAGAGGAAGATGAGGAAGGTCTTAGAGATTCCTCTACATCAATTTGGGAACATGTATCCACCACCATGGATGAACACAGAGTGAATAATATGGGTACAAAATAAGATCAACATCCCAAACTAATTATTGTGGCTTTGAATCTTGAAAAAGATGAGGTATATAAATCCTTCAAAGAATAAAACCAATGTTTTTTCCATGAAATAAAAATATAGGTATTGCCTTTACCTCAATGTGTCCACCCATCAAATGGGATTTCTAGAAGATAATAAAAGATACAACAAAGAGATAAGAAGAATTCACTAAACACACAACTCCAAAATTACAACTGACGTGGAAAAAATCAAAAAATAATATTTTATATAAGAGTTAAAATATCTTAATTGGCTAGCCAACATTGTCCTTGTAGAGAGGAAAAGTGGGAAAATTATATTTTTTATTGATTTCAGAGATCTCGACTAGAATTGTCCAAAAGATGATTTCACAATTTCGATCACAAAACTCATGATTAATGAAATGGCCAGTTATCAATCACTATCCATTATGGATTGATATTTAGGTTACAAATTGATCCATATGACCAAAAAAAGGAATAATCCACAACTTTTAGAGCCCCTTAAAAAGTATTCTACAATAATGTAATGTCATTAGACATGAAGAATTCCATTTCCACATTCCAACGTGTAATGACTCACATCATAAAACACTTACTGGGGATGTTTGTTTAATAATGTATTTTTGATCTAGTGGTCAGGACATGATAGCATTCTAACCACTTGGATGCCTAGAGGAAATCCTCAATATGCTTCAAGATCATTATATGAAGTTGAATCCCTTGATATATACATTCAGGGTTACCATAGGAAACATTATTGGCTGGTTCATATTCTATAAAAACATAGAATTTGATCTAGAGAATAAAAAGATATCCTTGGAATGTCACCTCCTCAAATCATGAAATGGTTTAGTGGACTTCAAGGATACATGACCTAGATCTGACACATCATAACTAACCTTGTCAGAATGTTTTTACCCTTCCCCAACTTAATTAATAAGGTGGTCACATATCATTGGACCAATGAATGCTATGAATAATTTGAGGCTCTCATTAAATACATATTTGTCCAACTAGTATTGAAGCCATATATAGAAGGATAGCCTCTCATTCTATACGTGAAAACCCTAGAATGTTCACTAGGTTATTTACTTATGCCATAGAATGATATTAGGAGTTAAAAAATAATTTATTATCTCAGTTGAACCATGATTGATGATAAGACTCATTATTTATATATTGAGAATAAATGCCTGACATTAATAATTACCATTCAAAATTTAAGGAACCACATGTATCAGCATGAGATCCACATGGTTCCTCATAATAACATACAAAAATTTATCCTTAATTTTCATAGGTTGATAGGATTCCTAGCATGGTGTATTTATTCTAAAATAGTTAAATATACAGTTTGATCCTCAGAAAGTAGTGAAAGGTTAGTTTTCTGAATATTTCCTTTTCAAACACTGGTATGCAGAAGAGATGTCATTAAATATAAAACTACTAGATAAAGGAATATCCCTTATGAAAAAATTCCACCAAATATGGTAAATATATTATTATTCTGAATCTAGGATCCCAAAAAAATATAATGGAAGACCTTATACTCAACAGATCAGGGTTAGGTATTGCATTTATCTCCCCAACGAAAGTAGTGTTTCTATAGTCCATCATGTTATTAAAATGATATACAAAGAATGTAGTAGAATATTAGACTCTCATTTCAGGACTATAATGGGAACTCCAAATACCATTAAACCACCTATAGGTGAAAACTGACTCAAATTTAGTAATCAAGAATATTAAATGGGATTACTCTATCAGAAAAGGGGAGTTAATTCGCCTATTTGACTATGTTTTAGGGTTAATGGAAGAATTACCCTCAGAGCCAAAATTGAATCACATTCCATGATTATATAATTCCAAGGAATATGAATTGTAAAATGAAGTTATAGCTTTGGAAGATCCAAATATAGAAGAAACAATCATTATCATTACCTACTGCTAACTGGTCTCTGGTTTTTTCAGACAAAAAAATAAGAGATCAATGAAATCAGTTCCATCCATGATCTACATGGTCCTACCAAGGGATGGACGATTCCCATCATTGACTACCATTAGGATGGGGTACTCCCACTAGAGAGAGTTTGATGAGAGAAAATATTTAAGCAAGCATCCAATTTCACTCTTTGTAATGTATCAGATCACTAGAAAAACATCTAGAAATAAGGATTTGGTAGAGTCATTCCCAACAGTACCCCTGGAGAAAAAAATTCTGATATTATAGATGAAGTACATGTAAAAGATTGTAGTGCCCACCTGTCTAGGTATATGACTTTTGGTCAAATTCAAATGATTGGATACTTGTGGCCTTCGATGACACATGATTTCATAGCATTCACTAAGAAGTGTCATTCCTTCCATGTGCATGAAAAATTCATTCACCAACCCACAAAGTTGTTGTATACTACAAAATACTTATTGTTGTTTGCACAAGGGGTATGGATATTGTTGTACCTTACCATCATGTAATAACTTAGAAGTTCAATTACATAATTACTACTACTAATCTTTTCTCCAAATGGGCTGAGGAAATACCCCTCAGAGTAGTCAAAGACATAAGTATTTCCTGCCTTTTCAAATCGAGCATTAATTCCAGATATGGTATCCCTCATACCATATTGAAGAAAAGGGAACCGATTTATGTTATTCTATGTTAGAAAAGCAATATCAGGGGTACAATATCAAATCCAACCATTAATCATGATATCATGTAATGTCTAATTGATAGATAGAGGCTTTTAACAAGACCCTATCAAACATACTCCATTTGATGGTTGATAAAGATAAGAAATATTTTCCTAACAAGACCTTAGACGCCTTATGGGTTTACCTATCTATGACCCATACTAACACATAAGAAACCAAATAATCATTGGTGTATATAATATATGTAGTTTTTCCTATTAAATTTTTGTTTCCATCACTTTGTATTTACATTTGTGACCATCTATCTTTAGATGAATAGTCTCAAAAAAACTACATGAATTGGCGTGGCTTGATGAAATGAAATTTCATACCATAAATCACATGGAGCTATATCAGAATTGGATATCATATGCCTTTAACATGAATGCCTTCCTTAAATCATTACTCTAAGGAGAGTTGGTTTCGATTCTTATGAATCCAATGATACTAGGAAAAAATCCTCCATATCATAACCAAAAGTGGTAAGGATCTTAATCCATACATGAGGTACACTCTAATGGAGATTATTCCATAATATTAATGTATTAATAACACATTAAAACTCTATCCATTGAATGTTTACTGAAGTAATATTTCATTTAATTACACAACATTCATCTTAGCTACCAGAGGTTAAACATCATAGCACCATTCGTTCATGATACAAGACGTTAAACTAACTTGTTTTTCCATGTCTCATGACCTTAACATGCACGAGACAATGTCTTTTCGGCATTACAATAATCTTCAAGATAGTAGTAGTCCTTATTTCATGTCATCAAACTGCATCGTTCACATTATTTTCAATCGATGTTAAGAAACCCCCAATGTACCATGATCTGGGATATCTTTCATGGTCACATGAAAAAGAACATGGCCTGTTTTATAGTTATAAGACCAATAATTTTAACATCCTAATATTATTAAAGTAAAACATATGATCCATTCAAAAACTATATCTGGCATGAATCTCATTTCTATTGAGATGCGTAGTTACACCAGGATCTCCAATCTCGAGTCCAACCACAACTGTAATGAAAATTTATTTATTTCATATCTATAAACCAGATCTGAGTAGAAAACGTTTCTAGAACATATGATTTTATTCTCATTACAATGAGATTCATGATGATGCCTAAATTTCATGATTTAGACCCAACCATCAGTTTGAAAATTATAAAACCCTCGTTTCTCCATGTCAAATCCTAATTTCTTTGTGGAATAGTTTTTGATAACAACATGTGGTTTGATTATTTCAATAGTAAGATATGCAGTGATTCCTAGACATTCACCCTTGGGCCCGATTATAATGTTCCCATAAATTCACATTACCATGCCTTCATCCTTTATATAATTTGTTAAACTGCATGTAATTTTAAAAACTATATATGGCTTGATTCGCATCCCAAAGAGATATGTAGCGAAGTATGGATCTCATCTCATGGATCATCCACCACATAATTAACATTCTCTTATCCATTACTTGTATTTCCCTTTCATTATAAATGATGACTTCACCAAGCCTTGTTTCTCACACCGAGCACAACTCACACAGGCTAAGAGGTTTTTGGTAAAGGATCTCTCTATGAGGGTAATGTATATCTATTAAAATTGTGGTTATCATGTTCATATCTATAATACCATAAAATGTATACCATATATACTCATCGAAAAAAATATACTAGATGATTTTTCTAAATAGTATGTTTGTCTTTATTCTCTCCCATATGAGATATGTATTGATGTCTAGACGATCAATCATTGTCCCAACCACATGAAATTTTTGAGAATCCCATACTCGTTCATGTACAAGTAAAATCTACCTAAAAATATCTAATATGAGTTCTCAATTTACATGTGAACTCGTATCTGTTTTTTGTGCGTGTGTATTGATTATTTCTATATCAACATGTGTAGTGATTCTTGATCTCTATTACATGGTTCAACTGCATTATCTTATTTTTCATCACATCAAGACACCATTGTCCTTTCCATATGATATTACACATGATGGAGATTGACCTTGACTCATGAATTTAAACTACATGGTTCCCAGAGAACTATGTATTTCGTTATTATCGTCATTTTGTGGTATGTAGTGAATACTAATCCATAGATCCAAGTCCCATCTATAAAGAAATGGGTAATTTTTCCTATCCTATATATAATCAAAATAATTATGTCGAATCCTTTATTTTGTTTCCTCTAAATAGAGAGCCTACCAAGGATTCACAACATGTTTCCCTTCTATATATGAGATATATATATGAAAGGGACTCCGAATTTGTAGAAAATATGAATTCAAATGCCTCTTCTTAATGATAGAATTTTATAATTCTTGATATATCCTTTGTCTAAATATACAGCACAATGTTAAGTTTTCCTCTCTTTATATACCCCCACAATACATCTATCATCAAATGGAATCCAATATTGACTATACAGAATGTGCTTCAACTATCCATGTACAAAACACCCCCCAAAATGTTTTCATGCAGTGGAAACTTTTTCCTCATGATAGACCTCATTTAACACCCTTATCCATTTTTCGCATAACACTCTTTGGGTCTGAGAATTTGAAAATCAAACATATAAATTTCTCGTTTAAAAGCAAAATATAATAGAAATTCTCCCTAAAAATTACTAAGAATTGGAAATTCCTCACCCATTCAGTAAAAGATAAAGGCCTTAAATTATATCCCCATAATTTCCTTGCAACAAAAATTTAAACAGAACAACATAATGGCTCTTCTGTAGGACCTAAAACTCCATAACACAATGTTCTTGTTTCACAAATTCAAAGAGTATATCATAACATCTTTACTACACGTCATTAAACTGCATATCTAATGCCCTTGTTACATGACTTTATAAATAATAGAATAACAATGATGCTGCATGAAATTAATCTAAATAGCATAACATCCACACGGCATGACTTTAAAATGCATATCATAATATCCTTTGGTATGAAATTAAATGACATAACATTATGTCATTTCTTTATAACGTTAGACTACACTTTCAATGTTTTAGTCACAGAACATTAAATTGCACAATTCCTTCATCCATTTTTAAAAGGAACCTTATCCACTAATATTCGTTATCTAAAAATGTGTAACCTCTTTCACACAACATATCCATGTAGAAGTGGCATTCTATTTATAGCTTGTTCCAATACATATTATACAATTATCCTCAAACATCAATCATTGGAAAAAACATTTCTTGTGGACTTGAGAAAAAATATCCATAAACATCCCTCACCCATTAGTAAGAGAATGTATAAATTCTTGAGATCTACTTTTTCTGGATATATAGTATGTTCCCTAGTTTTCAATGCATAATATTCCCCAAATAATGATTCTTTCATCATAATGATACCACTTCTTTACTATGTAGTACATTCCCTAGTTTTCCATGCATAAAACAACCCCAACAATGTGTTTTTTAGATATATGTAACTTCATCCTCAAGAGAGACCACTTTTATTCATATATTTTACATTTTGGATTTGGAAACCATAAAATTCATGACCCAAGATCCCCTTGGATATATCTTAAGAATATCAAAACATTCCCAACCATCAAGCTATTTTGGGGTTGTTACTTCAATCTTTATAGTAAAATCTATTTGAAAGAAAACATTATCCTTTTAGTCATAATTTAATGAAATTGTACTGCCAATGAAAACTTACAAAATAATATCTTGATTGAAAACCCACAAAGGTAAATTTGGCTAAATGATGCATCTCATCTTGCTAGACTGATACATTTCATGGTTTTGGAAAAATATTTGGTGATAAATAGATAAAATGCACAAGAATTGTTACCATGGAAAACCGAAAATTGATGTCGAAGAAAAATTAATGTATAACTTTCTTTTTCTGCTTCATATCAAGATTAGGAAAAAAATTGTGTAGCAACAAAAAAATATATAATGTCTGTAGGGTTTTCTATACGAGAATAGAAATAGTCAAACTACACTCATTTGTCCCCTTGACCATGGTAAAAATTCGAGAATGTTTTTCCCATCCATGTATTTAGGGTTACAACTGACTAGAATAGTGATGTTTTTATGGAACATTTTTATTATGGTTATTCTAGAATGATAAACAGGGAACTGGGATGAAGACCCAAGTGATTTGGAGCAAAAAAATCCTTTCATTTTGTGTTTTTAAATGTGGAGGAATATCCACATGTCTGACCCTCTCCAGTAAATTTTACAATTTGTCCTCAATAAAGGATTTGAGAAGTTGAATTGAAACTTGAGTAGCTTTTACAGCTTCACAAAGCTCAAACCTTTGGGTAACAATAATCTATTAAAATTTATGATCTTTTCCTTGATCAGATGTGTTGATTTCACTCCTCCTTTTTTAAGAATATTTCAAATATCGATGAGGTTGAATTACGCATTCTGTTGTAGCATGTAAATATTCTTCAAGGGGAATTATTTTGATTGTCCTCACATTATGGTTATCCTAAAATTATTATTCCTTTTTGGAATGGTTGACATTAGTTCGGATCCCACCATCTTTAATTTTCTCTAACTCGTCTGCCTTTTGCACGTCATTCTACTGGGATATATACTCCACCTCTCTTCGCTAAACTATTTTCATCACCATATGATTGATCTTATGAATATCAATCTCATCATATAAAAATATGTAAATGTTTATCTATAGTTGGAAAAGTCATGATGACATGTCTTCTAGTGGATTCTCGTCGATTTTCTTCAAAATATATTGAAAAATAAGAAGCCATAAAGGTAAGAAAACCTCATGCATCTCTTAGTCGTATTAAGGAACACTTTAAAATGGACAAAAATTATCCAATATTAGTACACTCAATGAGTTGTATTATACTATTCCCTCTAATGTATCTCTTTCCCCTCCTTCTAGTGTTGATTTTATTGGAATAAAATTACCCATCTCAATCCCACTTGACAAAGTTGATTACACTGAAGATGAAGTGATGATTTTAAATTACATTGCAAGATCAAAAAGAAGTAAGGGTATTTAAAAAACTAAAAAGGTTGAAGAATGTAACATGTTGTTGGATCATTAGACAAAAATAGTACTTTTATAGAACCCATGACATCGTCCTTTATGGCCATGACCTTTTGATAAGGAGCATCCTCTTGAGTCTACAATGTAGCCAAAATCAATGACACCCATGAACTCCCCACTTCAGGATTATTAAATAACACTTCTCCAATAACAGGAAAACAGTGGATTTGAATTCATTATCTTTGAATTTTCCTAGAAACATTCTCAGCAGATAAATCATCACAAGTTGGACCTTGATGTGAAACACCATTTGGAATAAAATAAACTATTTTTTAAAAATTCAAGAATGATAAATCTCACGTCCTTCCAATTTCTTACAGAAATCATCACTCATCAATGGAACCTAGAATTTCAAAGAGAAGATTAAGAACATACCTATTTTCCTGATAAATTGAATTAAGTTATTCAAAATCCACACTAGTAAGGGTATCTGAGGATAGTTTCTCAGAACTATAATTGGCTTCCCCAATAATCCCTAACACTGTTTCTAAAAAATAACAACATTATCATCCCTCGCATTGAAAATGTTAGTAACAACACACTCATAAGACCATATAATATCATTATCATAATATATCAAGGTGAAAAAGGGATCTGCATAGACCATCATAGGGTCCTATGGTATGGGTAACTTATCTAGAATATTATAAAAAATGAATTTAAAAAATAGTGTGTAATGCTTAATAAAGTTCATATGATATTACAACGACCATCTTCATTCTATATAGAGGTAGGGAGAGATGTAGAATTATCTTTTTTACTCATCTTTCAGGTTAATGGAATCATCAACCCAAATTCATACATCCTGAAGAATATCCTCTTCAATTATCAAAGGATCATTACCATATTTCCTATGAGAGGAATGAAATACAGAGCCTATGAAAGATAACCACAGTTAGAAATGTGTGTTATGAAAGCTGTAATATCATATAACAGTGTAAATAATCACTACAAAACTTTCATTAGAATATATTTAATTACCTCTTTCATTACCTATTACGAGATAGCTATGAGCCTAAACCACTCTTCCTGTCAACAAATACATTCGGTAGTAGTTCATAAGTTCCCACCGCCATCACCACCATCATGGTTTTCTAAACTAGGTTCTATTCTAGGGACCCTATAGCTTCATTCACTACCTTAATAAGAGTGCATGTGGGCCCATATTTTGGTGATCTAGGAGCCTTTTCTACTTCTCTTTCTCCTTCGTCTCCTATACAATGATATAAAATGAAACCCCATCAAAATTATAGAAATTGGGTGAAATAGAAAGAAAGGGGAAGAAGAAAATAGGAATACGTCAGCAATATAAATTTAAATGTCACATTCCTCTCCTAGATGAATAGTTACCCATTCAATAACTCATCAGTCTAGAATGTCATATACTCACATTGAGGCTACGAATAGATCATCTATTTCATATCAAATTCTCTAGATCATTGAGATACTTCGTTATCTGTTCCAATTTACTACTTGAATGAAAATAATATGGTTGTCTAATACCACCCATGTTTTGAATTCTCATTCCATACTGAATAAAATACCATGAATATTTAACATCATGAGTCATTTTCACCCAAATATATTTATACTACTATATTTTAATTATAATACAAAGATATTTATATTCAATTTAAATATATCGTATTATTATTTGTTCATTGTTAATAGTGGAAAATATATCTAGATCAATGACTTATTTAAAGGTAATAATATATTAATTTTATATTGTGTTACATATATACACCTAAACTCATATTATATTACCCATTTATTTGAAAAATATTCTCTATAATTTTAAATCTCTTATACATTTCAATTTTATTGAAAATATTGAAGAAAAGTCAAAACATATGATGAGTTATATAAATCGTTAAAGGAATAATCAAGTATATCATGATGGAAAATATCCCATGTGAGTAAATAATCATTTCATGATAACATTAAGTGTACATAATCATATATACTAACATGGAATCATGGAATATAAAATTAAATTATAAATTATTTTGATTATAGGAAAGTGGAACCAATATAATATATGCTAATATATGTAAATAATGCACAACATATATATGTGGCTAAAACAAAGAAAACAAGACATTAATAAGCATAACACCATGGATTTGATAGAAAATATATTACCTTTTTTATTCACCTTATTATAATAAAACAATACCAAGGGTTGATCCCAGGTAATTATAACCATGTCATACTTAGTGATTAATCATTACCCAATACATTAGAGTGCCATAAAAGAATATCCTTAATATGACTAAAAATAAGGGGTAAAAGTATAAAAAAATAAATAAATCCAATAATAATAATATGATAAACACTTTTAAAATTAATCATTATTAAATGAAATTTGATATATTTCTAGGTAGATGCCCAAAATCATGATAAGGAAATATGATGTATTTATACAATATAAATAATTTTTATATGGTTTAGTAATATATTTTATAAAAAAATTGATTTATGGTTAAATAAATAGAAAACATTATATCAGAATAAACAAAAAATGGTATCCATCATTGAAATGGATTATATGAAATGATATGCATAACTGGTGATATGGTCAGACTGGTGCAGTGCATGATCATTCATAATGGAGATAATATTTCCACTATATATCATGTACAAAGTAACATATATGATAAAAGGAAAATACATCAGAATGATGAAGTGTGATGGAGAATATTAACATTGGTTAATATTTCCTGGGAAACAAACCCTTTAAAAGGATTAATGCGGATGTATAGGTTAATAACCATTAATATACATTATAAACTATATATTGTTCATAATATAAAGGGTATTACCAATTTTGATGAAATAATAACAACAATTTATGGATGATACATTAATAGAATTAGGATATCAATAGAATTTATATCACTATCAATTTATTTTAATATTTTATTATGGCTCATAATGTTTATGTAAATTATCAAATTATAATCACATATGAGTTCCAATTGATTTATGATTTTTGGAATGTTTATCATGCACTATGTAGAGATAAAGATAAAACAACATATACACTTTTGAGGATATTAACCTATGTAATATACACTACAAACCCTACATTTAATTTTTTCCATATAGGAATTTCCATTAATGGAAAACCACACACACTTTTCTTAACAAATTTTTATGACTGTTTCTTTGATACAAGAATGTTTAGAAAATAAATTGGATTTTAAATGAAATTTAATAATTGTGATTAGTGTTCTCAAATTTATATAGTATCAAATAAATTATTTTAATGAATAATAATTACATATTTCATTCAAATATAACAAAACTAAACATTCACAAAAAATAAAGGAAAAGGTGGTGTGGGAAATCCATACTTTGGAATTTAAATTGAAAAAAGGCAATAATGAGTGGGAAAAAATATTATTTCATTAAAAACATATCACAATAAATAAAATAACATTTAAAAATAATAATTTAGTTATGTGATAAAGGAATATAAAATTAAAATATAATAATTTAATAATCATAGAAAGGGAAATAGTGGAATGTGGAAACCCTTACATATCATGACCTTCTATGTTTAGAGAAAACCCATAATGAAAATAAATGTTCAAGATTGAAAAGGGTGAAATATAAGAGAGTTATTGGAATTTATATCATGAAAAAATGTTATAATTTTATTTTTTGGTAACTAGGACATAGGGAATGTGTTTATACTTAAGAGGGTTGGTTTTAATGGGTAACATAATGATTTTTTTTAATTTCTACCACTTTTGGGTGACAGTGATTTAATATAATTAAGATGATAATTATGGTTTAATGTGTTGTTCGGGGATTTAAAACCCCTTAAAAAATATTTATTAGTGTAATTGAAAGGTATTTATCCCTTTTCATATTAATTTTAACAATTATCATTATTTTATTTATACCTTTGTAAATCAGTTTTTTATCTTTGTAAATAATCTGGGAGATTAAATATAATTTCTATTGTTAAATAATTTTTAACAATTAATTAAAAACATGAAACCCATTTTAGATGAATGGACTTCTAAATGAAATAGAAATTATTTATAAAATAATTTATGTAAAGTTCTTAAAATTGTTTTAAGAAAGGATTTAACTTATCTTATGATACATCATACATGGTTTTATAAATATAAAATAATATTTTTCAAAATATATTTATTAAAATATAAATAGATTTTTATTAATAAAAAAAATTATATGATTAAATTTATGATGATTTCATGACGATTCTATAAATGTAAACGTATTCTAAAAATTATATTTTCAACCAAAAATCATCATTATTATAAACACCTTTGAATTTAGTGATTAAAAAAATAATATTAATTTGTTAAAAATAATTTTCAAAATATGATAAATATTTTTTTAAAGGTAAAATCTTTATCTAGTAGAAAACACTAGTTTCCATGACAGGTTCTATTTCCCAAATATCATGTTACATTTCCAATAGTCACATTAATTTTGTAAATTCTATAAATACTACATATAATTTTCCCAAATTATTATTAAGGTACAATATTACTTATTTTTTTGATAATTTCACTTGGATTAATAATAATTTTTTTATCATTTTTTATCATTGGTATGAGAGTCCTTGGTGACCATAAATAATGAAAATTTATTTTTCTGTATAATATATATTTTACTATTTATTTTATCACACAATGACAAATGTGAATTCCTGATCCGCACAGGGTATAAATGAGTTCCTTCAAACCCTAGGAATCCCATTACAAATGGTTTCACTTAATTTGATGTAAAGATATTGGAAAAAATAAATACAAGATCCAAAATGAATAAACATTCCAAATAGGTCCCAACAAATTAGCATAACCAAACAAATTTTAAAAAATATAATAAACTTCCAAAATAGAAAGAATAATATTGATAGAATAGATATGACACTAACAAAATCAAAAACTATTCACATTCATCTTAATCTGATCCTGAACCATCTCAGTGAAACATAATGTTTCTCACAACCACCCAACTCACCATACGTCAACCACAATGAATAAATAAGAAAAAACTATGAACCTTGAACATGAAATACATAGATATATTTTAATAACCTAGAAGGTCCCCAAAATCCCGAAGTTGTATGAAATATTATTCATTAATAAATTCATCAATGATAGTTTTAAATTAAACCTAAAAATTAATATTTCCTTATGAAATATTTGGAATCTAAAAAATTCCAAAAAAAAATTTCAAAAAGTTTATATTTGTTTTCCAAAAACCATTATCAAGACTTTTCAAACAATAAATCCATAGGTATATAACATTTCAAAACCACACTCATAGTAAATAATTCCCTATAATAATGATTTTATTTTTGTATAATTGAAAACAATCACATTGAAAAAATTATGTGGAAAAATTCATTATTAAAATGAAATATTCATATTGAAATCCACATTTAACAACCCCCACAAAAAACATTAAATTAATAATAGGGTTTTTGATATATTTGAATACTAATTTACCATAATATATATCAACCTAAAACATGGTTCATGAATAATAATTTGAAGCAACATAGTGTAATTTATGTAAAAAATATAAAAAAATAATGTTCCAAAATAATGAAATCAAGGTAAAAGATTTGACGAGAACAAGATTAAACATTCCTTTATAATTATCAACCAATAAATATAATTTTTTATGAAATCTACCATACTATTACTAGTTTCTGTCTCACCAAACCATATATGAGTATACCAGTCATGAACTAGCTACTATAATGCACTAAAGTTGAAATAATCGGTCCTCCAATTATCCCACATAAGAATCATTACAACAACAAACCCCCACCTAGCCCTTGTGCCCATCAAAATTGGTGGAAAGGTTATGGCATGTGAATCATATAGTTGATTAAGCAAGGTAATACACTTAGTACCCAGTTTTCCAAGACCAATAGTGGATTTTAGACATAGAACCAACCATTCCATTTCTAACCCAAAACAAATTACTATAACTACCCTCACCCCTATAATTCCATATTTAATATCAGGATATAGAGATTTCATCATATTATTGGAATAAAATTACCATACATGTGGTTAATAAGAATCTCATCGAGATAACAAACCCACACATTGGTCAACATGATTGTGGAAATTAAATGGTGTCATTTACCATTTAAATGGAAAAATTTTAAATGACCCTTTAATTCCAAAACATGTCTCAAGATTCCAAGAATATTCATATTTACTAAAAAATTTAAGACATATAATTATATTGATTTAAACCACTTATATAATATAAATAATTTCAAAGAGAGACATAAATAGTAGTTTCCCCCTTGAAATTCAAAACAAAACCAAAGTCCATTTATTTCAAACAAAACATTTTAAAAGATCCACTATAGAAATTTTACATGGGGTAAATCACACACACATTTTCAAATAAAATTTTAAAAACAATAAGTGTCCCTTAACAGTTTATTTGTGTTCAATAGGTCCCATTAAAAATAAATTCCCATTAAAACATAGTTTTCCTTAACTTATAAAAAAATCTGGTAAAAATGATTTCATAACCAGGAAATCATTTGAAAACATCTCAAGGTAAATTCGAAAAAGTTTATCACCTTAAAATATTCTATTTAAATCATAGAATCATGGAATTCACTTGTAAGACCATAAATTCCAATCCCAAAAATCCATGAAATGGTTTCACATGACATCAAATCTATCACATACATTTATATATTCAATGAAAATTAATTATTATAGTTCAAAAGAAATTAATTTCAGAAGGAAACATTTTTCTAGGAACAACAACCTCAGGGAAAATAAAACCAATATGAATCTCATTAAAACCCATAACCAATGATGGAAACAACATCGAAAAGTGTAATAATTATGTCTATAAACTATATATATCAAAACCCCATCATTATATCCCACAAAAACCGTAAAATATTTCAAGATTGAACTAGAGATCATAGGGAAATCCAAATTCTTGTGAATAGATAGTGGATAAGGTAGGAGTGGTAAAGGGAAGAAAAACTCACATAAATCCTCTAATAAATTTTTAATGGATGGGGAATAATCCATTATAGAAGTTGTTTTAACTATTTAAAGTTCTACCAATGGTTCAATGAATATCGGAGGGGGAAAATAGTGGTGAAAACCTCATAAAAACGAGAAGGTGAAATTGAGAAATTCAAAATTTTAAACACATGGGATGACAACATTATTTATCAGCATAGTTTTACAAATTGTTCATTGGAAATTACCAACGTTATTCATGCCTTATTTCTGTCACACCTAAGTGATACACTATTTGATGAAACTACTTTACTCAATCCTAGAACTCCCAAATCCTTGTCCAACATCTGAGGATCTTCTCATGTTTTGAAAACTGATGTAGAATCTATTCAAATTCTCTCATTCGAAATGAAAAATTTCACCATAGGGAAACCATATAGAAACTAATAACCATGATGGATAACATTGATGCTCATAATAATAACGATTTTTTAAATTTTCATCCCTTAAGAAATTAAAAATAAAAATCTCATAAAAAACATTATAAAATTACAAATAAACAACACTCTGACACATAAGGTCCACAAAAATACCAACCATTCCACTTTCTTCCCCAATGAATTACATAGTCAAAAAAATAATGGAAATCAATATTAGAGGATCTAAGTCTGATGTAACTTAATATTATCACTCATGACTATCCATCCTTTGTAAAATAACTCAAATCCTCAAAATGATGATCCTAATAAACAAAAAATCCATTAACCGCCTCCAATCAGAACCAAAATGATAACCTCAAAAAATTAATCCTTCTCAATCAATGAGACTGAAAATAGTCTACAAAAAAAATTAGAAATTATCTAAAATGTTATAACTATATAATTACTAATGGAACCATATCCCCCAATAAAATTAAATTCCATGATAAATAATCACTTCCAACCACAAACCCTTCCAAACCACAAAGTAGTATGATCCACCACAATGATCCTCCAAAAAATGACATGAGATCTATCATTAGGTCTCAATTCCCAGAGATGACCTATAATCACTACATGGATCACCTACACATAGTGCATTTGACATATCCATAACCAAACACCATCTATTATGCCAAACACATATAGTGGAACACACACCCTGGTAACCCAATAATTCATGAAATGAATATCCATTTTCTATGAAATTATAATATTAATGTATCACAAAGAAAATGGTTATAATTAAAATTAGTAAAATAGGTTCACCTAAGAAATGAGTTAAAAAAGACACATGACCAACCATAATGAATGTGGAAAACCATAACAACCTGAAGAGCCTCTCACAAGGTGGTAGAGGAGAATTAAACTAAAAAAATAGGGTTTTCCATAAAACACAATTCAAAACACCCATCAAAAAATTAAATAATGGAACCATCTGTATGATACAAACAACCATGGAAAATAGTAAAAACAATTATTAAGAACCAAGGAAAGGAACCAGAAGTGACACAGTAAAAAAGATCAAACCTGAGACCTCTTCTAATAAATGATGATAGAAAACATCTAAAGATGATAAAATTGATAAATTAGAGGGAAACACCATGAGTAATCATAGTGGATTTCTTTTTATACCCTATATCCCCACACTATAATCACATGAGATTTTTCTTCTTATATTTAGAATGATAATTTATCCTGAAATCTGGATAATCTTGCTTTGTGTCCTTACTTATAAGGTTATCCTTATTCCACCATTATTATACTATGAATCGTATGGAAATAATTTTTTTCCTTACATATATTTACTAGATTAGTCAGTTAAAATTCAAATAGAATCATTGAAAACTACCCAAAAAGGTGTTATAATAGACACATGCATAACTGAACCAATGTTGGGGGAAATGATTCCTTTGAAGAATCAAGCATTAATATAATCACAATTGACAGACCTAGAGAAAAGAACACCTCATTTAGAATTTTGACCAATGTAATCCCTCCCTAAGAAATCATCTGAATAGGTGATCATGAAATCAAACAAATTATCTTCTTTAATAGCCTCATGAAAGAACCACTTAATAAATGATATCTTGAAATAAATCAAGGGAAATAATTTACACCAAAAAGTGAAAACATCAACTCCCACAAAAAACTATCAATACAAACATGAAATATATCAACATATTTCTCCTGTGAAAGTATCCATGTCCACCTCCTCAATTTTAGTTGGGGTACACATCAGAATTAATGAAACCTTTTTGAATATTTGGGTAAAACAAAAAATGATGACATGAAAAACACCACTTGATCCATTAATAGGAAACCATGTAATTTGACATTATAGTATGAATTAAGATCAAAACATCATGTCCTAAAATATGTAATAAATAAACTCATCAAAATAATTTTTATTTTGAAACCATTATTTCTGAAAAGAAATTATATATCACCCTCAAACAAGGATCATGGTAAAAATAAATACATATAATATTTTAAAATAATAAAAAATTACGAAATGTACATATAAAATTATAATCACAACAAATTATTTTTAAAATTGCATTTCAAAATGAAAATGATGATCATAAATAAATTTTATCAAAACCCATTTCCAAATTTTTAAAAACTGATCCATTGGTTAAAGCACCATTTTATAAAACACTCTATAAGACAAAATTTGAAGTGACGATTTTAAAAAAAAATCCATTAATTTTACAGAATTAATTTTTTTAAACCAATCACATATAAACAAATTCACAACAATTATGACAAGGTTCACAAACATTACATCAAAAAAAGGATAAAAAACTCCACCTCATTCCACCTCTAATAAGCACTAATCACTATTGTTGAATCCAAAAGAAACTGGAGTCATGTATTGTAACTAGGGAAGAAAAATTATTTTGAGAACTTTGGAGACATGGAAGGAAGTAATGTTACAATCTTGAATCTCACCCTACGAATGATGTTGAGTTGTCTACATAAGCACCACAAGGTTTCCTAATCCATGAATTCAAACAACATAAATTTAGATCTCCTCCAATTTCACCCCTAAACCAAAGAGATATCCCTAATATCTTCTACATAATAAAGGGGGTGAAAAAATCCACATCAAAATAGTTAAAACAAATAAAAATTCATAATTTGAGTCCAAAATTCCCCTTGTAGGATGAGTTTCATGATGATCTAGGGCTATCTATACTCGTCCCACCCATACCACTCAAGATTTGAAAAAATATCTCATTTCTACAAGGGCATTCCAAATTAACAAGGGAAAATAAAAATTAGTTCTTATTATTCCCAATAAAGTAAACTAAAACCCCACTATTACACCATCTTATAACAAACCAGCATGGGCTTCCATCTGACCCAGCCTCTAACCAAGCCCACCAGAAGGATAGAATGAAAATATTGGTCCCTCAAATCTAAAAATTGGTTCATGGGATTCCAAAAAATACATTTGGGAATGATATAACCAAAAATAGAGGTTAATATAATGAAATAACTAAATATAAAATCCAAAATAAATAAAAATACCAAAGAGGACGAAAATAACTATAATAATCCAACCAATTTGCAATCATATAACAAACACCAAAATAGTAAGAATATTCTTAGTAAAACTGATACAACTCTAATATAACAAGAATAACTACAAGAAATCTCAAGGAAATCCCAATCCATATATTGGTATGATTTAGTTTCTCACCACCACACACCATAACCAAAGCTGGACCTGATGAATTTGAAAGTTCCATGTGTGAACCACAAACTTGAAAAATATGGAAGTGAGATAAAAATCACAGTTGTTCACCACAACATAAAAAATATATGAAATATGATTCATTAATATAATCCAATAATGAAAAATTAAAAATAAGTTTAAAATGTAGACATCTCATAAATAATGTATGTAATCCGTAAAAATTACATAAAAATAATTCAAATAATTTCACATTTTTTCTCTTACCAAACTCCTAGATTTTTAAAAACAAATATCTAACACCCTGACCATTGATACCCAGATTCGCTGAATTATTACATAACATTTGCAAGATCATAAGGGATAAAATACTAAAAGAACAATCAGTTCAGTAGCCTTTGATGTACTAGATACAAAAATATGTTTTAAATTTCATCATGAAATGTAAAATAACAACCTTGTGTCTCCTTTTAACACATTCATATCCCATAGACTATCTGTGCAGTTCATTCATAATATAATTTTTCATATACAGCAAGAAATAAAACATAGGAAGGGGTGAGATCAGGTTCTCAGTAAATATAACAATATAGAAGAAACATTCATAAACAATCACAAACAATTAATTAAATGTATAAGACTAAAACACAATCTGTTTAAACAAAATAATTAGACTAATATGGAAAGGTCACATTGTAAAGACCCAACCCCTTTTACCCAAATCCAGTTCCTTGTTTAATTACATTGGAATACAAACAATGAATAATCATCTTGATGGACCGAGTAGTTTAGTATTATTGGAAAAAATATTCATACATAAGTTAAACATTACAACTTGGAAATAAATACAATATAAAAACTCTTTAAACAACATCCATAACCCCTAGGTTATTTCAGCATGTCATCATAAGAAACTTCATCATGTCCTGAGAAAATAAAACATAATAAAGGGGTGAGCTAAAATACTTAGTAACAGTTTGCAATACAAAATAAGATAACATAAACATTAGACATGGTGACTAATTTAAAACACATGCCTCTAAAAAAATCTTGAACATAATATGGTAGAAGATAAGATGAGTAAATATTTCCACAACATAACATAATCATAAGTATTTTGTTATTAAAATAACCACAAAAACCATCAATAATATTTTCATATTGAGGGAATTTATAATGCGGGACAACAAAACCATATTGGCAAGGCCTCATGCCATGACCATAAGTAATCATTTTGGCCAGCCCTTGTGCCATGACCGTACTTTGTCTCATGAGACCTAACGATGCACCGAGGGGATATGGTGGGCCACAACCAACACTAACTATGACAAATTAATTCCTCATTTGAACTTTGATAATCACAAACAACATAAACATTCATATTGAAACTAATATTAAAGGTGAATTGCTTTCCCCAAACATTAAACAAAAACACTAACCATTCGAAGTAAATTGATGAATGGTTTTAAGATAGCACATCAAAGCCAAAATAATAATAAACAATTATATTAAATATATAAGATTATAAAATGTAACACTGATGATAATAATACATAACAATCAACCAGTGTGTTGAAATAAATGAAAATACATTTATAAAATCATCGAGTCAATCTTGAGATAAATAGTCTTTTACATTGAAAAAAAGATCATTTGGCAAACTATTTGTATAAAACCAGAAGTAAAGTAAGATAGTATTTTCATAATAAAGTATGTAATTTTAGTAAGATAATGGTTCCCCTAAAATATTATATAGTTCCCTTGAAAATAAAATCTATTTTCAGAAATTCCCATGAATCGAGCTTGTATTTTTGAAATAGTTTTGAATGTTTCTTTTAAAACATGTATCTATCCATAAAATATGGAAGGATCTGGGTTGGAGTAAAAATATTTAATACTAACACATAATTTACGAGGTGTAAATAATAATATGTAATAATTTCATTGAGGTAATTATATAATGAAAATAACCCGAATGAAAATGGATGTTACGGTGGAAACCCTTACATTAAATCTAAATGTGTTCACCTCTTGAACATAAAATCCTGGAATAAGACATTTGACACATTAATAACATAATGAAGAACTTATTAAACATGTATTTAGTTTATCATAATTCTTTTTAGTTCATTTATGACCTTATTAATATGTTATAATATCAAATTCCATCATTATGGAGTGTTTGTTTTCATGTTTTTCATAATCAGTTATCTTGTTTTTAAGTAATGGAGTTCATGTATAAATGATGTAAAAATCCAAAACTAAAACTAGATATTATTTTGTATAATTTATAAGTCTTAATTCTAATTTCTATCATTTTGATACATGTGAAAATGATGAATCATTAGATGAATTATAAATGATATTAAATTAGATTATTTAAGTAGTATTTTGATTATTATGAACTACTTTGTTCTTATGATTTAATAATATGTACATATACTGATTCCTCAATATTAATTTGGTTATAATGCATATATTATAGTGTGTGTCAACCATAAAAATGGTTTTAGGACTTGTAATGAAGGATAAATTGAAGAACAAAACATCATCATCCGCAAAGGCTATAAATTGGAACATTGTGGATGTTGATTTCGTTTATAAAATAAAGTGGGGGGGAGAGGATATTGATGATGTTTACTCCATTAACATGACATAATTCCATTATATATATTATATTGGATTTATCATGGTCATTTTTATAATGACGCATACTTTACATATATTATTAGTACTTCAAAATTAAAGTACACTTATTACAACATATAACAAAACCGTGAAAGGACCGTATGGGTATAATGTCTTTAGAAACTGACAAACATAAAAAACTGGTTCATAAAGAATCTACACTGTCTCCCATTTATTTCATCCTATCAATAGTCCCTTTTGGAAAATCTTACATAATAACCTTCTTCCTGACATGGGGAAAGAAAACATACAAAAGGGTGAGCTCAAATGTTCAGTAAAGGGTAAACAAAAGAAATATCAATCACATCATATTCATAACAACATAACATTTTGGAAATATTACCCGAAAAAAGAGATCATAATTTCATAACATCAGATAAATCATGGTAGTGAAATGTAATCACAATAATCATAACTTAAAACATGAATCTTTGTGGCATACACACATCATAATATATAATCATTTCATAGTAGTCAGGACTCATACCCAAGAATATCTTAGTAGAAAAAGTCCATTTCTGAACCGAGTTCACTGCTCGTTTCACTCTTGTTTCACTGAACCAGTTTAACCTGACGTTCCAGCCATTTATAGCTTAGGAGATATAAATCATTAACAAATACATTAGAGGGATATATAGATCCCACCCATCTCATAATGATACCATTCTTATGTGTGCCACAAAATCATAAACCATAAATCATAGCATAACCCATGTAATAAAAATGGGAATCTTAAACATCGTGACATCATTAAATAATTCATATAAGATAAATAAAATTTTTAAAAATATTTCCATAACAACATAATCAAATCAATGTAATAATAGGGATATAAACAGAACCCTATATTATCTTATAAGGAAAATAATTTTGATAAAACTCCTGAACTCCATTCTTGAGGAAAATATACTTTCTACTTCAAAACCATTTTTCCTTTCTTAACATTCTATAAAATTTTAAACTAAAATAAGTTGATTAAAAATAAACTTGAAAAATTGTAATGGAATATTCATGGAAATAATGTTTTAAAAATCCATTCATGCTGTATAATTTAAAAAACATTCTTCTCGTACTTTTGTCAGAAAAGTCAAAAAGTACCTCGTACGATATACGAAAAAATATTCCTTTCATATATTTTACTAAAAACTCACCAAAGGGTAAAATTGGATTTAAAAAATTGTAGGAGGATATAAATAATATTAAATATTGAGGAAACATGGATTTGGATGATAAATATTCCCCAGTAAATTCTGAAGTATATACATTATCGGATAAAAATTGAGATTGTGAGATTGTCTCTTACCTTAGGTCTGATTTTCTTCGTAATTGTCCGAACCTCCTGTATAATGATTTAAATAATGTAATTGACTTATTCTAGAGTTATACTAATTGTTATGATTTCATATATGGTCATATTCTTAGTTTCTTATTAGTAATATTTCATTGCTACTTGTTATTCGGGTGTTTATTACTTTTTTTTCTTATGCTTGTTTTGTCAAATAAATTCATATTCTTATATTTTGGTTATAGATACCTCGTTTCCATAATGTTATTAGTGTAATATATTATATTTATTTACTCAATTCATTTATATAATCATTATGCAATGAAGATCATGTAGAACGATTCACATCACATCGTGGAGACAGTTTTCCGTATGTAAGCACGAGCGATGATATTGTTCCAACGATCGTGGAATTGTATTTAAGTGTATGTATACTATTTAAGAAGCAATGAAACATTAAAATAATCATATATAGTTATTTATTTTCACCATTATACCCATCCAAGTAAGGTGGTGATGGAAAATATATTACACCCCGGCGTGGAGACGGTATTCCGTACGTACGCACGCGCATTGATTTCATTTTCCATAGGATGGATAGATGGTGAAATTGGATTGTTTCATACTTATAATAACATACCAGTATTTGAGTGATACTGATGTTATTACTTCATAATTAATCAACTAATGAAGAAAAAGTGGAATAAGAATTAAAGTTGAAAGGATCGGTAACGAACATTACCTCTTCTTTGAAGCGCCTCTTTGAGACCTCCTTTTAGGGCACTAAAATTGGTCTTTGAAGAAGACAAGGACCTCTAGGATGTTTCTAGGGAAGTGGATAGGATATATTGGTAGGGTTTGGCCATGAATGAAGGCTCAATGTGGTGTGAGGAAGAGAGGGAGGGGTTTCCCTTTTATAAGGGATTAGAGGGGCACCTTTGGAAAAACGAAAAATATTATTTTATTATAAAGTCATATTTAGTTTTTAATAGCTCCAAATTGATTTATTTCGAAACTAAGGTGGGTATTGGTAGAAATAATCTCATCCAATAGAATTTAGACATGTTTAGTGTTCTATTTTAACCTTATTATTTAGATTTAACTTTAAGTTAAATAATTTTACTTTTACGGTGCCTTCTTGTTTTCTTACACTATAAGGTTAATAAACATACTATAACAAGACAAAAGAACCCCAGGTTTTTTATTATTAATATATATAACCTTATCTAAGTCATTTGGCGAAACCATAGATTTTTATGAATAAAATAACAATTAATAATATAATATTTGTTTTAAAAACTATTTTATGTCAATTTTGACACTATTTGGTAATTGATTTTGGTGAAAATCAAAAAATAATGATTAGTTCGAATAAAGTTAATTAAGTCAATTATAACATGTCATGTTAACATTTAATATTATTGTAATTCATAAAAGGTCTCTGATTACATTTATTTGTGTACTTATAACATCAATTATATTAGTATTTCATTAATAAGATAATTACTGCATCACCATTGTGTCATAAATAAATTAAATTATATATTGTCTAAAAATTACAAATAAAATATCATGATGTAGTAAATCTTGTTATATTTCTAATGAATATTTATAGTTCTATTTATCATATGTATAACCCTATATTAAAAATTAATTACTTATTAAACTTTGATTTTAACTATTTTATCTCTTCTTTAAATAAATTAATAATAAATGTCTTAATTAATCCAAGTGGGACTAAATGGTCATATATTATTCCAAAGGTTGTTTTTGGTTGCATTACACTTATCCAATAGTATCAGGATACGTGTTAGGGTAATAATAATATCATTTTTATCCATAATTACCCTATTTACTTTTAACCGTGGTAAAAAAAGTAAAAAGTTACTATTCACCAAAAATTATTTTCATCTCATTGAACCATATTTTACTTACATCAACCGTGTCTCTCGGAGTACTGAAATTTCACCCATAGAAGTTGAAAAATTATGTTTTATGTAAATTTGCAAATTCTCCTAGGAGATGGGTAAAATACGGTGAAATGTTCAATAAAATTTTTATATATCTAAAATTATTATAAAATGACTCAAATGAATTACATTGAACATATATAGGTGTTATGTATCAATTTTGACCTAAAAAAATTAAATAAAATAATTAATTAATTAATTAAAAGTTCGGTTTTTAAATAGTTACCTAGTGTTTTCACTATTCATCAACTGTTGAATGTTTTCATAAAAATACCAAAATTTCACCCTAGGATAATTTCGATATTCCAAATCCAAAAATGAATTCCATTCTGAAAAATAAAATTTACAAAATTTTAGAAAGTGGTTATTACTATTCATAACAGCTAGTTTTAATAAAATTTTAATAGTATATCATTGTTTAGTGAAACTCAGTATTGCGTACGACGCAAGCTATCATGGAAGGTTGTGATTGTGTGTAAAGCAAGCCAAGATAATATTGTGTGTATTGAAATATTCCTTTAATGATTTATTGAAAAAAAAATATATTTCTTATAAAAGTCTCGGGTGTTACATTCTTCCCCCCTTAATATTAATTTCTCCCTCGAAATTCATCACTTGTAACAAACAGATGAGGATACCTCTCCCTCATCATATACTCAAGCTTACATGTAGCTTATTCTAGTTGGTGGTAACTCTATATGACAATCACCAAGTGGGTGGTCTTGTTCCATTGGACTAATTCACTACAATCGAGAATCTCTATCGGATGTTCTCCATAATAAAGATCATATTCCAGCGGTAAAACTTCTGAGATGAGTACAAGTGATGGATCAGGTATGTAAATTCTCAGGAGAGATACATCGAAAAAATCGTGAACTTGAGAGAGAATCGGTGGAAGATCCAATCGGTAATCTAACTTCCCAACACGATCCAGTATTTCAAAAGGACCGATATACCTAGGGCTCAACTTTCCCTTCATTCCAAATATCATTACTCTCATCCAAGGAGATATTCATAAGAACACTTTATCACCCACTTCAAACTCTAAGTCTTTTCTTCGGTTGTCGGAATAACTTTTTTGTCGACTCTGAGCTGATGTTAGGTGTTGTTGAATAGATCAGACCTTTTCTGCCATCTCATCAACAAGATCAGGTCCTAATAGATTTCTTTCGCTAACTTCATCCCAACAAGTTGGAGTACTTCATTTCTTTCCATAGAAAGATTCATAAGTAGCCATATGAATACTAGAGTGAAAGATATTATTATAAGAAAATTCCACCAAAGGTAGGTGTTTATCCCAACCAACTTTTAAATCCATAGAGCAAGCTCTCAACAAATCTTCTAGAGTTTGAATTTTCCTCTCAGACTGACCGTCTGTCTGAGGATGACAAGCAGTGCTGAAACTCAACTATGTATCCAGAGTATGCTAAAGTCTTTTCCAGAACTTTGAGGTAAACCTCGGATCCCGATCAGATATAATAGAAAGTGGTACTCCAAGCAATCTTACTACTTCCATTACATATATCTAGGGAAGCTAATCTAGAGAGAAATCCTCTCTAATAGCAATGATGTGTGCATACTTTGTTAGATGATGAACTATGACCCAGATATCATTATTTTTTTGGATGTTTTAGGAAGTCCATTGACAAAGTATATATTGATATTTTCCCATTTCCATTCGGGTTTTGGTAATGGTTGTAACATCCCTTAGACTTTTTTCTCTTAGCTTTAACTTGCTACCAAACCAAGCATCGAGAGACATATTAAGTAACATCTCTTTTCATGCCATCACATGAGAAGTACTCTATCATGTCACTATACATATTTGTGCTTCCAGGATGAATAGAGAATGAAGATCTACGAGCATCAGCCAGCAACTCCTTTAATTCAGGGATGGGAGGAACACAAACCCTATTCCTGATCTTTATTATCCCATCACAATCAAGGTTGAATTTAGGAACATTTCTCACCTTCTTTTGTAACTCTATATCTTCTTTCGGTGCCTCTATAATCATCACATGTATAGATGGTTGAACATTCATTTGAGAAAGACATGATTTTCCCCCTTTCATTATAATTCCACGATCCATCCTTTGTAAATCCCTAAATATTGGATCTTTTGTGATCCTCAACATGGATAAGCTAGAATGGTCTTGTCGACTTAATGCATCTGGCACCTTGGTTGCTTTCCCAGGGTGGTAATGAATTGAGCAGTCGTAATCCATTATCAGCTTCAACCGTTTTTTTGATGCATATTCAGCTCATTTTTTGTGAGAATATACATTAAACATTTATGATTAGTATAAATGTCACACCTTTCTCCATAAATATAATGCCTCCAAATCTATAATTCAAAGATTGCCATAGCTAACTCCAAATCATGAGTTGGGTAATTTTGCTCATGAATTTTCAACTATCGTGAGGCATAATCTATCACCATACCATTTTGCATAAGAACACACCCCAATACCTTCTTGGATGCATCACTATAGATCACAAACCATTATTTACTACAAGGCAGTGTGAGCACAGGTGCACTGGATAACATTCTTTTCAACTCCTTGAAATTATCTTAACATTCCTTTGTCCAAACAATCTTAACTCATTTCCAAGTCAACTTGGTGAGTAGATTAGATAACCTTGAAAAATAATGCAAAAAACATCGGTAATATCTATCCAAACCAAGAAAACTTCGGATCTCAGTTACTGTTATTGGCCTCGACCATCTTTCGATAACCTCTGTTTTTGCTGGATCCACAAATATCCCCTTGTTTGAGATTATGTGACCCAAAAATTCAACATTTTGAATCCAAAATTCACACTTGGTAAATTTGGCATAAAGCATCTCCTTTCTCAGGGTCTTCAATATAATTCTCAAGTAATCATCATGTTCTTACTTTCTCTTTGAATATACCAGAATATCGTATATAAATACTACCACAAACTGATCAAGATAGTCTCTAAAGACTCTATTCATCAGATCCATGAATATAGCAGGGGCATTAGTAAGACCAAATGGAATAACTATAAATTCATAGTGTCCATACCTTTTACGAAAAGCTGTCTTTGGTATTTCCTCCCTTTTGACCCTTAATTGATGATACCCTGAATGAAGATCAATCTTGGAAAAGTATTGAGCTCCGCGTAGTTGGTCAAATAAGTCATCAATGCGTGGGAGAGGATATTTGTTCTTGATATTGATCTTGTTAAGTTCTCGATAATCAATGCAGAGTCTCATTGATCCATCTTTCTTTTTAACAAACAGAACAGGTCCTCCCCAAGGTGGCACACTAGGGCATATGAATACCTTATCAAGATTATCTTTTAGTTTCATCTTTAATTCCAACAACTCAATTGGGGCCATTCTATAAGGTGTATTTGAAATTAGAAAAACACCCGGTACGGGTTCTATTGAAAACTATACTTCATGATTTTGTGGAAGAACCAGCAATTCCTCCGGAAAGACCTCATCAAACTCCCGTATAATGGGCATATTCTTAATCGTGAGTTTCTCTCCAACCATTTGAGATAAATAACCCTCATTTAGTGGAATCAAGACCTATAAGATGGAAGAAATTTCTACTCGAAGGTTATGTTCATCCTTGAATCGATAGACGATCATAGATTGATCTGGAATATGAAATGTGACTTCCCTTCTTTGGAAATTGATATGAGCTCCACATAGAGAAAGAAAATCCATGCCATGAATCACATCAAATTCCACTATAGGAAGGATCACAAGATTTGAAGGAAAAAAATTACCCCAAACTTCAATCGGAGAAGAATTATAAACTTTTGATGCGACTGTTGTGCGATTAGGGGTTGTCACAGCTAACTCAACATCTAATTGTTGAGGTGATACGACGATAGCTTTAGAAAATTGTTCAGAAATAAATGTGTGGGTGGATCCAGAATCAAATAAAACATTTGCTACTTTAGAGTGGATGGTAAGTGTACCTTTCACCACTTCGTTATTGTACTCCACATCGCTGATAGAAATTGCATGTGACTTTCCTTTGTCTTTAGCCTTTAGAGTTTGTTGACGTCGATCATCATGAACAACCCTTGGATTAGGGCATTGATTGGGATAATGCCCCATTCCCTTGTACTTGTAACATTGATGTGTAGGAGGTGCACTCTGTTGAGCCTTTTCATTGTTTGCATCACTAGACATATTCTTCCCATCATTGCGGCATTCAAATGCCCGATGACCTTCCTTTCCACATTTTAAACATTTACTTGTCCCTTTAAGACAACTACCTCCATGTTTCTTTCCACACTTTGAGAATAAGGGAAAACTCATCTTCTTTTCAGTGTTCTCTTTATACATTCCTTTGAATTCCATTTTCCACTTCTTATTAAACCCATATGACTGATGGGTTACTCCAATCTCCATCTCATCTTTAAGAGCACATCGAACGATTTCCTTGTAGCTATTGAAGTCCCTTATGGCTAACGCCCTTCGAAGAATTGGTTTTATGACACTAAAGAATCGATCGATCTTACTCTCAGGTTGGATAATAATACCCGAAGCATACCTTGCATGTCTTGTAAAATTTTCTTCATAGGTACCAAAACATTAATCATCCTTTTTCTTTAGTTCAAGAAACCCCTTCTCCCTCTTTGTTCGGAAGATATGAGGGAAGTACTTATTGAAAAATAAGTTCTTGAACTCGTCCCATTATATGGACTTAATTTCATCTCTTGGCATCGTATTCTTGATAAGATTCCACCATTGATCAGCATCACCTTCCAAACGATACACTACTAAGATGACTTTATCATGTTCAGAACATTGATGAACTGAAAATATCTTTTCAGTAGTACTAATCCATTGTTCTGCAACTAATGTATCAGTAGACCCGCTGAATGAAGGTGGACACTATCTCATGAAGGATTCAACAGAATTTTTCTCTTTCCTTTGCCCGTTTGGAAGTCTTCCATTATTCATAGCTTGAGATAGTTGTGTTAGCATGGATACAAGATTTTTCATTCTAGCTCCCATAACATTTGGTTGCTCAGGGGGACAATCATTGCATTGCCCTTCGCATTCCGCATCAACACAGTTCCTTCGGGTTCCAGTCATTGACTAAAACCAAGAAGAATAGTGTGAGAAACACTAATTATAATATGAAAAACACATAATCAAGAATAAAATTTCACACTTAAGGTCTTATCATAGGTTGTTCATGGCCATTTTAAAACACTAAGATCGTATTATATTCTTAGAAATATCCTTAGGTTATTTACTAAGGCTTTCACATCATAGTTTCCAAAGGATGACTATACCTTTCCTCTGATACCAACTATAAGGACCCATACTTTACATTCGTTTTTAGTACTTCAAAATTGATTTACACTTATTACAACATATAACAAAACCATGAAATTACCGTATATGTATAGTGCCTTTAAAAATTGGGAAACATAAACAACTGGTTCATAATGCATCTACACTATCTCCCATTTATTTCATCATATCTATAGTCCCGTTTGGAATATCTTACTTAATAACCTTCTTCCTGACCTGGGGAAAGAAAACATACATAAGAGTGAGCTCAAATTCTCAGTAAGGGTAAACAAAAGAAATACCAACCACATCATATCCATAAGAACATAACATTTTGGAAATCATACCCTGCAAAAGAGATCCTAATTTCATAACATGGGATAAATCATGGTAGTTAAATGTAATCAAAATAATCATAACATAAAACATGAAGCTTTGTGGCATACATATATAATCATAGATAAGCATTTCTTAGTAGTCAAGACTCATAGCCAAGATTACCTTAGCAAACAAAGTCCATTTCTGAACCGATTTCTCTCCATGTTTCAGTCCTGTTTCACTAAACCGGTTTAACCTGCCGTTCCAGCCATGTCTATCTCTTGAGATATAAATCTTTACAAAATGCATTGGAGGGAGATGTAGGTCCCACCCGTATCATAATTTTACCATTCTTATGTGTTCCACAAAATCATAAACCATACATCATAGCATAACCCATGTAATAAAAATGGGAATCTTAAACATCGTGACATCATAAAACAATTCATATAAGATATAAAAATGCATTAAAATATTTCCATCACAACATAATCAAATCAATGTAATAATAGGGTTAGAAACATAACCCTATATTTTCTTATAAGGATAATAATTTTGATAAAACTCTAGAACTCCATTCTTGAGGAAAATATCCTTTCTATATCAAAAACATTTTTCCTTTCTTAACATGTCATACAATTTTAAACTAAAAGAAGATGATTAGAAATAAACATGAAAACTTGTAATGGAAGATTCTTGGAAATAATGTTTTAAAAACCCATTCATGCTGTATAATTTAAAAAAACATTCTTCTCGTACATTTTTAAAAAAGACAAAAAGTACCTCGTATGAAAAACAAAAAAAGATTCCTTTCATATATTTTACTAAAAAATTATCGAAGGATAAAATTGGATTTAAAAAATTGTAGGAGGATATAAAAAATATTACCTATTGAGGAAACATGGATGTGGATGATAAATATTCCCCAGTAAATTCGGAATTATAAACAATCTCAGATAAAAATTGAGATTGTGAGATTGCCCCTTACCTTAGGTCTGATTTGCTTCGTAAGTGTCCGAAACTCATGTATAATGATTTAAAATATGTCATTGACTTATTTCGGAGTCATAATCATTGTTATGATATCATATATGGTCATATTATTAGCTTCTTATTAGTAATATTTCATTGCTACTAGTTATTAGGGTGTTTATTAGTTTTTTTACTTATGCATGCTTTGTCGAAAAAATTCTTATTCTTAGCTTTAGGTTATAGATACCTCATTTCGAGAATGGTATTAGTGTTCTATATATCATATTTATTTATTCAATTAATTTATATAATCATTATGGAATTAAGATCATGTAGAACGATTCACATCACATCGTGGAGACGGTATTCCGTACGTATGCACGAGCGATGATATCATTCCCATGATCGTGGAATGGTATTGAAGTTTAGGTATACTATTTCATAATCAATACCACATTACAATAATCATATATAGTTATTTATTTTCACCATTATACCCATCCAAGTTAGGTGGTGATGGAAATTAGATTACACCACGACGTGGAGACGGTATTCCGTACGTACGCATGCGCGGTGATTTCTTTTTCCATAGGATGGATAGATGGTGAAATAGGGTTGTTTCATAATTATAATAACATATAAGTATATTATTGATACTAATGTTATTACTTCGTAATGAAACAACTAAATATGAATAAGTAGAAGAAGAAATAAAGTTTAATGGATCAGTAACGGACATTACCTCTTCTTTGAAGCGCCTCTTTGAGACCCCCTTTTAGGGCACTAAAATTGGTCTTTGATGAAGACCAGGATCAGAAGGATGTTTCTAGGGAAGTGGATAGGAGAAATTTTCAGGGGTTTTCCGAGCATGAAGGCTCAATTTGTGTGAAGAAGAGAGGGAAGAGGTGCCCTTTTATAAGGGAGGTGAGCAGCACCTTTGGAAAAACTAAAAACATTATTTTATTATAAAGACATATTCGTTTTTAATAGATCCAAATTGATTTATTTTGAAGATAAGGTTGGGATGGGTCAAAATCATCTCATCTAATAGAATTTAGACAATTTTAGGGTTCTATTTTAACCATATAATTTAGATTTATCATTAAGTTAAATAATTTTACTTTTACCGTGTCTTCTTGTTTTCTTACAATATAAGGTTAATAAAATTACTATAACAAGACAAACTAACCCCAAGATATTTATTATTAATATATATTACCTTATCTAAGTCATTTGGTCAGTCCTTAGATTTTTAGGAATAAAATAACAATTGATAATATAATATTTTTTAAAATACTATTTTAAGTCAATTTTGACACTTTTTGTTAATTGATTTTTCTGAAACTCAAAACAGAATGATTAGTTCTAAAAAATTTAATTATATCAATACAAACATGTCTTATTAACCGATAAAATTATTGGAATTCATAAAAAGTCTTATATTACATTTATTTGGGTATTTATAACATCAATTATATCAATATTTCATTAATAAGATAATTACTGCATCATCATTGTGTCATTAAAAAATAAAATTATTTATGGTCTAAAAATTAGAAAATAAAATACTATTATGTTGGAAATCGTTTTAGATTTCTAATGAATATTTATAGTTGAATTTATCTTGTGTATAACTCTATATTAAAAATGATTTACTTATTAAACATTGATTTTAACTATTTTATCTCTTCTTTAAATAAATTAATAATAAATATCCTCATCTAATACAAGTGGGCCTAAATTGTCATATGTTATTCCTAATGTTGTTTTTGGTCGAATTACACTTATCCAATAGAATTAGGACACGTGTTAGGGTAATAATAATATCATATTTACTCGTAATTTCCCTATTTACTTTTAACTGTGGTTAAATAAAGTAAAAAGTTACTATTCATAAAAAAATATTTTCATCTCATTGAACCAGATATTACTTACTTACATCAACCGTGTCTCTCAAATTTTTTAAATTCCACTCAGAGAAGCAGTAAAATTATGTTTTATGTAAATTTTCAAATTCTCCTAGGAGGTGGGTAAAATACTGTGAAAAATTCCATAAAATTTTTATATATCTAGAATTATTATTAAATGACTCAAATGAAATACATTGAACTTATATAGGTATTATGTATCAATTTTTACCTAAGATAAATTTAAATAAAATAATTATTTATTAAATAAAAATTTGGTTTTTAAATAGTAACCCAGTGTTTTCACTATTCATAAAAAATTTAATGTTTTCGGAAAAATACCAAAATTTCACCCTAGGAAAATTTCAATATTCCGAATCCAAATATAAAGTCCATTTTGAAAAATAAAATTCACTAAATTTCAAAAGGTGGTTATTACTATTCATAACAGCTAGTTTCAATAATATTTTAATAGCATGTCGTTCTTTAGTGAAACTCGGTGTTGCGTACGACGCAAGCAACAAGGAAGGTCGCGATTGCGTGTAATGCAAGACAAGATAGTGTTGTGTGTAGCGAATGATTCCTTTGATGATTTATATAAAATAAAAAAAAATTCTTATAAAAGTCTCGGGTGTTACAATTTGGAAATAGGGGGTGGGGAGTGGAAAATAGAAGATATGAACTTGAAAATAAAAGAAAAGTTGAGAGATCCCTTATGAAAATTCGACAGCCTAATGACGTCGCTTAAAATATCATAAAATAAAATGATGAGAGAAAATTGGAATATCATCACATTTAAATCAAACTGAAATTATGAGTAATTAATAAAATAAAACTCCAACATATGAGAATAAAAATTCAAAAAGATAACATAAAAGAAGTGTCGACTAAATGAGGAGGGTGAAGGATTACCTTACCTTGTAGAGTAACTCCTAGAACATGAAATATGGGACCATGGGGGATTGAGGATTCCTTGGGAGGACTCCTAGAGAGGTAAAATAACTAGATATTCTATTATGGGGGATTTGGAAAGAAATTACATTAATTGATAAGTGGGTATTTATAGAAATCGAGAGGGAGTTTTTTTAACAATTTCATAGGGACTCCTCATTAGTAGTTGTTTCCAAACCATAGGCTTGACCATGATATTTTCCATTGGTTTTAGCCACATGGTACACCTCATGTTATATCTTACACTACACCAGTCGACCGACCTTTTATTATGTCATTTTGATGTTATTAATCTACGGAAAACTCAAAAATGTATTTTTACTATTCATGAAAAAATCAAGTATTTTATAAAAATAAAAAAAACCCCTACCATATTTCAACATTTATAATTCGAAAATGAACTCCATTTTTTAAAAATAAATTTTTAAATCTTATTTATTTAATTTTTAAATAAAATCATAGTAAATTTGAAAAATAACTATTTTAAGGTATAATTAGTAATATATCACATTGAAAAATAAAGTAAAATTTTATTATCATATTACCATAAGAAGATAAAGTAGTATCGTTATTTACTATTCAGAAAGGTCATATTACTATTCATAAGGGTATGTTACTATTCACGAAAAATCATGTTTTTTCTATCAGACTGCAAATGTCTTACTCGTCACAACTCTAAATGACAGTTTTTTCAAAATTCAAAACACAAAAGATAGAAAGTTGTGTTTAATGTATAGATTATAAAATGCATTCAATATTTATTTTCAAAACCTTGGGGTGTTACAAAAATCAAATAATTCCATCTACTTATTAACAAGGATATTATACTAGTCAAATAATCATATGTAATATCAATAACCAATTTCATAATGATGGAATGAATAATGTCGGACCCTATAGCCACATAGTCAAGGACTCATGCCAATACTTAAAATAATATTTTGTCAAGGACTTGTGCTAAGATAATAGTTTGTCTCGTGAGACCTACTAATGAATCCATGAGCTATAGTGGGCTCCACCTGTCACTTACGATGTCCGATAAATATCTCATATAAAAAGGATTAAATAGAACATAAACATTTGTATTAAAACTAGCATACAAAATTTTAATACTTTACCCATAAATTAGAAATGGAATAAAAATAACATCTCCAAATTCAATCATATCAAAAAACGTTAAATATAATATTGATGATTGTATCATAATAAATCAACTTCAAATAAGTGTAAAATCCATAAAAGGATGATGACATAGGTGAAATCAAAACTATTTGAGGGAAATATCTCTTTCAATTTTGAAATAAATTAAAAGCCACGTAATTAAAAAAACATTTATTTTGGAAATATTCTTATAATCTTGTAATTGAATATTCAAAGGTGTATTAACACCATACAATAGCCACACATTCTGTATAAATTAGGAAAACATTCTTTCTGTAATTTTGCAGGATAGACCATAAAGGGGCTTGTTTGGAAATAAACAAAAAGATTCTTTTATACTAATTTTTTAAAAAGTCAAACAAATGTATAAATGAATTTAACACATAGTCTAGGAAATAGTGAAACTATTTTGAAAGACAATTTTATGAAACATATATGGGGATGATAAAGAATTCCCCATATATTGTTACGTAAAAACTAGCTCAGATATTAAAGGGATCGTAAAATTAACAATTACCTTGTAAATTTCATTTTGTTTAGGGTACATTAATCTCACTTATAATAGTTGAATAACTGTTATTAAATTATATAGGAACCACATATATAAATATTATTTCATATATGATTTTATAATATTTCATTGTTAATAATACTTCAGTAGTATTATCATTTCAGGTGTTAACTGATTCATTTTCCATTATTTGTTTTGTAATGTAAGTCCTATTTGATATAGATAGGATGAATCATTTTCATATTAATAATTATATTAATATCTTAAAAATTATTTTTAATAATAAAATAAAAATAATTATTGAATGATTATGATGGAAAATGAATCTCATCGCGTTCTTGTAGATAGTAATCTGTACATATGCACGAGAAACAATATCATTCTATTGATGGTGAAATAGTATTTAATTGAATGATATATCATATATAAAGAATCATTAACATTTTATATTTATTATTTACATCTATTATACTCATTATTATACCAATCCAAATAATTAAGTATTGAATAACAAACTACACCACTGCATGGAGATGGTAATCAGTACGTACACATGTATGGTGTCTTTGTCATTGATAGGATGGATAGAATAATGAATATGGTTGTACCATATTTATAATAACTTCAAATAATGTAGAAGGTACTGGAGTTATTTCATTGGTATGGATGAAAAAAAGATATATTAAGTGGGATAAGAAACAAACATAGAATGTGGTGATAAAATTATTACCTTTTCTTCAGGTTCTTCCTTTTGATTTCATCAAAAGGGCTCCATAAGATTGATTTATGAAAAACTTAAGCCATATATAATGAATTAAGGGTAGTTTTTAGTATATTTGAGTAGGTTTTGTCCAAGAAAAATTCTTTTGGGGGTGTGAAATTAATGTTAGGGGGAGTACCCTTTTATAAGAGAGGTGAGGGTCAGTTTAGGAAAAGCTAGAAATATTATTTTATTATACAATCATATTTAGTTTATAATTGCTATAAAAGGATTTATTTCTAGGATAAGGTATTTATTGGTCGAAAACCTATCAACCAATAGGTTTTTATATGTTTATGTCACCATAATAACCATATCTCCTATATTTAACTCTTAGTTAAATAGATTAACTTTTACCATTTATTCTTGTATTATTATAATAAATGGTTAATAAACATACAATAAAAAGACAAGATAACCCCAAGAGGTTCATTATTTATATATATAATCTTATATGAGTCCTTTGGCTGAACATATCATTTTTAGTAATATTATATCAACTAATAATATAGTATTTATTTTAAAAACTCATTTATGTCAATTTTGACACTATTTAGTACTTGGTTTTTGTGAAAGTCATAACAACATTATCATTTAGAAAAAAACATTATTTAATCAACCCTTACATATTATATTAACATATAATATTCTTTGAATAAAAAAATATGTATTTAAATTTATTTTATTATTTATGTTATAAATTATTCTGATTTTTCAATAGTAATGTAATTAATGCATCATCATTGGGTCCAAAATAAATTAAATTATTCAAGGTCAAAAAATTATAAATAAAAAACCAATATTTAGGAAATATTTTTATCTTTCATGTGAATATTTATATTATAATTTATATTATGTATAACCTTACATTAAAAATGTTTTAGTTATTGAAATTTGAATTTAATACTTTTAACTATTTTTAATTAAAATAAAATTAAATGTCTTAGTCAATTCAATGTAAGATAAAAAGATCATATTTTACTCCTAAGGTTGATTTTGGTAGAGATACACTTATCCAATAGAATTAGGACTTGTGTTATGGTAATTATAATATCATTTTTACCATTAATTACACTATATACTTTTAACTGTGGAAAATAAAATTCACATGTTACTATTCACCAAAAATTATTTTAATCTTATTGAACAACATTTTACATACTAATATAAATCATGACTCTTGGAATTTAGAAATTCAATTCACAGAAGTGTTAAAATTATGTTTTATTCAAATTTCCAAATGTACCAAGATTGTGGGTAAAATACATTAAATGTTCAATAAAATTATATATATAATTATATTATTATAAAATGACTCTAATTAATTACATAAAAATGTATTGGTATTATGTATCTATTTTTTCCTAGAATAAATTTAAATAATATAACTAATTAATTAAATAAAAAGTATTTTTAAAATAATAATCTAGTGTTTTTTACTATTTATCAAAAAATGAAAGTTTTCAGAAAAATACCAAAACTTAACCATTAGCTGATTTTGATATTCCTAATCCAAAAATGAAGTCCATTTAAAAAAATAAAATATATAAAATTTCTAAAAACTGGGTATTAATATTCATAAGGGCTAGTTTTATTGGTCGTGGTGTGCTAAAACTCCATGTTGCATACATTGCAAGCTATTAGATTATTCAAATGGAAACATACCGAAGAAGATTGGGGTGTTATATTTTCCCTCCTTCAAAAAATTTCATCCTTCAAATTTCCAGAATACTACTCCATAAAAATATATGTGTAGTTCATCATCATATGTTCCTCAGGATCCCATGTTTCCTCTTCCATCTTGTGTATTCTCCATAGAACATTGATTATATGAGTTTTCTGGTTTCTCAACTCTTGTTCAATGGTATCATGAATTTGGACAGGCTCTTCATAATAAGATAGATCCGGTTCTAGTTTTATTTCTTCATGGGTGAGTACATTCAATGGGAGAGGTTTTTATTTTCTCAAAATTTATACGTGGAACACATCATGAACTTTGGAGAGAAATGGTAGAATTTACAAACGGTAAGCTACAACTCAAATTTTTTCTAGAATTTCTAAAGGTCTGATGTACCTAGTACTCAATTTTCCCTTCTTTCCGAAACGTAAAACACCATTCCATGGAGATACCTTTAGGAATACATGATATCCTACTTGAAATTCAAATCCTCTCTTCAGTTATCAAAATATATCTCGTGCCTTATTTGAGTGGTTTTGATGTGGATTTGGATAATCTTAACCTTTCCATTGTTTCCTCATCAAGTTTTAGGCCTGTGGGTTTTATTTCACCAACATCATCCCAACTAGTTGGGGAGCACCACCTATTTCCATATAATTCTTTATATATTTCCATATGAATAATTTAATGGAAACTATTGTTATAGGAAAATTCTACTAGATGTAAATACTGATCCCACATACCTTGAATATCAACAGAGTAAGTTCTCAACATTTCTTCTTTGTTTTGAATCGTCTGTTCGGATTTTCAAACAGTTTGAGGTTGGTAGGCAGTGCTCAAAAAAATTTCAGTATCCATGGATTTCTTAATACATTTCCGGAATATTGATGTAAAATGAGAATCGTGATATGATTCAATTGATATGTGTACAACATGAAGTCCAACAACTTCGTTAATATATAGTTTTTCTAAACATTCAAGTGGTAAATCTTCTCTTATAGAATGAAAATGTGCTGACATGGTAAGATGATCAACAATGACCCATATAACATCATTCCTTCTGAGAGTCATTGGTGTCCCCATGAAAAAGTACATCATAATATCATCCCATTTTCACTCAGGTATGGGGAGAGTTTGCATGACTCCTCTAGGATATTGTCTTACGGAATTAACCTATTGAGAACACATACTTCATGACACATAATGACTAATATCCATCTTCATGTTTTCCCACAAAAAATGTTCTTTCAAATCACTATACATCATAGTGAAACCAGGGTGTATAGAAAAATTGGAGCTATGAGCATCATCCCACAATTCTATTTTTAGATCTGGTATATCAGGAACAGAATTTCTGTTCCCAAATTTAAATATTCCATCTTCATATACTATGTCAATCAATCTCCAATCACTCAAAACATTAATTTTCTTTTTAAATTTTTCATCATCAATCTGAGAACTTTTAATACTTTATAGAAAAGGTGGTTTGGAAACGATTTTAAAAATTATTGATGTTTTACATTCAATGATTTTTTCCATATCCATATTTACAAGATCCTTGAACATATAATCCCTTTCAACTCTCATATTTTTCAAAACTCCTTGATCCTTCTAGCATGTATCATTTTCCACCTTGATTTCCTATCTTGAGTTGTAGTGTATAGTGAAATCATAATCTTTTAGTAGTTCAAGCCATCATCTTTCCCTCTTGTTGAGTTCTTTTTGGGTAAAAAATATACTAAAAACTCTTGTGATTAGTATATATATCACATATTTTACCATAGTGATAGTGTTTCAATATTTTTAAAGAATATATTACAGCTCCTAACTCAATATCATGGGTTGGATTGTCTTTTCAATGAATTTTTAGCTATCTTGGTCCATAAGAAATAACTACATCATTCCTCATAAGGGCACAACCAATTCCATTCATTGAAGAATCTATTTAAATTACAAACCCATAATTCCACAATGGTAGAGTAATGATGGGATAATGGACTAATAATGTCATAAATTATTCAAAATATTATACACACTCTTTTTTTAATACAAATTTAACACCTTTACGTGTGAGTTTGGTGAATGGGTTTTCCAATCAGGAAAAATTCTGGAAGAAATTTTGATAATAACTAATTAAACTAATAAAATTGAGTACCTCATTTATACTTACTGGTGAAGGCCATTCATAGATTTTCATTGTCATTGAAGGATCGATAGAGATTCCATCTATAGAAACAATATGTCCAAGAAAAGAAATTTCCTGAAAACAAAATTCACTCATGATAAACATCCTATGTAATTCATTTCTTCAGTGGGTTTTCATTATAGTGTGAAAGTGATTTTCATGATCTTCATATTTTTTTTGATTATATAAAGATATCATCAATAAATACCCAAAAATTCACCATGATATTACAAGAGACAATATCTTTATACAATTTGATGTATTGTGAGACTAATTCTTGGAAAAGGAATAGTTTTAACCCATTAAATAATCAATCAATATTACTCTTTTGGTAATGAATATATTCTGCTACATTCTTTACTAACCTTGTAAAGTTACCCTCATTCATTGCTACATTCACATCCTCTTTTTCCCTTAGACTATGAAATTGTCGTTCTATATCCACACGATGGTCACAAGGAATGTATTTTTCTATGAAAAGCTGTTTAAAATTCCTCTTTTCTATATTTTCTACTTGTTCATCCTCCTTTCTGTTTCAAATTAATGAGCACCATTGATGTATATATCTTTTGAGGAGATAAACCACCAGGATAACTTTTTCCCTTTCACTACTCCTTAATGAAATAAATATTTTCCTAAGGGACATATCCATTACTCATCTTCAAATGGATTTGTATTCCCATTGAATGTTGGTGGTTGTTTCCTCATGAAGTATTTAAACATTGATCCTCATTGTTGTGGATCATGGTGCTCTATATGAGTAAGGTTTTTATTCATAACCTAAGCGAGTTTTCTAAGAATGGTTATAATTTTTTCAGCACCAGTTGCATCACCAACTCCACTATATTTATCATGAGTAAGAGGGAAATCCATATATTTATTATGTGCGTTGATACAGTTTCCATTCACACTAGTATGTTCCATTTCTAAAAAAAGTAATACACTAAATTATATTATAAATCACAATACATAATTACAAAATAGTAAAACACCAAACATAAATTGAACAGTTTATGCATATAATCCATAATCTAAAAAAAATGTTTTCTTTGAAAAATTATTTAGTCACAGATCATTAAAAATGGTGTGTAATGAAAATATGAATTATCCTAAGCATATCCCCTAAGAGTGTAGTAACCCATTGTTCAGTAAGGCTCGTTGACGTGCACTAGAATACCCTACGTCATGCCCAAAACTCCTTGTCATAATTTTCACACCTAGTTAAATCGATGCTAGAGCCTCCTCTGCCTGCTCATATCGAGACTGGGATGTATTTCATGGAAAATACACAAAATCACTACATTAAAAATATTATTGGACATTTTTATATACTAATTCTCAAAGTATATATTAATCTAATGTTCTATAATCAGTGTTTTTTCTAAATATATCTTTCATGGATTGTACTAAACATCCTTTGATGCCAACTGTAACACCCTGACCCATGTTACCCAGAGTTAGTGAATTATTAAGAAACATTGGCATGATCACGAGGGATCAAATCTGGAATGTCCGGTCAGTTCAGTAGCCTTTTAAGTACTAGATACAAAGATAAGTTTTACATTACATTATGAATTGAAATAACAAAAATTGTGTCTCATTTTAACACTTTCATCTCCCTTTCAGTATCCCTGAAAGTCTTTCATAATATACTTCTCCACATCATGCAAAAAATAAAACAATAAAGGGGTGATATCGGGTGCTATGGAAGGATAAAAATATATAAGAAACTTTTATAAATAATCATAACAATTCAAGACAATGTTTAAGAATAAAACACAAGCCTTTAAAACATAAAATTCAGCATAATATGGTAAATATAAATCAAATAATGACATTTACATATTCACATGGATATTATACTAGTCGAATAATCACATGTTATATCAATAGTCAATTATATTATGATGGAATGCATAATGTCGGACATAATAACCACATAGTCAAGACCTCGTGCCAATGCTACAAATAATATTTTTTCAAGGCCTTCTGCCAAGATGTTATTTTTCCTCACAAGACCTACTGATGCACCGATGAGCTATTGTGGGCTCCACCCATCACATGCTATGTCCAATGCATTCCTCCTATGAAAAGGTTAAAACATATCATAAAAATTCTATTAAAATTAGAATACAAAACGTTAATACTTTATACATATACCATGAATGGTATAAAAATTACACATCCACAGTCAAACATATCCCACATTGTTCCATAAAATATGGAAGATTTATCATAGTAAATAAACATTAACCAAGTGTAAAATCCATAAAATGATGTTAATGTTGATAAAATCAAAACTATTTGAGAGAAATATCTCTTTCTATTTTGAAATAATTTAAAAGATACATTATTATAAAAGAAAACATATTTAAAAACAATTATAATCTTTTAAGGGAAGCTTCTAAGTTATTATAATAGAGAAAAATAGTTGCACCACCGTATAAATAAAGAAAACATTTTTTCCTTAATTTTGTCAAAAAGTTCGTAAAAGAACTTGTTTGGAAAACAACAGAAAGATTCTTTTATAAAAAATTTATAAAAAGTCAAAAAAGGTATAAATGAATTTAACCGATATTCTAGTAAATATTAAAAATGTTTTGAAATGCATTTTTTAAAATATTGATAATGAGGATAATAATTCCTAGAAGATGCTTACATACAAACAACCATAGATAATAAAGGGATTGTAAAAGTAACACATACCATGTACTTTTCCTTGATCGGGGGTACATTAAACTCTTGTATAATAGTTAAATCATTTATATTAAATTATACAGGAACCTCACAAATAAATATTATATCATATATTATCTTTTAATATTTAATTGTTAATAATATTTCATTGGTATCATTGTTACGAGTGTTAACTGATTTGTTTTCCATTACATATTTTTTAGTTAAGCCATGTTTGTTATGGATTGAATTTATTTTATTCATATATATAATTATATTGAGTTCTTAAACATTGTTTTGAATCATCAAATTGAAAATTTTCTTGAATGATTACGATGAAGAATTAATCTCATCATGTTCATCGAGACTGTAACCCATATGTACGCATGAGCAACAATATCTTTCTATTGATGGTGAAATAGTGTGTAATTGGATGGTATATCATATATAAAAAATTATGAAAATGTAATATTTATTATTAACAGCAATTATACTCATTATTATACCCATCCAAATAATCATGTGTAGAATAACAAACTACACCACGACGTGGAAACGGTAAGCCGTACGTGAGAACGTATGGAGAGTTTTTCATTCATAGTACAAATACAATAATGAATATGGTTGAAAAATATTTATAATATAATCATATTATATAGAAGGTACTTGAGTTATTATTTTGGTATGGAATCAAAAAACATAGAGGGAGTGGAATAAGAAAAGAACATTGAAAGAGGTGATTAAATTATTACCTCTTCTTCAGGTGTTTCCTTTTCATTTGACAAAAAGGGATCCATAGTATGGATTTCTGATAAATTTAAGGCCTATAGGTTCAATTGAGGGTAAGTGGGAGGATAATTGAGTAGTGGTTGGCTGAGAAAATTTTCTTCCGTGGTGTAAAATTAAGAGAAGGTGAAGTACTCTTTTATAAGAGAGGTGAGGGTCCCTTTAGGAAATGAATGAAATATTATTTTATTATACAATCATATTTTCTTTATAATAGCAGTAAAAGGATTTGTTTCAATAATAAGGTGGGGATGGGTTGAAATACTCTAAACTGATAGGTTTTATATAGGCTTAGATCACCATATTTATGAGGACCCAGCCATAAACATTACATAATATCGAATTAAATGAATAATTCACATTGGGGATCTTTTCAATTTTAGAGTATTAGGGAATTAGGACATAATTATTTCATCTCAAAATATTACAAAGTAGGTACTTTTACCCAGAATCCACTTTTTTTTATAAAATAAAAACTCTTGAAAAAAAGTCATGTCTAATTCCATGTTAAAGAGAGCATGGATTTTACTTGGTCCCATCCTTGACCCTATTCATCTTTACGTCCTGTAAAAAACATTTCAAAACATGGGATGAGCATAAAAGGCTCAGTAAGGGTTATAAAACAGTGAATGAAAACATTTTTTCATAAATACATACAAAACATAGACTCTTTTAATTACCTCATGAAATCATAAGATTTATGAAATACACATAGAAATCATAAATCATAAAGGTAACTTGCGGCATCCATACCATACATACATTGTAGCTATCATAGCTACATAGGGAGTTACTTTGGAATACCCGTCATAGAATATTCCCAAAATATCTTATGAGAAAAATTCACGTTTACCTCCATCACATTACCCAATGCATTGGAGAGCTATCTCAGGCTCACCCGCCCTAGGTTTATCATGGAACCACCCATGTACGTAAATAATTCCCAAGAACCATAACATGATCATAACACATAACATAAGCATAAAGGAAAGATAACATTTCCACATTGCAATAATAAAATATCATTTCAAGATATTGAAATAATAAATCCATTCTCAAAATTTTTTTCAATACAAAAATACATAAAATGAATATTTTGTATTTTTTTTCCTTTTAAAAACATTCCGGCATGTTAAGGAAGCCAAAGATCAAATAACACTCGTGGTGGCGAAAAGGTCATTGTCACTGCTTAAAAAAACATACCTTTTGTCATTTAGTAAAACTCTTCATATAAAAATATTACCTTTGGAAAAATGAAAATTCAAAGTGGTTTATGCACCGTATAAAATAATGTCCTGTATAAGAAATGCCTCAATGAAAAGAGATTGAGACGAAGTCCCTTACCTCGTGTCCGACTTGACCCGTTCGTTCTTTAATCTCCTGAATAATAAACTAAAGTTAATTTATACTTACATAAGAAAATTTTTCATGTTTATTATTTCTTTTATATCACTTATTACCATGTTATAATCATTATGTAGTCATTTAAGTTAATAACGTTCATTTTGTCGATATTTGGTACTTGAGTCGAAAATGGAATTCTTATAATTATATGTTGTTCATGTGGTAAAAAGTTCATTATATCCAGAATTATATTCATGATTTGGGTATCATATATATCATATATATCCAGCATGTACATGTATTTATAATAGTACATTACATTTGGAGGTATGAAATGAAATGCACAGTTCATGGAGACAGTAAGTCGTTCGTAAGCATGAACGCTACTTTCATTTCTATTTATTATTTTAATGCATTTAAAACACAATGATAAATAGGTATATTATAATTTCAGTATAATATAATATACAATATAATTAACTCTATCCTTTATATATCCCACATAGGGCATTAACGAGCCACATCACTTTGAGGGGGCGGTAGTTCGCACTTCCTCAAATTAGATTAACTTATTTACCCACCATGGAAACCATAAAGATTTGATATAATTGGTAAGTACAGAAGCATACAGAAATCATAAAAATAATATATATCATATATAAAAACAGTGTCATCATAATGGCCATCATGAGAGGCGGTAAGATGTAATTGAACAATCATCGTTTCATGAGGCGTTAGTTTGCTATCCACAAAAACATTATGTTCTTCATCCATTAGATGGAGGTGTGTGTAAGTGTAGTTCGGATACATATAATAAAAATGTACTAGTATATTTTTTGATACTGGTGTTGTTACAAAATAAAAGAAATAAAAAGAGTTTAGGGGTTGGAGAACCAAAATAAAAGAAAACAATTTAAGAGAAACTGTTACCTTTAATTTAGTCAACTTCTTTGGTTTAAACCAGAAGGACTTATTAAGTGCCTTCTGCTGATGGTAAACCTTATAGGAGGAGGTTAGGGATGTATGGAGCAAAATTGGGAAGATTTTGGTCGATAAAACTGGCTTTAGAGGTGTGAGGAATTTCATAGAAGTGGTCTTTCTTATAAGGGAGAGGAGGGGCTCTTTAGGAAAGAGTGAAAATATTATTTTATAATATAATGATGTTTGGTTTTTAATAGTCCAAAAATCATTATGGTAGAAGATAATATGACTCATAATCTAAATAAAATCATCCAATTAGAATTGGACATGGTTTGGATAAAATTTTAATCATTATAATCTTATTTAATTAAATCATCTATTAATGAGGTAAATAGTACATCATTATTGTTTCATAAATAATTCTATTTATTTGATGTCTAAAAATTATAAAAAAAAACCATGACGTAGGAAATAATTTTAGCTTTACAATTATTAATTATAGTCGAAAATAGGACTTATATAACACCATATAAAAATTAATTACTAAACGATTTTTGTTAATGTCACTTTTGTCTTCACATTAAATTAATTAATTTAAATTGTCATTATCACTCCATAGTGGCTCAATGGGGTCCCAAAATCGACCCAAAGATGCCCATGGTTGAACATGACTCATCCAATAGGATTAGGACACATTTAAGGGTAATTTTATATTATTATAATATTATTTCGTTACCCTTATTTACGTGATTTACCCTTTAACCACGGTAAATAAAATATTTTCTGACGTAAATATTTAAAATGTATAAATATAAAAGTTATATATTTTCACAATTTGAACCTCCTGATTACAAATATGGAATAAAATTCTCCATATTCAAAACACAGAAGTGGCAGAAATTAATTTCAAAAAAATTCTCATTGACAAAACAAAATGCATGTTTTTAAGAAATATTAACTATCAAAAGATTGATAGTTGATTATATACAATTTAAATGTGAAATTTCTTCTAATGACCAACATTAGATTAAATGGTAAAAATACAATATATTTAAACTTTAAAACCAAATAAAAGGATAATATATAAATATAAATATATTATATTAATGATCACTTTTGAATTAAAATACAATATTTTTCACTATTCATTAAAAAAATGAACTTTATCAGAAAAATACCAAAAATTTACCCAAAGTAAAATTTGATATCCCCATTCTAAAGAAGGATTTTATATCGTCAATTTGAATTTATTAAAGTATCAAAAACTATATTTAATGAGGGTTCTCCATTAAAAGGCGACAAATCAGCATTTTAATGAAAATTATGCTTAAAATTAGATTCATTCACTTTTTATGGCTCTAACATTTATTGGATAAATATAAATACATGTATAATCATATTATAGTTAGATTTTTTCATTCCCACCAATACAACGGCTAGGAGTTAACTACCATTTAAAATAATAATATTATATTATTATAGTGCAACGTAAGATTTCAAAGAAACCCATTGTTGCGTATCAGCTACGCTATCAAACATAGCAACCCCTTTAAGCTAAAATTAATATTTAATTCAAAAATATTAATAAATAACAAAATCTCTTATTCTTCATTTACCTGGGATGTTACATCCTTCCCCCCTTTTGGAAATTGCTTCCTCGCAATTTTTATCCACTTATCAAAATAATTGGGGTATTAATCTCTCATAGCATTTTCAGATTCCCACGTTGCCTCATCAACCATATTGTTTTCCCAAAAAACCTTTACCCATTGAATTACCTTATTCTGCAACACCTTCTCTCTACGGTCCATATTCTGGACTGGTAGTTCTTTATAAAATAGATTCTCTTACAACTGAACTACCTCTGGGCTCAAAACATGAGATGGATCTGGCATATACTTTTCAACATCAAAACATGAAAAACATTGTGTACCTGGGATAAACATGGAGGTAACACAACTCTGTATCCAACTGATCCAACATTTTCAAGAATTTAATAAGGTCCAATGAACCTCGGACTCAACATTCCCTTCCTACCAAAATGCATCACACTTTTCCAAGGAGAATCTTTGAGAAAGACATGGTCACCTACCTTAAAAGAAAGATCCTTCCTCCGGTTATCCGCATAACTTTTCTCTCTTCTTTGAGTTGTTTTCATGTTTTTCTGAATCAACTGAACTTTCTCTTCCATATCTTCTACCAATTATGGTCCCATCAACATTCATTCACCTACTTCATCCCAAAAAGCTGGAGTTCGACAACGCTTTCCATACCATGACTCAAATGGAGCCATCTGTATACTGGAATGAAAACTGTTATTATAAGAAAATTCAACCAAAGAAAGATGTTGGTCCGAAGTTCCCTGGTATTCTATCGAGAAAGCATGTAACATATCCTCCAAGGTCTGAATTGTTCATTCTGACTACCCATCTGATTGAAGATGAAAAGATGTACTAATGTTTAATTCAGTACCCAATGACTTCTGAAGGCCTTTCCAAAAGTTAAAAGTGAACCTAAGATCACAACCAGATACAAGGGAGAGGGGAACTCCATGAAACCTGACTATCTCTTTAACATGAAACCGATCATGTTGATCTAGAGGCAAAGTATCTCTAATAGGAAGAAAATGATGAGATTTAGTTAATCGGTCAACTATAACCCAGATTGCATTATTACCTCAAGATGTCTTTGGTAATCCCAAAACAAAGTCCATGGGTATATTTTCCAATTTCCACTCTGGCACTGATAAAGGCTGAAGCATTCCTTTCGGTAACTATCGCTCTACATTAACCTGTTGACAAGTCAAATACATCATTGTAAAATCAGCAATATCTCTTTTAATTCCATCCCACCAGTAATAATCCTGAAGATCTCTGTACATCTTTGTACTACAAGGATGAACTGAAAACGGAGAACTATGAGCTTCACATAACAACTCATTCTTCAACTGTGAATCAAAAGGGACACATACTCTCTTTACAAAATTCAAAACACAACAATTATCAATGTTAAATTCAGGCAAAATACCCTTCTGAACCAACTCTAACATTATCTGCAACTCACTATCTTCCTTCTGTGCTTTCTTTGTTCTTTCTGATAGATATGATCTCACTGACACCTAAAACAAAACCAAAGAATTTCCTGCACCAACAACTTCTATGCCAAATTTCATCAAATAAAAAACCAAAGGATCATGTTCCAAACGAAGCATGGCTAATGAGACATTACATTTCTGACTCAAAGCATTGGCCACTTTATTTGTTTTTCTCGGATGGTAATGGATTGTACAATCATAATCCTTGATTAATTCCAACCATCTCCCATGTTTCATGTTCAATTCTTTCTGAGTGAATATATAATTCAAAATTTTTTGATCAGTATATATTTCACATTTCACTCCATACAAATGATGTCTCCAAATTTTTTAAGCAAAAACAATAGAAGATAATTCCAAATCATGTGTCGGGTAATTTAACTCATGTGGTTTCAATTCACATGAAACATAATCAATTACATGATCATTTTTCATTAGGACGCAGCACAGTCCTTTCAACGAAGAATCACTGTAGATAACAAACTCACCATTTCTGGAAGGTAGTGCCAAAATTAGAGCATCCACCAAACTCCTTTTCAATTCTTGAAAACAATCATCACATTCATTGGTCCAGATGAACTTAACACCTTTTCGAGTTAACTTAGTCATTGGACTAGATAACCATGCAATGTTTTCAACAAACCTCCAGTAATAACCTATCAAACAAAGAAAACTACGAATCTCAGTTATATTTGTGGGTCTTGGCCATTCTTCAACAACTTTCGTTTTTGCAGGATCAATAGTTATGCCATTTTTTGAAACAAAGTGACCAAGGAAATAAATTTGTTGTATCCAAAAGTCACACTTACTGAATCTTCCATAATGTTTCTATTTTTTAAGGTTTATAAGACAACCCTTAAATGACATTCATGTTCTTCTTTACTTTTTTAGTAAACCAAAATATCATCAATGAACACAACCACAAACTTATCCCAGAACTCACGGAAAATTCTATTCATAAGATCCATGAATACAGCAGGTGCATTGGATAAACCAAAAGAAATAACTACACATTCATAATGGCCATATCTAGTACAAAAAGTGTTCATCGGAACGTTGGCTTCTATTACTTTCAACTGATGGTACCCCGACCTCAAGTCAATCTTTGAAAAATACTGAGATCCCTGGAGCTAATCAAACAAATAATCGATATGAGGAAAAGGATATCTATTTTTATCAATAATGTTATTCAATGCTCTATAATCAATGCAAAGTCTCATTGAACCATATTTATTTTTAACAAACAAACCAAGAGCACCCCGGGGTGATGTTCTAGGTCGAATGAAACCTTTATCTAATAACTCATGCAATTGATTGTATAAATCTAAAAGTTCAATTTGAGCCATTCGATAAGGGGGTTTTGAAATTTTCTTAGCATCAGGAACTAAGTCAACAGTAAATTCAACTTCTCGATTAGGTATAATACCAAAAAATTCATCAAGAAAAACATCAAGGAACTCATTTACCACTGACACATCATTAATCTGAATAGTTCCTTTGTTTTCAACAATATGTGCAAGGTAACATTCATTTCCATATTTTACCAGTTTTTCAACTTCATGATATGTTATCAAAAGTAAGGGTTCATTCATGTACACAAACTGAAAATAATTCTAAAAAAAACTCTTTAGCTCTGCATTCAATATTATCATGATAAACAGAAATCCAATTCATGCCCAATATAATATCAAACACTACTAGAGGCAAAACAATAAGGACTGCAGGTAGATTCTTTCCACACACAAGGACATGAATGTTATTATGTTTTCTTTTTGTCTCAACATTACCTCCAGGTGTTTTTACGGTAAGTTCAGTATTCATGTCATGAGATGGAATTCACAATTTACTAGAAAACATTTCATAAATGAAAGAGTGTGTAGACCCTAAATAAAACAAGACATTGACATAATCTTAACAAACAAACAATGTACCTGATACAACTTCATTTGATGGCCCAACATCTGCTAAAGTAGTTGAAAATGATTTTTCCTCCCCTTTCTGCTTGTAGTATTTCTTCTTTCCTTCGGTTGAGTTCCATGTTGGACACTCATTTTCATAATGACCCATTTCATTGCACATAAAACATTTTACTAACTGTAAATTAGATTTTGTTTTACTATTACCCTGATCTTTTTCAGTGCAATTACAAGCCTCATTTCCTATTTCACCACATCAGTAGCACTTACCAGAATTAAAAGGACATTCCCAGCATGCTTTTTACCACAATGTTTACAAAATGTAAACTTAAGCTTCTTACAATCAGACTTTTTTAAAGAGTTCTTTCTTTTCTCCTCCCACATCGACCTCTTATTTTGTTGTTTGTCAAAGAATACATGATCATCGGCAAACTCCATTTCCACCTTCTCCACTCAACGAACATGTTTTTCATAACTTTTGAACTAACGAGAAGCTAAACCCTTCGATAATTTGGCTTTAATCCTGAGTAAAATGATTGATTTTACTATCAATATCTCATATGAAGTTTGGAGCATACCTTGCCAGTCGAGTGAATTTTTCTTCATAAGCAGCCACTGAGTCATCCTCCTGCCTCAATTCCAGGAATTGAGTTTCCATCCTAAGACGAACCACCTTAGGAAAATATTTCTTTAGAAACATACCTTTACATTCATCCCAATAAAGAACATCAATCTCCTCACTATCCCTGATATTTTTCACCATCGACCACCACTGATCAGCTTCACCTTCAAAATGGTAAATGGTGAGACTAACCTTTTGGTGTTCTGAACAACCCATGACATCAAAAATCTTTTCCAGGGCATTAATCCACCCTTTAGCTAGCACCAGATTAGATGATCCTCCAAATGATGGGGGGTGTTGCCTCATGAAATGCACCACTAGTGACATATTACTCTGTGGTTGATCTGGCGGATCTCGTACATGGATACCACCACCATTTATAGTCTGAGTCAACTGTGCCATCACATCAACAAACTATTATGTTCTGATTTCGACCATCTTAGGTTGTGATTTGGAAGGTTGTCTTCCTCCTTATGTTGTCCCTACATAGATGCCTTGTTTCCTCTATGGAAAACCATTCTAAATAAAGAAATATCTTAGGCGAAGCAACATGGTAATCTGGGAATTCTATATGATGTCAATATTAACATAAATTACTTTATATATATTAATTTAACAATATCATAACTTATAAAGTTATCTAAACCAACCTCTGATACCAACAATAAGGACCCGGCCTTAAACATTGCATAATATTTAATTAAATAAATAATTCACATTGGGGATCTTTTCAGGTTTAGAGTTTTAGGGAATTAGGACATAACTATTACATCTAAAAATATTACAAAGTAGGTACTTCTACCCAGAATCAACATTTTTTTTATAAAATAAAAACTCTTGAAAAAAATTCATGTCTAATTCCATGTTAAAGAGAGAATGGCATTTCCATGATCCCATCCTTGACCCTATTCATCTTTACGTCCTATGAGAAACATTTCAAAACATGGGATGAGCATGAAAGGCTCAGTAAGGGTTATAAAACAATGAATGATAGCATTTGTTCATAAATACATACAAAAAATGGACTCTTCTACTTACCTCATGAAATCATAAGATTTATGAAAGACACATAGAAACCATAAATCATAAAGGTAACTTGCGGAATCCATACCATACATACATTGTAGCTATCACAGCTACATATGGAGTTACTTTGGAATACCCATCACAGTAAATTCCCGAAATCTCCTCGGAGAAACATTCAAGTTTACCTCCATCATGTTACCCAATGCATTGGAGAGCTATCTCGGGCTCACCCACCCTAGTTTTATCACAGAACCACCCGTATACGTAAATAATTCCCAAGAACCATAACATGATCTTAACACATATCATAAGAATAAAAGAAAGATAACTTTTATACATTGAATAATAAAATATCATTTCAAGATATTGAAATAATAAATCCATTCTCAAAATCATTTTCATTACCAACATATGTAAAAAAGAATATTTGGTATTTACTTTTCCTTTTAAAAACATTCCATCTTGTTAAGGAAGCCAAAGATCAAATAATAATTGCGGTGGCAGAAACTTCGTTGTCACTGCTCAAAAAAACATTACTTTTTGTCATTTAGTAAAACTCTTCGTATAAAAAGATTCCCTTTGTATAAAATGAAATGTTAAAGGGTTTTATACACCGTATAAAATAATGTCGTGTATAAGAAATGCCTCAATGAAAAGAGATTGAGACGAAGTCCCATACCTCGTGTTCGACTTGACACGTTCGTTATTTGATCACTTGAATAATAAAATAAAGTTAATTTCTACTTACTTAAGAACCTTTTTCAAGTTTATTATTCCTTTTATATCACTTATTACCATGTTATAATCTTTATGTCATCATTTAAGTTAATAACGTTCATTTTGTCGATATTTGTTACTTGAGTCGAAAATGGACTTCTTATAATTACATGTTGTTCATGTGGTAAAAGGTTCATTATATATAGAATGATATTCATGATTTGGGTATCATATATATCATATATATCCATCATGTACATGTATTTATAATAGTACATAACATTTGGAGGTACGAAATGAAATGCACTATTCTTGGAGATGGTAAGTCGTATGTACGCATGAACGCTACTTTCATTCCTATTTCTTATTTTAATGGAATTAAAACATAATGATAAATAGGTATATTATAATTCCAGTATAATATCATATACAATATCATTAACTCTATCCTTTATACATCCCACATAGGGAATTAACGAGTCACATCACTTTGAGGGGGCGGTATTCCGTATTTCCTCAAATGAGATTATCGTATTTACCCACCATAGAAACCATAAAGGTTTGATATAATTGAGATTTAAATACGCATAAAGAAATGATAAACAAAATATATATCAAATATAAATACAGTTCCATCATAATGTCCATCATGAGAGGCGGTAAGATGTAATTAAAAAATCATCGTTTCGTGAGGCGTTTGTTTGCTTTTCACAGAAACATTATGTTCTTCATCCATTAGATGGAGGTGTCTGTAAGTGTAGTTCGAATCCATATAATAAAAAAATCCAAGTATATTTTGGATACTGGTTTTGTTACAAAATAAAATATATAAAAATAGTTTAGGGGTTTTAGAGGAAAAATAAAAGAAAATAATTTAAGAGAAACTGTTACCTTTAATTTCGACAACTTCCATTGGTTTAAAACAAAAGGACTTCTTAAGTGCCTTCTTCATAAGGTAAGCCTTCTATAGAGAGTTTAGGTATGTAGGGAGCTTAATTAGTGAGAGTTTGGATGAGGCAAATGGCAATAGAGGTGTGTGGAATTGCATAGAAGTGGTCTCTTTTTATAAGGTAGAGGAGGGGCTCTTTAGGAAAGAGTGAAAATATTATTTTATAATATTATGATTTTCGGTTTATAATAGTCCAAAAATAATTATGGTAAGAGATAAGATGACTCACAACCGATAAAAAGTCATCCAATCAGAATTGGACATGTATTGGATAATATTTTAATCATTATAATATTATTTAATTAATTCATCTATTAATGTGGTAAATAATGCATCATTATTGTGTCATAAATAATTTAATTTATATGATGTCTAAAAATTATAAAAATAATACCATGATGTAGGAAATAATTTTATTTTTCCAATGTATATTTATAGTCAAAAATAGGACTTATATAACACCATAAAAAATTAATTACTAAATGATTTTTGTTAATGTCACTTTTGTCTTCACATTAAATTAATTAATCAAAATTGTCATTATCACTCTCAAGTGGCTCAATGGGGTCCCCATATCTACCCAAAGATGCCCATGGACTAACATGACTCATCAAATAATATTAGGACACTTTTAAGTGTAAATTTATATTATTATAATATTATTTCATTACCCTTATTTACCTGATTTACCCTTTAACCACGGTAAATAAAATATTTACTGAAGTAAATATTAAAAATGTCTAAAAATTAAAGTTAACTATTTACAAAATTTGATCCTAATGATTCCAAATATGGAATACATTTCTCCAAATTCAAAACACTGAAGTGGCAGATATTAATTTAAAATTAATTCCCGTTTTCAAAACAAAAGGCGTGTTTTTAAGAAATATTAACTATAAAGTGATGGACAATTGATTATGTACAATTTAAATGTGAATTTCTTATAATGAAAAAAATTATATTAGATGGTAAAAATATAATCTATTTACAATTTAAAACCAATTAAAAGGATAATCTAACCATATAAATAAATAAGATTAAAAATCTCTTTTGAATTAAAATACAATATTTTTCACTATTCATTTAAAAAATGAACTTTATCAGAAAAATACAAAAAATTTACCCAAAGTAAAATTTGATGTCCCCATTCTAAATAAGAATTTTATTTGGTCAATTATAATGTATTAAAGTAACAAAATCTATATTTAACGAGGGTTCTCCATTAAAAGGCGATAAATCGGCATTTTAATGAAAATTATGCTTAAAATTATATTCATTGACTTTATATGCCTCTAACTTTTATTGGATAAATATAAATACATGTATAATAATATAATAGTTAGTTTTGTTCATTACCACCAATAAAATAGCTAGGAGTTAACTACCATTTAAAATAATAATATTATATTATTATAGTGCAACGTAAGATTCCAAAGAAACTTGTTGTTGCGTATCGGGTACGCTATCAAACATAGCAACCCCTTTAAGCTAAAATTAATATTTAATTCACAAATATTAATTAATAATATAATCTCTTATTCTTCATTTACCTAGGATGTTACAATATTAACCTTATATTTTGGATTTAACTCTTAGTTAAACATTTAAACTTTTACCATATATTCTTGTAATATTATAATAAATTGATAATAAACGTACAATAAAAAGTTGAGTGAGCACCAAGAGATTAATTATTGATATATTTAACCTTATATATCTCCTTTGACTAAACCATAGATTTTTAGGAATATTATAACAGTTAATAATATAGTATTTTTGGAAAAACTCATTTATGTCATTTTTGACACTATTTAGTATTTGGTTTTTCTGAAAGTCATGTAAACATTTTCATTTTGAAAAATAAGTATTTAATCAACCATAACATTTAATATTAACCTATAAAATTAGTGGAATTCATAAAAATTCTCAATTTATAATTATTTTATTATTTATAATATAAATTATTTTAATCTTCCAATAATAATGTAATTACTGCATCATCATTCTCTCAAAAATAAATGTAATTATTTAATGTCTAAAAATTATATATAAAATACCAAAATGTAAGAAATAAATTAATATTTATAATTAATATTTAAATTCTTATTTATCTTAGTTATAACCTTATATAAAAAATTTTTAGTTATTAAAATATGAATTTTACACTTGTAACTATTCTTTAAATAAAATAATAATAAATGTCCTAATCTAATCCAAGTGGACCAAAAGGATCATATTTTGTTCCTATGTTTTATTTTGGTCGAAATACACTTATCCAATAGAATTAGGACTTCTGATAGGGTTATTATAATATCATTTTCTACATTTATTTAACCTATTTTCTTTTAACCTTGGAAAATAAAATTCAAAAGGTACTATTCACTAACAATTATTTTCATCCTAATGAACCTCATTTTTTTATTAAATTAAACTGTGTCTCTCAGATTATTATAATTCAATTCACAAAATCAATAAAATTACGTTTTATGCAAATTTTCAATTGTGCCTATAAGGTGAGTAAAAGACGTTAAAAGTTCAATAAAATTGTATATATATAATATTCTTTTAAAATGACACCAATGAATTACATAGAACATAAATAGGTATTATTTATCTATTTTGACCTAAAATAAATTTAAATAAAATAATAATTATTTAATTAAAAATTCAATTTTAAATAATAACTCAGTGTTCTTTACTATTCATCAAAAAATAAATGTTTTCAGAAAAATTACAAAAATTCACTCTAATCTAATTTTGATATATAGAATCCAAAAATGAAGACCATTTTGAAAAATAAAATTTATAAAATTTTAAAAAGGGGGGTATTGCTATTCATAATGTCTAGATTGATTGGTCGTACTGTGCCAAAACTTCTAGTTGCATACAAGGCAAGCTATTGCATTATTCACAGAGAAATGAATCATGGACGCTTGGGGTGTTACAAAAATCAATCAGTTAAACCATTTATAAACAATATACACTATTAAAGTAACTTATAATAACTCAATTTATATATAGATAAAAATTGTCACTTTAAAACATTTACCTAGACAAATCCATATTTAAAACATAACACCCAATTTTAAATCAACATTTAAAAATACACACAAGAGTATTAAAATTATAAACAGTTGTTTAATTGTCATTGAATATAGATTTTCTAGAATAATGACCCTTCTAAAACATTTGAAATGCTTAATGAAAAGGAAACACATAGACAAGGATTAAATTTTATTTAAACCAAGAATGTGAAGAAATAAATAAATCAGGGAAAATGATAACAAAAGAACAGGATCAAACTCCACTCAATCAAAAAATAACCAAATAATAGAATGTGTCATGGGATATATAATAATATCCCTAACAATCAAGTCACCTAACCACATATGATTATACCACACATGGTCCATCTATCTAGAACAATTTCTCTTCCAAATACCAAGAATCCCAGTAGCATGCTCAAGAATCATTGCGATGACCAACCCCCACATAGCCCTTAAACCTAAAACAACTTGTGGTAAACTATTATCATTTGAAACACCTAGAAGAACAATATTGATCATCCACTTAATATATGGTTTATCTCGTTCAGTAGAGGAAGTGGTGCAAATGATTAAACATGCTATGTATAAACTACCATAAATATCCATAACTACCCGCACCCAAGACACACAATGCACAATTTTCCAAAATTGAAATTTCACCATAGCATATAAAGTAAATTCCTGGAAAAATTAAACACAGGCATCTCATCGAGTAAAAACCCCACAAAACAGGTCAACAAGAAAGGGGAATCAAGGGGATTCTCTCACCATATGAGAGTATCTTTCCAACCAGGCCATTATAAAAACAAGGATCAAGATACTAATAACATTAATGTTACATTAAACACCATTTATAACATTTATTTAGATATATTTAAATAACTCACATTGTTTTAAATTTTTTAATTTCACACATCAACTAGTTTCTTTCTATTTTAAAATTAAAACATAGAAAAAGGAAATTTTGTTCTGCTGAAAAATTTTAGTGGTTCCACAACATAATTTTCAAAAAGGATAAATCCCAATAATGCTTCATATATCCCTTTTAAATCCATTCATAAGCCACTTCATAAACCATTTTAAGTTCAACACGTAAAGTTAAATAGAACTCTCAAAAACATCCATGAAAACACCAAAAACCCATTTTAGGATCACCATATTCATTTTATACCATATTCAACAATTCTATATAATTTTCAAATCATAAAATCAATTATATAAAACAATGAGAATCCTTCCAAAAAAATAACATACAACCACCAAGCCATAAAATTACCAATTTAGACACACATAAATAATTAAAAATCCAGCAATGCGAAAATAACAAAAATAAGGATTAACACATCTCAAAAAAACAAAATTTCATTTTAAAAAAATATGGAATTTCAACGAAAACATTAAGTTTAAATATACTTCGGAATATTTTAATAATTTCATTGAATATTTATTTTTACTAATTATACTAACAAGAATACACCATAAAAAAATGTATGTGTGTATTATAAAGATTTAAATCATATTTAAAAAATAATTTAATTCAATCAAGCATCATATAGATTTCATTGTAAAAGAAAATGGATTTAAAAACCTACCTCAATGGAGTGTTAACACAACTAAACATTCATAGAAGGAAAAAATAATCCCCACAAGTGATCGACACACTCTAGATATAAAGGAATTCCCATTACACAAAAAAACAAACCACTAAGGATCAAACAAGAGAGAAACCTTATAAATTGAACCCTTGAAATTGAGAGGGAATTGATATAGAAAGAGAAAACAGACAAAATCTATAAAAAATACATTCGGAACTTATAGATTGATCAACAGAGGGGGGGGGGACAAGAGAAGAGGGGTCTTGGGACCAATTCATGCATCCATGTTATCAAAGTGGAGGGGGTGGGGTGATTTATGTAAAAATGGATTAATAATAAAATGGATCATATCATTTAAAATTTCTAAGAAGCTCACAGGGTTTACCAAACCATGCACCAATTGTATAATAGATTATATCCTAGAGAAGATCAGTCACATTACTAACCCTCATGGATTGAATTACCATTATAAAACAATTTAGTAACTTCTATCTAACTATAGAAATGTTGACATGGTTACCTGGGCTTGGACACATATGTTCCACTAATTATGAAACTAAAAAAGATTACAAATTAAGATGATAACTCAACCTAAAACTCAACCCAAGGATCCACGATCAAGATAATAATAATATAATAAATTATTTAAGGTTATGGGTTTACACATTAACATTTAAAATTCCAATAGAAAACAATTAAGTTGAAACATTGACCTATAAGAAAAAATATCCATGATAAAAATCATAGTAAATCATCAACTTCATTGAATACCACACCAACTATTTTAGGAAAATTTATTTATATAAACTAGAAATTGAAAAATCACTATTATATCAACCAGAAATATTAACATTGGCTATGATATATATAGGGTTCATAAAGAAATCTAATTCTAAGTATAGAGATGGATGATAATGAAGAAGGGGTAATGCAACTATGAAAGCACCTCAAACGTCTTAAAATTATCAAAGGGATTGAACATAAGGTTGAATAGGTGTTAACTCCTCTATGTGATCTATAGGGGTAATTTGATATAGGATCGGAAAAATTGGGGTGAAACCCTCTTAAAATATAAGAATGAAAATAATGAAAAATTCTAATTTTTTGATAACCAAATATATATTCATTTATTTTCTGAATATTTTTAATACAGTTTTCAAAGAATGTGATATACATTTACATTTCTAATAAACCATTTGAATAGTTACTCCTAGGATTCACATGGTTTATAAAAACTGTAAACCGTATGTGTTGAACTCCCAATGCCCTAAACTACTTTTGAGGATTTATGAATAGTCTGAGAAACTAAACTGATGTTGTTCAATCCAACTCTATCAATATAATAGAACCATACATATGGGCACCACAAAATTACTACTAACTATGTGTGATAATAACGATTATCTAAAAGTTATCCAAAACATGAATTTTGATCCCACAACCAGTTTAAATTTAAAACCACTCAATACCATATAAAATAATATTAAATAAATAGCACTATGACAACAGGTGTGTGATAATCATATTTTCTAATTTTAGGTAATAATCCTTATCACCCTTCAGTTATAGGTTCATCTTTCATTTCATTACCAAATTTGATACATTTTCACATATCCCGTGGGCTTCCATTTTTCAGAATTAATATTATAATAAATTTCTATTATATTTTGAATGTATATAAATTAGTATAAAAATATTTTCATAATTAATTATTTAAAAAAATAATAATTTATTTAGAAATAAAATTTATAATTATTAATGAAAACTAATAAAAAAAATTATTGGATACATGTTATGATAGATAAGACTAATCAATTTAAGTTAGTTAGTTTTATAATTATAAAGAGTACATATCTTTTTTGTGCATATTTTAATCCCTCAAGATATCTTGTTAGTTGTATTTTTTTTCTAATATGTCTTGGAAATGTGTTTAAAATAGATAAATAATGTTTAGTGACTAATGACTGAATCATGGATGTCTTAAAAGAGTCCTTGAATATAACGGTGACAATGTATTCCTCAATAGAAGATATAAAATGAAATGTGGTTTACGTTGGGAGAGTTATATTGAAACTAGTCTATCTCTGAAGAATAAAATAGTAATTATATTCCATATGTATATTGTGAAAAAGTTTATATTGTTAGTGTAATATATGCTAAAGTATTATTTTGTATGTGTAGAAAGAAGAAGATGATGATCAATGAAAAGACTACCGATAAATTCTTTTTTCACATTGAGGTTAAAATTTAATCCTTTTTATATATTATCCAACTTCCAAGAAAAAGTTTCATATAAATATAAATAAATTTATTATACATCATGTGAATAGTTAATATATTATGTAGTGAAATTACTAAACACATCATGTTATATATCATGATATGGTTTATATTATAATCATGAAAGGATTTTATCTTTGTGTATTGAAGTACAATACATGAATATTTATGGTGAAAAGAAATGTGGTCATATAACAATTTTGTTGGAAGAAAAAATGATTTTGAAGGAATATATGAAAACTAAGGATTTAATTTCAAGAATATATAAAAATAATTATTAAATAGACTGATATAAATGAAAATTTTTCTGTGTTAAAGATAATAATATAAAAAACGGAAATATCAAAATCATCAATATCTACTTTAAGAGAGTAGTGTAGGGAGAAATTTCATATCTTAATAAATGAAAATAATTATCCCCTTGAAAATCGAGAAGTTTTATTGAAGTATAATTGTTTTTGGATTAATTATCCTGAGAAAAATCAGCTTTCCTTGAGGAATCAGTCAAAAAAGTATATATTATAACATTTTTAATTCATTCATAATAATGAATAAAGAAATAAATATTCAGTTGAGAAGAAGAATATGAATATAATATTTTATAATAGAATATAAAAAATGATAACATTTAATAAGTGCTAATTTTTATTTCATGACATGCATAAGGGATTAGGAAAAGAAGAAATTAGAGACGGGGAATAAGAAGATACTTGTTGATATATCTTATGGTAACTAGTCTTTTGAATGATATGAATATTACATTGTGAGATATTGTATTTTTTATAATAATGGTTGTATTTTAATGTACTACATTGATAAAAGTAATACATGGCCCAAGATGAGATAACACAATCATATGATAAGAGAAGAATATGATTGGACGAAAACAATTTATGATCCAATCAAAAAATTGATTCATGGTGATTAATGGTTAAAATGTTATATAGAAAAGGTGGTAGCCTAATGTTTTATTTAGGGCCTATTCACAGACACCATAAGTTAAAAAAGAATTTTTTCTGAAGAATTTACTCAGGCACGCATCATCGAGCTATGAAGCACTGATTGTTGCCATACATTCCCACTTTTTGAAGGTTGGGAACATCAGTCACTTATTTAGAGAAATTTACATCTTCATCAAAATGGGATGATGGGATGTCTGTTCTTTCTTCCATGGATTCCTCATCAGAATGTGTCATTTAGTCTGGGTCTCCCTCATATATTTAAGATGTTGTTTTTGAATCCCATTAATGTTTCCATATCCTTGTGGATGTTGGTTAATTATAGTTCATCTGTCAGGACATTCCAAGTGATCAATCTAGTACTGCAACCTTCATTTAGGGGAGTAGTCACATTGGGCATTAATGGAATGTCTAGGCACTGTAACACTAGTGCACCAAGATTTTCATCCCCTAATGATAGGGCTTTTTGAGGGCACAGAGACCTGAAGAATCCCTCATAGATTGGGTGGAATTTAAAACCATAGGCATGTACCAGAGGTTTTCCTCAGATTCCCATGATCAACATAGGGTCTTACATGAGTTTAATCTCTAGTGTTGATGGACCAGGACACTGATAGGAGTGTATTATATGGGTATATCTCTAGGTTGGGTACCCATGAGGTTTCCTAAATGGATGGATCAGGATTCCCAATGTGGATGGATCTGAGGATGATTGTGCCTAGACAAAGGGGACACCAATGTGTACTGTTTGTTGGGATTGCACCTCATGAAGTACTCCTCCGTACAAAGTACAGAAAAGGGGGATCAAAAACCACATAGGTTGAGAGGGTGAATCATGAGATTGGGTTGTGCACAATGGACAATAACCCGAAGAAATGTTGGGTCACAAACATGGTTATTGGACAATTGAAAAAGGGACACTCTTGGTTAGATGGTTAGGGATTGTGTGGTTCTTGCAAGAGGTTATAGGTCCATTTCAAGAGGGAATCACATGGATAAGTGTTTATGGATTGTGCACGGATTATTCTTGGTTAGCGTCCCATGGAAATTATGTGATCCCAACTGGATGTGGCGGCCTGGGTAGGAATCAAGATGGAGGATGGATGGATAATTGATGTAGATAAAAGGAATGGGATGGAACTGATGTGAAAATGCCACTAATTGTGACACCCCGAGCTTCCACGATACGCATCTCATTCAATAATGCAATAGCTTGCATTGTACGCAACTTTGAGTTCTAACACACCGCAACTAATCAAAGTAGCCGTTATGAATAGTAATAACCACTTTTTAAATTTAGAGAAATTTTATATTTCAAAATGGACTTCATTTTTGTATTCCTAATATTGAAATTAGCCTATGTTGAATTTTTTGTAATTTTCTGAGAACTTCCAAATTTTTATGAATAGTGAAAAATACATAAAACAACTTTTTTAATGAAAATAATTTCTAGTGATAAGTTATACGATTGAGTGTTTTTAAAGTATAATTAGAATATATTTTTACCATTTTATCCAATGGTGGTCATTAGAATTAATTTAACATTGAAAATGGACATAAACAATTGCCAATCTTCTAATATAAATTGTTTTTAAAAAGACGCTATTTGTTGTAACAGAGGGAATTAATTATAAAATTAATTAATGCAACTTATATGTTTGTAATTTTTTAAAATAGACATCATTTTTGAATTCAGAATATCAATTATAGCTTAGGGTGAAATTTTGGCATTGTTCCGAAAAACTTCAATTTTTGATGAATAGTGAAACCACTAAGTGGTAGTTAAATAACTGATTTTTCATTTAAATGAAATATTACCACTTCGGTGATTTGATTTTCAAAAATCCGACATACATGGTTGTCATTAAGAAGTAATATTTGGTTCAATGAGATCAAAATAATTTTTGGTGAATAGTAACTTTTAAGTTCTTAATCGTGATTAGAGGTAATTAGTGTAGTTTAAGGTAAAAATAATGTTTAAATAATATGAGATGAGCTTGAAACTTGTCCTACTCCTATTGGATGAGTCATGGACGACCATTACAACCCATGGGTCAACTTGGGGATTCCATGGAGCCACTTTAGTTGGAAAATGACATTAATATATATATATTTAATGTTAAAATTAAATTGACACAAACATGAGTTGTTTTACTAAAACAGTTTTTCAGTGGGGTTACACAACTCCAGATTTTGTTTATAAATATTCATTAGAAAGCTAAAAAGATTTCCTACAACATAGTATTTTTTTTATAATTTTTAGACATTAAATAAATTAAATTATTTATGACATCATGATGATGTAGTGATGACCTCATTATTTAACGATTTAAATAAAATGAGAAGATGATGTAAAATCCAAGGATTACACTTGTCCAAAGCCTTTTGGATGAGGCTATTTCGAACCCTTATCACCTTAGCCTCTACGTATACAAGTGTGAGACCTTTAGAATCCGAAAAGCATTGTATAATAGAATAACATTTCATTACTTTCCAAAACTGCCCCTCCTCCCCACTTATAAAAGGCCCCCACCTTTCCCACCTCATTTACTCTTTAAAGCCATTTGGCTCAGCCAACCTCTGACCAAATACTCTCCCAACTTCCCCCTATTACTCCTAGAAGCCTCACATTGGTTAGAACTCTTCTCAAGGAAGCCTTTTTCTCAAATCAAAAAGAGTTACCGGATTTTGAGGTAATGTCTTCTCTAATGTTGTTTTGTGTTATTTTTCTTCTCCAACCCCCTAAACTCTTTTTATTCATTTCGTTTGTAACAACACCAGTATCCTCAATATACTAGGATGTTGTTATAAGATGTATTCGAGCTACACTTACACACACCTACATCTAATGGTTAAAGAACATACGGTTTCTGTGGATGGCGAATTTCTGCCTCACGAAACGATGATTGTCCAACACTCATATAACACCTTCAAAGGTGGCCATTAAGATGTCACTATTTTTATATATGATATATAATATGTTTATGTTTTACTTATGATTATGTATTTCTCATTTATGGCATACTTTATGATTTCCACTATGGGTGAAACGCGATAATTTCATTTTAGGAAGTGCGGACTACCGCCCCCTCAAAGTGATTTGAATCGTTAATGCCATATGTGGGATGTATAAAGGATGGATTAAATGGTATTATACACTATATTATACTGTAATTATATTATAAATTTATATCATTATGATTTCATTCCATTAAATATGAAATATAAATGAAAGTAGCGTTCATGCGTACGTACGGCTTACCGTCTCCATGAACGGTGCATTTCATTTCTTACCTCTAAATGTAACGTGACATTATGAATGAATGTATATACTGTATATATATGATATATATGATATCTAAATCATGAATATAATTCTGTATATAATGGATATTTCACCACATGAACAACTTGTAATTATAAGAAGTTTATTTTTGACTCAAGTACCAAAGATCGACAAAACAACCGTTATTAACTTAAATAATTAAATAATGTTCATAACATGGTAATAAGTGATATTAATGGAATAATGAACATGAAAAAGTTTCTTACGTAAATTTAAATTAACTCTAGTTTATTATTCAGGAGGTTAAAGAACGGTCGAGTCAGGACAAGACGCAAGGTAAGGGAACTTCTTAACCCAACTTCCATTCTTTGGGTTAATCTCCTACTTTCAAATTATGTCATGATATTATTATCTATTATTTTGTATTTTTTACTTTCTTTATGTGTAACTATAGTGAATACACATAATAGATCTAATTTATTTTAAAAATTATCTTTTTAAGGACATCGTCTCAATCTCCTTTCATTGAGTCATATTTGGTTTTATACACAACTTTCTTTTATACGGTGCATAAACCCCTTTGACTTTTACGTTTATTCAAAAGGAATATTTTTTATACGAAGCGTTTTACTAAACGACAAAAAGGGAATGTTTTTATTTCCGTACTTATGCGGCGACAATGACTTCTCCGCCGCCGTGACCATTATTTGAGTTTTGGCTTCCTCAACAAGCCATCATTTTTTTAATGAAAAATAAATACAATGTTTTAACTTTCTTTTATTTTGGTATTGAAAATGGTTTTGAAATAATTTTTATTATATCAATGTGTTGTATTTATATCTTGTGATTGAAATGTGGAACTGTTATGTTTCCTTTATGCATGTTTTATGTGATACGATTATGTTATGGTTTATGATATGTTTAAACCTATTCATATGAGGAATGCATTGGAATTAATAAGTGACGGGTGGAGCCCGCTATAGCTCCTTGATGCATCGGCAGGTCTCATGATACAAACTAGTGTCTTGGCACGAGGCCTTGAAAAAATCTTATTTGTGGTCTTGGCACAAGGCCTTGGCTACATGGTTATGATAGTCTGGCATTATGCATTCTATCATTATGAAAGTGGTTATTGATATTGCATGTGATTATTAGACCAGTCGAATATCCATGTGAAGAAGTAAATGGCATTATCTCATTTTACTTTTGCCATATTATGTTGAAGTTCATGTTTAAAAGGCTTTTGTTTTAGTTATACATTTACTTAAATGATAATGTTTATTTATGAAAACATCCGCTATATTGTTAACCTTACTGAGCATCTGAGCTCACCCCTTTCAATGTTTTAATATTTTCCAGGATGTGAAGAAGTATTTTATGAATGACCTGCAGGGATAGTCCGAAGAGGATAGAAGTGTGGACTATGGAGACTATGTTATTGTATTTTTTCACATTATGATGTAATGTAATGTTTACGAATGTATCTAGTGTTTCCAAGGCTACTAAACTAATCGGTCTTTCGAGACTTGATCTTTTGTGATCATGCCAATGTTACGAAGTAATGCACCGACTCTGGGTAGCTGGGGTCGGGGCGTTACAGTTAGTATCAGAGGTAGTTTAGTACTAAACTTGGATGCTAGAATTAGATAAACTCTGATTAGAGCATATAGCCCAAAGATAGACTTTGAGTATTGGTATAGAAGAACTTCCTAGAATATTGTTATTGTAGAGATTTTGTGAGTTTTCCGAGCAATAAATCCCTGTCTGGATACGAGCAGGTAGAGGTGGCTCTGGCACAGATGTACCTAGGGTTAAAACCCGAAAACACCGCTTTGAGATAGACTCAAACGGGAACTGGTGCACGACAACGGGCCTTGCTGCACTCTTGGTTACGACACTCCCGGGGGATATGCTTAGGATAATTCTCGTTTTATTTACAAACCACTATGAACGGTTATGAGTATATACTTACTCAAAGAAAACCTTTTTATGATTATGGATTATATCCATAAATAGTTCAATTTATGTTAAGTATTTTATAAGTATGGAATTATGTATTTTGATTCATAAACTAATCTAGTTTATGCCATTGTATAGAAATGGCGCCCAGTAGAAGGAATGTGAACTCCAGCAGTACGTATGATCCATAGAGTAAGAAGGATCGTATCTTTCACGGTATTAAGCCAACATTTTGAAGGGAAATAGTCTCCTATGTGTTCTCAACATATGAAGAAATAGTATCATGTGTTAATAAGATAAGTAAATAATTCTCTGAGTCCTATGGCTTTGAAGCGAAGCAAGAGACGAAAGGGATGGAAGAGAGAATGACGGATAAAGGGATGAGGGGAAAGAATAATTTTCCAATATGCGGTAATTGTGGGAAGAAACATCGTGGAACTTGCCTAAAGGGAATGTGAGTTTGTTATAAGTGTAGAGAAAAAGGACACAAAGTGCGTGACTGCAAGGGTAAGAAAATGGTTTCAAATGTACAATGCTTCTTCTGCAAGGATTGGGGACACTACGCAAACCAATGTCCAAATCATCAGAGTATGCCCCAAATGATGTTATTGGATAATAATCAAGTTATGATACCACCACAGATGAGGAGTAATGATTAGAGTTCTTATGTTGTTATTAAATAATTTTGTAATTTGAGTGTTGTATCAATGATTTACTGGTTATAATAATTATGGAGTATATAAGGATTGTAATGCAGTACTATTTCATCAAGGACTTGAGATTGTGTGGAACCAAGAAAAGTGACTCCACAGTAGGTTAAATTTTTTAAAAATATATGGTTGAGAGAAAGATAGACCATAATATGGTTCTGATTCTGAGATTGTGATTTTGGAATAAGACGAGATTGATTTGGATAAATTATATTGGATATACATAACTTCCTTGAAACTGATTGATGTTTTGTATACATTTTCGGATAGAAGGAGTATATCTAGTATTCTATAAGGAATAAGGGATCATGGTAATTCAGTATGTTTAAAAAGAATACATGATGAAGGTGTTCACATGTTATTACATGGGAAAAAGGATCTTCATTATGTTTACCTTCCTTGTAAAATTTGGACTGTGAGTTGGACAGAAGTATTTTGGATAACTATAAAGGTTGGAATGGATTAAGTTGATCTTTGGATAGTATTGTTTAAGGTTAAAGCATTTTTGAATATTTTTTTGGAATATTATAATACTATAGATTTAGGAAAAGGACAACCTGCAGGGTGGGGCATAACCCGTCGTGTTGGACAAAGATGCAGGAATCGAACCCAAAATCATAGTGCAACAGGCCTTTATTTCCTACCACTAGCCTACAGGAAGTCCCTGGTTATTACAAAATAATTTTACTAATCTAAATGGTATGTGTTATCATTTGGAACCTTATACAATTAGGATAAGTATAATATTTTTGAGTTCTATTATCTTTTTGAGTGAAAGATGAGTTGAAGGTTGAAACTCTAATTGTCAAGCATAAATATATATATACCTATCTCTTATTCAATGAATAAATTAATTCTTAAACTTTAGTAAAGGGATATTAAAACAAAAAAATGTGTTATCCTAATACATTATGTCTTGTTGAACTGATGATATTTTAAATCAACAAAGATTGAAGGCTTTGAGGCCCTCAATTTTACAGTTGATTTTGATTGATGACCTCAATCACTCCCTACAAATATTTACGTTTTTCCTCCAATTATATGTCTCTAATTGCCACCAATGTTCTCCTAATCGAGATCATAATTGGGTGGTGACTTTTTCATTTCCCTTTCCCTCTTATTAAGGCTAAATTTTATTAATCTTATTTCCGATGTGGGTTTTCCTCAAAGGTAATTTCTCTTTTCAACCTTTTATTTTAAAAGAAAAATTTCAAATTGCGAGGATGCAATTTATTGAAGGAGGGGAGAATGTAACACCCCGAGCTTCCACGATACGCATCTCATTCAATAATGCAATAGCTTGCATTGTACGCAACTTTGAGTTCTAACACACCGCAACTAATCAAAGTAGCCGTTATGAATAGTAATAACCACTTTTTAAATTTATAGAAATTTTATATTTCAAAATGGACTTCATTTTTGTATTCCTAAAATTGAAATTAGCCTATGTTGAATTTTTTGTAATTTTCTGAGAACTTCCAAATTTTTATGAATAGTGAAAAATACATAAAACAACTTTTTTAATCAAAATAATTTCTAGTTATAAGTTATACTATTGAGTGGTTTTAAAGTATAATTAGAATATATTTTTACCATTTTATCCAATGGTGGTCATTAGAATTAATTTAACATTGAAAATGGACATAAACAATTGCCAATCTTCTGATATAAATTATTTCTTAAGAACATGCAATTTGTTGTAATAGCGGGAATTAATTATAAAATTAATTAATGCAACTTATATGTTTGGAATTTTTCAAAATAGACATCATTTTTGAATTCGGAATATCAATTATAGCTTAGGGTGAAATTTTGGAATTGTTCTGAAAAACTTCAATTTTTGATGAATAGTGAAACCACTAAGTGGTAGTTAAATAAATGATTTTTCGTTTAAATGAAATATTACCACTTCTGTGATTTGATTTTCAAAAATCCGACATACATGGTTGTCATTAAGAAGTAAAATGTGGTTCAATGAGATCAAAATAATTTTTGGTGAATAGTAACTTTTAAGTTCTTAATCGTGATTAGAGGTAATTAGTGTAGTTTGAGGTAAAAATAATGTTTTAATAATATGAGATGAGCTTGACACTTGTAATACTCCTATTGGATGAGTCATGTCCGACCAAGAAAACCCATGGGTCAACTTGGGGACCCCATGGAGCCACTTTAGTTGGAAAATGACATTAATATATATATATTTAATGTTAAAATTAAATTGACACAAACATGAGTTGTTTTACTAAAATAGTTTTTCAGTGGGGTTTCACAAGTCAAAATTTTGATTATAAATATTAATTAGAAAGCTAAAAAGATTTTCTACATCATAGTATTTTTTTTATAAATTTTTGACATTAAATAAATTAAATTATTTATGACATCATGATGATGCAGTGATGACCTCATTATTTAACGATTTAAATAAAATGAGAAGATGATGTAAAATACAAGGCTTACACTTGTCCAATGCCAATTGGATGAGGCGATTTCGAACCCTTATCACCTTAGCCTCTAATTATACAAGTGTGGGACCTTTAGAATCCGAAAAGCATTGTATAATAGAATATCATTTCATTACTTTCCAAAAGTGCCCCTCCTCCCCACTTATAAAAGGCCCCCACCTCTCCCACCTCATTTACACTTTCAAGCCATTTGACTCAGCCAACCTCTGCCAAAATACTCTCCCAAAATCCCCCTATTACTCCTAGAAGCCTCACATTGGTCAGAACTCTTCCCAAGGAAGCCTTTGGATCAAATCAAAAAGAGTTACCCGATTTTGAGATAATGTCTTCTCTAATGTTGTATTGTGTTATTTTTCTTCTCCAACCCCCTAAACTCTTTTTATTAATTTCTTTTGTAACAAAACCAGTATCCTAAATATACTAGGATTTTGTTATAAGATGTATTCGAGCTACACTTACACACACCTACATCTAATGGTTAAAGAACATACAGTTTCTGTGGATGGTGAATTTCTGCCTCACGAAACGATGATTGTTCAACACTCATATAACACCTTAAAAGGTGGCCATTAAGATGTAACTATTTTTATATATGATATATAATATGTTTATGTTTTACTTATGCTTCTGTATTTCTCATTTATGGCATAATTTATGATTTCCATTATGGGTAAAACGCGATAATTTCATTTTAGGAAGTGCGGACTACCGCCCCCTCAAAGTGATTTGAATCATTAATGCCATATGTGGGATTTATAAAGGATGGATTAATTGGTATTATACACTATATTATACAGTAATTATATTATAAATTTATATCATTATGATTTCATTCCATTAAATATGAAATATAAATGAAAGTAGCGTTCATGCGTACGTACGGCTTACCGTCTCTATGAACGGTGCATTTCATTTCTTTCCTCTAAATGTTACGTGACATTATGAATGAATGTATATACTGTATATATATGATATATATGATATCTACATCATGAATATAATTCTGTATATAATGGATATTTCACCACATGAACAACTTGTAATTATAAGAAGTTTATTTTTGACTCAAGTACCAAAGATCGACAAAACGACCGTTATTAACATAAATAATTAAATAATGTTCATAACATGGTAATAAGTGATATAAATGGAATAATTAACATGAAAAAGTTTCTTAAGTAAATATAAATTAACTCTAGTTTATTATTCAGGAGGTTAAAGAACGGTCGAGTCAGGACAAGACGCAAGGTAAGGGAACTTCTTAACCCAACTTCCATTCTTTGGGTTAATCTCCTACTTTCCAATTATGTCATGATATTATTAGGTATTATTTTGTATTTTTACTTTATTTTTGTGTACCTATAGTGAATACACATAATAGATCTATTTTATTTTAAAAATTATCTTTTTAAGGACTTCGTCTCAATCTCCTTTCATTGAGTCATATTTGGTTTTATACACAACTTTCTTTTATACGGTGTATAAACCCCTTTGACTTTTATGTTTATTCAAAAGGAATCTTTTTTATACAAAGCGTTTTACTAAACGACAAAAAGAGAATGTTTTTCTTTCCGTACTTATGCGGCGACAACGACTTCTCCGCCGCCGTGACCATTATTTGAGTTTCAGCTTCCTCTACAAGCCATCATTTTTTTAATGAAAAATATATACAAAGTTTTAACATTCTTTTATTTTGGTATTGAAAATGGTTTTGAAAGCGTTTTTATTATATCAATATGTTGTATTTATATCTTGTGATTGAAATGTGGAACTTTTATGTTTCCTTTATGCATGTTTTATGTGATACGATTATGTTATGGTTTATGATATATTTAAACCTATTCATATGAGGAATGCATTGGACTTAATAAGTGACGGGTGGAGCCCGCTATAGCTCCTCGATTCATCGGCAGGTCTCATGAGACAAACTAGTGTCTTGGCACGAGGCCTTGACAAAATCTTATTTGTGGTCTTGGCACGAGGCCTTGGCTACGTGGTTATGATAGTCTGGCATTATGCATTCCATCATTATTAAAGTGGTTATTGATATTTCATGTTATTATTAGACCAGTAGAATATCCATGTGAAGAAGTAAATGACATTATCTTATTTTACTTTTGCCATATTATGTTGAAGTTCATGTTTAAAAAGCTTTTGTTTTAGTTATACATTGCCTTAAATGTTAATGTTTATTTATGAAAGCTTCCGCTATATTGTTAGCCTTACTGAGCATCTGAGCTCACCCCTTTCAATGTTTTAATATTTTCCAGGATGTGAAGAAGTATTTTATGAATGACCTGCAGGGATAGTCTGAAGAGGATAGAAGTGTGGACTATGGAGACTATGTTATTTTAGTTTTTCAATTTATGATGTAATGTAACGTTTATGAATGTATCTATTGTTTCCAAGGCTACTAAACTAATCGGTCTTTTGAGACTTGATCATTTGTGATCATGCCAATGTTACGAAGTAATGCACCGACTCTGGGTAGCTGGGGTCGGGGCGTTACACTAATGTTGGGCTTGAACCTCGATGGGTCTTCCTATGTATCCCCATGGTAGGTAATAAATGACAATATAGTTTGGTGTGGTGATTTGACACCTAAATAGGAAGCACATAAGAATGGATGAATGAAACACAATGTCTCATGGGAGCGACCGATGTGGGAGATGAGTGACGGGATTGAACCTCATAGAGGATTCCTATGTATCCCAATAGAAGGGAATCATAGTATACATAGTTCAAAACATGGAATTGAATTACGATGTACAAAATGGACAATGACCCAAATAAATTTTGTGTGTTACACGTGGTTAGCAACCCATCGAAAGAGGTACACTCATGGATGGGGGAGTGTGAATTGAGGATGTTTCTTATGGATGGTTAGTTGCATGGGAGCTAGTTTGGAACCTCTAAGGGGAATACCAAGGATTTGGTTCCCAACAAAGGGGACACTGATGTTTACCAGTGCTTGGGGTTAAACCTCAGGAGGCCTCCTACGAACCCTGTGTAGAATATTGGGATAAAAACACACATTATTCGTATATATATAGTCTAACTTCAAGAATGATGGAAGATTAATTCAATTTAATGTTAGTTGGGGTGAGGGTAAAACAATTTGAAGAGGTTGGGATAGATGGGTTATGGGATTGAACTTCAGATAGGCTTCCTACATACCATGCCTATACTGGGAAAATATCAAAGTACACATACATTATAGAAGAGTTTAATGGGGCCTTATCCATGGATAGAGGCCCAAAGTCGTTGTTAATGTCAATTATTTCACTAATCCCACATGAGTCATTATTTGTGTGAGAAAAAAAAGTAGAAACCAAGACGTGAAGATAATTTCATGAATGGTGCTCCTTCGAGGAACGATGTAGGGATTATACATGGTCAGTGGGCCTGGGAGATTTATATTGGGACTTATTTATGAGGGATACATGATGTGAAAAGAGGTTTTCATGACATATGTGGAGGATATGACCATCATACCGCAATAATTGTAGAGACCCGAAGCCTAACGTACATGAACATTACATTACTTTTGCGGAATACTTAATACATAACAAAAATATACACACAAGGATCGTAATAGTTTAGTGTCTTTGGAAACTCGGAATGTATTCTTCTAATCGTGGTGAAAGATCTTCAATATCTCCCATAAAGATCTTCCCTTTTTTTACCTAAAAACCTTTCTTTATATCCTGGGGAAAAGAAAACATAAAAGGGTGAGCTCAAATGCTCAGTAAGGGTAAACAAAATAAATATCAATCACATCATATATATAAGAACATAGCTTTTGGAAATCTTAACCTGCAAAAGAGCTCATAATATCATAACATGGGATAAATCATAGAAGTGAAAATGAAATCATAACTTAAAACATTACTCATTGTGGCATACACACATAATCATATAGAATCATTTCTTGTTAGTCAAGACTCATTTCCAAGACTATCTTAGTGGACAAAGTCCCTTTCTGAATCGAGTAATCCTCGTTTCAGTCCTGTTTCACTGAACCGGTATAACCTACCATTCCAGCCATGTCTATCTCATGAGATATAAAATCTTTACCCAATGCATTGGAGGGAGATATAGGTCCCACCCATCTCATAATTATACCATTCTTATGTGTGCCACAAAATCATAAATCATACATCATTTCATAACCCATGTAATAAAAAAAATGGGATTCTTAAACAACATGACATCATAAAACCATTCATATAAGATAAAGGAATTCATAAACATAATTCCATCACAACATAGTCAAATCAATGTAAAAATATGGATAGAAACAGAACCCTTTATTATCTTAGATGGAAAATAATTTTGATAAAACACTTGAAATGAATTCTTGAGGAAAATATCCTTTCTTCTTCAAAATCAATTTCTTTTCACAAAACATCATGAAATTTTAAAAGAAAGAGATTTTATTAAAAATAGTCATGAAATATTTTGGAGGAAGGTTCATGAAAATAAGGCTTTATAAAACCGTAAAAATCCGTTCGTGCCGTATAAGTTAAAAAAAACATTATTCTCGTACTTTTGTCGGAAAAGTCAAAAAGTACCTCGTACGAAAAACGACAAAAGATTCCTTTCATATCTTTTACTAAAAACTCACCGAAGGGTAAATTTGGATTTAAACAATTGTAGGTTGTTGTAAATAACATTACATATTGAGGAAACATGGATGTGGATGATAAAATATACCCCAGTAAATTTCAAAGTACAAACAATCTCGGATAAAAATGAGATTGTGATATTTCCCTTACCTTAGGTCCGATTTGCTTCGTATGTGTCCGAACCTCCTGTATAATGATTTAAATAATGTCATTGACTTATTACAGAATCATATTCATTGTTATGATATCATATATGGTTCACTTATGACATTATATTACCCGTTCTTTTGTAAATTCCATGTTAAAGAAGCGTTTTGGGTAAAATCATTTCATTTATCGTAGGTGTTTTGACTTGTTGTTCTTGACATCATTATTACTTATATCATGATTTACTTACTTCCAGAATATAAAATATGATTTATATATCATATATATTCAGTATATATATATATATAATAGGTAGATAAATAAAATGAAAAACACCGTTCATGGAGACGGTAGTCCGTACGTACGCATGAACGTTGTTTTCCTTTCCTTATTGTCTTGAAATGGAAGTAAGTAGATGACATACATATGTATATATATACATAAATCCAGTAGCTTTATAATGTCATATATTTCATTATTATTTCTTATATATATACTTTATAATCATTCTTAAATGGTTAATATGGAGAATGAATCTCATCGCGTCGTGGAGACGGTAGTCCGTACGTACGCACGAGCGATGATATCATTTCTATAAGTATTGAATTGAATTGGAGTGAATTATACAATATATCAGAATCAATATGATGTTGTAATAACTATGTATAGTTATTCTTTACACCATTATACCCATCCATGTAAGGTGGTGGTGGAAAATAGATTACACCACGGCGTGGAGACGGTATTCCGTACGTACGCACGCGCGGTGATTTCTTTTTCCGTAGGATGGATAGATGGTGAAATAGGGTTGTTTCATACTTATAATAACATATCAGTATATGAGTGATACTGATGTTATTACTTCATAATGAAACAACATAAGAAGAAGAAGTGGAAGAAGAAATAAAGATGAAAGAATTGGTAACGGTAATTACCTCTTCTTTGAAGTGCCTCTTTGAGACCTCCTCTTAGGGCACTAAAATTGGTCTTTGAGGAAGACCAGAACCTCTAGGATGTTTCTAGGGAAGTGGAGAGGATAAATTGGCAGGGGTTGGCCGAGCTTGAGTGCTCAAATTGGTGTGAGGAGGAGGGGGAGGAGGTGTCCTTTTATAGGGGAGGAGAGGGGCACCTTAGGAATATCTCAAAATATTATTTTATATTAAAGTAAAAATCGGTTTATAATGGTTCCAAAGGGTCTTATTTCGAAGCTAAAGTGGGGATGGGTCGAAATCCTATCAACCAATAGGATTTAGACAAGTTTAGGGTATTATTTTAACCTTATCAATTAGATTTAACTCTAAGTTAAATAATTTAACTTTTACCGTGTCTTTTTGTTTTCTTTCACTATATGGTTAATACACTTACTATAACATGCCAAAAGAACCCCAAATTGTTTATTATTAATATATATATCCTTTTCTAAGTCATTTGGCCTAACCTTAGATTTTTAGGAATAAAATAACAATTAATAATATAATATTTGATTTGAAAACTATTTTGTGTCAATTTTGACACTATTTGATATATGATTTTTGGGAAAGTCATAACAGAATTATATGTTCTAAACAAGTTAATTAAATCAACACTAATATATCATAGTAACCTATAAAATTAGTGGAATTCATAAAAAGTCTCAAATTACATTTATTTTGGTGTTTATAACATCAATTATGTCAATATTTCATTAATAAGATAATTACTGCATCATCATTGTGTCATAAATAAATTAAATTATTCAATGTCTAAAAATTACAAATAAAATACCATTATGTAGGAAATCTTTTTATCTTTCTAATGAATATTTATAGTCGAATTTATCTTATGTATAACCCCATATTAAAAAGGTTTTAGTAAATAAACTTTGATTTTAACTCTTTTAACCCTTCTTTAAATAAATTAATAATAAATGTCCTAATCTAATCCAAGTGGGCCTAAATGGTCATATTATATTAATAAGGTTGTTTTTGGCCGAATTACACTTATCCAATAGAATTAGGACATGTGTTAGGGTAATAGTAATATCATATTTACCCTTAGTTACCCTATTTACTATTAACCGCGGTAAAAAAAAAGGAAAAAGTTACTATTCACCAAAAATTATTTTCATCTCATTGAACCACATTTTAGTCCTTGATATTAACCGTGTCTCTCGGATTTTCGAAATTCCATTCACAGAAGCGGTAAAATTAAGTTTTATGAAAAATTCAGTTTTTTAACTACCACTTAGTAGTTTCACTATTCATCAAAAATTGATGTTTTTCAGAACAATGCCAAAATTTCATCCTAAGCTATATTTCATATTCCGAATTCAAAAATAAAGTCTATTTTACCAAATTCATAACATAGAAGTTGCATTAATTAATTTTATAATTAAATCCCGCTGTTAAAACAAATAGCGTGTTTTTAAGAGATAATAAATATCAAAAGAATGAAACTTGTTTATAAGTGGTTTAAATGTGAAATTACATCCAATGACCATTATTGTTTTAAATTGTAAAAATATATTCTAAATATACTTTAAAACCACTCAAATTAATAATTTATCACTATTAATTATTTCGATTAAAAAAGTTGTTTTTAATTAAAATTTAGTAATTTTCACTATTCATCAGAATATGAAAGTTATCCAAAAAGTACCAAAATTTCACCTTAGGCTAAATTCGATACTCCGAATCCCAAAATGAAGTCCATTTTGAGAGATAAAATTTCTAAAATTTTAAAAGGTGGTTATTACTATTCATAACGGCTAGTTTTAATAATATTTTAATAGCATATTGTTGTTTAGTGAAACTCGGCATTGCGTACTACACACGCTATCGAGGAAGGTCGCGATTACATGTAATACAAGGCAAGTCAAGGATGCGTGTTGTGCATGCTCCTTTTGGTGTAGCGTACAACACAAGACATTAGTGAAATTAAAAGGAATATTTTTCATAAAATTTCGGGGTGTTACATTCTACCCCCCTTAAAATGAATTTCGCCCTCGAAATTCGTCGGGGTTATAAATGGTTTACTATTCAAAAGTTTCTTTAATAGAAACCCACATCGTAAAAAGGAATACCAAAACCAATCTTTAAAAACTAAAGTATGAAACGCAACGGTTACCCAAATAAACTAAATACTGGGTTTCCACATAGGTGAAAATATGGATATGGAAGAGAAATCTAACCATCATGTTCTGATGGAGAGTGGTAGAGAACATGGCTATGGAAAAGCTAGTAATCACAAAGCCATAAATTTGTGACGATCTAAGGTACCATCTGATTCATCAGATATAAGATCACTAGGACACCATTTTTGGTTTTCAAGATCATTTCCCTAAAGTTGAAGAATTTGAATTAGAATAAATACTTACTTTATTTTGGTACAATCTCACTATTGTTTGTGCCTTGAAAAATTTCCACTTCATCTCTTAAATAAATAAAGTTGAATTTGTTATTCGTGAAGTGTTAGTAGATCATGTGATAGAATGACGGGTCATTCCATCTGTCTCAAACAAAAGGTTAGAAAAAGTTATTAAATATACATAAGTCATTCTATAGTGAGATTAATCATATATGGTTCCTAAAATGGACGTATACTTCATATATCATACTACTTAATATAATAAAACTAGTTTCTACTACACAGGGACTTCCTGTAGGCCAGTGGTAGGTGATAAAGGCCAGCCGCACTTCGGTTGTGGGTTCGATTCCTACAGCCTTGTCCGAACCGATGGGTTGTCGCCCGTCCTGCAGGTTGTCCTTTTTCTAAAACTACGTTAATATAACATCCCATCAATAATATCGAAAATCTTCTATCCTTAAACAATACTATCTTATGTCCAACATAATCCAGTCTAATCTTTAGGCTTATACATAATACTGCAGTCCACTCTCATAATATAGTGACATCGATTACCAGAGATTTAATACTGTCGTTGATCCCCACATATCATAAGATATGTCTTGTTGGTCACATTCCAAACATTCAAAGTCCTTAATCGTGTATTCTCTTGAATACCTTAGTGAAAACATGAGTGCAGTTAAAAGTTAACACTTTCCACATACCAAAATCCTCAAAATTATTTATACTCAAACCATGATATCACATAGTCCTTATATCAATCATGAGCTCATGAATACTGTTAAACATTTCGTTTTCTCGTTTTCCCTTCATTATGCACATATCATCTTATTTCCAAAAATATCTCAATCACTTTTAATACCACATTAGACCAACACATAAATATTCCAATACTTTATCATACAACATTATTTTGGAATCCCATTACATAAATACTTAATCATTCCACCACATCGTTGTCATATTCAACATCGCCAATAGTGATCGCATGTAACTTCCCTTTATCCTTTGCCTTAAGCGGTTGCTCATGTCGATCATCACTAACCCTTGGATTAGGGCATTTATTGGCATAATTTCCCATCTCCTTGCACTTGAAGCATTGAAGTGTTGGCGGTGCGTTCTCTGCAGTGTTTGCTTTATTCACATCATTAGAAACCCTTTTTCCATTACTTCGACACTCAGCTGCTCGATGACCTTCTTTTCCACACTTAAAACATTTTCTAGTCCCTTTTAGACAATCTCCACCATGCTTCTTTCCACACTTTGTGCATACGGAAACATTCATCTTCTTTTCACCATTATTCTGAGATTTCTCCTTGAACTCCATCTTTCGTTTCTTGTCAAAACCATGAGATGGATATGTAAAACCAACTTCCATTTCTACCTTGATAGCACAACGCACAATTTCTTCAAAGCTACTGAAGTCTCTTATAGCTAATGCCCTTCGAAGACTTGGTTTTAAGCCACAGAAAAATCGATCAACTTTACTTTCAGGTTGGATGATAATACCAGAAGCGTACCTTGCAAGTCTTGTAAAATTTGCTTCATAGGTACCAACAGATTCATCGTCCCTTTGCTTCAGTTCAAGAAACTCTTTCTCCATCTTTGTTCGAAGAATACGAGGGAAGTACTTACTGAAAAACAAGTTCTTGAACTCGTCCCATTCCATGGACTCAATTTCATCTCTTGGCCTCGTATTCTTGATAAGATTCCACCATTGATCAGCTTCACCTTCCAATCGATATACTGCTAAGATGACTTTATCATGTTCAGAACATTGAAGAACTGAAAATATCTTTTCAGTAGTACTGATCCATTGTTCAGCCACAAGTGGATCAGAAGACCCACTGAAAGAAGGTGGACGTTGCCTCATGAAGGACTCAATAGAATATTGTTCCCTTCTCTGCTCATTTGGAAGTCCAGAATGATTCATAGCTTGTGTAAGTATAGCAATAAGATTTTGCACTCCATCTCCCATAACATTTGTTTGTTCAGGAGGGAAATCATTGCATTGTCCATTGCATTGATCAACACGGTTCCTTCGGGTTCCAGCCATCGTCTAAAACCCAAAAAGAATAGTATGAGAGGCAAAAATCATGCTAGGGAAAACAACATAATAAAGGGGGAGTACCTTCAATATCCAACATCTTAGGTTTAATTCTATGATCGTTAGTGTAATTCTATTACTATAACCTATACGTATACTTATCCCTAGGGACATCCCTAGACATACCTTAGAAATATCTCTAGGGATCTCACTAACGTTTTCGCATCCTAGTTTCCAAAGGTTGACTAAACCTTTCCTCTGATACCAACTGGAGAGACCCGAAGCCTAACGTACATGAACATTACATTACTTTTGCGGAATACTTAATACATAACAAAAATATACACACAAGGATCGTAATAGTTTAGTGTCTTTGGAAACTCGGAACGTATTCTTCTAATCGTGGTGAAAGATCTTCAATATCTCCCATAAAGATCTTCCCTTTTTTTTACCTAAAAACCTTTCTTTATATCCTGGGGAAAAGAAAACATAAAAGGGTGAGCTCAAATGCTCAGTAAGGGTAAACAAAATAAATATCAATCACATCATATACATAAGAACATAGCTTTTGGAAATCTTAACCTGCAAAAGAGCTCATAATATCATAACATGGGATAAATCATAGAAGTGAAAATGAAATCATAACTTAAAACATTACTCATTGTGGCATACACACATAATCATAGAGAATCATTTCTTGTTAGTCAAGACTCATTGCCAAGACTATCTTAGTGGACAAAGTCCCTTTCTGAATCGAGTAATCCTCGTTTCAGTCCTGTTTCACTGAACCGGTATAACCTACCATTCCAGCCATGTCTATCTCATGAGATATAAAATCTTTACCCAATGCATTGGAGGGAGATATAGGTCCCACCCATCTCATAATTATACCATTCTTATGTGTGCCACAAAATCATAAATCATACATCATTTCATAACCCATGTAATAAAAAAAATGGGATTCTTAAACAACATGACATCATAAAACCATTCATATAAGATAAAGGAATTCATAAACATAATTCCATCACAACATAGTCAAATCAATGTAAAAATATGGATAGAAACAGAACCCTTTATTATCTTAGATGGAAAATAATTTTGATAAAACACTTGAAAAGAATTCTTGAGGAAAATATCCTTTCTTCTTCAAAATCAATTTCTTTTCACAAAACATCATGAAATTTTGAAAGAAAGAGATTTTATTAAAAATATTCATGAAATATTTTGGAGGAAGGTTCATGAAAATAAGGCTTTATAAAACCGTAAAAATCCGTTCGTGCCGTATAAGTTAAAAAAAACATTATTCTCGTACTTTTGTCGGAAAAGTCAAAAAGTACCTCGTACGAAAAACGACAAAAGATTCCTTTCATATCTTTTACTAAAAACTCACCGAAGGGTAAAATTGGATTTAAAAAATTGTAGGTTGTTGTAAATAACATTACATATTGAGGAAACATGGATGTGGATGATAAAATATACCCCAGTAAATTTCAAAGTACAAACAATCTCGGATAAAAATGAGATTGTGATATTTCCCTTACCTTAGGTCTGATTTGCTTCGTATGTGTCCGAACCTCCTGTATAATGATTTAAATAATGTCATTGACTTATTACAGAATCATATTCATTGTTATGATATCATATATGGTTCACTTATGACATTATATTACCCTTTCTTTTGTAAATTCCATGTTAAAGAAGCGTTTTGGGTAAAATCATTTCATTTATCGTAGGTGTTTTGACTTGTTGTTCTTGACATCATTATTACTTATATCATGATTTACTTACTTCCAGAATATAAAATATGATTTATATATCATATATATTCAGTATATATATATATATATAATAGGTAGATAAATAAAATGAAAAACACCGTTCATGGAGACGGTAGTCCGTACGTACGCATGAACGTTGTTTTCCTTTCCTTATTGTCTTGAAATGGAAGTAAGTAGATGACATACATATGTATATATATACATAAATCCAGTAGCTTTATAATGTCATATATTTCATTATTATTTCTTATATATACTTTATAATCATTCTTAAATGGTTAATATGGAGAATGAAACTCATCGCGTCGTGGAGACGGTAGTCCGTACGTACGCACGAGCGATGATATCATTTCTATAAGTATTGAATTGAATTGGAGTGAATTATACAATATATCAGAATCAATATGATGTTGTAATAACTATGTATAGTTATTCTTTACACCATTATACCCATCCATGTAAGGTGGTGGTGGAAAATAGATTACACCACGGCGTGGAGACGGTATTCCGTACGTACGCACGCGCAGTGATTTCTTTTTCCGTAGGATGGATAGATGGTGAAATAGGGTTGTTTCATACTTATAATAACATATCAGTATATGAGTGATACGGATGTTATTACTTCATAATGAAACAACCTAAGAAGAAGAAGTGGAAGAAGAAATAAAGATGAAAGAATTGGTAACGGTAATTATCTCTTCTTTGAAGTGCCTCTTTGAGACCTCCTCTTAGGGCACTAAAATTGGTCTTTGAGGAATACCAGAACCTCTAGGATGTTGCTAGGGAAGTGGAGAGGATAAATTGGCAGGGGTTGGCCGAGCTTGAGTGCTCAAATTGGTGTGAGGAGGAGGGGGAGGAGGTGTCCTTTTATAGGGGAGGAGAGGGGCACCTTAGGAATATCTCAAAATATTATTTTATATTAAAGTCAAAATCGGTTTATAATGGTTCCAAAGGGTCTTATTTCAAAGATAAAGTGGGGATGGGTCTAAATCCTATCAACCAATAGGATTTAGACAAGTTTAGGGTATTATTTTAACCTTATCAATTAGATTTAACTCTAAGTTAAATAATTTAACTTTTACCGTGTCTTTTTGTTTTCTTTCACTATATGGTTAATACACTTACTATAACATGCCAAACGAACCCCAAATTGTTTATTATTAATATATATATCCTTTTATAAGTCATTTGGCCGATCCTTAGATTTTTAGGAATAACATAACAATTAATAATATAATATTTGATTTAAAAACTATTTTGTGTCAATTTTGACACTATTTGATATATGATTTTTGGGAAAGTCATAACAGAATTATATGTTCTAAAAAAGTTAATTAAATCAACACTAATATATCCTAGTAACCTATAAAATTAGTGTAATTCATAAAAAGTCTCAAATTACATTTATTTTGGTGTTTATAACATCAATTATTTCAATATTTCATTAATAAGATAATTACTGCATCATCATTGTGTCATAAATAAATTACATTATTCAATGTCTAAAAATTACAAATAAAATACCATTATGTAGGAAATCTTTTTATCTTTCTAATGAATATTTATAGTCGAATTTATCTTATGTATAACCCCATATTAAAAAGGTTTTAGTAAATAAACTTTGATTTTAACTCTTTTAACCCTTCTTTAAATAAATTAATAATAAAGGTCCTAATCTAATCCAAGTGGGCCTAAATGGTCATATTATATTAATAAGGTTGTTTTTGGCCGAATTACACTTATCCAATAGAATTAAGACATGTGTTAGGGTAATAGTAATATCATATTTACCCTTAGTTACCCTATTTACTATTAACCGCAGAAAAAAAATGGAAAAAAGTTACTATTCACCAAAAAATATTTTCATCTCATTGAACCACATTTTAGTCCTTGATATTAACCGTGTCTCTCGGATTTTCGAAATTCCATTCACAGAAGCGGTAAAATTAAGTTTTATGAAAAATTCAGTTTTTTAACTACCACTTAGTAGTTTCACTATTCATAAAAAATTGATGTTTTTCAAAACAATGCCAAAATTTCATCCTAAGCTATATTTCATATTCCGAATTCAAAAATGAAGTCTATTTTACCAAATTCATAACATAGAAGTTGCATTAATTAATTTTATAATTAAATCCCGCTGTTAAAACAAATAGTGTGTTTTTAAGAGATAATAAATATCAAAAGAATGAAACTTGTTTATAAGTGGTTTAAATGTGAAATTACATCCAATGACCATTATTGTATTAAATTGTAAAAATATATTCTAAATATACTTTAAAACCACTCAAATTAATAATTTATCACTATTAATTATTTCGATTAAAAAAGTTGTTTTTAATTAAAATTTAGTAATTTTCACTATTCATCAGAATATGAAAGTTATCCAAAAAGTACCAAAATTTCACCTTAGGCTAAATTCGATACTCCGAATCCCAAAATGAAGTCCATTTTGAGAGATAAAATTTCTAAAATTTTAAAAGGTGGTTATTACTATTCATAACGGCTAGTTTTAATAATATTTTAATAGCATATTGTTGTTTAGTGAAACTCGGCATTGTGTACTACACACGCTATCGAGGAAGGTCGCGATTACGTGTAATACAAGGCAAGTCAAGGATGCGTGTTGTGCAAGCTCCTTTTGGTGTAGCGTACAACACAAGACATTAGTGAAATTAAAAGGAATATTTTTCATAAAATTTCGGGGTGTTACAATAATCCCATCTAAGGGTTTCAGGTATTATGTAGTGATTTCCCTAGGTGTTCATGGAATCAAATCTCAGATGGAGAGAGGAGTGAGAAGTCATTGGTGTCCATCCCATTCATGGTCCTCAGTGGAATTTTCTCTAATGAGATGATCATAGATTAATGCCATGTGCTGTGGTTGTAGGTTCATGGAATTTATCATCTTATAGTAAAGATGAGGAAGACTTTCACCCTACCCCTAGGACATACATAACGACCACACTTGAAACCTTTTAAATGGAATTCACCAACAATTCTCTATAAAGACTGGGATATAGAGTAATCTATTTGGAGGCTCATGTTAGTGTGGCTATGAGATGAAGAAAAAAACATTAGCATTATTAAATGATGAAGAATGTGGAAATGTAACACAACATGAATCACTACCAAAGGGACATTGAAATCACATTGTAGAATCCTGGAGTGCTAAACAAAAAAAGGATTGTTATGAAAGAGGCCTCATAGAGAGGGGATTCACAAAGCACAAGGGGTTATAGAGTATAGGGATTCATTGATCTTAGGGCTTCATAGATCTCATGAAATTACAAAGAATAAGGGCTCGTAGATAACATGGATTCATATAGAACAGGTCTTTTCAAAGCAATATGGATTATAGAGGATATGACTTTTCAAATAGTAGAACACTGAGAATCCTAGTGTATCAGCCTCATCGCAAAGTACACATGTTTTTTGGTCGATACTTTTCCAATCATGGCTAATTCATGTTGTTTTAATTACACAAAGTGGTATCCTTCTATAGAGATGACCCACAGGCTCTGCGAAGGGAATCACTCCCCGATGAGTGGGTAAACATGAGTAAAGATAAATGAATTTAGCAATGATCATGTACCTTACATGATTCATATTTCTGATGGTTCATAGTGTAAAGGGTGTTTTCAGATTTGGGAACCTGGAAGGCCAAAGGATAAAGACTTGACCTATTTGGAGTGGAGGGCATTAGGTATTTATAGGAATTAGGGTGGACAAATCTCCGATGGAGTGTTGTGATGTAATTTGTGTTTTTCTATCATAGGTAAATTTTGATATGTTTCTCAGATTCTTAAAGTTGACCACCTTTCATTCTATGGAATAGAGGATTCCTTTGATCCCTCTAGGGTGGTTCTAGAGGCTTCCATCAATTTCTAAGGAAGCATATAGGTGAATTTCTTCCCTCCCCAGTGCGAAGCCATCTTTAAATTTCTTCATAACCATGGAGCCGACCATCTCATTGTTTTGTTTTGGATTTAGAGAATCCATCGACTTTATGTCAGTTGTGATGATGATGGGATTTGTGATGACAGTGTTGCTGAAGGGATTCACACAGCAGCCCATTTTGTAACTATGATATCCATTTTATATTTTTACCATGTGCATAATTAGGACCCAAAAAATACCCCGACCCCTCAGATTTTGAGATGGACAAAAAATGAGGGATTAATTCCTAGGGTATATCACCAATATTTTAGGCAGATCTCCATGCGTGGTTGTGAAGCCAGATTGAAATTCGTATTGGTGGTGTACGGGTGGAGAACTATGAAAACCTCATAGTGGTTAGGTGCACCATGAAGCATGGGGGTCTTCACCAATAAATATGGGAGGAAGACCCATATTTTTTCTTCACTTATCAATATATATGTGTTCTTGAGATCCCAATTTTCAAAGGTCTATGAGATCTATAATCACTCTTTTCAAACTAGAATATCAATTACCCTACACCACACACCGATTCATTAGAATCTGTGATTGTGCACTCTGTGAGTTGCATCTACATGTTCAATGGCAAACATATTCGGTTGGTCTCTCAAATCGAGCCTTGCGATCAAGCTCTATGATCTTGATTTGGGAACCAGAGAAGAAAATTTCTAATTTCATGGGATGGGATGGCAAACCATGAATCTATTTAGGGGGTCTTTGTGGATGCTTCCTGAATAGAAGAGATTTCGGATAATATGGGCATCCGGGAATGTGTGTTAATCCATTTAGATAATGAATCCTTGGTAGATCTCTTGTCCGATATCCAAAATACCTATCCTCTATGATAAAGTCTTACTCTGTATGTATTTGGCCTGAGGTATGATGTTTTCATCCCTGAGGAAAGTAGGGATGAACCTACTTATTGGTTTATGATTATGTCTTTTCAATGCCAGTGGTTCATGGATGCTGATAGTCATACATGGGAGAATCACACACCTTTCAATAGTGACATAACGTATAATCATGTCCAAAATGTTAATGGGAAGTCATTGGATCTAGAGGTATCTACCCCCACAGTACCCCACCATTTTCCTGGAAGCTATGTTGAACCTAGAGAATGGGAGGATTGATTATTGGGAATTGGGATAGGGTGGGAATATTAAAAAATATTGGGCCTCAGCTTACTGGGTATGTGTATCCTGGGCAGAATTCAAGGTAGAGATGAAGCAATTAGGATGGTATGTAGCTTTTTGGGCCTCCATATTTTACCTTTATCAAGTAAATAACCTGATGCCAGTGTTGCTAAACAGGTTGTCATTGAGGACCAACACTTTTCATCTCCACCATAGGGAGGTCTACATCATCTTTTGAGACCTTCAAATGGTCAGTAAGATTCTGATATTAGGGGTGATGTATGACATGTTCCTCCTCATGGAGAATAAATGTGTGTATCCAGAGAAGACGATGTTCCTGGTAAGGGAAAAAATGGATCTGGTTCTTGGTGAGGACATGCAATCGGTGATGGTTGACCACTTCATGTTGCAGTTTGAGTGATTTTTAAACATCCCCTCAAGGCCTACCACTGAAGGGGAGGAAGAATTGAGGAATCTACTGGTCAAGCTTCCAACCTATAAAAATGGATCCTAGTATAGTAATGAAAATTCTTATTGGAAAACCATATAGTATTTTCAATTAAAGATGTGGGGTACAATTTCAACACATAGGAACAACCAATGGTTTAGATAGATTGGTAATTTTATATGCTTATTATAGGCTGGATATTACTACTCTGGAACTAAAAAATGAGTGTGTGGTCGAGCACATTCATTCTTGTGTCTATTCTGGGGATGGGTAGCATGTAATCATGGGTGTTCGAGTTTTAGATAAATTTTACATGGTGGTACGTAAAATCAATGACGAGAATAACTATCATAGGTTTTGGGGACTGCTTCATGTTTAAAATGGATGGATAGCATCACACATGGGTGATTATGAATATTCAAACATGATTTCTCCTCCCTGATGAGGCTTCTGACTAGCTATTTTGAATTTGGTACAGAGATTTCCAGCCTATTTGACTCTCCCACTGCTGCTAAAAAGAGACTGGAGGTAGGATGATTTGAACATCCATCCATTTTTGTTTCCAACAATTATATTTTCCAATGATTGAAAAGAAACTGGGTAGATTTGGTTCTATCTCCTAGCCTTTCGGGGTGGAGTTTTTGTAGCATGAATTGCTCATGATCCTATATAAGATCCACAACCATGAATCCCTTTGCGAGTTTGTTTTTGTCTGTGTAGAGGTTTGACCTGCAAGTCTATATGGGAGTACTCAATGAGGACCATCGATATGTGATGTGGAATACGTGGCTCATGTTCATGTCCAAAGAAGGAAAGCTGCAGAATGAGCTTCTTCCACACACATCTATCTATGGGTTAGTAAATAAGTATTATATGATTTGGGAGGTAGCCTACCCAAGAGAAATGTTGTAGTAGGGAACCATCTAGGCTAGTGAAGGGGTGCCTCATTAACCACAAGGTGAGGGACAGAATGTTGAAAGAACAAAATATGGTTTAAGGGATTCTATAGTGATTAGTTGAATAATTCCATGATCTACACCGATGGAGATTCAAGAGTCCACATAGGACCCAATGGTCCTAGAAGTGTAGAGTTTGTAGGATAGGAGGCCACCTATGGGGCTCCACTGGATACCCACTCAGGCTCCGGAGAATCAGTTACACCACGTAGGCATTCCTGAGGATGTTTTTTTTCATGGCTTGGGCCACATGTGAGGTTAATAGACAATTTATTAGTCCTTACTAGATTTGGAACCATCTTAAATATCCCAGGATGGATCTTTTGGGGATCATCCCTACCAAGGCCAAATTTAGGGTGTCTCAAGAATAATTGGAACAATATATCACTGAGGTTGAATACTTTTTGTACTCTCGGGGTTCTCGGCTTCTAATGAAGAACTGGGTGAAAGTACATCTCAATCAAAATTTCCCACCATATTTTTCTATTACTGAATTGATGGATTACTTTCCCATAACCATGGAATCAGAAGTGTCCTCATGGGGGAAGATATATGTAGAGGGAGGCCTTTATAGGAAGGTGAGGTTCCAAACATGGAGCTGTAAGAGTGTGATGTGGCACTTTAGGTAAATCATATTCTATTTTTATATGGTACTCATTTATGTAACATAGAACTTCTTAACTGAATTTTTTACATGTGTAGTAGAACCTTCTTCATATGACCCATTCCCACACAATAGAAGATGTAGCTTCGACGTCTCTAACTGTTACAATGGTGATTACTGAATCTAGCAGGCCTATGAAACCCATGGTTGTTCTTCTAGAATATTATAATTTCCCAACCATATATATAGGTTTACGCATTCGGGTTTTGGTAGCCTCGTCATAAGGGAGAGACCATTTATTTGATCTATTTACGTCATCTTCTTCATAGAATCCTTTACTATTTTCCATTGAACCTGGCTAACTGACATATGTGTATTTCTATATTCTATTACCTTCAAATGGAGTTTTCCACATTAGCGATCTTCACTAGGGATATCGGTGCATCCTTTCCAAGGGGAACAATGATCATTGTGAAAGAAGACATCTATGATGACTAAACCACAATGATCACATTTATTGATAGGATCACTGGTAGGATGGAACCTGAGATTATCGATGTGTAATATATCAAATAGGATCAATACATTGAAATGGGACCCAATCTACCTAACTAAACATTGGAGGAAGATCCTACAGATGAATTTCTAGAGGCACTCCCAGTTAATGAGCCTACCCACAAAGAGAACTAGGTCAAGACTGATTCTGATGAAGAGGATAGAAAAGTAATCCATCATCGGTCATGTAAATTGATCAAGCACATCATCATGGAGACCCTAAAATCATATTTGATATTCTAGAGGGAGAGGCTTTTTCCCACATATGAGAACAATGCACTAGGGGTGTGGATTCCCAACATCCTCATATGCTCATTTGATATTACATGGAAGATAAAATACAGGAACATGTCCGCAACATCAGAGTGGGCTGGTAGTGGAGGAAGTCTGTCATCATCACGAAACATCATGAGGCTGAGAATGAGATTTAATTTTTGAGGGAACAGGCTATCAAACATTCTGATTTTCTCGATGCACAATCGGGACACATATCATGACTGAAGGCATAGTTGACAGAGGCTGAGGAATAGATGATACGAGTTTCCCACGATATGGATATTATTCTAGACAACATAGATTATTCTTGGATATGGGCCGATGAACAATGACCCATTTCTATTGTTGAGGAGAAAGATCATAACATGCAAGAATAGATACTGGATGTCATGATCCATATAGTAGTGTTGAAATGTACATTAATGCTTTTTTATTTATTTGGGTTGCATGCACGAGTCCCATTATATTCTTTTATTATTGAATATAAATAATACATAAGAAATATTTAGTGATCAATCCCTTAGATCACATGGGTAATTCCCAATATTGAGAAATAAGGGATGACAACATCATTATTCCACTTGAATTTGATAGTGCTATTCAATCTCCAAACATCTGAGGTCTGAATTACCAGTCTGAGTTTCCATGAAGAAAAAGAGATGTCATGATTAGATAATGGGATTTTCAAAAGAGCCAAACCTCCATCTCCCAACATTATCTAAAACATCATTGGGATAATTCTATGGGTATTGGAATAAATCTTAACAATGGGGAATGAAGAATGTGAATTATGATACCCCAAATTTGGGACGGAGTGAGGATGGAATGGAGACAGAGGATAACTATTTAAGAAATTCTAAACACAGCACTTGTATCACATTATCCTCAAATGGTACCCAACAAAAATAATACACCACTAACTGTATTCTAAACCATAGGTCCAACCTCAAAATTTTGTCTGATGTCCTTCAAAATATTGGCCCCAGATGGAAGGAGAGCCTTAAGGTTGATCATCCTAACCATTAGGGGGTTCCTTCGGATGTGGAAGGAAATGGGGATACTGAACATAGTGTTTTCAAAGCATGGAAATGAAATGATGTTCTTTTTGGATAAAATCCGACCCTCCTAAAATTACGTCACCGTGATTAAGGTAAAATGTGTGTGTGTAGTGTTCTGAATCCAACTCATGCTTATTTTCGAGAGGGACCTCTCTTGCGAGGACCTATAGAGATATATAGTTTTAGTCATGTAATTGGGAGTGATAAACACATAATTTATTTTCATATGGTGAGGATTATTCACAAAATAGTTATAATATATATGAAAAGACCAACTGGTCAAACTGTCTCACTTATGGATATTGCCTTATGTTGACCCCTAAGCATATAGAAGAAATGATCATTATAGGAATCAAGGAGTGTTTTTGGGTCCTCCCAATTTTACTAGAGCATGAAATGGTGAATGTAAATATAAGGTTGTAAAATATCAAGAAAACCAACATTCATACATAACTCACATGAATGTACGGTGTAACAACACAAGGGGTGTCAAGGACCTATAAAATACAATAGGGAATTACACATGAGATTCACTGAATTAATTATTTGGGATGCAATGGGAGAAATATGAAAATAGAGGAAAACTATTTACTTTGTTTGAAACACACCATACATTTTGATTTAGCCTAGAATTTCGAACGGTCAAATGATGGTAGACCGCTGACCATATTTGAAAAGTGGGATTTTCATCAAATTGTTATTCAAACCCATCCAACCATTGGACCAGGATATTAAGAGTTGAATAATTCCTAGAATCCATGACATTATGGATTCATTTCATATGTTAAATTTAATTGAAATCCAAATATTTTAATGTGTGAAAAGAAAACATTACCCAAGAATTTTATATGTCATGATGGATAAACAAATAGAGTATTAATCATGAAGGGATTGCATGGTGAAATTATTATAAAACTAACATCATAGAGGGTGAAGGATGTCCACACCACACAATGTACTTTTTTGAGAACCCAGGTCAGAAGGGATTGGGGAGGAAAAAATATTTGCAGCAGGATTACATTCAATAAGTATAGGCGTCACTACGTATCCCATTAGGATGGGAATCTAGCCAGACATAGTTCATGAAGGTTGTATGACATTCAACCAATACCAAAAAGTGTGATATCCTCTTTCAAAAAGGAATACCCTAATTATTATGTAGTATAACATCATGCTGTCATAGAAGGAAGGATTTTTAGCTCAAGATCTTAGAGATCAGACCATAATGTGACCATATTAATGTCATGTACCTAGGAAACACAACTGCTGTTTATTGACATGCATTAAGGAAAGAGAAATGGAGAACTCTTGGGAGAGATGTCTATCATAGAAATTGAAAACCTAACATTATTAATGACTTAAGTCTGCACCACACCACATAATTTTGAGGAATCTCAGGGAAAAATGTCATAAGAGTGTTTATTGTTAAGTAGATAGACCAAAAAAATGTCTTTACATCACTTCATATCCCTTAAAGATTGGAATCAAGCCACATGTAGTTCAGGAAGGTTGTACGGTATGTGTCTAATACTGAAAGGGGAAACATCTTCTCGAGTGAATACATCGAATGGCATGTAATTTTATAATTACACAACATAGTTGTAGAAGCCCTAGTTTATTTCCATACTCTAAAGATATAAGAGATCTTGGATTTATGTTCACAGAGATCATACCATAATGGGGAGATTCCTATGGTGGATATGTGTAACACAGTGCTACAAAGCAATCCTGGTATGAAGGATTAAATAATAAGTCCATAAACCATCATAAATTTCCAAGAGAATGCACACACAGTTAGAGTCATGATGTCATTACTTGGGATTATATTTTAAGACATAAACTACTTGTTTATGGTCATAGGTTTCAGACCATATTGATTTTGGTTCTTTTATGTATGTTTAAATCATACCCATATTCTTATGCCCATGCGAACTATTCTCGATGTGGGAAACAAGGGTGGAGAATATCTTTACAACACATGAAATACTCAGTAGGGAGAGACAATGGGGAGTCAAATATGACCCACAAGATATTGATTCATCCTCTTCAATGTGAGTAGGTGTGTGGAGGGATAACCTCATGTGTTTTAAAATTCCACTCGAACCGGATGGAGTAGAAATTTACATGAATAATGTGACCAATATTCAGGGTTTAATGGGGTTGGTATAACAATGGATGATAACTATTGATCTTGTTCAAAACAAAGCATCCACATCATGTTGGCCTATAATAGGAACAAAAAAATGAGCATTAAACACTGACCATATTTTAAATGCAATAATTGTATCAAATTTTCATTCCCAATCTTCAGGGACATTAGCCCAAGATGGTAGGAGAGAACAAAGGTCTAAAATCTATTCTCTTCATGAGTCAATTCAGATGTTAAAGTTGATGGAAACCCAAATAATGGGAAAACTGAATCTTGGAAATTAGTGAAAAGGTGTTCATGTCGAGTCCAAAAATCTAGGTCCTAAACCACTCTACATCTGGGCATGTTGGTGAGGAATAATAGAGGATGAGAAGTCCAGAAAAATGAGTGAAAATGGGTTTATGAACATGGGGTTGGACCTGAAGATGAATTGTTAGGGCATTCCTACATATATAATGATGATTTGAATCATGAAAAATTTATTTCGTAAAAATAGCATTATAGGATACTGATGATTGGGGAAATAATATCATGCTGGCCTAGATCATGAAATAAAAGAAGAATCATAGGATGGAACTTGATTTTTCATTAATGTGGGTGTTTTTTTGGAGAAACAAACCCAGGATGGAGAATCCGAGCATCGCCGTAGGAATCAATCCATATTTAGGCCATGATAAATGGCATGGTTGATGAGTGATGCCAAAGACGATTTCCCCTCAAGAGAGGACACAAAATGTGGTTCCATTTTTTATGTGGCCAGGATGATTGTGTTAAGGATTAAGGACATCTGAGAGGAACATCCCATTTATTTTAACACCATGCGTAAATAATAAATAGTTTCACATCATGTGTGATGAGACAACATAGTTTAACGTCATATGGTTTTTACGTATATGGGTGAAAAAGGTTATAAAGGGAGTGAATGTTGCATTATAACACATCCCCGAAATGCATGAGGACACATGTACACATAATTTAGACTAAAAAATCCCTTAAAATTTGGGAATAACAGGCCGAACAAAAGAGATAATTAGTTGATCCTGATCTGGGCCAGAAGATGATGTGTATGGGCATTCATATCCCATAATAATGGGAATCAAGAAATTTTTCATTATTATCATGACATGCAGTTTAACGTCATGCGCTAAATATGGCGTTTTCTTATATTTATGTCATAGAGTTTGGACAGAACGAAGTGAGATTATTTGATATGGGCATGAACCATGAACAAATCCCTGAGCCCATGTGAGCTATACTTAATGCGTGAAACAAGGAAAAATAAGATCCTTTCAAAACATGGAATACATAGAAATGGGAAATTTTGAATAGTCAAGGATGACACCACAATGTGGATTTATCCTCTTAATGCACAAATCTGCACAAAGGGATAACACTGAGGGTTTCAAAATTCCACTTAAACGTGATGGAATCAAAATCCACATGAATAACACGACAAATATTTGGGGAATATTTGGTATGGGATAATGATGAATGATAATTGTTGATCATGTTATAAAAACATCATCCACAACATGTGACTTGAAATGGGAACAACAAATGAGCATCAACCACTAACCATATTCACGTTGCATGGATTGTGTCAGATTATCATTCAAAAAATCATCATAGACATTGGACCAAGATGGTAGGAGGGGACTAAGGCCTATAATCCTTGTCGTTCGGGGTCCATTCAGATGTGAAGGATGATGGAATCCCAAATAAATGGTAATGTGAGTCATGTAAATGGATGCTAACATGTCGATGTAGAATTGAAAACTCTTGGTCCAAAACCATAGTTTATCTGAACACGTTGTTAAGGCAAAATAGTGGTTGAGGGGCCCAATTGAGAGTAGTATAATCGAGTGGATAAGTGGAGGAAAGGGTGATGGAGATTTCTCAAGAGATATGTACATAATGTGGTTATTACAAACCCGACATGAATGAGGAGATAAGTCTACATACACCACCATATACCCCCAAGAGAACCTAGGACTAGGGGCCAGAATGAATAAAAGGTTTATTAAAAAATAGGTTTGGACCTTAAAAAATGTGTTTCTATGTATCTCATGAAGATGGTAATCAAGCTATACATATATCTAAAATATTTATGCATTTAAATGTCATGCCTTATTGATGATAATGAGATGATGTTTTTTCTTGAAGGAGGAAAACATGGTGTGACCATTGTAAACCAGGCATTAATGGGGAATAAACAAGTCAACATCACAAAATATTCAACCCCCAAATAAAACTAAACCCGATGTGGGCGGTGTGATTTCTTAGGTTAGATCCATAATTAATTGTCTGAGCATTCCAACGTATCCCAATGAAATTGGGAATCAAGGAAATAATAGTTCCAGAAATTTCTTGTAGTATAACATCGTGCGATAAGGATATAGAAATTAGGAGTATCTCTACGGGATGTGTGTGGCATGGAAAAAATAGTATTATCAGAATGAGGATATAGAGTTTACACAAAACTACGCAATTCTCTGTGAGAACATAGGCCAAGACCCCATTAATGTGGAGGGACCTGAGGCTAGGCCACAAAAGAAAGGTCTGTGCATTATTTTTTATCCCATAAGGATGTGAATCAAGGAAATATAGTCCTAGAAATTATGTGTTGTTTAATATCATGTGGTAAGGTCATGAATGATCTTAGATTATGGTTATAGATCTTAGACCGTAGATTCCTAGTTTAATGTCATGAGTGTGGGAAAGATGGGAGAAAAATGACGAATCTCCACATCCATCCCTTGGTAGAATATGGAGAAATAAATGATTGGGGATAGCCACTATTTATGATTGCAACAAAGTATCCATTCTTTTTGATATATAATGGGAACAAACAATTGGGAATCTACCACTGACCATATTCGCAATGTGAGACTCATATAAAATTGTTGTTCAAGATCCTCTAAGATGTTGTCCTAGAATGGTAAGTTATCCTAGGTGGCCTGAGGCCAAGAAATTAAGGGGATCCTTTCATATATGAAGGATGATGGATATCTAAAAGGTGTGTGGCGTGAATCATGGTGATACCCATGTAGATTAATGTCTTAAGTATTAATGAATGAGATCATAGTTGGAGGCCGTACTGTTCAGACCATGAAGTGTATTCACCATTCACATTTTATCATCATGCAAGAAGAAGGTGATCTTATATTTTGATCATAGATTTTCGACCAGTTACATTTTAAAGTATTGTGTCATGAGAATAAGTAGTTTCATGTTAGCAAGGATGATAATATAGTTTAACATCATACAGGATAATGATAGGAAGTTTAATACCATCTAGTATGATAATATAGTTTAAATTCATGTGTGACCAATGGTATCATAGTTTAAGGCCACAAAACTAAGATCATTATTGTAGTTTATCATCGTGCAGTATGATTTTGTTGTAGTTTTACGTCATTCATCCCATACAGATCAAGGAGTTTAACATCGCGTGGTGAATATGATAACAGTACTCTTAATCAAAATAATGAATTAAACATTTAGCATTGGTTGGAAGAGTAATAAACTACCCATCCATGGTGACTAGGGAGTATGCGCTGTTGAGGTAAACCATGTGAATGACATATGTCCCCTCCCCCATTTTAGCTCCAACATGGGTAGTTTCATATTCGGTATCATTTGTGTTTTGAGAGACAATAACATAACACCTTGAAGGAACAAACATAGTCAATATTTATTGGTGAATGACCTAGCTCTCTTGTTCTGATGCCTCTCTAGATTGTTCTTGGCATGGAAGATATTCTCATAATGGGATTCCAATTCAGCCAGAGAGATTCTGGCTATGTTGTTTGGTGCCTTTTGATTGTAGATGGATTTTCATAAAGATACTAAATGGATCACAATGGGGAGGACTACACTTATTCTGTATATTCGAGAATATCTAGTCACCTAAGTGGAATTACGAGCCGTCATCCGGTAATCCCATAGAGTATTGGGGATTTTTTCTGGCCAACTCTTCATGTTCTAACCAACCATCTTCTACATTTTGTAAGAGAGGGGTTTTTCAAATTCCTTGATCTTTTAATTTTATTTCACATGATAGTGAGAGGTATGATTAGAACAAATGATGTAATTGGCATACAATTTCATCAGTTCGGCTGCATGGATGTTGGTGATATCATCAGTGAGGACGGTATAAGGGAATCTGAATTGGTGGATAGTATTAGCTCTCATGAAGTCAGCAATGGAATGATAATTGAATTCCATGAGTATAATTTCATCTTCCCACATGGAAATGAAATCAATAGTGGCCACGATGAACCTACACTAGTGAGCTATTTCAGGTGGATTTCGTCCCACGACCTCAATTCCCAAAACCAAAATGTTACAAGAATACATGGATGTATCAAGAGGCTTTAGGAGCCGATACACAAAATTAAATTGGATCAAGAACACATGTAACCTCTTGTTAAACTCAATGTAGTACTAGATCATGGTTGGTAAATGTATCCCAATATTCAGATCTGATGAGAATGTTTCATTCCTACTTGATGTGACAACCAGAAACATACCTAAACCTCATGCATAACTGCTGGGATCTCTCATCCTTGAATTCCATAGATGAAAATCCCATCCATCCAAATTTTATAGAGGATCTTATCATGATTAGGACCATTATTGATAGTGAACTACATTACGCTCCATCATATTCGCTCACATTTGGCCCATTCTGTCGGGTGATTACCATGCCCAAGATACTTGATAAAGTGAGTTTTCTAGTCAAGGGACTCATCCACTGCAGTAGTAAGAATCTGAGGGTCATGTTGTGGGAACACCAATTGTAATTTGTCATATATAGGGGATATAATACTCGTATGATGTGATAGTAGTGATTTCTCTTCAGTGACCCAAAAGGATAATAAAATCATCTTGTTCTGGCTTGGTAAACGATTTTTCCATGCAGGCCAATGAATCAGCTCAACCATTTTGTAATCTATGGACATGAGTATGTTATGGATGAGAAGATAAATGGGCTATCATCTAGTGAGTGTTCTCTAATAGGTGTACTTGGTTCGTCTTCGTAATGACGTAGTCTCTATTGATCTACATGACAACCTTTTTGGAGTCCCCCTTTACATGCAACTAGGAAAAGTAAATCTTGAGAGATATCTTCAGACCAGTGATAAGGACATGATACTTTGACTCATTAATGGGGAACCCTTCAAACAATGGGAATGAATACAACATGATAGCTAGTTCAGACAAGATAAAGATGATACCCATGCCTACTTTGTTGAGTTTGTTATCATTAAGTCTCATGTCGGTAGATCACTAGGAAGCACCATCAAAGTGCATTTTCCAACACTGAATGGATTGATCTATTGAGAATATTTCATCATCTAAAAATTCAAGATCCAAAGGCTACTCAATAAGTATAGATGTCTAGAAAGAATTTCTACCAATGCATGTCCTTTGATAGCATTCTGGGGAAATACATGAAGTTTAATTGTTGAAGGATCACAACCCATTGAGCTAAGTGGAATATCCATATATGGAGGTTCAAAAAATAACAACAGAGGATTCACTATAAAAAATATCTATACTTCATGATGCTACACATAATGTCCCAATTTGTGTACTAAAAATACCATGACAAGGAATGTCTTCTCAATATAGGATTATCTGGTATCTATATCATGGAGCATGTTGATGAGATAGTATAAACTATTCATTGTACCTTCATTGTTCTTCTAGGTGGGAACAGTGGTAAGGGATAGTTCCATAGTTGTTACATAGATGACCATCAATTTTCTTGAAATAAAAATCTTTAGTGATTGAGGGTGTAAGAAAAATTATGTATTTTCTCAAAAGAATCCTAAAACTCATCATCCCTCTAATAATAGGCACCTTTATTAATGAGATGGGGAAAGGGATTACACCTTTTAGCTAGATTAGTGATGAATCATTGAATCTATGCTATTTTGACATGAAAGACTTAGAGATCTGAAAAATTTCTTATAGGGGACATCTGAATGATGTCCTTGATCTTTTATAGGCTGATATCAAGGCCTATGTACCTAACAAAGAAGCATAGAAACATTCCAGATGTGACCAAAAAAGCACAATTTAAGGGGTTCATCATTAGATAGTAGGAATAGAGGAAGTCAAACACTTTCTCACTATCCCTAAGATGGTCTTGACGCTGGCATGATTTATCCACCAGGTCATCCATGTAACATTCTACCAATGTCTAGAGGATCGGCTTGTATATGCGGTGCATGGAAAACTGATTGGTGGATCCTACATTATATATACCAAAAAGGAATTACCTGGTAGAATAAAGTACTTTTTTGTTCCCTCAAGGTGGTAGACACATCATCCCCATGGGCCATTTAAATATAATTATATCTGAAATATCTATCCTTGATGGAGACAGCATGTAACCCAATGGGGGTATTAATCAAAAGTTATGACACAGTAAAGGGAAAATCATCCTTTGGACAGTGACATTTGAGATCCCAAAAGTCAATATAGACACTAATATATCCATTATTTTTCCTAATAGGAACAATGTTATCTAAGAATTTAGGGTATTGGAACTCCTTGAAGAAGTTGTATTTTATGAGCATATCAAGACAGTCCTCGACCATGTCACTATGAGAATGATGCATCCTTATGGGAGGCCATTCAAACCCATGATGATTTGATGGGAGACCAAGACAGTGGAACACGGCCTGAGGATATAGTTCTGGCATCATGTTATAATTCTAGGAAAAAAAATCTTGACATTTAAGTAGGAAATCCATATATCATTATTTTTTTTCTACATGCATAGCGTCATTGATCAGTGTTGTTCATAGATACGTCTTGGTACTGAGGATTTCCTATACCAAATAGATAGCCACAATGGAAAACCCAAATCGAATGTGAGAGGGGATTCTTCCAAATACTCTTCTTCATCCACTCTGTGGGGATCATCAGCTAGAGGAAACTCTTACAAGTCGAAAAATTAGAAAGGAACACTTATGACATCCTGGGAGGTGGGTGGAAACCTCATCGAGGGACTCATAAACTACTAAAGACGTGGATAGGAAATGTATTAACCTTATCCCATCTAGAAATCAACCCAAGGGGAAACATTTGATAATATCAATGAAATAGTGGCACATTATATAGAGTCAGTTTATACCGCCCTGTACAAAAAATCAAGCATGAGGAATCAGTGTTTCCATGTAAAGGGAATCCCAATACCTTATAAGAGTAGGGTTCTCTCGGATCACACAAGATATATCTATGTAGGAATAAAAGGTGATATCTTAGTTTTCCATAGATTTGGTAATGTTATTTCCACTTATTCTAGAGAGAGAAAATAATTTCCCCATGTTTGGGGCCATGGCCTCCAATTGGTGAATTAGGAAAATTTAGGTGTTATCCATGTATGCCCATGGGTCGGTCGCAACCATTTCATGTTCAACATCGTTAACCTGAATCTATTTTTCCTTTCTCCTGTAGTTATCGTTATCGTGGCAGTGGGATTCACAATAGGAAAACAGTGACTTATCACCTTGGATTACACCTACTCGATCATTAATAGAGTACATAGGGAATTATTGATATGAGGACATGATGGCCCCATGTATGTGGAGACATGGACTACCCATAAACTCATTGTCAGTAGTGTCTTTTAAGGGATCCATGAATTTAGTGATGAAAACTAGACCACATATCTAGGTCTTTAGATGGATCGTTCCAACTAGTGTATGCTTCATCATGTCATGACGATGAAATTTTATGTTATTGGTACATAGATCTGTTTCAGATATCCCCATCTTATAGAGTGTCCAGGTTGGGATAAGGTTGATCCATGATCAAGTGTCGAAAATAGAGTGAAAGACATCCATGACATTGAACTGCCCAGTGATGTAAAATGGGAAGATGTGGCCCAATATAGAATATCCTTAATCTTCTCCAGAGAATGAACTGATGGTCTGACATTCCGCTTGCTCCACTATCATTTCATGGAAGTCTTCTGTTGCTGCTATATCTGCAAAAAACTGAAGGGTTCTTATTAATGCCTCCAATAGGGGCTCATGCATATTGGATGAATGGAAAAGTTCATAGATGATATAGTTCCTTGTAAGAATGGTGGAAATATTCTTAAATATATCATATTTTCATGCTAGTAATACACTTGTTTTGAAAGGAGGTCATTCTGTGGCATGAGGTATGGCGAGTGCTGCTAGTTGAATCGGTGAATTCTGGATGGTACTGGGAATGCCTTGTTTCCCATATGTTAAACCTCATAATGTGGCTATAGTCTAATATATTGATGATTGAGGTCCATCCACAACATAATTTCAATGATCTTTCCACAGTTGTGGTGGCCTTGGATAATTGATGAGTACAAACAAGAGTGGAGGTAGATCTGATGAAACGTTGTAAGATGGATGTGCATGTTGAGCTCTATATTGGGCCTACTATCTAGTCTTAGTGGAACGAATGACATGTATGGAAACAATAGCCAATTCATTCATCAATTCATATACACATGGGTCTATAAACAGTAGTGTCGACCAGGGATGTTGGGAGGGTATGCCTGGTGCTCTGTGTTATCGGAAACCATGTAGGGGTTTACTAGCTCAATGGTATTAACCAAAGAATACCCTTATTTATAACATGAGGAATTTAATATTTTTAGATGGTTTATCAGTGAAATTACCTCCTATGGGGTCGTGAAGTCACCAAGAGTATGTGACAGATTTGGCACAAGCGGACGGCCTTGTCATCTCTTGCATCATTGGTGCTTGCTCCCTTGAGAGGACAATGATCGAGATGTTGATGAAGATGTAGTATTAGAAGGTATGAAAATGGATTATTAATGAATTTTTTGGTTCAAACATGCATGAATAATAAAATTTTCATGGGAAACCTCCTTGTGAGTCATTCGATTTTTGTATTTTTGAGTCATACGATTAGAATCCTACAACCATTCAACCTCACTATCACTGTCATACTATATAAACACACATTCCACTGGTGTTGGGGGTAGAAAAAACCTAACTATTTTATTATCGACCTCGTCTTGGAGCTAGTAATTAAACAAATAGCACTACATGAGGGTGTTCCCACGGAACCGATGATAAGGGAAATAGTTGGGACAATCGATATGTTCAACCTCTTCTGGCATCATGTATTCCAGCAACCACATAATTAACTGATCCAAGGAACATTGAAAATAGAAAGGGAAGTGATCCTCATTAAATGTGTAGGTATATTACTTTTGTTAGGGAAGGGTGATATAGGAGACTAGCATTGAATAGGGGATGGATAAGCATATAGAAGATGAGGGACTTGATTGTATCTCCTGGGCGACAGGGACACATAGTGTGGCAGCGCCTGCTGAATCTACGGTGGGAAATTTTGGGTCAGGGGCTGACCCTAAGGTGGTTCCCGTAATAAAGGCTATATATGTAGTTCCACATATAGTAACTCCAACTTTCTTGGGGCCCCTACCTATGAAAAATAATAGTATCAGCCTTGGGTAATCTTTTTACGAGAACTGCACTGGGAAAATACGTGCTTGTTTGCCTTGCTATAAGACAACCTCTAGATGCTGATCTTTTTTATTCAAATCCTAAAATCCTATGTAATAGTTTTGATTGATGGGAGTGGGGACGAATTTAGTCTGCACATTCTCCATCACCGTATCATGAAAATAGGTGAGACCCTTCAACTTGGAGAGGAAATCTACGACCCACTTATCAGGCCTCTTCTTTCATTTGAAGAGGATATCAATGAATGTATTCTAGGTGGTGGAACTGAAATGGTAAAAATATATCTATGTATATTTTTCCAAAAAACTATGTATCCAATGGATAACAAGCTATACTAGAAAAAGGCACCCCCTTCTAATGTTTGAATGAAACATAAGAGTTGGCATCTTCCTGCTGTGCTAGAGTTCCCAACATGGGTCCACATTGTGAAATGAAGTGTGATAGATGTTGCAGTGCGTAACATGTCCAATTAAAAGAGGAGACGATAGGATTTTCAAAACCTGATGGAATGGAAATATCATCCACCCATGCTGGTTTTGGATTCTTGTCAAGAAGAGTCTCTATATTTCATGTTTCAAAAGCCTCAATGATGAAATAAGAGAGGCCATTGGATCCTCTTGGTGTGGATCACGTCTTGATGATGATCTCTTACTAGAAATGAATTGGCTTGATCTTAATCGTGATAAGAAGTCCCAACATCTTGTGGAAATGCTAGTAGGATGACTTGCATGACTGCTGGGGGAATAACATGTGGATCAGCTTGGCAGAACTGAGTTGGGCCTTAAGGAGGGTCATCATGAAAATCAATGTGGAATTTAGGAAATCGTATTGCACCATATGCCCATTAACACTGGCCTATAATATTTCTATATGGGATGTATGGTCATGGTCACCAGAAGGAAACTCATCAGGGGGAGGTTGTACCTGCCTCTCCAGCCCTAGTAGAGAATTACCATAATCTAGTCATCATTCTACAGCACATTCGGTGATATGTTCATCAACTATATTATTATGTTTCATGATATTTTGATGAAAAAAACATTTCTAGGTTCATCTTCCATCTATTTCACTGAGCTAGATGGGTGATAGGTTTTGATGATCGTAGTATCCTTTTTAACCTTATTACTGTCTTGACTGGAGGAAAATGACACAGAAGGTGAATGAAGGCCCAATAATTTTTTTGGCGAGTAAGATGACCAGAAGGATCCAAAATTTTCAGATCCACCCAAGAGGGTAAGTTATCTTCAATGACACATTGCTCGGTTTCTTCCTCTGACAGGTCAGTCATGTTAAATGTGACTATGCCGGGAGGCATATCCTCAATATCACCTGGACTATTTTGATGGAATCAAACGAGATTGAAATGACAGGAAACATACTGCCCTAACCATGTATCTGGACAAGGGGGAAGCCTCCTTAATAATTTTTAAGAGATCAATAATGCTTTTGACACATCATTTCACAATGGTCTAATGATTCTCGGGTGACTCAGGGTACTGAGCCCCAATATGTGTGGCCAACTCGACTAGGTAGAATTCCTGGAAAATGTTTTTTATTGATCCTTGTTATTATGGTAAGAATCATATCAATGATTGAGACAAAATTCATTTCACAGAGAGTTTAGAGGAATCACATGACCTCTTCCTAGGTGATATATTCTAGAATCCTGAATTATGCTATTGTAATGGGATAGAAAATCTCAAGGAGGTGATCTATGGTCATCAGGTTCCTAAAACATCTCAGATCATACTCAGTATCCAACCATTGGTTCCCCCATTCATTGACTGGAGGCTATTGAAGGACCAATAATGACCCTGATGGTAACCGTTGTGATGGTATTATTTCCAATGGAGAGTACGGAGTGTGAGCTGACAAGAAGTCACATCTTAAGCTTCCTTCTAAAGAGTGTAATGATTGCACCACTACATCCTCGTAAAATAGACCAAAAACCACTACATACCATGAAAATTATGCGGTCTTTGGTGATGATCCACACTCTTTATCATCCTCTATTGATCCCCATAACAACTCTTCATGATTTCTGGTTTTGGTTGAGAATGATCTTGTTGACGATAGGAATGATTCAACGACTGTGCCCTAGAAAATGGCCAAATCCTCCTCCTCCTTTATGTACCTGTAAAGGGATTCCAAAATCTGGTGGACCTCACATTCTAGGAGAATGAGGCTCATATGTCAAGTCACAAAATTAGTAACTAACATAGAGGATCAGGGTCAGGGTTCCCTTATTGAGTAACATTCCACTTCAGAGTCTAAAGAGAGAACGAGTTGGATTTTGATATGAAGTTTCTTATCATTATTCCTTTGCTGGTGATGACTCGTCCTCCTACCCCAGGGTGGTAATTCAAGATAGGGTAGGTTTTTAACATGGGGAGACACTCTGAGAATATTGGTCCTAGTGTAGGTAGGACCTCTTCCCACATTGGATGAATACGAGGAGGTGCTTCATATCGGTACATTCAATGATAAGGATGTCCTTTGATATGATGAGTTGGGGGTGAGTGGAACATGAAAAAATGTCAAATAGAACATGGATAGGGACACAATGTTTGAATGTGGGTAGGTCTGTCACTGATGCGGGTAAATAAATATGTAAGACAACCATGGTGGCCATCTATTGTGCAAGGAGGACCTTCACGTTGGCCATCCCAAGTAGTAGAGGTACAAATAAAGAAATCGTACTAATTATATTGTACATGATAAGGGCCTCCATGTTGACCATTTATGAAGCGGGTAGGGCCTCCTTTTTCTTGAGTGCTAGAATGTGGGTGAATTGTGTTGGAATTGATGAGCACATTTGGTGGGCCCCCATGCTGTTGGCTAATTTTGAATGGAAGACTATCACATTGAGAACCTGTTATGTGAGAAAAATTTCCATACATTAGACCTGGAGCATGGGTAAGATATACACTACTGGAAAGATGATATTTACCAACACTTCTATACCAACGGTTCACCAAAACCGTTGGGAAATCCATAGATTTCTCCACCTTTCCCAACGGTTCCCCAAAACCATTGGTAAAGGATATCTTTGAGCCTCTTTCCCAACAGTTCACCAAAACCATTGGGAAAGTCTGTCTTTTGAGCCTCTTTCCCAATGGTTTTGGTGAACCGTTGGGAAAGAGTGACCTTTCCCAACGGTTCACCAAAACCGTTGGGATAGGGCTATCCTAACGGTTTTGAAAACCGTTGGGATAGGGCTATCCCAAAGGTTTTCAAAACCGTTGGGATATGTTCTTTATTTTTTTTCCAGATCTACTAACCGAGAACATTATATAAATCGAAATTTTAAATAATTATGATAATACATATATATTTATGAATTTATGTTTACAAAAGTTATGTTAGCTTAGTGGTTAAGTCGTTCGATTATAAATGAGGGGTTCTGGGATCAAATCCTAGCAGATTTTTTATTTTTGGAATTTATATACCAACGGTTTTATTACCATTGGAATAGATTTCATATTACCTATACCAACGGTTTTCCAAAAACCGTTGGAATAGACCAATCCCAATGGCTTACATGGCTACGGTTCATCAAACCGTTGGTATAGGCTATACCAACGGTTTGGAGGCCTATACCAATGGTTCCAAACCATTGGTAAAGGTTAGTTTTCCGGTAGTGATACGTTCTAAATGTCGACGAATTGGGGAGTCCATCCACTAGAGTTGATGATGGTGGCATGGGAAGGTACTCTTTAATGAATGAAGGAGTCGATGGAAGCTTTAATTTTTATGATAATTGTATTGGGAGGACCTCCATACAAGATTTAATAATCGTTGGTCGGACCATGATGGCCGGTTCCTACATCAGTGACTGGGGTCAACTCAACCTGCTTATGAGGAGGTTGGTGCCTTACCTCTGACCAGGAGTGGATGTCCCCCAACTCTGAGACAGTAAAATGGGACCAATAGCATGCACTAGTGGTAGATCAATCCATAAGACCCCTGGAAGATGATTCCTCTAGACATGAATCTTCTAGAGCTTTCACCCGATGTTGAGGTCGGGTCTGCTCTATTAGACCCGACTGTAAGGGTTGGGACCACATGATATTCATTTTTTATGGTCAGCTTGAAAAACTGACTCGACTATGTGAGATCCATCCTCTTCCACTCCCTAGATAATGTATTAATTGGGTGGAAATAGACATCCCTTATATCATCACCATAAGGGATTGAGTCGTATAAGCGCTTTGTGGATAGGCTCCCTAAACTATTGAAGTTCAGAGTAGGAAGAATCAACTTCATGTTCGGCACTTGGGAGATATAGTGTTGACAGGACACCAAGGCCCACATGTCATGGTAGGCCATGTCCCTCATCAGGATGACCCCTTTCTTATTCATATCTTCGAACAAGATTATCAATCACCCTCCCCTAATAAATCTCATAGGGTTATAAGGGGTGTGGGAACCCAGTAGCTGCTGTAATGGGATCCATCCTATAGAAGATGAAATCTTGGAGAATTTTTGCATTCATACTATCCATGACCCTACATCTTCGAGAGGGAGGTGATATGTTTCATGTTGCTTGATCTTAGGTTTTAGAAAGCAGGAAAAATCATCCATCATTAAAATTGATAGGAATGAGATGCCCTATTCCCCAACATCATTCAATATTCCATGGTTGGAAAGTAAGATCCATGATGAGAATGTCACAGAGTAAAATTCCCAAAGATAAACTACCCCAACCCCTGGTGAGTTTCACACAAGACCCACTATTTTCATCATGGGACCTAGCAACAGATAGTGGAATATAGTAACATACTTATCTATTGATATATCAAATGCTACTAATCTCTTTGTTTTGGGGAAGATTTACCTTGAGTTTACAATTTTTGTTTTCGACACATTCTTCAGGATGCACGTCATTGTGCTATGACACACTAATTGTTGCCTCAGATTGCCGATTTCCAAAAGTGGGATGTATTTGCTGATTATTTAGGTATTTTTCCCCTTGATTGAAATGCGATGATGTTATGTTGGTTCATCCTTCTATTTACTCCTCCTGAGAAGTCATCTCCCAATCTTGGTCTCCCACATAGATTTATGATGTTGTTCATGAATCTCATTCCTAGTGTCGTATCATTGTGGATGTCGGTTAATTACACTGCTTCAATTAGGAAATTCCAAGAAGAAAATTAGGATAGAAACCTTTGTTCAGTAGAGTAGTCCTCTTTCCATCACTTGCATGTCTAGGTGCTGAAATAGTGTTACACCTAGATTTAATTCCCTTTATGAAAGGGCTCCTCAAGGGCCTGAAGACTTGAGGAATCCCTCATCGAGTGTGGGGAATTGTTCGACATAGCCTTGTCCCTATGTTTTTTGTCATCATACCATGTTTTACATAGGATATGCCATGAGTTTAATGAGTAAACGAGATGGATCGGACTGATCGTAACACTAATGAGACATGATCATATGGGTACATCCCTCAGAGGGAGCACCTTAGAGGTTTACTAAATGGGTGGATCAATAGGCCGAATGTGGAAGGATATAAGGATGTTTGGGTCCTAACAAAGAGGACACTAAGGATTACCATTATATAGGATTGAACCTCATGGAGGCCTCATACATACCCTATTTAAAATATAGGAACCCTAATCCATATAGTTCGAGATGGTGAATCCTAGGATCAGGGTGTGCACAATGGACAATAGCCTGAAGAAATGATGGGGCTAAAATGTGGTTCGAATACCATCACAAGAAGCACACTATTTTTTGGATGGTTATGGATTGTATAGGACTTTTGCACGGTTAGTGTGAATAGGAAATGGCATTATTCCACTGGGATGTGGTGGCTCAGGAAGGATTCATGATGGATGATTGAAGGATGAACTAAGTAGATGGGAGGAATGGGATGGAACATGTAAAAAAAGACATTGATGTTACGATTTAACCTAAAAGAGGCTTCGTACATATATTTGTGGCATTGAATCAATGTCCACATATTTTGGTGGGGCTATGGGACACTTGAAGTGGTGGCCCTTAAGAAAGGATGCATGAAACAAAAAGGCTCAAGTGAGAGTGTAGGATGGGACATAAGGGATGATATTGAACCTCAATGAGGCTTTATATGTATCCCCATGGTAGGGAACGAATGTCTAAGTATTTAAAAACGGTGCATTGAATTGGGATGTACATAAAGGAGTGAAACCAAATAACATGTTGGGGCTTACGCATGGTTAGAAACCCATCGTAAGAGGGACACTCATGGTTGGAGGATTGTGAAATGAGTGCAGTGATTAATCATGGTAAGCTACAAGGGAGCTGGTTTTATGCCTCTGATAGCCAGACAATGGATGTGGGACCCAAAAAAGGGGACATCAATGTTTACCAGTGTTTTGGTTTGAACCATGGGAGGCTTCTAATGTACCATGTATAGGATACCTGGTCAAAACCCACATATTTTGAATGTATATAGTTTTATGTGATGGTGATGAAAGAGGCATATAATTTATCATCATACGGGTCAATGGTAAACAAATGTGAAGTGGTAGGTCCTGATGCATGATGGTATTGAACCACAAAGTGGCTTACTACATCACTTTCCTGGAACTCGTAATGATCAATTTCCACATTGTTCGGAAAGAAGGGTAATGGGGGGTTTTTCGTTGTTTGCATCCAAAACAAGATTTCATGGTCTATTCATACTCAAATCCCATGTGAGTCATGATCGGTGTTGGAAATAGGAGGAATGAAAGACTTGATAATCTCATCGTGAAAGTTGTGAATGTGAGGAGTGGAGTAAGGCTTACTGATGGTCTGTGGCCCATGGAGATAGGTATTGAGGCTTACTCTAGAAGGGAGGTTCGATGGGAAAGTATGGTGTCAAAATTCATGATGAGGATATGGCCATCACAACTAAATCATCCCATTAGAGAGTGATGAGTCATGTTTAGTGACTACATGAGGTTTTCAAGGAAAAAAAGCTCAGAGGGAGATTGGAGTGAGAAGGCGATGGTGACCGTCCCCTTCACGGTGCACTATGGACTTGTTGCTTATGCAGTGATCACAATTTAATGTAATTTTTCATGGACATCAGTGTTTTGAAGTTTAACATCCAAGAGCTCAGATGATGAGTATTCACTCCCCGTCCCTAGGACTTACATAACTGGTGCACATTATCCACTGGTGAAGGGAAGGCACTAGAATTTCCATGTGGAGGCGGGGTTGTGGAGTGATCCATTAGGGGGCTCACATCAGTGTGGAAATGTGAAGAATCATCAGCCATTAGAGTGTCTATGCAAATAATCATGATGAAATGTAATGAAACATGAAGCACTACCCAAGGGACATTGAAATCACATTGTAAAAGTCTGGAGGGCCATACGGGAAAATTGATTGGGAAGAAAGAGGCCTCATAGAGAGGGGATTAGAAACGATCAAGGGGTCACAGAGTATACAGATTCTAAGAGATCAGGGATTCATATAGAGCATGAGATCAAAAATCATAAGTGCACATAGAAAACATGGATTTTAGAGAACAAGTCCTCATAGAGCACAAAGGCTCGCTGAGTTGTTGACTTTGCAAAGATGAGAACTTTGTGAATCATAGTGTCTCTACATAAGAATAAAGTACACATGTTTTTGAATAGAAATTGTTGATGTCAAAATTACCCAAAAGGTTATCCTTCCTTGGTGATGGACCACATGCACCTCAAAGGGCATACCTCCATGAATACGGGTTAAACATGTATAAAGGGAATGGTATTTCACAATGTTGAATTACCCCGTATGATTTATTTTTCCAATGGTTCATAGAGAAAAGTAGGATTTGAAATTTGGGAGCTTGAAAGGTGAAATATTATGGTGTATATCTTTTTATAGTGGGGGGATCTGGGTTTTTATAGTCACCGTGGTGTTTTAAGCTCTGATGGCGTATTGAGAAGTAATTTGGGATTTGATATCAGAGTAAAATTTCATCATGTTTCTCGGTGTCGTGAAGTTGATCGTCATCTTCCCCATGTATAAGAGCCTTCTTTAATTCCCTCTATAGTTGTCGTAGAGGCTTCTATCAATTTTCAAGGATGCACATAGGTTATTTTCATCAATTCACAGTTCAATGACATCCATCATGTTTTTTGTAACCATGTAGGCGACCATATCTTTCCTATATGACGGGCATAGAAAAGGACTTAACATTGTGCTGGTCGTGGTGCAAAATAGATTTTCACAGACCATGGTGCATAAGCGCTTCGTGAAGAAGCCCTATTTGGTATTTTTGTTTACTTTGTTAATTTTTCCCACACAAATATTTTTGTGCCAAAAAAGTTTTGAATTACTTATTGAATGATTTGACAAATTACAAATGTGTCTATAAAGGCATGAAGACAAATATTTAACGTAGAATCTAGATGGAAGAACAAACAGTATACTTATAAGAAGAAATTTATTATTATAGAATATAGTATTTGAGGATGAAAAAATGAAGTCAATTTAGAAAAGAATGAATTTTTAGTCACACCAACCTTTATTGAAAGAGAAGAAGAAATATTGGATAAAAAAGAATAATCAAACTATTTCTCCTTTCAATATCAGGGAATATGAGAAACAAAGGCCATATGATTCCATGATAAAAGAGTTTATTTCCATAAATCAAAAGTTGGATTATTTTTTAAACAAAAATTCAATATAGTTAACAAACATGATGTGGGTTCAATATAAATAATAGATGATAACCAGAGAGAATGTATATCTGAGTTCACATGTATCACATAATTGTATAAAAATAGGATTGATGGAGTGTCTCAATCTTGGAAAAAAATCATAGATATTGATGTATCATTTGTGTTGAATATTTTAAATTACAAACTTGTAAAGTACCTAGACAGTAGAAATTAGGTTACCAATCCCCCACAGTATGTTAAATAGTGTACATATTGAGAAAAAAAGAAACATATACACCATTACTAAATATTTTGATGATGTTTATATTGTTTTTTAGAAATATATGAAAATTTATTGATTTAATTAATGATATATGTCCTAAGGATATGTAAAATAAAAGGAAGAAAAATAATGACCAATTATGAAACACATGGATAATATCAACCGATAGGTTAAATTTGATGTCTCTATTTATAAAAAAACAATTGATTTCAATAATAAAAAACATGCATCCTAAAATCTCTATCAATATGATTGAATAATGATTGGGTAAATTTTAATTTTAAACCATTCAGAAATCATTCAATTATAATGTAATATTATGTGAATTCAATTTTAAAATGAAAATAAAGATGAATAAATGAACTAAATTAAATCTTATTACACTATTATAAATTAATGAAAATAAAAATTATGGAATCATCCAATACAATGATTGTTATACTTCATGATGAAATTCAATATAATTAGAAGAAGATGGGAAACTCCCCTTGATATTTTACTCATAATATGAATTTTTTGTTCTATTTATTCTTTATACATCTTTATTATATCTTAACTATATAAGTCATGAGATTAAATTACGTATGGTCTTCTCCCCTATGTATCATTTCAATAATTGTGAGTATTGTTTATTTGGGTTATTTTGACTATATCATAGCCATTTTTCAAGGCAGTAGAAACTCTATGTTGTTCACCACTATTTATTATGATAATGAAAATAAATTATTTTTTTCATTGATACTTCTAATTAATGGCTCAAATATATCAAGCATAACTAGATAATATACTATATATTCCCAAATACCAAGACCACTAATTGAAAAAAATTATTCAATAACTCATGCTCAAATCCCCATACACTAGTGGATTCTGACAAGTAGTACAAGTTTATAGTATTGTATTGGTGATCCTATACCCTAATAAAAGAATATATCATCAACATAAATAATAAAATATAATTAAAAAACCTACAAATGATGTAATATAGTGATATCATGGAATGTTCCTACCAAAATATTATAAGATGTTATTATAGGTAAAATTTATATAGTACATGTGAGATAGTCATGTATGAAAAACACTAAAAGAAAACACATGAAGAATTCCAAAAGAAAAATATTGAGTCCTTACTAGACCCCACTCCCATAATCCGGCCATGCATTACAAATAGAAATCACATGCCTCACCCATACCCTAACATTGTACTCAAAACCAATTATCACCTAATTGGGTACCCATGTTCCATAGTATCCTAAGTAGAGTGTGAGTATGACTCAGTATTTCACTAGTAATGGTACCCCAAAAAAAACAATTCAATAAATAGTACATGATGTGATTCTTAAGATAAACAACTCCTAAAATCCAATTGAAATCATTTTAATATTTAATTAGATAAAAAATGAAAATCCTAAGGACATGATTCACGTTAGGAATAGTAAATACATTCTTCAACTAGTGTCAAGGTGTATTTGATCACTTAGTAGTGACTGTTCAATATATCTATTGAATATGGTTGATATGTATTTCCTTGTGAAATTAAAGTGTAATTTGGGGGAAAATACCATTCCTCATGGCCCTATATTCAATAGTATGTTCTATGTTCTCCTCAGCTTTAATCATCATAAGTTTCAATATGGGGGAGATGTTCTCTTAGGGTTTAACCATCAGTACCAAGAACTGTAACACCCCGAGCTTCCATGATACGCTTCTAATTCAATAATGTAATAGCTTGCACTGTGCGCAACATCGAGTTCTAACACACTGTAACAAATCATAGTAGCTGTTATGAATAGTAATAACCACTTTTTAAAATTATAGAAATTTTATATTTCAAAATGGACTTCATTTTTGTATTCGTAATATCGAAATTATCCAAAGTTGAATTTTTTGTAATTTTCTGAGAACTTCCAATTTTTTATGAATATTGAAAATTACTTAAAACAAATTTTTTAATCAAAATAATTTATAGTGATAAATTATACTATTTATTGGTTTTAAAGTATAATTAGAATATATTTTTACCATTTTATCCAATGGTGGGCATTACAATTAATTTAACATTGAAATTGGATATAAACAATTGCCAATCTTTTGATATAATTTTTTTCTTAAAACACGCTATTTGTTGTGACATCAGGAATTAATTATAAAATTAATTAATGCAACTTATATTTTTGTAATTTTGTAAAATAGAAATCATTTTTGGATTCGGAATATCAATTATATCTTACGGTGAAATTTTGGCATTGTTCTGAAAAACTTCAATTTTTGATGAATAGTGAAACCACTAAGTGGTAGTTAAATAACTGATTTTTCGTTTAAATGAAATATTACCACTTCTGTGATTTGATTTTCCAAAATCTGACATACATGGTTGTCATTAACAAGTAAAATGTGGTTCAATGAGATTAAAATAATTTTTTGGTGAATAGTAACTTTTAAGTTCTTAATCGTGATTAGAGGTAATTAGTGTAGTTTAAGGTAAAAATAATGTTTTAATAATATGATATTAGCTTTAAACTTGTCCTACTCCTATTGGATGAGTCATGGCCGACCAAGACAACTCATGGGTCAACTTGGGGACCCCATGGAGCCACTTTGGTTGGAAAATGACATTAATATATATTTATTTAATGTCAAAATTAAATTGACACAAACATGAGTTATTTTACTAAAACAGTTTTTAAGTGGGGATACACAAGTCCAAATTTTGACTATAAATATTCATTAGAAATCAAAAAATATTTCCTACAACATAGTAGTTTTTTTTATAATTTTTAGAAATTAAATAAATTAAATTATTTATGACATCTTTATGATGCAGTGATGACCTCATTATTTAACGATTTAAATAAAATGAGAAGATAATGAAAAATCCAAGGCTTACACTTGTCCAAAGCCTATTGGATGAGGAGATTTAGAAACCTTATCACCTTATCCTCGAATTATATAAGTGTGGGACCTTTAGAATCCGAAAATCATTGTGTAATAATGTAACATTTCAATCTTTCCAAAAGAGCCCCTCCTCTCCACTTATAAAAGGCCCCCACCTCTCCCACCTTATTCACACCATCAAGCCATTTGGCTCGGCCAACCTCTGCCGAAATACTCTCCCAACTTCCCCCTATTACTCCTAGAAGCCTCACTTTGGGCAAAACTCTTCTCAAGGAAGCCTTTGGCTCAAATCAAAAAGAGTTACCCGATTTTGAGGTAATGTCTTCTCTAATGTTGTTTTGTTTTATTTTTCTTCTCCAACCCCCTAAACTCTTTTTATTCATTTCTTTTGTAACAACACCAGTATCCTCAATATACTAGGATGTTGTTATAAGAAGGATTCGAGCTACACTTACACACACCTACATCTAATGGTTAAAGAACATACAGTTTCTGTGGATGGCGAATTTCTGGCTCACGAAATGATGATTGTTCAACACTCATATAACACCTTCAAAGGTGGCCATTAAGATGTCACTATATTTATATATGATATATAATGTGTTTATGTTTTACTTATGATTCTGTATTTCTCATTTATGGCATACTTTATGATTTCCATTATGGGTAAAACGCGATAATTTCATTTTAGGATGTGCGGACTACCGCCCCCTCAAAGTGATTTGAATCGTTAATGCCATATGTGGGATGTATAAAGGATGGAGTAAATGGTATTATACACTATATTATACTGGAATTATATTATACATTTATATCATTATGATTTCGTTCCATTAAATATGAAATTGAAATGAAAGTAGCGTTCATGCGTACGTACGACTTACCGTCTCCATGAAGAGTGCATTTCATTTCCTACCTCTAAATGTTATGTAATATTATAAATTAATGTATATACTGGATATATAAGATATATATGACATCTAAATCATGAATATAATTCTGGAGATAATGGATATTCTACCACATAAACAACTTGTAATTATAAGAAGTTTATTGTTGACTCAAGTACCAAAGATCGACAAAACGACCGTTATTAACTTAAATAATTACATATTGTTCATATCATTGTAATAAGTGATATAATAAGGATAATGAAATTGAAAATGGTTCTTAATAAGTTACATACTAACTCTAGTTTATTATTCAGGAGGTTAAAGAACGGTTGAGTCAAGTCAGACACGAGGTAAGGGAACTTCTTAACCCAATTTCCATTCTTTGGGTTAATCTCATACTTTAAAATTATGTCATTATGTCCTATCTTGTATTTATACTTTATTTATGTGTACATATAGTGAATACACATAATATATCTATTTTATTTGTAAGGGAATTTCTTAACCCAACTTCCATTCTTTGGGTTAATCTCCTACTTTCAAATTATGTCATGATATTATTATGTCCTATATTGTATTTGTACATTATTTATGTGTACTTATAGTGAATACACATTATAGATGTACTTTATTTAAAAAAATGATCTTTTTAAGGACTTCGTCTCAATCCCATTTCATTGAGGCATATTTGGTTTTATACACAACTTTATTTTATACGGTGTATAAACCCCTTTGACTTTTACGTTTATTCAAAAGGAATCTTTTTTATACGAAGCATTTTACTAAACGAAAAAAGGGAATGTTTTTCTTTCCGTACTTATGTGGTGACAACGACTTCTCCACCGCCGTGACCATTATTTGAGATTCAGCTTCCTCTACAAGCCATCATTTTTTTAATGAAAAATAAATACAAAGTTTTAACTTTCTTTTATTTTGGTATTGAAAATGGTTTTGAAAGCATTTTTATTATATCAATTTGTTGTATTTATATCTTGTGATTGAAATGTGGAAATGTTATGTTTCCTTTATACATGTTTTAGGTGATACCATTATGTTATGGTTTATGATGTGTTTAAACCTATTCATATGAGGAATGCACTGGACTTAATATGTGACGGGTGGAGCCCGCTATAGCTCCTCGATGCATCAGCAGGTCTCATGAGACAAACTAGTGTCTTGGCACGAGGCCTTGGCTACGTGGTTATGATAGTCTGGCATTATGCATTCCATCATTATGAAAATGGTTATTGATGTTTCATGGGATTATTCGATTAGTAGAATATCCATGTGAGTAAGTAAATGACATTATCTCATTTTACTTTTGCCATATTATGTTGAAGTTCAAGTTTAAAAGGTTTTTTTAGTTATACATTGCCTTAAATGTTAATGTTTATTTATGAAAGCTTCCGCAATATTGTTATCCTTACTGAGTATCTGAGCTCACCCCTTTCAATGTTTTAATATTTTCCAGGATGTGAAGAAGTATTTTAGGAATGACCTGCAGGGATAGTCAGAAGAGGATATGAGTGTGGACTATGAAGACCATGTTATTGTAGTTTTTCAGTTTATGATTTAATGTAACGTGTATGAATGTATCTAGTGTTTCCAAGGCTACTAAACTAATCGGTCTTTCGAGACTTGATCTATTGTGATCATGCCATTGTTACGAAGTAATGCACCGACTCTGGGTAGCTATGGTCGGGGCGTTACAAGAATCTACTCAGGTAATATGTTCACCATGGGCATTATAATCAATACAATTCAGCAAATAGGTGTCCGTGTTCACCACAAGATTAATCATAAGATAATTTAATTACAAAATATTAGTCATTACATTATAACTGTATAAATTGTTTAATGATGAAAAGGGTATGTTCGAATTTCAATTATAAAAGAACAAATTTCCACTTACCCAATACTATATCATTAAAAATTTAAAAATTGATGGTCATTTATCATTATAATACTGTTTCACATTATAATATATAGAATAAAATTTCATGAAATTTTTCCAAATTAGATGTTTACTAATAAAATGAACACATGTGATCCATGATATTTCTTATTTCTATTTTAAAAACCAAAAAAAGTTTATATCCTAAAATAACATTCCATTTTCATTTTCCATGATAAATAAATTATGTTATAAATTCAAATATGGTTTTTTTCAAAAAATGGAATTTATTGATTATTAGAGCCCCCAATTTGGTGTTATAATTAATTTGCTCAGGGTATATAAAGTAGAATGTAAACTATGGTAGTGTTATAAATGAAACATGTAATTTTAAAAGGTCATGGAAAGTCCAATATGGCTCGACCACACCCTACATATCTATAATAATAGGGATAGAAAATTGTATAATTTCATGGGTCCACCACACTCACATGTGCACCTTATATTTTACTCTATCCCAAAAACTATAACAACATAACATGCAAGGAAAAAACATGTTATCTAACCACCTATGATCCTATATCAAAACCAAAAATCAAAATTATCTAACTATAACAACATTAAAATTTATTGAGAACTACAAAAAAATTATCCAAGAAAACCTATGAGGGAATAAATTTACATTTACTCATTGGATTATTCTTCCAAAAATAAAACCTGACCCACCATCCACTAATGTTATGTAACATAGTTTTATAAATAACTCAATAGAAAAAACTATCACTAGGAACTAAAACCATAAGTCAAGAAATATAATGAACCAAAAAAACATTAAAACTCACCCAGCATCATAAATCCTATGATAAAATTAGAGAAATCTTTTAGGAGTCATCAAGAGATATCCTAAACTTAAGAATAATGGATGAAAAATCATATGAGGATGATGCTTGAAATTTCTAGTGGAATCATCTCGATAATAACTAACAAATGGAATAAAAATTCAATGGAGTGATTGAGGAGGATAAAGGAGATCATAAAATAGATAAATATTATAATAATTGAAAATTAGTAGAGAAAAAATCACCCCAATTTGAAGGGAGAACAATTGATAAGGGATTAAGAAGCTTCCTAATCATTACTAGTCAAATATAAGAGAGAAATGGGGTTTCCCCACTAAACAATATAAGGATAGAATTGGAATTCAACATTTTATAAAACCATATTCAATCTAGTGGATGCCACTGGCTTAATTGTGGATTTAGGTATGGGATCATTTCAATATTAGTCACCATTGATATACTGGTATTTGTAACAACGCAATATTTTTTAATTGAATCTGTATTTGATTGTGTGAACGACATGCAACACTTAGTGAAATGAACCATGAAATATTACTACTTAAAAACATCAATCATTACCTATATTATATATAGGTTGGTAGTAATAATATTAAACAAATTATAAAATATATAAAATATCCCTTATTGGTAAAAATATAATGATAAAGATTAAATAAATAAGCACACAATTTAAAATAAAGATATTTTATTCTATAAAAAACATGTTTCCATAAAAAATATTATTTTCTTTTTTTGGGAAATATTATAATAAATATTTGTAATTTATTGAATTTTTTTATAAAATTAAAAAAGTTGGGAATAATAATAGTGATATTCAACTATGGATATGTTTTTGGATTCATTAAAAAATTCAGTTTTTTAATTGAATGATCAAATATATCAATTTTAGTAAAATTAGAATTATTATTTAATAAACGAATAAATTTTAATATATTGTTATTATTTTAATATTATTTCATAGTAACAAATTTATTATTTTGTAATATTTTTCAAATTAATTACATATAATTCCACATTATACTATATTTTAGTATTTATTTATTTTAATGATTGAAAACAAATTTTTCTCAAGACCATTATAAGGTCAATAATCATTATCAATTTTAAATAATTAAAATAGCCCCAAATGATGAATTATTTTAAATAAATTCATAAAATATATTTCTAAAAATATGAATTTAAATTTATTTAACTATGATTACTTTTCATATAGTTATGATTTGATCATTTTTTTGAGAAATGCATTTATTAAAAAAAGTTCTCTCAAAAGATTTGTCGGTTTTATTTTAAAATAAATTCTTCCAATTCTATGAATTAAATTTGATAAGTTGGGTACCATATTTAAAATCATAAAATTTTATTTTATATATTTCAATCAACATAATTATTCATCTAAGTGAATAGTAAAAGTAGTTCAACAAATGTTGCCATTGTAAAAATTTAAAATGATAAATGTTAGTAACCATGGAGGTAAATAATCTAAAAAATTCAAAACATGTTTATTTTTAATGTTATATGTTTGAATATACATTAAATCTATTACAAATCATTATTTATTATTTTTTCAAGCACAAGGCCTAAGTGTGACATTCCATTATTGAATATTTTTGGGTATTTATAATAACTCCACTCTTAACTTTTAAAAGAGTACCCCTCTCCTCTCTCTTATAGAATTCCAAAAAAAACATATGTTTAGATAATACCATTCCATGAAATTTTATTACTCCCATACCGACATTATAGAAGACTTATTTCAGTCATAAATCTTATCTATTGAATCTTTATGTACAATACTATGTATGTGGTCCAAAGAAGAGGTAACATTGATAATTGAGAATATTAAAAATGTTTCTTTTTCAACCCCATTGAAAAGTTAATCAAAGATTATAAAATATTAAAATATTTATCAACCATATAATAATATGTTATTATGTTAATAAAATACCCAAAATCCATCTCCACTTTCATCAAATTGGAATCAAAACCATTGATCGGGTGTATGGTATATTACCACCCCACAAACCAATGTAATTAATTTTACATCATCACATCTCAGGTATTTTCATGATGATTGATTTAACTATTATATATTATATTCATGACATGTTAATCATTATTTTAAACTAAAATTTCATATAACTTCTTTCCATACCATCCATGGGGAAATGAAAATGATGTTTATATGTATGGTAGACTTCACCCCATAAGTGAAGTAATTCCCTTTTATACCTCATAAAATAGACGTTATATTTAATTATATTTCCATAAATAATATTGTATTTATTGAAAAATTATTATATTACTAATATTAATATCATTATTAAAATATACAACAACTGTTAAAATTTTCCATCATGGTCATTAAAATATAGAAATCTTACACATGCATACATACAACCTACTATAACCATGATTGAAAAATAAATCTTCTTTTATTTACGTGATTCGAGGTTATTTTATAATTATAATCTATTTATAAAATTTATAAATATATCATTATTATTATTCAATAGATTATGTAACACTTATTCCTTTGACTATAGTTAACACACAAAAGTAGTTTTAAAAATTAAGAACTAAGCATCCTAAAAAACACCCAATGTGTACATAATTGATTAATTAGTAAAATTTCTATTTAATATTATAAATAATGTATTTTATGTATATTTTATTAACAATATAAAATTTTATTAATATCTAAAAGAATTTATATATATTTATTATATATTTGATGAAATATATAAATGAGAAAGTTTAAACTCGTGGAAATTATTTCATCTCAAAACATCCATATTTTAGAAAAATGTCTTTTTAGTATAATAATTTATATTAAATGTAGTATAAAATTATATTTTTAAAATTATATCATGAATAACTCATAATTTATTATATCTTTTGTTACAATTCATTTACACCATTTATGGTAGATATAAATCTAATATTACAAATCAATAATAGTTTATGTTTTAATATAATATTAATTGGGATTATTTATACTTTAATTTATATTATAGGATATTATTTTCACATTTTATAATAAAAAATGTAATTTATTCCTCCTCTTTTTATTCATGTAATTTTCACGAAAGTATACTATTTTACTCTCATTGGTACTGAAAATGAATGAGAAATTGTTTTCGAGAAATTATTACTTTATTTATCTATTCAGTTTAAAAATATTTTTCATCCAAATTCATGTTTTATAAAAAGAATCATGAATGTTATTAATATACTGGTTATTATGTTTTATTTTCATTTCCACCCATTTTTATTATCCTAATAATATTTTCAAATGGAATTTTTTTAACATACTTGGAATGAGTAGAACATTCATATCCTTATGAGGAATCATTAATTTGAATCACAATTTTCATTTTTATGAAGTAATTTTAAAAGAATTTTTATTTAAATTTATATAATATTTATGTTTATAAAAAATTAATGTCAAATTATTTATGTTTCATAAAAAATATTCTATGTAAACATTCAAAAACCATTTCATAAAAAATGATAACCATAGATGTTATAGACTTACTCTAAATAATGTATATTTCTATCTCTCATATATTCCTATATTGTTCCACCTTCCATTGATGGGGTAATGAATTCCTTATGTTTTTGAAAAATATTAATTATTTATATTAATTTGGTTATTATAATTACCTTTACTTTTCATACATAAAAATAAAATATTTTTAAGTGAATATTCAATAAATTTCACAAATACACCCCAATGATCATAAAGAATAATAATATTTATATTATTTTTTCAAAATAATCATATTTTATAAAATAACTTCAAAAAATACCATAAATATCTTACTGTTTAGTAGTCTTCATTCAAATACCTTAGGTAAACCATTATTTATAACCTGAATAAATTAAACATTTGAAAGAGAGACATGATATTATCGATAAGGGTTGCCATATAATTTATTAATTAATGATCATTTAAATGAATAAATTTGTTATATGTGAGTGATATGATAAATAGAACATAAGATGTTACTAAAAATTCTTACAGGTATAATAAGCATTTTTTATAGTATAAAAATTATCTTTTTATAACACACGAATAATAAGAGTGAAAAATCATCATAAATAAATAATGATAGTGTTTTTTATATCATATAAGTTTAGAGTCATCATAAGTATATAATCCATTACATATGTCAAGGTTAAAAACATATTCCATTAAATAATAAATGATAATTCTTCAACACCTCATAACCATTTCAAAAATGATCACACATCATCACCTATTTCCCATAGTGTATCAATCACATCAACCTATTTCCCATTGTAAATCAACATATTAGCTTATTGAGAATAATTATCTCATTAGATATAGGTATTTACCCATTTAATTAAAGGTATATATAGGTTTCAACCATTATAAAATCCTTACATTTATGTGTTACAATATCATAATACATTCATCATATCATAAACAAGGAATAATAAAATATGTTTCATAAACAATTCATCATAGAAAAGCATAAAGAAAATATATTGGTTTCAAAATAATATATTCATCATAATCGTAGACATAGACCATCCAAAAAGGGATTGTATTTATCATTAGATCACATGTCCAGTGAAAAAAATAGAAAAGGATTTTTTAATTGATAAATATGAAATCTATAAAATATCCCTAAAAATATTTTTGAAAAATATAAATTTTCATTAAATAACTAATTTAATGTCAAAAAATCCAAGTATTGAAAAAATGTAATTTTGGAAGAACATTGATAAAATTTATAAATAAATTAATATAATTGATTGATCACGAAAGAGGAAAATCTTCTTCATGTAGTACATGTTAATATAAATATTCCAATCACATTTTTAGTAAAAATTAAAAACTACATTCTTCTGAAAATGAAAAAAAAATATTTCATTAAAAAATATGTCATAATTAAAATATAGGATGATTTTTTTTCAATAAATCCCTATATAATGATATATTATTATTTAATTTTTTAGGTAACATTGGCATGAAAAAAATAGGGTTTTCATCTGAAGAGAGAAATATAATAGGTTTTTTTCAAAAAAGGTATTTTGGAATATTTAGTTAACCAAGGGATACAAATGTTAAGAATAAAATTATTATCATTAAATTTCTATAGGAAAATTATATTTATGTTTTTTATAATATATAAATCATAATATTTCATCATCATAAGATTAGACATAAACAACCATGATAAACAAGTTATTGTAACACAAAAACTTTTACAAATTTGGTAAATATTGAATCATAAGACCCATTAATTAATGTAAATTAGATGTATATTTATACCCCATAAAATAATGTGAATATTCTAAATGATTTTCTTGTTATTTATATTCACCACACAAAAATATTTATGTGGTGTATAAGGCATGTGTCCAGTATTAAAAAATTGTGATGAAAGTCCCTTAAATGTTTTTGTTAATTTTGAATAATAATAACTCAGAAGTAATAACATTAATAAAAAAATATCATGTGAATAAATAAATTAATGATGGAACATGTCAATGGGAAGGTATTTACAAATCCTAAAATAATATACATGAATAACATATCATATGTTCTAACAAAGGTAATTTGAGACAAAAACACCTTACCTTAATAATAAAATTTCATTTTATACTTTTAAATATCTTGTATTATAAATATATGTTTATTATAAATATATTACAGAACCATACTCATTTGTATCATGTCATTAATGTTTTCCTAGTGTCTATTTTTACCTGTTTATGAATAATTCATTGTTAAAATAATGTTTTAGGTAATTAATACTTTGTTTTCTATTAATTTTTTCATTATATATTTTTTTACCTTTTTTATAGAAAAATGTTCCACAATAGAAATATTTTTATAAATGATATAAATATAATATATATTCATTATATATATATATTTTGAATAGTTCATTAATATTAGAGATAGAAAATGAATTATACTATTTTTGGAGAAGGTGGCTTATATGTATGCATGACTACTTTTCCATTTAATATATTAATGTAAAAACATTTAATGTAAATAATATATTTTATTTCCTAAATCATTTTTATATATAACATATTTTCATTAATCCTTTATATATAACATTCAATGTAATTTATTAGGGACGGAAAAATCACATTACTACTTGAGGTGGTAGTCTACCATGAACATGAGTGACATTGTCTAATACCCATTAAATGGAATGTGAGAAATTATATGAGGTATTTTAATGGAAGAGGTATAATATTGTCAAAAATATCATATTAATATCTTAAACACAATTTTATATCAATCTATGATAATTGTTGATGTAAAACGAATTACGCTGGTTCATTATGTGGTAGTACTTTGAAGACATGATCTTTCATTTCATTTCTGAACAAATAGAAGTGGTGATAAAAATATTTTATACAATTAAAATAATATAATATATGTGCAAAATACAAAATTTTGTTTTTATATAATAATAATTTAATAATATATCAAGGATTTATAATAATAAATAATACAAAATTTTTTGGTTGAGAACAATTGCCCTTCTCCAGATAATTTCCTTAGGTTTACAAAAATACTATTTGTAGAATTAACTCATGATAAAAAAAAGTCCACTTGGATGTGAAGAGGAAATAGTGGAATGGATATTAGTAAGTCTTACCTATATTAAAAGGTTTTTCAAGTGTGTATTGGAAAGTAGAGGGGGTGACGTTTTGTAATTGAGGGAGTAGTCACAAATGGAATGTTTCAAAAGAATAATGCGAACCTTTGTTTTTCACATAGAAAGGCCCCAAAATGAATTTTTAGAAAACCATAGAGTATATATGGTCAGAATATGTTGATAAAATGGTTTTTTAGAATGTTCATAGGTAATTTTACACCATATATATTTGTTTTAACCCTAGGTAAACCCGTATTAACCATAACTATGTTAGTTATTTTATACTATGTTTATTATTAATATTGAATATAAAATATATTGACTATATTATAAATTATAAATTATTCTAATTATAAATAATGACTCAATTTTTATGAATTATATTCTCATATGTGGTCTTTAGTAATTTAATATTAAACCCATAGGTGTGATGAAATATCTATTTTATAAAGCGAAATATTTCATAAGTATAAACCATTTTGAAAAAAAATTCTATGTTAAACTAATTGAAATTATCTAAATTTGTTTAATAGAATAACTATTAAACTAATTAAATTTATAATATTTTTAAAATAATATGGAGAATTTTTAAATTCATTAAATTTGAAGGCAATTTTTAAAAATATTATTTCATTATTAATATTTAATGAAATATTTTTCACGTCAGAAAAGTATCAATAAAACCTATTGTAATTTTTGAATTGATGATTTAAAAAATAATCATGAATTTTTTAAATAATGATTACCATTGTGTCAAAGATTAATTATATTATTTATTCACAAAAACTAATACAAATATTTTTCCAGGAAAAATGTTTTTCTTCGAATCATATGATGAATTTACTAAAAATTATGTACTTATTGATAAATATATTTTATTTAGATAAACCCTATATAAATAATTTTAAAAAATATTAATATTAATACATCCAATTTTAATGGATAGGTTATAAGGGTAAATAATAATAAAAATATATATATATTTTTAGTTTTTAACACTATGTGTTTCCTGTAATGCAAGCTATCAAATTAATTAATTCATTTAAACAAAACATAAAAAACATAGGTTGGTGAATTAAACCCACATAAAAATTAATTTTAACCCCAAAATTTTCTACTCTAATATAAAAAAATGAGGATACATCTACATAATCATATCCCCAGGTTCCCACAATGCTGTTTTAATTTAAAGATTTTCTACAAATCATTTACCTTTTCAGTAGAATTGTTTCATATTAATTTCTCTCTATGTTAAAGAATACCCAATAGTTATTCTACATAATAATGAACATTATCTATTGGTATCACATCTGAGTTCTATTTAGGTGATAAATCACTTATGTACATCTTCATGAGGGTTATATGGAACATATCATGAACCTGAGAGATGTATGGTGAATGTTTTATGTTACATGATAAAGGCTCTATAAGAGAATTAATTTTAATAGGGTGATATACTTAGGGTTAAAATTTTAATTCTATCCAAATTTCATTACCTTATTTTCTAGGTAAAGATATATATGTATACCTTTTCAACTATATCAAATTCCAGATCCTGTCGAATATAGTCTATATAATTTTTTTACAAAACATTGTAATACCTTTTGTGTTTTTCAATGTCCAAACAAATATATTTTTATATTTTATACTATATTAGAATTAAATATAACTAATTATCTAACTTCATCCAAGTACATTGGAGTTCTACACATCATTTTCAATATGTCCTCATAAAGAGTCATTTTAATGCTAAATTGAAATATTTAATTGTTAGAAAAATAAACCAAAGGATGGTGCGGATTAAAAATACCTTTCAAATTCAAAGAAAATGATATCAAAATATACTCTAAGGATTTAATGTTTCCCTTACATCAACCATCTATGTGAAGATGATAAATAGTGCTAAAACGCAACTACGTATCATGAGATTTCTAGTGAATTTACTTACAATTCAATGTAATCCACAAATCCTGATCAAATACAACAAAATATCTTACACCATTAAACTTTTTCACTTCCTTATAATATATATTTAAAAGATGATAAATTGATAAATACACTCTAATAGTAATAAAGTGTGAAATATGTTTGTTTTAATCAAATACAACCCATACATCATTATTCACTATAGATGTTTTTTAGAGTCTAATGTCAAGATCCATTTTTATATTTTCCAATTTTCATTATAGTTGAGTTACTAGTTATAAAATCCCCCTTATACTTTTTTCCATCATCATTAACATAAAAAAATTTCAAAACCTAAGATAAAAATGATGTGATATCTCTATTCCTACCATTAAAGTATAAATACTCATCAAAATAACAAAAAATATTTGTACATCCAGGATAAATAAAGAATGAAAAACAATAGGACTCTTCTATAAACTCTTTCGAATCGGGTATGGATGGAGACATACATAGTTCATGACATTATAATTCCATTACAAATATTTTTAACCATATAAAAAAATCTATCCTTAATCCATATCTATACATATTCAACTTAAACATCTTTAATCATCACTATTAAGAATAGTTGAACACTCATTCGATAAAGGTATTATTTCTCCCCTTCAATTACATTTTGAAGATCCATCATTATCAAACCCATAAAAATTAGATCTTTTGTGATCCACATATTATATTATATTATATGATCTATTATACTCAATGTGTTATCGACCATCTTCAAATTTCTAGGTGGTAAGGTTTTAAGTAATCTTAATCATTAATCATCTCAAACCACATTTAATAGAATAGTTTCAATGTTTTATGTTTAATATATAAGTTAAACTTTTATGCTACATATATATATATTATATTATATATCACACATTTTTTTATAAATATAATGCATAAAAATCATTAATGAAAATATAACCACAACTGACTCTAAATCATGAGTTCGATAAATTTTCCCATGATCCTTGAATTTCTATAAGTCATAAGATATAACCATATAAAACAAAATGATAATGAATCCTATCCCATTATTAAATTTATAAATGTATATTATAAACCCTTCTCCACTATTGGTTATGTATGAATAGGTATACTAAAAATTTATCTCTTTAGTTCCTTAAATTTTTCCTCACATTCTTCTACCTAGACAAACCAGGATCCCTTTTGAGTTAAATTAATGAGTTCATTATGTAATCATAATAGATTATCCAAAATCCATCAATAATATATTACCAAACAATAAAAAAATAGATCTTATTTATCGTATATGGTATAAGCAAACTTTTAATACAAACCATATTTGATGGATCCACTATTGCACCCACACATGAGAGTATATGAACCACATATTCTACATTTTGTCGAAAAAATTAATATTTTTAAATTTTTAATAAATATTTACCCACTTTAATGTCTTTAGTACAATTCTAATGTGATATTCATGCTCTTACCCTCTCTTTCATTAAATTATAATTGCATCTAAAAATACTACAACAAACCAATATAGATAATAAACAAAAACACTCTTCATTAAATCTATGAAGGTGGTTGGAGAAATAATAAGACAAAATTCCATCATTATGTATTTATAGTGTTCATACCTTGTATATACTATTGTCATCAATATATCCCCCTTCCAGATCCCCAATTGATGATATCTAAAATGATGACCACTATTGAAAAAGTATTGATCTCTATGTATTTGATTAAACTAGACATAAATACAAGTTAAATAAAAATTGTTTCTGATTTTGATCTCATTCATCTCATTGTATATAATGAATAGTCACATCAATCCATATATATTTCTAAAATGTATAATTGGTTTACCCAAAGGAGACACACATGTTTTAATGAATCTATTGACATGGTTATACTAGAGGTACTTCTTCCATTCCTAATACTTCATCATGTTAATAATATAGGGATTATTTAAAAAATGTGCAGAACTATGTATAGGTTTTATTTAGAATTCAACATCATGTTTTGGTGGATGACATGATAAATTGTCTAAAAAATATAAAAAAAACTCTCACACAATTGGAATATTATTGATGTTGTTTTTCTCCACAACCTGTAACATTAAATCCCTCATTTAATTCTTATAATGATCCATGTAATGTATGTGATATCCATCAGAAGAAAATATATATATATTTACTGATAGAATTCCACATCATGGTTTGAAATATCATATTTAAATTCATCTCCAATAAAATTGATGCACTGTTTTATTTTATGTATATATATGAAAAAAACAACATAAATATTAACTAGAGGTAGAATATGAAAATTTACAATAAAATATTTCCAACAAAACTCAACTAGATGAAAATAATAGACTTGAGATGAAATCATCATATGATTCGGGGATTCACTATTAATTCTATATACACTCAATGGTGATAGGAATTAACATTTCTAAATAATTTTCATAATATAAAGGAATTTTTCTTACTACTCAAAAATAAGATACATCATTATTGGTTCATACTTTTCACCACTCAAACACAATTATTTATCTCTCATACCTCAATAAAACCAAATTTGTTAGATTGACTTCCAAATTTTTTTTATCATAATGATCAATATTTCATAGGTTGTCTAAATGGTGACACCAAATTTTTAATCTATGATAAGATATGATTTACATATGTCATTCACAATCATTATGTATTCAAATAATTCTTGATGGTTCATAAAGATATGATGAACTACCAAAACATATCTTTTAGAATGTCAATGCAGGTCTGAAAGAAGACATATCATCATGCACTGAGGGAAGATTGAGTCCTACTTAGTGAACCATTTTCAACATTTGTTACCCTAGGTACAACTACACTGGAGACACATCCACTTTATAATCAATATATGGTTGTAATTACTTAAAAACCATTCAATTTATCCATCAAAAAAAATTCCATGTCATATTCCTATACATAGAATTCTCTTTAGAATTATACTTAGACATATATCTAGACATATCCTTAGGGATATAACAAATGTTTTACCATCCTATTTTCCAATGGATAATTAAAGAATTACTTATATAGGACAAAAATTTATTTTCATACATAAATATTATATTTTTAGATGAATAGTCCATAAATTCCACAAATACACATTCAAGGATCATAAGGTTTCATTATATTTGGTGACTAGTTAAAAATTCTTCTTATTTCATCAATGATACATGATATCACTCATGAATATATTCTCATATATTACTATTCATAGAAATAGATGACATAAATTATTTATTATAATTTGTGGATTGCGAAATTATGAATGTTTGAGGTTAGATACTCAATAAGGGTAAAAATGGATGTTATCAATTGATGATATTTTGAAATAACAAAATAATCATAATGGTATTAAATTATAAATATATATTATAAATATATTTCAAATCTACCATGGCTAGTATGAATGGGACATGTAATAAAAAAATATTTTTTCAAAATATATAGACCACATCATTAATAAATCCGGATTCAGATGTTCATCTCATATAGTTATGGAACTATCAAAATTATAGGAACTATTTCATATGTCAAGGTTAACGTATGGTTCCCTGAAATCATAATATATTAACAAAAAATATCAATTTTCTATTTCAAAATGGATCAAGCACCATCACATATTTCCAATAGGGGATCAATCACATCGGTCTATTTTCCATAGCGGATCAATCACATTGGATTTTTTCACCTCATTATATCATGATGTATAAATACATAACCAATTCATTGTAGGCATATATAGGTCCCTCCTGTTCTATACTCTAAAATTTTTTGTGTTATAAGATCGTAGAAATATTCATCATATAATAACCCATGATAAGAAAATGGGTTTCATATAACATTCATCATAGCATAACTTGAGGAAATGAAACTATTTTCATAAACATATTTCAATAAAAATAATTAACATCAACCATGAAAAAAACAATGACAATAACAATGGATAATATCGATGGTAAAACATAAGTAAAATCAAATGAGTTTTTCTTTGATGAATATAAATTACATAAAACAACATTGAAACATTTTGGAGGAAAATATAAATTTCATTTGAAATCAATTCTTTAAAATATATTAATTTACAAAATATAAAGGGATTATTTTTTAAAACATCCATGAAAGAATGTAAATTGAGATTCAAATAATTGAGTGGTAATTATAGATGAAAATTCAGTTTATGTGGTGCACTATAATACAAAACCTTATTCTCACATTTTCCGTAAAAATTTAATACTACATCATTTGGAAAATGATAAGAAAATTACATTTAGATGATATTTTAAAATAAAAATACTCTTATAAATTTCTCTATGAAATAATTTGTTAATGGAAAACATTCCATTAAAATATTTTTTGAAAAAATTGGAATTACCGAAAAAGGGGTCTTGACCAATGTGATAAATAAATTATGTTATTCATTGATAACATTATTTTGGAATATAAAGTTAATAATGAGAGAAAATTGAATGAGAAAAATTATATTTAATGAAGTAACTACATGATAAGAATATTAATGATTTTCATTGAGTATAGATCATAACATTTCATCATCATAAAAATAATGATAAATAATCCATAAAAACAATGACACTTTAACATAAACCTTTTACCACTTTTTAATATTATAAATTTTTAATGACCATGAATGAAATGAAATTATATGGATTTTTATATCTAATAAATTTATAAAAATAATCTGAAAATATATCCAGGGGTATTATATAAACCCCAAAAAATAAACAAGTGGTGTATAAGCAACGTGTCCTAAAGAAATAAAAGTGAGATGAAAATACATTACATTCTTTGGTATATTTTAAATCATTTGTGACATAAAAGAACAACCATAAATGAAAATTTTAAATATCAAGAGAACAAATTCATGATATAACATGTCAAAAGGTCTATATATATAACACATAAAATAAGAAAGGTGCATAATATATAGTATGTCCGAAAAAAATGTTATTTGAGATAAAAATACCTTATATTAAATCTCAAAATCCTCCATAAACATTTGAATATTCTATATAACAAATAAAATTTTGAAATAAATAAATTAAATAAATATAATTATAATTATCTTTCCATATATGATATAAATATGCACATTTATAACCACTTTATTAATAATTCCTTTTTAAAGTCACTTTTCATGTAATAATTACAATGTTTTTCTTGCATGTTTGTCTTTGGAATTATTGGTACTCATACATTGAGTTTTGAAACACCATAAACTGAATATAAAACATGATATAAATATCATATATATTATTTATATTTTTATTTATATTAATCCATTACTATTAGAGATACAAAATGAATTATAGTATTCGTGTGGTGTGTGTTAGGTTGTATGAATTCATGAATGGTGATTACATTTTCCTGACAGTTGAGACCAAATAAAAGTAAATAATATATTAAATTAAATAATAAATGTTTTCATATATTTCATATATTTTTTATTAAAAATAAATTTGTATGATCGATATAATGTGTATGTTATGAATGAATCACATCACTTTGTGGGTCGGTAGTCCACATTACACACGAACGACATTGTGATATTTTCCTGGAATTGAATTTAAGAAGTTATATGTGATAATATTGTTATATAAGTATTTTAAATTCATAAAAATAATATAGATATTTGAAATCCATACTTATATCCATCCATGAAAAGTGGTGATGGAATATGAATCACATCTGTTTACAAGGAAGTAGTCTAGTGTACACGCGAGCGACATATTCATTTCACATTTGATAGAATAAGAGGTTTACATAGGATATTAAATTAAAATAATATCATATTATTATAAATGATATAATATTATTAATATATCATAATAATACTATAATAATTTAATGAGGTGTAGAAGGAAAAAAATATAGATTCTAGGTTGAGATTGATACCTCTTCATCAGACAACCTGCTTTGGTTTACCCCCAAATTCTTATAAGGATTGATTCATGATCCAAAAAGTTATCTAAGATGTGATATGAGATATAAGGAATGAATTTGGGTATTTCATGGAAAACCCATTATTTTTTATAACATCCAACTAAATTTGACATTTTAATTCCTAAAATAAAGTAACTTTTGTCAACTAATGTTTATAATAATAAAAATTAATCTACTCAAAATGTTGACAAAAATATACTATAAAATAATTTTGACTTTTTAATTAAAAAAATTATGTTATTTTCGTCAATTAAATTTCTTATTAGTTTTAAAATTTGTTTTTTTTAAATTGCAATAAAAATTTGTAATTTGTTTTTGAAAAAAATTTCAAAGAATATAAAGAGTTCTCTTAAAATTATGTATTTAATTTTAAATTTATATTTTTGAAAAAAAAATTTATATATAATTTTTAATATTTTATTACTCTTATTCATAACATCAAATTTAATTACTAGGTATCATCTTTCTATAATAAAAATTATATTATATCATGATTTGTTATAACTTGGTGTTTCGTGTAACATAATATATCAGGATATTAAATTATTTAAAAATATATATATTATATAAAAACAAATGGTGTAAATTTTTTAATATGGGGAAATATTAGGAAACCCAATTTCATTATATTATTAATTCTTATAGTATAATTTATCATGGTTTTTTTATATATGTATTGTTCTCATGTAAATGTAGTGAATGTGATGGGTGGGTTAGAATCTTATTACCCTCAAATGCATTGGGTAATTTTTTCATCTCATAATATGTCATTTATATGATTATTGAGGGAACATACTCTACTATGGGAATCTATCCACCAAATTATTTTTTATCAAATGGTAGCCATGAAATATGTTTATTTCATTCTTTATATTGCATATAAATTTTATTCAATTCCATAATCGTGTGGTACGATGTTATTTATATTTTGATTCATTTTCAATTATAATATGAATATAGATTTTATTATATTTTTTATACCTTTTATTAAAATGTTATGTTTCCTTTTAATTATTATTACATTGATATTTTTTTATATATTACATACTTTTATGTATTCACTATGTTATCTTATGCAGTTTTATGAGATTAAATTGAATTTGGAGGTCATTATTAAGATTAATAGAAATAAGTTTTATTATTTTCCAACATTAATGTTTTATAAACATAATATTTCCATGAAATTGGGATTCATGATCATTGGGATGTAATTAAGAGATGTTTAAATAAAATATATTGTAATAATATTTGTGATGGATTGTGAGGCTATCGTCGGTATTAGAGAAAATGTTTTAGCCATCCTTTAAAAATTAGAATAAGAAACCTTTAGAAAAAACATAAGGATAAGTCTTAGGATATTATATTTACATAAAAATAATATGGAATATAGTGGAATAACAGTGCAAGTGGATTCTGAGAAATTTAATAATAGTTCACAATCTTCAAGTGGATGTAGCTCATGAAAAGATATAACTAGCGGTAATAAATCCAATAAGTGATCATTTAGATGGACTCAATCATCACCTGGTTCACAAAAATGGACCATCCTGCACACTTAGTCTAACAATCCCATGGTATATTCCCTGGTAATTCAAAAACTATTAATGAACCATAAATAAGAAATTATACAAATTATATGTTTATTAAACCTAATATGAATCCTTAACATTGATAACCTATATTGAAACATATAAAATCATAATTCAAGATATAATTTTCAATTATAAGTTATTCCATCAGGGTTTATTTGATTCATTATTGTCTTATTTCTTCTCTATTTAGTTTAATGATCATAAATAGGAGAAATCATACCAAAAACCAATGCGAAATCCTATATAATGATTTCCATAACAAGATTCCAAACCAAATGGGAATGTAATTCAAAATTATTATGATTATACCAAATTATTTATCTCAAATTAAAATAACAAAATTGAAAATAGTGGAATCTATATGAATATCAAAAAGGAGAAGGATGGCGTCTCATGAATTGTGGAGTGTTAATGATTGTAAAGAAAAGAATATTTCATTTCTAAAACATACAAAATGTGGGAGGTTTCACTATGTAAATGTCTTAAGGTAAATAAAAGGTGATTTATATGTTAGAAATGAGTCTATAATAGAGTCATCAAAAATTTTAAAGGAAGAGTCGAGATAAAAATTTGTATAGAAATTAAATTCCATCGAAGGCACAAATAATAGTTAAATTTTGTAGATATGGGAAACCTTTTCATTATCAAAGTCAATAATATATTCCAAGGATTATTTTATAAGGTCATATGTTATGAAATCATTTAAGTCTAATTATTTAATTATTTTAGTTTTGAAACACAATAATAATATTATTGAATTATTATTTTTATCAATTGTATGAAATTTATAAGAATCATTATTTTTATAAAAAAATAGTAGTATTTTTTTTATATTTTCCAAATATGTTGAGTTGATTAATTTAACTTGGAAGGTGATTTAATGGTATGGTTATAATTTATGGAACAATAATATTATTCAATAAAGCATAATCTCTGACATTTCACTTATGATGAATTATTTATAGTAAATTAATATTATTTGACATTATGGGAAAATAGTTGAATATAAGACATTATTGGAAAAAAAGGATTTAATGAGTAAAGTAATTTTTTTTAATTTTTTTCAATTTTCTTTAATGTTGTTTAAATTGTAAAAATATGGTTTTATAAAATGGAAAATAGAAATTCTAGGCAACAACAAATCATATATGGAAATGTCGTGGTGCTTAAACCATCATCCTAAGGACTATAACGGTGAATCACCTACCAATAGAATACATCATGTACTAGTTAGGAAGATATTATTTTACCTAAATGATTTGGTGAATAAATTTTATCTTTATTTGGGAAATATTATTAAAGGATTATATTTTTTAATTTATTGGATTTTTATGCTTATTTTTATGTTGAGGTAAATGTTTTACGAGGGTTAATAATTATATATAACCATTTTTTTGAAAATAAATGATTTTTTGTTATGAATTATATTATGTATTTGAGATATATGTTGAAGGGAATGAGATAACCATTGTTGAAAAAACTTATTTCTTTTTGTGATTATTGGGGGTATTTGTGATATAGTGTTATTTATTTATGGAATAATCTATGTTAATTTATAGGTTTTATTATTAAATTTTCAATATTAATATATTGATATTCATTTTGGGTATTATCTTACTATGTGATACCTATCATGGTTTTAATAATAATAATTTGAATATATTGTTAAACATTAAAGGATATTATGATCCTTTAAATTTTAATTTTAATTATTTTGGGATTAAAAAATAACATTGGATATTCATTCTTTTGAGTAAATTTGGATTTGGAAAGTGATGAAATCATAATGAAAGAATGAAAATGATTTTATGAAATAAAAATATTTCATGAAATTATTTTATTTGGTTTTCTGTATATTAATATTAAAATAATTCCTCATAGAAATTAAAATGATATAAAAACAAAAAATGATATCCTATTTCATTCATATTTTAGGAATCAATTGTCTTATGTATCATCACAAATTTATAGTATTGGTATTGTAACCATTTTCGTGAAAATTTTATTTTTTGATCAATTATATCAATCAATATCCATAATTATTTAGTATTTTTTTTCTATGTTCGCATTTTCACATCCCATCAATGTTCACAGACATGTAAACCCAGTCATAATTTATTCTAGATGCCATTTTTATTTTCTGTTTCTATCTTTTATGATAAAATTTTATTATCCATTTTTATGAAGTTTGTATTTTTCAAAGTAAAATATTAAATTTAAAACCGCTGATTACTAAATTTTTTTTAATTATCAATAAATTTGTTTATTTTTTGGGGATAAAATGTAATACCATAATATTTTAAAAATGAAACTATGTTTGATATCATATATGACATGAAATAGTGATCATAAACAAACAAAAAAGTATTATAATTTAATCATAACTATTATAAACTAAAAATTAATTTAGTGGGTATGAAAAATATTTAATACACTATGAATTGTTTTTAAAGGTCCTAAACAATTATTTATAAATTTATAATATAAAAAAACACAAAATTTTAAAAAAAAATTATAATTTTTTTTAAAAATATTTTTACTTCAAAAATGTGTTTTAATTGATTTTGTGAAAAAATGTTATAATTAATATTTTAATCGTTTTGAATTATTATTTTATAAATCATTTAAATCGTCATATCAATATTAAATTATGGTCAAATATTGAGATTTTTTTATATATATTGACTTTTCAATGAATCATGAATAATCCAAGTATTTAGTATAAGTATATCTTACTTTTAATATATTTATTAATTTAAAATTTCATTTATTTTGTTAACATATATTAAAAAAATAATTATAATATATTTATATATAAACAATTTAACTAAATTTAAATAATAATTATACTAAATTTTAATATACATTTTTAGGATTTAAATCACATTTTTTGGAGAAATGTTTTTACATGTATAATGATTCTCCAATTAAACTAAATAAAATAACCACTAATGGGGGTAAATTAAAACTAAATATTTATAATATATATCTATAAATAATAATCAAAATTGATTTTACTATGTATTTTTTATATATTTATTATAATATCATCTTATTATTGAAAAATGAATTTAATGAAAAACATTTATCTAACATGTCTATGGGTTTTATTTTAAATTAAATGATCACACTTATATTAATTGAATTTGAAATATTTTATTCTTTATTTTTAATCATAATGATTCATGATATATATTATTATCAATTCAACTTGTTTTCCCAAAATGAATCTTAAGAACAATTAAAAATATTTACTATGTTAAAAAAATAAAAAGGAAAAAGTTTGAAATACTAGATTTAAAGAGGATAAAAAGTTAGAAATACGTATATTTAATTTTCGAGGTATTTATCAACCACTAATATCATCATATCCAACATGTTTTTAAAATTTTTATGTACATGGATTGAGACCGAATTCTCATTAATGAATAGTATTTGGTATTTTTTAGATTGACAATCTTCATACCTTATAAAATAGAACCAATCCTCTCTCTATAGAACAGTTTAAAAATAACAATGTTTTTAATTTTATTAAAAAAAATACATTCTTTAATTCCATTACCACATCCATTATAAATTATTCTGATCATAAATCTAATTTTGGGAGGCTTTATGTATAATCTTAAAAAGGAGGTCCAAATTTTAGGTAACACTTTTAAGTGGGTGTATGTTTTTTAATTATTTATCCAAATAATTAAAAAACTAATAAATAATGATAATATAATATAATAAATATATTTTATATACTAATATTTTATAATATAAAGTTATTACCTTAAATCTATATCCCCTTCCATGAAATGGGAAATGAAACCATCATTCTTGTGTACTATGAACTACTGTATCGTGAACTAATGTAATTAATTTTAAATGATCACATATATTTTCAATTAATTATGAGTACTTTTTTGTTAATATATGATATTTATTAGATATTAATAATTATAAAAAATTAATATATCATATACCCTCTTACCATACCATCCATGGAGAGATGATGATGTCATTCATGTGTATGGTGGATTACCACCTCATGTAGTGATGCGATTAGTTTTTATTTCCAAACACTAATAATGGAAAATGGATTTACATTTAAGGATGTAATATAAAATTTAAGATACTATTATATTTATGGAACATAGTAAATAATACTTACATTCTTTCCATCATGGTCGTTGAATGTTAGAAATGTTACAAATGCTTACATTCAACTTACCTTCTCCATGATTGTAACATAATTAATTTTCATAACCAAGATTTATGATTATTGTTAAAATTATAATACATATCTAAAAGGGATTATTATTACCCTATTATTATTTCTAATATGACATAATAACTATCCCTCAATCACAGGTCAACATATTATTACTGTTATGAAAATTATAAACTAAACATCCAAAAAATCAATCGATGTGGACTAAATTGATTATTTTATTAAATATATCCAAAACATAAATTATTTAAATAGTTTAATAATATTATATTAATACTATAAATGTTTATGAATAAAAAATTCGACTGATATACTCTATTATACAATTGATAAAATACATACACTCCAATATATGGACTCCAGGTATGAGGTATAGCTTATACCATCATTAATTGTGTCACATGTACTTTTATGCACATAATTTATTTTAAATTTAGAATATAATTTACATTTAAATATTATATCGTTATTTATTCATAATTAAATATATTATATGTTATAATTCATTTACTTCATTTTTGGGAGTTATGATCCAAAAGTTAATAAATCGGCAGTGGTTAAAGTTTTAGTTTCATTTTAATCATGATAATTTATCCATAAATTTATATTGTAGTAAACTACTTGATAATTTTAAAATGAAATACATTAAAATAATAATTTTAAATTTATTAATGAAATTTTCATTTAATAGTAACATTTTATACTCTTTGATAATTAAATTTATTTATATAATTTTCCAATAAAAATCTAATCTTATTTCTTTCTTTAGTCAATACTCATTTTTCAAACAAATTAAGGTTTTCTGGAAAACAAAATCAAGAATATTTGTAATTTTATCATATGATTGTTTATACTCATTTGACCCATTAATAGATTTTTTACAAAATGTTTTATAATATAATATTTTTCTAACATAATCTTAAAGAATGAAACATTCCTACCATCATAAACAATCATTAATTTGAAGCTTACATTAGAATTTGACATGTTTATTTTCAATGGAATTTTGTTCTTAATATTCTTCATCTTTTTTTAGTATTTAATTTTTACTATGTAAATTATATGTTTTCCATGAAATATTCTATATAATATTTTGAATACATTTTGAACAATAATGATAACATTAGATGTTATGGACGGATTTTAAAAATTTGGTATATATATGTCTATCATATATATATCAATCATATTATACCTTTATCTTATTGGGTAATACATTTATATGTTTCATTTATCAAATGCATTCATTATGAAATCTCTGTTGATTTTCATATGAGATAGGTTAATATAACCCTCATTCATTCCATGGGAAATATAGTTGTTATTCCTATTGATTTATTCCCATATATATAACACATATTAATATTCATCAAATTAACGAGTTGTGTGGGACTAAATTATATATCACATAATAAATTTAGATAAATTATTTGTCTCATTTAATTTCATTTATAGGATTAGAGAGTGAGACTAATCCACTATGGGACACTATCCATCATTTGATGTTTTCTTAGTAGTTATCCTTGACCTATTTTTATGTAATGTATTATGTTAAATCAACATTTACTATGTTTATATGTCCTTATTATAGCATTTTTATGTGATTCTCTTAAGTGATTTCACATTAGCCTTCACTTTTATGATATCATTTTATAATAATGACCCACATGCTATATTTTCTCTATCATGTTTATTCCTTTACTTGTATTTATATATCACCCATTTATTTTATGGATTCCATAGGTTATTATTTCTGGTTTTATCATATCAAATTTAATTATGAGCTCATTATAGAGAATAAAACAATGTCATTTTATTTTTGTCTCATATATTGTTTTTACAAACATAATCTTTTATACAAAATAGACACCATGATCATTGTTTTAGAATAAATAGTATGTTATGTTTGAAATAATGTAATAATATTTTTAAAAGTCTTCGGCCAATATAGGGGACCCAAAAAATTTGATTATCTCTATTTATAGACCAACATATGGATATTAACAATACAATATGTATAAGGACCTGATAATAAACATTACATAATTTTTAATTACGTTAATAATTCACACTAAGGATCTATTTAGGTTTATAGGTTTAAAGAATTAGTCTACAACTAGTACATTACATCTCAAATATTGCAAGGTAGACCATTCTACTCATTATCAATTTTTCATAAAATAATAACTCTTGGAAAAAAGAGTCATTACTAGTTCTACATTTTAGAGAGCATGAATTTTCCATGATTCAATCCATGACCATATTTATCATTAATTACAATGAAAAACATTTCATAACACGTGGAATGAGTATAAAAATCTCAGTAACGATTATAAAATAATGAAATAAAAAATATTCCCATCAATATATACCAAGCAGAAGCTCTTTAGCATGCCTTATGAAATCAGAAGATTTCTGAATAACCCATAGAAATCAAAAATCATATAGGTTACTTGTGGAAAACTTATCAAACATACATTGTAGATTTCACAAAAATGTATGGAGTTACGTTGGGAATAACCAACACAATATATTCTCTAAATATCTTCAGAGAAACATTAACGTTTACCTCCATCATGTTACCTAATTCATTGGAGAGATATCTCGGGCTCACCTACCTAGGTTTATCATAGAACCACCCGTATACATAAACAATTCCCAATAACCATAACATATTCATAACAAATAAAATAAACATAAAAAAGATATAACATTTCAACATTTTAATCACAATATATCATTTAAATATATTGACATAACCAACCCATTATCAAAACCGTTTTCAAAACCAAAATACATAAAAGTGTATATGGTATTTAATTTCCTTTTAAAAAAGTTACATCTTATTAAGGAAGACAAAAATCAAATAACTCTCATGGTAGGGGAAAGGTCTCTGTCACCACGTACGTTAAAAAGAAAAATTATTTTTTTTTCATTTATAAAAACACTACATAGATAAAGATTCCCTTTGAGTGAAATGAAAAGTCAAAGGGGTTTATACACTTTATAAAAAAAATCATGTATAAATAAAAATATCACTCAATTAAAGGAGATTTAGATGAAGTCCCTTACCTCATGTTAAACTTGACATGTTATTTCATTAATCTCATTTAAATCAGGTATCTCCTATAGGTTTGAAATAAAGGGTTTACGTTAATTTTATTCGGCCTATGGGAAGGCTTCTCGGAGAAAGATAGGGATTGTGGGAGCTTAATTGTGAAGGGTTTTAGTGAGCCAGTGTGATTAATAGGTGTGAATATTGGGTTAGAGGTGTTGGCTTTTTATAAGGGGGATGTGGGCCTCTTTAAAAAAGTTTGAATGTATTTTTATATTATAAAAATAATTTTGGTTTCATGTAACACCCCATTATTTTATATTACATTATCTAAACAAAAGTAATTCAATAGCTTTCACTACACGCATCATCAAGTTCGAGCGCATCACAACTTACCAAACTAGCCATTCAAAAAGCGGTTATGAATAGTATTAACTACATTTTTAAATAATATATACTATATATATTTTTAACATCAATGTTATGTAACATACCAAGTAAGTAAAGAATAATAATTTTTCACATACATGACTATTTATGAAATATATAATGTTCTTGAGGCTTAAAATGAGATTAAATCCAATCTTATGCATAGAATACTCTAATATTTTTAAAAGATTGTTTTACCACCTTTTAATGGAAAACCATTTTTAATTCAATATTTTTACAATTATATAAGCTCTATTTGTCAAAATAAATTTATTCTTTAGAATTTTAATATTGAAATTTACTTTGGATAAATTTTTGATTTTTTTCTGATAATGTTTATTTGTTAATGAATAGTAAAAAATATAGCATTTTACTTCAAAACTACTTTTTCATATAATTTAATTATATGTTTAGACTATATTTTTAATTGGTTTTAAAGTTTAATTAGAATATATTTTTACCATTTAATCCAATGGTGGTCATTATAATTAATTTTACATTAAAATTGGAGATAAGAAATTGTCAATCTTTTGATAGATATTGTTTCCTAATAACACGCTATTTGTTTCGACAACGGGAATTATTTTTAAATTAATTACTGATTTTTCTGTGTTTGGAATTTGGTAAAATGGATTCCATATTGGGAATAATAGGTTCCAAATTATATAATTAAGACTTATTTGTTTTTGGACATTATGAATAGTAACGACAATAATTATCTATAATTATCGTGATTAATTAGTAATCGGGTAGTTAAGGGTAATAAAATAATATCATAATAATATATAATTACCCCAACTTGTGTCCAAATCCTCTTTTATGTGTCATGTCCGACCATGAGAATCTTTTCACTAAATTTTAGGGCCCATGGAGTCACATGGGTGTGATAGTGACATTTATGGCATTATTTTTAAAAAGAAGAGAAATATAACAATGGTTTTTATATCCTAAGTAAAAAAATTTAATTTTGTTTAAATAAATTATCTCTTAGACTATAAATATTCATTTGAAAGCTAAAAATAATTCCTACATCATGTTATTTGTTTTATAATTTTTTGACATTAAATAATAAAATTTATTTATGACACCATGACGATGCAGTGATTACCTCATTAATGAACGATTTAAATAAAATCAAATGATAAGCTAAAATCTAAGACATAAACTTGTAAAAAACCTATTGTATTGGTTTATTTGGAACCCTTATCACCTTATCCTAAAAATATATCATTTTGGGACCTTGAAAATATGAAAATCATATTATAATAACGTAACATTTCAAGATATTCCAAAAGTGACCCTCCCCCCTCTTATAAAAGGCCCCCACCTCTACCCCCTTACCCACACATCTAAAGCCCTTTTTTCATCCAAACTGTGCTCATATAATCTCTCCACATACATCTCTTACACCTCAATTCCTCACTTTGGGCAGAATTCTTCACAATGAAACCTTTGACTCAAATAAAAAAGAGTTACCCGATTTAGAGGTAATGTCTTCTCTCAAGTTTCATCCATTTATTTTCCTTCTTCACTCACCACCATATTCTTATTATTTTATCCCATAATTACCCTAGTATAATCAACACACTAGGGTGTATTTATGATAAATATTATACCTACACTCATAGACACCTTCATCTAATGGTTAAAAAACATACTGTTTTTGTGGGTGGCGAATTAGTACCTCACGAAATAATGACTATTAAATCTTCTTTTAACACCTTTAATGGTGGACATTATGATGGTAATATATTTATATATGGTATATATTATATTTTTTTCCTCTCTATGCTTCTGTATTTTATATTTATATCATACCTTTATGCTTTTCATGGTGTGCAAATGTGAAAATTTCATATGAGGAACTGTGGACTACCACCCCCTCAAGTGATGTGACTCATTCATGCCAAACAAAAAATTTATAAAGAATGTAATTAATGAACTTATTATACCTATATAACATATATATTATATTGGAATTAATACATATATATCTATATATCATTTAGTTTTAATTCTTATAACATGACAAAGAAATGAAAGTCGTGTTCATGCATATGTAAGACCTGCCATCTCCACGAACGGTGCATTTATTTTTTTCTCTCCAAATGTAATGGAATAGTAAAAAATGAATATATAATGAATATATATGATATTTAAATCATTAATACTATTCTATAGATGATTTATTTTTTACTACATGGGAAATTCTTTTCAAATATGTTAATTTTTGACTCATGTACCGAACATCAACGAAACGTATGATTTGAACTAAAATAATTAAATAATTTTATAACATGATAATATGTGATATGAATTGAATAATAAACTTTAAGGTATGTCCTTAAGAAATTATAAATTGATCTAAGTTTATTATTTAGTAATATAAAGAATGAATGAGAACAAGTCAGACTTGAGGTAAGGGACTTCGTCTCAATCTCCTCTCATTGTGGCATACATCAATTTATATATGACCATATTTTATTAGTTTCATAATAAACCCTTTTGACTTTTAATTTCATTCAAAAGGAATCTTTTTACATGAAGCGTTTTACTAAATGAAAAAATTAATGTTTTTGTCTTATGTATGCAGTGAAAACGACTTCTCACCACCGTGACCATTAATTGAGTTTCAAATTCCTCTACAAGACACTACTTTTTTTAAATGAAAAATAAATACCATTTTTTAATTTTCTTTTATTTTTTCAATGAAAATGGTTTTTATAATGTTTTGATTATATCAATGTGTTGTTTTTATATCTTGTGGTTGAAATTTGGAAATTTTATGTTTCCTTTATGCATGTATTATGTGATACGATAATGTTATGGTTCTTGGGCATTGTTTATGAATTCAGGTGGTTCCGTGATAAACTAAGGGTGGGGGATCTCGAGATAGATGTCCAATGCATTAGGTAATGCGAAAGAGTTAAATGCTATGGTTTCTCTGTAGACATTTAGGGAATATACTGTGATGGGTATTCCAAATGTAATCATGAGGGATACTCCATATGTAAAAATATTATGAATGCCTCAATTTACCTTAATGTCTTATGATTTCTATGTGTTATTCATAAAATATATTATTCCATGAGGTATGGTAAAGTGCTTATCTTTTATGAGTAAAGTGTGATTTCATTGATTATTATGTATACATGGACTAATGTTTTCTTTCCGTATTTTTTTATCCCTTACTGAGCTTTTTATGCTCATCCCATGTTTCCGAAATGTTTTCCATAGGTCAAGGGAAAATTACATGATCTAATGATAGTGTTGAGGATGTGTCAAGAATGAAACCATGTTTTATTTTAATTTTTTTTCTTTGGTGTAAAAAATGAATATTGTCTTTGATATATCCACCTTGCTTAAATGTGGAATGTAATGCATGATATATGATCTAATTCTCTAGAACTCTAAACCTAAAAAGATACTCAATGTGAATTCTTGAAATAACCCATGATTAAGTAATCTTTAAGGCTAGGGCCTTATAGATGGCATTAGAGGTCGGTATCGATAAATTTAGGAGTTAGAATTCTATTAAATCATTATCCAAATTTTTTTTACACATTATGGTCCAATTGAAATGATATAGCATTTGAATATTACTATGTTGCTTCATCTAAGACATGTTTTTTTTAGAATCATTTTCCCTAGAGGAAATAGGGAAGTAATGCTAGGAAGGAATATATAAAAAAATGACCTTCTAAATCAGCATCCAGAGATGTTCGAAATTTAAAGTGAACAATTTGATGCAGTAATGGCGTTGTTGACTCAAGAGATAAATGGTGGTGGTATCTATACCCGAGATCAGCTAGATCAACTACAGAGGAACATGTCAGTGGTGGAATATTTCATGAGGAAAAATCCCCCATCATTCAATGGATAATCTGACCCTGTTCTAGATGAAGGGTGGATTAAAGCATTGGAGAAGATTTATGTTGTCATGGGGTGTTCAGAAAATCAAAAGTTTAGTCGTTATGTTTACCGTTTGGAGGGTAAAGAAGATCAGTGTAGGTCGAGGGATAAAAATATCAGGGATGCTGATGAGATTGATACTCTTGACTTAGATGAATTCAAAGGTATGTTTCTTGAGAAATATATTCCTAAGGTAGTTCGACTTAGGTTGGAAAAAAATCTTAGAATTGAGGCAAGTGGACGAATCAGTGGCTTTTTATAAAGAAAAGTTCACTCGATTGGAAAGGTATGCTCCAAAATTTATCATAGACCTTGATAGTAAAATCAATCATTTTTACTCAACATTATTAAAAAAATATCAAAGGGAATTAGCTTCTCATGAGTTCAAATGTTATGAAAATATTTTTTGATGTTCTGAGAGGTCAAAATGGTGTTTTCCAATGATCAAGTGTTCTATGACAACAAACAGAAGAAGAGACTGAGGTGGTGAGAGAAAGGGAAGAATCCTTCAAAAAAATATGATGGTGAGAAAACTATGTTTGTAGTTTCTGATAAATGTGGTAAAAATATTGCTGGGGAATGTATTTTGAATTCTAGAATGTGCTTCTAATGTGGTAATATTGGACATAAGGCTCTTGATTGCACTCGAAAATATAAGGGTAATGGTATGACCAAATTTGATTTGCATTTAGTTAAATGTTTCATGTGAAATGAGATGTTTTATTAATAAAACAAGTGTTCAAAAAAGAGCTTGAATGATGGGATATAGTCAGACTACAAAGACAAAGGTGTGGTGAAATCCTTTTCAATTACATTAGTAGATGTCGGGAAATAAAATGAAGTGGTATCAGTTACATTGTTTATTTTTTCAGATTATTCTAATGTGTTGTTTGATTCAGGGACTATACTTTATTTCATCTCCAAAAAATGTTCTACTAAATTTGGAAATCCATCTAAAGAAATGACTCTTAAACTTGTGGTAAAAACACCTGGGGGAAATTTTGAGGAAAAAAGTATTTATAATAATCTTTCTATACTTATCCATTGAAAAAATCTACTTGAAAACCATATTGTTTCACCTATAGTAGAGTTTGATGTTATCTTGGGTGTGGATAGGCTCTATATTTACCATGATAAGATTGACTGTAGAGATAATGATGTTTCTTTTTAGAAAGGCTTTTAGTTTCTTTACAAGAATGAACCCATACTATTGGTAACATAAAAAGAGGCTGAGAAAATTGTAAAACATGTAAATGAATGTTACCTTTCACATATTGTTGAAAACAAATTAACCGTTCAGGTTAATGGTGGGCCAGTGGTAAATGAGTATCCATATGTTTTTCCTGATGAGTTTCCTAGAATAATACCCAATCGGTAAGTTTAATTTACCATTGACTTAGTTCCTGATGCTATGCGAATTTCAAAACCCCCTTATCGAATGGATCAAATTGAACTTTTAGTGTTGAAGGAGCAATTACAAGATATATTAAAGAAATGTTTCTTTCGACCTAGTACATCATCATGGGGTGCTCCGGTCTAATTTGTTAAAAATAAAGATGGTTCAATTAGACTATACAATGATTATAGAACCTTGAATAATATCACTGTTAAGAAAAAATATCCTTTTCCTCATATAGATGATTTGTTTGATCAGATAGAGGGAGCTTAGAATTTTTCAATTATAGACATGAGATCGGGGTACGATCAGTTGAAGGTAAATGAATCATATATTCTGAAGACTATGTTTCATAAAATATATGGCCATTATGAATTTATTGTTATTCTTTTTGGGTTAACCAATGCACCTGTAATATTCATGTACCTTATGAATATAATTTTACAGGAGTTCTTGGATGAGTTTTTAGTTGTTTTTATTGATGATATTTTGGTGTTTTATAAATGTAAAGAGGAGCATAAAAATCATTTTAGGGTTTTTTTTAAATCTTAAAAGAAAATAAATTATATGGGAAATTCAGTAAGTGTGAGTCTTAGATGCAAGAAATTTCTTTCCTTGGTCACATTGTTTCTAAAGATGGAATAACTATTGATCCTGAAAAAACAGAGTTTGTTGATGAATGGCCAAGACCCACAAATATAATTGAGATTCGTAGTTTTCTTGGGTTGGAAGGCTATTACCGATGGTTTGTTAAATATTTTAAACGGTTTTCCACCCCATTGACTAAGCTAACTCGAAAAGGTGTTAAGATTGTCTAGACAATAGAATGTGATGATTTTTTATAGGAATTGAAAAGAAGATTGGTTAATGCTCTAGTATTAAAACTACCTTATAGGAATGGTGAGTTCATTATCTATATTGATGCTTTATTGAAAGGAATTGGTTGCGTTTTAAGGCTGAATGATCAGGTAATTGATTATGTTTCACGTCAATTGAAAACTCATGAGATAAATTACCCTACTAATGATTTGGAATTAGATGTCGTTGTTTTCACTTTAAATATTTTGAGGCACCATTTGTATGGTGTAAAATGTGAAATCTATACTGATCACAATAGATTAAATTATAAATTCTCTCAGAACAAATTGATCATGAGATAGAGGATATGGCTAAAATAAATCATGGATTATGATTGCACGATTCACTACCACCTAGGAAAAGAAAATAAAGTGGCAGATTCTTTGAGTCAATAAAGTAATGCATCATTAACCATGTTACATTTGGAACCTGGTCCTTTGGTTAAGGATATGATGAAAATTGGATTGGAAGTTGTTGGTGCAAGAAATTCTTTTTTTTTGTTTCAGGTATCAGTGAAATCTTCTCTATGAGTCAAAATTAAGAAAGAACAGTAGCAAGATAGTGTGTTTTAGAAAACTGTAGAGATGGTTCAGAAGGGTATGTTACCTGAATTCAACATTGATAAATATTGGGTTTTGAGATTTGGTAGGAGATTGCGTGTTCCTTTTGATTCACAGTTGAAGAGTTATTTGTAATGTGATGTTCATAGTTCTCCATTTTCATTTCATCCAGACAGTACTAAGATGTATATAAATCTTTGGGAGTATTACTGGTGGGATGGAATGAAAAGAGATATTGTTGATTTTACTGTGAAGTGTTTGAATTGTCATTAGGTTAAAGTAGAGTGGGAGTTTCCAAAAGGGATGAATTAGCCTTTACCAATGCCATAGTGGAAATGGGAGAATATATCCATGGACTTCGCTGTGGGATTACCAAAGACACCTTGAGGTAATAATGCATTATGGGTTATTGTTGATCTCATGACTAAATCTTCTAATTTCCTTGTGATATGAGAAGCATTTTCCCTAGATCAACATTCTTGATTGTATCATAAAGAGATAGTCATGTTACACGTAGTTCCACTCTCCATTGTATCTAATCATGATCCCAAGTTCACTTCTAACATTTGTAAAGGCCTTCCGAAGTCATTGGGTACTGAATTAAATTTTTTTACAGCTTTTGATCCTTAATCAGATGGGCTTTCAAAACAAATAATTCAGACATTGGAGGATATAATATGTGTTTTTTCAATGGATTATCATGGCATTTGGTACCAAAATCTTTCATTGGATGATTTTTCTTAAAATAATAGTTTTCTTTCAAGTATACAGATGGCACCATTTGAGGCATTATATGGGAAGCAATGTCAAACTCTAGATTTTGGGATGAAGTAGGTGAAAGGATGTTGATGGGACTATGATTGGTAGAATACATGGTAGAAAAAGTTCAGCTCATAAAGAAACACATGAAAACCGCTTAGAGTAGATATAATAGTTATGCGGACAATTGGAGGAAGGATCTCTCTTTTGAGGTAGGTGATCATGTATTTCTCAAAGATTCACCGTAGAAAAGTGTTATACGATTTTGTATGAAAGGAAAGCTGAGTCCATGGTTCATTGGACTATATGAAATTATAAATAGAGTTGGATCAGTTACATACCGAGTGGCTTTACCTCCGAGTTTCTCACAGGTATATAATGTTTTTCAGTTTTCAATGTTAAGGAAGTACATGCCAGATCCATCTCATATTTTGAGTCCAGAGGTAGTTCAGTTGGAAGAGAATCTATCATATGAGGAACAACCGAACCAAATTCTTAACCATAGGGAGCATGTGTTATGGAAGAAGGTGATTCATAAAGTAAATTTTCTATGGAAAAACTGTATAGTTGAAGAGGCAACATGGGAATCTGAAAATACAATTAGGGGTAAATACCGCAACTTATTCAATAAGTAAATAAATTATGGGGATGCAATTTCATAAAGGGGGAAGGATATAACATCCCATGTAAGTAACGAATAATATATATTCATATAAATGAATATATATGAATTATATTGTGTTTTAGAGGCTTAAGATGAGAATAAATCCAATCTTAAGCATAGAATACTCAAATAATTTTAAAATATTATTATACCACCTTTTGATGGAAAACCATTTTTAAATCTAACTTTTGAAAAATTTTATAAGAATTATTTGTCAAAGTAAAATTATTCTTTAGAATTTGGACCTTGAAATTTACTTTGGATAAATTGTTGGTATTTTTCTGAAAATGCTCATTTTTTAATGAATAATGAAAAATACTGCATTTTACTTCAAAACTACTTTTTCATATAATTTAATTATATTGTTAGATTATCTTTATAATTTTTTTAATGTTTAATTACAATATATTTTTACCATTAAATCCAATGGTGGTCATTAGAATTAATTTTACTTTGATATTAGACATAAACAATTGTCAATCTTTTGATAGATATTGTATCTTAAAAACACGCTATTTGTTTTGACAACATGAATTATTTTTAAATTAATTACATAAGTTTCTATGTTAGGAATTAATTAAAATGGATTCTATATTTGAAATTATAAGATCCATATTATGTAATTAATACGCTTTTGTTTTTGGACATTATGAATAGTAATGACAGTAATTATCTTTAATTATCATGATTAATTAGTAATTGGGTAGTTAAGGGTAATAAAATAATATCATAATAATATTAAATGACCCCAAAATGTGTCCAAATCCACTTTTTTGTTTCATTTCCGACCATGGATTGATTTCTACTGAACTTGAGGGTGCAAGGAGTCAAATTGGAGTGATAGTGACATTTATGACATTATTTTAAAAAAGAAGACAAATATAACAACAATTTGTATATACAAAGTAAAAAAAATTTAATTTTGTTTACATAAATTCTATCTTAGACTATAAATAGTCATTGGAAGGATAAGAATATTTATTAAATCATGGTATTTTTTAAAATTTTTAGACATTATATAAATCAATTTAATTATGACAGCATGATGACACAGTGATAACCACATTAATGAAATTTTTAAATACATTGAAAAGATAAGGTAAAATATAAGAAATACACTTGTAGAAAACCTACTGGATGGGTGGATTTCGAACGATTATCACCTTATCCTTAAAATATATCATTTTGTGACCTTTCAAATCAGAAAATCATTTCATAATAATGTAACTTTTCAAGACATTCCAAAAGTGATCCTCCTCCCTCTTATAAAAGGAATCCACCTCTTCCCCATTACTCACACCTCTCAAGCCCTGAGCTCATCCAAACTCTGCTCATATTATCAATATAATTCCCTCTCTTACTCCTATGAGCCTAAATTTGGGCATACGTCTTCCCAAGGAAGCCTTTGGCTCAAATCAAAAAGAGTTACCCAATTTAGATATAATGTCTTCTCTCGAGTTTCATCCTTTTATTTTCCTTCTTCACTCACCGATATCTTCTTATTATTTGATCCTATAATAATACCAGTATACTCAATATACTAGGATGTTGTTTTGATTTGTATTCTACCTACACTCATACACACCTCCGTCTAATGGTTAAATGACATACTGATTCTGTGGGTGGTGAATTACTGCCTCACAAAACGATGATTGTTCAATCCTACTTTATCACCTTTCATGGTGGCCATTATGATGGATGTATATTTATATATGATATATATTATATTTATGTCCTATCTATGCTTTTTTATTTTATATTTAAAACATATTTTTATTCTTTCCCTGTTGTGCAAATGCGATAATTTCATATGAGGAAGTGTGGACTACCGCCCCCTCATGTGATGTGACTCGTCCATTGCAAACATGGAATTTATAAAGAATGAAATTAATGAACTTATGATACATATATAACATATATATTATACTGGAATTATAATATATATATTTCTCATTTAGTTTTATTACTTTAATATGACAAAGAAATGAATGTAGCATCCATGCGTACATATGGCCTACTGTCTCCATGAACGGTGCATTTATTATTTTATCTACAAATGTTTTGAAAAAGTATAAAATGAATATATACTGGATATATATGATATTGAAATCATTAATACCATTCTGGAGATGATGTACTTATAATTACATTGGAAATAACCTTCAAAGAAGTTCATTTTTGACTCATGTATCGAACATCGACAAAACGTATGATATGAACTCACATAATAAACTTATTATTATAACATGATTTTATGTGATATTAATTGAATTATAAACATTAAAGAAATTACTAAATCAATTATAAATTGACCTATGTTTATTATTCATGAATATAAAGAAGGAATGAGAATAATTGGGACTTGAGGTAAGGGACATCGTCTCAATCTCCTTTCGTTGAGGCATACTTTAATTTATATACGACCTTATTTTATTAATTGTAAAATAAACCCTTTTGAATTGTAATTTCATTAAAAAGGAATCTTTTTAAATGAATATTTTTACTAAATGTCAAAAGGAATGTTTTTGTCTTACGTATGCGGTGACAACGACTTCTCTGCCGTCCTGATCATTATTTGTGTTTCAGCTTCCTATAAAAGCCATAAATTTTTTGAAATGATAAATAAAAACCATGATTTAATTTTATTTTATTTTGGTATTGAAAATGGTTTTGATAATGTTTTGATTCTACAAATGTGTTGTATTTATATATTCTGAATGAAATATGGAAATGCGACGTTTCCTTAATGCATGTTTTCTATGATATGATTATGTTATGGTTCTTGGGATTTGTTTTTTGAAGTAGGGTGGTTCCATGATAAACTAAGGGAGGGTGATCGTGTGATATCTCTCCAATACATTGGGAAATGTGAAGGAGTTAAATGCTATGGTTTCTCCTAAGAGATTTAGGGAATATACTGTGATGAGTATTCCAAACGTAACCATGAGGGTTACTCCCTACATATGAATGTTATGATTTCCTCATGTTACCGTTATGTATTATGATTTCTATGAGTTATTCATAAATATTATTATTTCATGAGGCATGTTAAAGTGCTTATGTTTTATGATTAATATATGATTTCATTGATTCTTATGTATACGTGGATTATGTTTTCTTTCTGTATTTTTATATCCCTTACTGAGCTTTTTATTCTCATCTCATGTTTTTGAAATGTTTTTCATAGGTTAAGGGAAAATTACATGATGTTATGATAGTGTAGAAGATGTGTCAAAAAGATACCATGTTTTATTTTAAATATGTTTCCTTTGGTGGAAAAAAATGAATATTGTCTTTGATTTAACCGCTTTGTTTAAATATGGAATGTAATTCATTTTTTATGATCTAATTATCTAAACCTGTAAACCCGAAATGATCCTCAATGTGAATTCTTAAAATAACCCAATACGATGTAATATTTAAGGGTGGGTACTTATATATGATGTGTTTCTTAGACATAATGTAAGAACAAATTAATATATATTTTTTATAATAGAATTATTTTTCTAAAAAAATATAATTTTACTATCTTTTAATAGAGATCCCTTTATAAAACAAATATATGACACATTAATATATTCAATTTAATTAAATTAAATTATTTTTTAGAATCAGGACATAAAAATTTAGTTTTTTCAAATTTTTGGTACTTGTATGATAACTTTAATATTTTGATGATTTGTGAAAAATACTATGTTTTAATTGAAAAAATTTTTTTAATAAAAATAATATAGAGTTAAATTATGGATTTGTTTGGTTTTTAAGTATAATTAAAATATATTTTCATCATTTAATAAATATTTGGTCATTATAAATAATATTACATTTATATGTGACATTAACACCTGTCAATCGTTTGGTAGGTTTTACGTTTTTTAAAAAATCGATTTTTGGTTTTGACAATGGAAATTAATTTTAAATTAATAAATTCAACATATATGTATTCAATTTGGTAAAGTTGAATTAATTTTTGAATTTATAATAAAAAATTTATCTTAGGGTAACATTTTGGTATTTTTCAGAAAACATTAAATTTTTTATTAAGAGTGAAAAACATTGCGTTATAATTTAAAACTGACTTTTTATTTAAATAATTATTTATATTATTTAAATTTCCTTTATGTAAAAATATATATAGAATATCTATATATGTTCAATGAAATTCATTGGTTTAATTTTATTTATATAGTTATTTATTTTATTTATTTACCGTAATAATGAAATATTTAAATAATTGGTATTAAAATATCTAAATAAATGAAAATTGAAAATTTTTATGTATTAAACTAATTTAATAGTTTAATATAACATTATAGTGGTTATTAGATAATATTTTATCAATATGAGAAGGTTTCTATGACATTCACAAAAATAAAATAACAAATAGTGTCAAGATTGATAGAAATTAATTTTTAAAACAAATACTATATTATTGGTTGATATAATATACCTAAAAATCAAACGTTTTTGTAAAAGTTATTAAATTATATTATATATGTCATTAATGAACCACTTGAGGTTCTCTTGGAATTTTAGAGTATGTTTATTAACCATATAGTGTAAGAATAAAAGAAGACACGGTAAAAGTTAACCTATTTAACTAAGAGTTGAATATAAAAGAAAAGGGTAAAATGGTAACCTAAACTTGACTAAAACCTATTGGTTGAGAGTTTTTCGTCACATACCCACCTTATCAATTAAATAAATCATTTTTGGGACCTTAAAAACCAAAAAATGATTCTATTATAAAATAATATTTCAAGCTTTTCCTAAAGTGACACTCACCTATCTTATAAAAGGGTAATTCTCCTTCACTTAATTTCCGACCTCCAAAGCCATTTGGATCTCCCAAAACCTAACCAAATATCCTCCTAACTTTCCTCCCTTCAACATAGAGGCCTTCCATTGTCATAAATCCAAATTAAGTAACCCTATTGATCAAATCAAAAGAAAGAAACCAAAGAAGAGGTAAATATTTCATCACCGCTTTCATGTTCTTTTCTTCATCCACTTCTTCTTTCGTTGTTGTTTCCATTATAAAAAAATACCACAAGTATATTATATATACATTGATTTTATTATAAAAATTGTACAACCATATTCAATATTCTATCCATCAAATGAATGACAAAGTCACTATACATGCATTTGTACGGCTTACCATCTCCACGTCGTGGTGTAGTTTGTTATTCAAACACTTGATTATTTGGATGGGTATAATATTTAATATAACTAATGTAAATAACAAATAGAACATGTTAATGATTCTTTATATATTATATATCATCCAACTACATACAATTTCACAATCAATATATTTATATTGTCACTCATGCATACGCACGGATTACTGACTCCACGACGCGATGAGATTCGTTACAACATTCACCAATCGATGATGAATATAAAAATATATTTTATTAATAAGTATGTTATATATGAAATAATAATGCAATTGGATATATATATATATATATATATTTATATATGTATATATGTATGAATTTACTTACATATATCTTATTCACTTACATTCGTTCAATACGATATGGAAATAGAAACAACGTTTATGCGTACATATGGTCTACCATATCCATAAACAATACATTACATTTCATATATCTATAAATTATAAATATTTATATTCTAAATATATATGATATAGAATCAGGATTTAAATTCTTTAATTATTTAAGTCAAGATATAAATCATATGATAAAAAATAACAATATAAATCATGTATGATAAAGAAAGTGATTATTACCCAAATTTTTAATTTAACATGGGAATCATTATTAAATGGGCATTATAAAGTCATAAATGAATCATTTTAAAAATAATAAATATGAATATGGTTCTGGTATAATTTAATAACATACTGTGGTCATTATAAAGGTGGTTAAACATACCCTCAACCAAAGGAAAGTGCAAGGTAAGGGTTAATTTCTCAATCTCATTATTATTCAAGATTGATTAGGTGTAAGTTTATATGATGAAATATTTATTATCCATATACATGTTTCATAAATAAGTTTTCAAATGGTTTATTTTAAGGGACTCTTTTACTTAAACATCATTTTAATTGTTTTAAATATTTATTCTTTTAAACCTTTCTCATTAATGTCTATGTTTTGACAATGATTTATGGATTTATTTATACGGACCTGATGATTTTATAATATTAATTCATTTCAATAGTTTCAAAGCAGCATGGTCCACTTTGAATAAAAAATAACTTATAAATGACTTATTTTATAAATTGTGTGACTTTTAAAATGATTTCATGAAAAAGGATATTTCTCTCAATGTGTTAAACTGATCATTTTCAACTATATCAACAACATTTACTGGATATTATTCTTGATCAAAGATGATTTATTATGATAAAAATATTCCATATTGTATTGAAGGCTTTGTGATATGTTTGACAATGGATGTGTTATTTTTATACCATTCATGGTTTTTGGATAAAGTGTTGAAATTTCGTATTCTAGTTTTAATATGAATGTTTTTGTTATATTTAAACATTTTAATAAGTGGAATTCATTAGACTTAGTAAGTGATGGTTAGAGCCCTCTAAAGATCCTCGATGCATTGGTATGTCTCATGAGACAAAATAGTGTCTTGGAACAAGGCCTTGACAAATTCTTATTTGTAGTCTTCCCCTAATTCCATGATTATGTGGTTATGAAGTCTAGAATTATGCATTCCAACATTATGAGATTTGATATTGACATTACATGTGGTTATAAGACTTGTAGAATATCCATGTGAATAAGTAAGTGGAATTATTTTTTTTATCTTTTCCATATTATGCTATAGTTTATGTTTAAAATTCTTTTGTTTTAGTATTATACATTGCCTTAAATGTTTATGTTTATTTATGAATGTTTCCTCTATTTTTTTATCATTACTAAGCATCGAAGCTCTCCCCTTTCTATGTTTTATTTTTCCTTGGATCCCAAGAAGTGTATTATGATTGATAAGCCTATTTTAGATATGGGATTAATGGAATTTTTAATTGATAATTTATGTTGTCTTTCATTTTCTAATGTGTAATTTAACATTCATGTATGTAATCTATTTTCCAAGACTGTCAAATTGATCGGTCTTTCAGGACATGATTTCATGTAATCATGCTAATTTATTAGTATAATTCACCAACTCTGGGATACTGGGGTTCGGGCTTTATAGTTTGAATAAGAGGTTGTTTAGCAACAACCTTGTAAATATATTTAGATAAACACATATTAGATAACATTACTCTAAGAATGAACATGAGTATTAGTATAGATGAACTTCTTAGATTTTTTTATGTAGAGATTTTGTGTTTTTTCTAAACAATACATCCATGTATGGATATGAGCAGGTATAGGCGGCTTTGGAATAGATGTACCTCGGAATGAAAACACTGAGAATGAGTTTTGAGCCTGACCTCGGGTATCCTGGTACACGAAAAATGGGCCTTACTGCAATCATGGTCACAAAACACCAAGGGGATATTATTAATATAATTTCTATATTCATTATAATCCATTATGAATGATTTAAGAGTAAATAATTCCTCAAAGAAAACATTTTATGATTATATATTATATACATAATCATTTCAGTTTACGTTAGGTATTTTACATGTTTATAATTATGCATTGCGATTCATAAACTAACCTAGTGTATTCCGTTGTTTAGAAATGGCTCCTAATATATGGAATGAAAATTCTAGTAATACGCATGATCAAATGATTAAGAAGGATCATATATTTTATGGTATTAAATGAACATTTAATAGGGAAATAGTCTCCCACGTATTCTCATCATATGAATAAATAGTAACATGTGTTAATAAGATAAGTAAATAATCCAATATGTCGAATGGATTTGAAGGGATCCAAGAGAAGAAATGGATGGAAGAGAGAAATATGGATAAAGGTAAGATGAAAAAGTAGGATTTTCCCATATGTGATAACTATGAAAAGAATCACCTTGGTAAATTCTTGGAGGGAATGTAAGTCAGTCATATGTGTGGAGAAGAAGGACACCATGTATGTCATTTCAAGGATATGAAAAAGTTTCCAAATATAAAATGCTTCATCTACAAGGAGTTGCGACATCACTCGAATCAATGTCCCAGTCATAAGAGTGTACCACAAATGATGCTATTGGATAATAATCAAATTATGATACTACCAGAGTAGAAGAGGAATGACTTGTGTTCTTATGTTTTTATTAAAGAATTATGTCATTTTAGTGTTCAATCGATGATATTAATGTTATATGAATTATAGAAATAAATAAGGATTGTACTACATTACTATTTTATTGAGGATTTGAGATTATATGGTTCTATGAAAACTGACTCAAAAACAAGTTAAATTTTTTTGAAATATGTGGTTGGAGGAAAGATAAACCATAATATGGTCCTAATACTAAGGTAGAAATATTGGTATAAGAGATGGTTGATTTGGATAAATTATATTGGATATTCATGACTACCCTGGAAATGATTAATGGTTTGTTTATTTCTTCATTGTTGGATTATTAAAAATTTTTGGATATAAAGAGTATATTGAGTATTATATATGGAATTAGGGAGCATGATTGTAATCAATCAGGTTTTATTGTAATTCATAGTGTTATAATGTTTTAAATGAATACATGATGAACGTATTCACATGTTATTACATGGTAGAAAGGATCTTCACTGGGTTTACCTTCTTTATAAATTTGGGACTATGAGTTTGGACCAAAGTACCTTGGATAAGTCTAAAGGTTACAATAGATTAAGTTTTACATTGGATACTACTTTGATAGTTAAATATTTTCTTAAGATTATTTATGGATTATTAAAAAAAGGACAACTTTGAGGTTGGGTGCAACCTGTCACTTCATGGAAGGCCGCGCAACTTAAACGCACTACTGAAGAGAAAAAACGGTGCATCATCTACCACTGGCTTATGTGATGTACTGGTATATATAATGTACTTTTTTTAAATGGTATGACAGATAAATTATAAATTGATTTTTTGAACCCTATACGATTTGGAAAAATAGAATATTTCTGAATTCTATAATATTTTGGAGTGAATGATGAGTTTGTGGTAGGAATTAGTTAAACGATGAAACACTACATTTCATGAATATATATATTAATATTACCTCTTATTTTTTGAATAAATTAATTCTTAAACATTATGGAGGGGATATTAAAACCAAAAATGTGTTACCCTAATACCACATGTTTTTTGAACTGATTATATTTTACATCATCTAAGATTGATGGATTTGAGTCCCTCAATTTTACACTGGTTTGTTTTTTATCACCTCAATAACTCCCTATAAATATTTAAGTTTTCCCTCCAATTATGTGTTTTTAATTTCCACAAATGTTCTCATAATCGAGATCATAATTTGGTGGTGAGGGTTTCATTTCCCTTTCCCTCAAATTAAGAATGAATTTTATTAACCCAATGTCTGATGTGGGTTTTCAAAAAAGGAATTTTTTCTATTTTTAACCATTTATTTTCAAAGAATAATTTCAAATTTTGAGGGAACACTTTATTTAATTAATGTATAATGTAACACCCCATGATTTTATAGAATTTTATCTCATCAATGTAATTCAATAACTTGAGCTACTTGCAACAGTGAGTTCGAGTGCATCACAACTTACTAAACTAGCCATTAAAAAACTAGTTATGAATAGTATTAGATAAATTATGAAATATCATATATTGTATATATTTTTAGAATCCATATTATGTGTTTCTTATACATAATATAATAACAAATTTATTTTTTTTCAAATAAAGGATGTATTTAAAAAAAACTGCAATATTGTCGTATATTAATAGAGAACCCTTTTTAAAACAAATATTTGACACTTTTACACATTGAATATAATGAAATTAAATTATTTTTTAGAAGAGGGAAATAAAAGTTTAGTTTGGATATATTTTTGGTCCTTTAGTGATAAATTCCATATTTTGATGAATAACGAAAAATACTATGTTTTAATTGAAATTTTTTTTTTAATCAAAATAATTTATATTGTTAAATTATGGATTCTAATGGTTTTAGATTATAATTAGATTATATTTTTATCATTTAATACAATATAGGTCATTATGAGTAATTTCACATTCAAATTTCACATGAACACGTGTCAATCTTTTGATAGTTTTTACTTTCTTTAAAACACTCTTTTTGGTTTGGACAAGGAGAATTAATTTTAAATTAATAAATGCACCTTCTATGTAAAAAATTTGGTAAAATGGAATTAATTTTTTAATTAATACTATAATAATTATATTAGGTTAAATATTCTTGTATTTTTCTAAAAACTTCAATTTTTGATGAATAGTGCAAAACACTGCGTTATTATTTAAAAACAACTATTTATTTAAATAATTATTTGTTTTACTTAAATTTATTTTATGTAAAAATAGATATATAATACCTATATAAGTTCTATTTAATTAATTGGAGTCATTTTATAATAAAATTAGATGTATAAAATTGTATTGAACTTTTAAACGTTTTTATCCACCTTCTAAGTGCCTTTACAAATTTGTGTAAAAATTAATTTTACCACTTATATGAGTTTAATTTCAAAAATTCGAGAGGAACAGTTGACATTTGTAAGTCAAATTTGGTTCATTTACATGAAAATATTATTTGGTGAACAATAACTTTTGACTTTTATTTACCCCTGTTAAAAATAAATAGAACAATTAACGCAAAAAATGATATTATAATTACTCTAATAAATGTTATAATTCTATTGGATAAGTGTAATTATATAATAAACAAACTTAGTAATAAAATATGATTCTCTTTGGTTCACATGGATTATATTTGGACATTTATTATTATTTTATTTAAAGAAGAGTTAAAAGTGTTAAATTCAATGTATAATAACTAAACTATTTTTAATATAAGGATACACATTATATAAATTTGACTATAAATATTAATTAGAAAGATAAATATATTTCCTACGTAATAGTTATTTATTTATAATTTTTAGATTTTAAATAATTTAATTTAATTATGACACAATAATGATGAAATAATGACCTCATTAATGAAATATTAAAATAATTGACACTTCAAATATCCTAATAAATTTAAATTGAGTATTTTGAGGAATTAAACTAATTTTATTGAATAATATGACATGTTAGGGTTTATTATATTAATTTTTTTCAACTTGATAAGGTTGTTATGACTTTCACAAAATCAAAATACCAAATATTGTCAAAATTATCATAAATTAAATTTTCTAAAAAATTAAATATTATCGGTTGTTATAATATTTCTAAAAACCTATGGATCATCCAAAGGGCTTAAATAATATTATATATGTCATAAATGATCCAATTGAGGTTCTCTTGGATGTTTAGAGTAAGTTTATTAGCCATATATTGTATGAATACAATAAGACACTACAGAAGTTAAACTATTTAACTAAGAGTTAAATCTAATCTATATGGTTAAAATGCTAACCTAAACTTTTATAAAACCTATTGGTTGAGAGGTTTTCGACTCATAACCACAATATCCTCTAATTAAATAATTTTTAACCAATATAAATAGAATTTTATTTTATTATAAAATATTATTTCATGTTTTTCCAAAAGTGACCCTCACATATCTTATAAAAGTGTAATTCCCTTCTCTTAATTTCACACCTTCAAACCCATTTATCTAAAACCACTCCTGCCCAAATATCCTACCAACATTCTTCCCAATATCCTAGAGGCCTTAAGTTTTCCAGAAATAAAACTTATAGTGACCTTTTGATCCAATAAAAATTCAAACCTGAAGAAGAGGTAAATATTTCATCCCCTCTTTCAAGATCTTTTCTTCTTCCACTTCCTCTTTCTTTGTTGTTTCCATTAAAAAATACTTAATACTATATCTTCTATATACTACGATTTTATTTTAAAAATGGTATAACCATATTAATTATTTTATCAATCACATGAATGAAAAATTCACCATACAAGTGTACGTACGGCTTACCGTCTCCACACCATGGTGTTGTTCGTTATTCAGACACATCATTACTAGGATGAGTATAAAAATTAGTATAAATAATATCAATAATAGATATAAAATTTATTGAGTCTTTATACATGATATAACATTCAATTACAGAATATTTCATAATCAATATAATAATATTGTCGCTCGTGTGTACGTAAGGATTACCATCTCCACGATGCGTTGAGATTCATTCCAACGTTCACTATTCAATGAAAATTATAAAAATATATATTATTAATAATTATGTAATATATGACATATAATTCTACTGGATATATATATTTACCGACATATATCATATTTACTTACTTTTGTTCAATGCGATATTAAAAACAGAAACAACGTTTATGTGTACGTACAGCCTACCGTCTCCAGAAACAGTGCCATCCATTTCATATATCTATCTATTATAAATATTAATATTCTAAATATATATGATATATGAATCAAGGTTAATATTATGGAAGTATTTTCATCATTATTTAAATGATGTGATCAAGAATAACAAGTTAAAACATGTACGATAAAGAAAGCGATTATTAACCAAAATGTTAATTTAACATGGAAATCATTATTAAATGGGTAGTATAAAGTAATAAATGAATTATGTATGATATAATAAATATCAATATGGTTCTGGTATAATTTAATAACATACAATGGTCATTATACCAGAGGATATACCTACCCATGACCAAAGGAAAGTGCAAGGTAAGGGTTAATTTATCAATCTCATTTTTATTCGACATTGTTTATGTGTATGTTTTTACTCAGAAATATTTATTATATATTTCCATGATTCATAAATGTGATTTAAATGGGATTATTTTATGGGTATCTTTTACTAATACAGTATTTTAAATGTTTCAATGATTTATTATTCAAAACCATTATCATTAATGTCCATGTTTTCAAAATGATTTTAAGGATTTATTTTATATGAACATTAATGTTTTGAAACATTAATTTCAATCAAAAGTTTCAAAGTGTTATGGAAATAATTGTTTCAAAAATATCATTTAAATGAATTACTTTATAAATTATGTTACTTTTAAAATTATTTCATGAAAAAAGGGTATTTCTCTCAAAGTGTTTAACTGATGATTTCCAACTATGTCAATATCCTTTACTGGATATTATTCTTGATCGAGGTTGATATCTTATGATAAATATATTCCATATTATATTGAAGTTTTTGTGATATTTTTGAATGTTTATTTGTTATTTCTATACCATTCATGGTTGGTTGATGAAATATTGACATTTCATATGATTGTTTTAATACGAATGTTTATGTGATGTTTAATCTTTTTCATATGAGGAATGCATTGGAATTAGTAAGTGATAGGTGGAGACCACTATAGCTCATCGATGCATCGGTGAGTCAAAATAGTGTCTTGGAACAAGGCCTTGATAAAATCTTATTGTTATTCATGGCAAAAGGCCTTGATAAAATCTTATTTTTATTCATGGAACAAGGCCTTGACTATGTGGTTATAAATTTCGGCATTATGCATTCCAACATTATGAAATTGGATATGGATATTACATATGTTTATTTGACTAGTAGAATATCCATGTGAGTATATAAATGGAATTATTTGATTTAACTTTTCCATTTTAAGCTGAATATATTGTTTAAAAGAATTTTTTTAGTCTTAGAAATTTCTTTAAATTTTTTTGTTTATTTATGAAAGTTTCCACTATATTGTTATCCTTAGTGAGAATCAAAGATCACCCATTTCTATGTTTTATTTTTCCCAGGACTCCGTGATGTGTATTATGATTTATAATTAGGGTTAAGCTATGGGATTAATTGAATTATCAAAGGATCATTTATCTTTTGTTTTATTTTCTAATGTGTAATTTATCGTTCATGTATGTAATATATTTTCCAAGACTAATAAACTGATCGGTCTTTTGGGACTTGATTTCTTGTAATCAGGCCAATATATTAAAATAATGCACTAACTATGGGCTTTTCGGGTCAAGGGATTATATTTCAGAAGTCCAAAACTAATTAAATTTAATGATAACATGACACATGTCCAAAATAAAATCATACCATAAAAATTGGACACGTTTTGGATATTTGATTAAATCTTTATAATCTCATTTATTTAAATAATTTATTAATAAGGTAATCACTGCATCATGATTGTGTCATAATGAATTTTATTTATTTGATGTCTAAAAATTATAAATAAAATACCATGATGTAGGAAATCTTATATATTTAATTTATTTATTTATAGTTAAAGAGATATCCTATATAACCCCATGTAAAAATTGTTTTAGTAAAAAGATTCATGTTTATGTAATTTTTTCCCTTATTTAAATTAAAAAATACAAAGTTTTGTTCCACTCCCATGTGGCTCCATGAAGTCCCAATATTGACCCAAGGATGCTCATGGTCGAAAATATATCAAAAAATAGGTTCAGGACACATGTTAGGGTGATTTAATATTATAATAATAATATTTTTCACCCATATTTAGCAGATTTACATTATAACCATGGTAAATAAAATATTTATTGAAGTAAATATTCATAATGTATAAAAATAAAACATACCTATTTACAAAAATTAGACCTCCTTAGTCCAAATTTGGAATCCATATTTCCCAATTGAAAACAAATAAGTTTCAGAAATTAATTTCAAATTAATTCTTATTTTCAAAACAAAAAGTGTGATTTTAAGAAATAATAAATATTAACCATATAAATATATTATATTAATATGTAGTTTGGAATTAAAATACAGTATTTTTCACTATTGAATAAAAAAAGATCATTATTAGAAAAATACCAAAAATATATCCCAAGTAAAAATTGATGTCTTGATTATAAATAATATTATTATTTTTTCAAATATAACATATAAAAGTTATCAAAACTATATTTAAAATAGGTTGTCCATAAAAAGATTGTAAAAGGGCCTTTTAAAGAATATTATAGTATTAATGCTTAAAATCAGATTCTTTCCTATCTTAAGCTTCTAAAATTTATTGGAAAAATGTAAAAACATTTAAAAAACACTTATAATAATATTTTAGTTTGTTATTTTCATTCTCTTTATTACAATGGTTAGTTGTTAACTATTATTTAAAATAAAAATATTTTATTAATATTTTTTAGTATAACTAAACGTTGTGTTAAAAATAAGTTATCAAAGAAATATGTTATTCATATCAAGTACACCAACTTAAATAGAATCCAATTTAATGAATAATTAATATTTAATTCACAAATATTAATATATATGAATAATTTAATATTCTTTATTTACATGGAATGTTACATCCTTCCCCCCTTTTAGAAATTTCTTGCGTGTAATTTTATTTACATGTCAAATAAATGGGGGTATTTATCCCTCATAACATTTTCAAATTGACGTGTTTTTTTCTTCAACTATATGTATTTTTCAGAAAACATTTACCAGATGTATTACTTTATTCTGAAACACTTTCTCTCTTCGATCCAAAATCTGGACTGGTTGATTCTCAAAAGAGATATTTCCATCAAATTGAACTACCTCTAGGATCAAAACATGAGATGAATACAAAATATAATTTTTGAACATTGAAACATGAAAAACATTATGTACCTGAAATAAAATTGGATGTACAATAACTCTATACACAACTGATCTACCTTTTCTAGGATTTTATAGGGTTCAGTGATCCTCTGACTCAGCTATCCCTTCTTTCCAAAATGCATCATTCTTTTCCATAGAGAAACATTGGGAAAGCCCTGATCACCTACTAAAAATGAAAGATCCTTCCTCTGGTTATCTGTATAACTTTTATAACTTCTCTGAGCTGTTCTCATGTGATTCCGAATGAACTGAATTTTTTTTGCTATCTCTTAAGACATTTATGGTCCAATCAACTTCCTTTAACCAAATTCATCCCAAAAAGATTTATTTCAACTCCATTTTCTATGAAATATAGAGCATAAATTTTCAGTTGAATGAATTTTGCTTCATAAGAAGCCATCGAGTCATCCACATCCCTCAATTATAGGAATTGTTTTTTCATCCTATGACGAACTAGGATAAGAACATATTTATCAAGAATCATACCTTTGAATTCATCTCAATCATGAGCATCAATATCCTCACCATCCCTAATATTTTTCACCATTAACCTCCACTGATTAGAATCACTAGAAAAATGGTAAACAACAAGACTAACTATTTTTTGTTTTGAACACCACATGACATAAAAAATCTTATATAGTACTTTAATCCACCTCTCATCTAGAACATGGTCTAATGATTCTCTGAATTATTGGGGAAGTTGCCTCATCAAATGCCCCATACTGACAAGTTTCTCTATGGTTGATCTGGCTGATCTCATGCATGGATTCCACCACTATTTATACCCTGATTCAAATGTTTAATCACGGCAAAAAACTGTTTAATTCTGATTCTTACCATCTCAGGTTGCTAATTTGGAAGGTTTTCTTCCTCTTGATGTCATCTTATCATAACTACCCTATTTCCTCTAAAAAACCCAATTTTAAATACAAAAATATCTTAGGCTAAGAAACATTGTAATCTATAAATTCTATATTATTTCAATATTAACATCAATTAATTTATATATATTAATTTAACAATATGCTAACTCCTAAAGTTTTTTAAATCGACATCTAATACCAACTATAAGAAACAGTCCTTAAACAATACATAATCTTGAATTATGTTAATAATTCAAATTAAATACCTTTTTAGGTTTAGAGTTTTAGTGAATTAGGCCATATCTATTACATTACATATTAAATATTATAATGTAGACACTACTACTCTATATAATTTTTTTTCATAAAATAAAAAATCTTGAAAAAAATATTTATCTCTAGTTCCACATTTTAGATAGTATGATTTCTCTATGATTAAATCCATGACCCTATTCATATTTAAGTCCTATGAATTTTTATTTCATAAAAAAGGGGATGAGACAAAAAGATAAATATGGATTGAACAATAAAGAATGAAAACATTAGTCAATCATTACATACCAAGAATAAGCTCCTTAACATACCTCAGGAAATAATAAGATATATGAATAACACATAGAAATTCTAAATCATAAAGGTAAATTGTGGAATCCATATAAAATGTACATTGTAGCTTTCACAGCTACGCAGATAGATATGTTTTGAATACCAGTCATAGTATATTCTCTAAATCTATTAGGATAAACATTAATGTTTACCTCTACAACATAACAGAATGAATTGGATAGATATCATTGGAACACCAGCCCTTGGTTTATCATGGAACCACATGTATAGGTAAAAAATGCCCAAGAACTATAACATCTCTACAACACATAAAAAAACATAATGGAAAGATAATATTTAAACATTTAAATCAAAATATATAATTCCAATATATAGACATACAAAATCCATTATCAAAACCATTTTCTATTAAAAAATATGTAAAAGAGTATATGGTATTTAATTTTCTTTTAAAAACATTACGACCTGTTAAGGAATCGAAAAATAAAATAACGCTCATGGCGGAAGAATGGTCATTGACACTGCGTACATTATAAAGAAAAAATATTATTTTATTTTAGTAAAACAACACATAAAAAAGATTCTCTTTAAGTGAAATAAAAATTCAAAGGGTTTTTTAAACCAATGAAAATAAAGGTGTGTATAAATCAAAATATGACTCAATGAAAGGATATTGAAATGATGTCACATACCTCATATCTGACTTGACTTTTTCATTCATTAATCTCTTTTAAATCAGGTACCTCCCTTTGGATTGAACAAAACATTTACTTGAATTTCCTTCATCCTAGGGGAAGGATTCTTAGAAGAAGATAGGGATCAAGGGAGGTTAATTTTGTAGAGTTTGGATGAGACAATGGTCTTGAGAATTTTGAATAATGGGTTAGAAGTGATGGCATTTTATAAGGGGGAGGAGGGGCTCTTTATGAATGTTTAAAAGTATTTTTTTATTATAAAATTATTTTCCATTTCAAATAGTCCAAAACTCGTTTAATTATATGATAAGAAGACTCTTGTTCAAAATAAAATCATCCAATTTTAATTGCGTAGGTTTGGTTTATTTTTTAATTTTTATAAACTCATTTATTTAAATTATTCATTAATAAGGTAATCAATTCATCATAATTATTCCATAAATAATTTTATTTATTTGATTTCCAAAAATAATAAATAAAAACCATGATGTATTAAATCATCATTAGATTTATAATTATTATTTATATTCGAATATATAACTTATGTAACCCTATGTAAAAATTGTTTTATTAAAAACATTCATGTTTTTGTTATTTTTTCCCTTACTTTAAATTAATTAATATAAAGTGTAATTATCAATAACAAGTGAGTCCATGGGGTCACAAAATCAACCCAAGGATTCTGATGGTCAGAATTCAAACAATAAATAAGATTAGGACACATGTTATGGTAATTTAATATTATTATATTAATTTTTATTTACTCATATTTACTGGGTTTATCTTTTAACCATGGTAAAAAAATATTTACTGAAGTAAATATAAATAATTCCTAAACATAAAAGTTATCTTGTTTAACAATTTTCTCCTCCTGATTCCAAATATGATATCCAATTATCCAATTTCAAAACACAAAATTTTCATAAATTACTTTAAATCTAATTCCCATTGTAATAATAAGATGTTTTTTTAAGATATTACAACTATTGAAAAATTGACACTTGTTTGTGTCCAATTTTAAAGTGAAATTACTTCCAATTACAAAAATTGGATTAAAGGGTAATATTATAATCTAATTAAACTTTAAAACAATTTAACAAGATAATCTATCCATATAAATAAATTATATTAAAAGGTATTTTTGAATTAAAATGCAATATTTTTAACTATTCGTTAAAAATGAACATTATCAGAAAAATACCAAAATTTCAATCATTGTAAATTTTTATGTCTTGATTCTAAAGAAGAATATTATTTTTTCCAATAAAACTTATAAAGGTGAGAAAAATTATATTTAATAAGGGGTTTTCATCAAAAAGAAGGTAAACATAACTTTAAAAAATTTAGAGTATTTATGCTTAAAATCAGGTTATTTCTTATTTTAAGCCTCTAAAATTTCATAGATAAATTTAAAAACATATGAAAAACACGTATGATCATATTTTATTTATTTATTTTCATTCTCAACATTATTATGGAATGGAGTTAACTCCCATTTAAAAAAATAATATTATATTAATATTTTTTAGTATAACTCAACGTTGTGTGCGACGTAAGTTTTTAATGAAATCTGTTGTTAATTATCAGGTACACCATCAAACATAAAAACCCCTACAATGTAAAATTAATATTTAACTCAAATATTTTAATAAATATGAAAATGTAATATTCTTTATTTACCTAAGATATTACACTAGGGACCAAACTACCAAGCTTATTGTTAAATCCCTTCAACTACCATTGACCTTATCCTGACCATGAATCATAATACAAAAACTCATTTTACTGAGGTGTAAACCTCTTATATACTCAACCAAAAAATGTAATTTAATAAAAAAATATATCATTTCGTTATTTAAATATTCTATTTAAAATTAAATTTTCCTCAAATGAACAAGGTATTAAACACTACCCACGATAACACTTCTCATCAACATGAATCCTCAATGGCCATATAACTGGGTCATCCAACTTTTCTTGATCCTCAAATTTTTCTAAATAATGGCACTAATGTTTGAATTCTGATTATTCTTCCATATCATGGCTCCAAAAAACATGGTGCATGATCCTCCTCAACCATGAAAATTTTTATAACTACCATATAATTATATTAGGGTGCTTCTCGACACCTATGAATTTTTAGACAACATCCATATTCACATCAATCCTATGACATAGCGCATAGTTACCCAGCTATTATATTTAATCAGAAGAGACCAATTTTAATCCTTGATACCATAAATTAGAATCATTTCATATTAGATAATTATCACGAAATTCTAATGATTCCAATTGAAGATATTCCCAAACCATTGCATCTATTATTGAGAAAAGAACAAGTTCACATACTGATATTCCACATAATTTTAATGTTAAAAGAAATAGTTGAGCCTACATTACCCAATCACGGATCAAACTATTTTGTATTTTCCTTGAAATAATAGGTTAGTACATAAATCATAATCCTTATATATAACATAAATTTATATGCGGATATCAACTCACTGTATCCAAATTTTTTAGAATATACAAGTCAAACCTCTTTGGCTTTCATTTCCCAAAAAAAGTCATTATACAATGACATTCTATTGACCCACTATACTATGATTCCATAAACCCCAAATGTATCCAATGATTGTATAAACTAATATACTAAAGCTTATACCTACCCTCCATCAATATTCAATGGATGGACAATCATCTATCCATTTCCACCATTATTCCACGCTACATTCAAATACATATCACTGACTGAACTGATATTCATACCCTCTAAACTATTCTTGGGCCCATATCTACCTCTCAGAAATCATTTGATACCACATATGAGTTCATATTTTACACCAACTAAATAAATTATTTAGTTTTATATCAATATTCTACTAGATTCATAGTTCAATAATTTTCACCCACTGATTAATGTAATTGACCCCATATCTCTTTTGAGTTATGGTGTCAAAACCAATTCCAACATCATGCTCCCCACCATATGAATACACATTTCCTCACCTCACCAAACCATTTTATATTCTTCATGGACCATAATCTACCCCTTATTGTACATGAATCATAGATGAGCCAATATTTATCACCTAAGAGTGTCCAAAAGATAAGTAACCCTATTACAAATTTTGTATAATGGGAATATTTCTAAATATTCCCACTACAAATATTCTATAATAAGGCCCAGACCATGAAATGAACTATAGAATTTAGCACACCATCCCAGTCACATATTACTACAGAAAGAGTGATCTAATAATAATCACACATGTGTTTTTATTTTTGAACCTTGCTCCAATATCTCTAAATTATACCCTCAAGGATTGGTTCAAGGTTTTACACTCCATCATCAACGTTACAAAACTCAATCAATCCATATATTTTTTATAGATGTAGGTAGTCAATAACTCTCAACTAAATCCCTAGGTGTCTATTCCCACATGCACCATGTTTTTACCACCTCATTCTTTATCCCAAACCAAGTATAGATACTAAAAAATACATCATGAGTGTAAACTCTACACTAGCAATCGAGAAATCAATAACGAAAAATTTATATCTCACATGATCCAACATTAATGATGTTGTATATGACCAAAAATTTTCATCCCCTATAAAACCTAGTCATGAGGACCTAATTAAACTCTAGTTATCCAACTTTTTTCAAAACTATAATTCCTTTAACACAACACTTTCTATGCCTCCCCACATTACAAAAATTTCAAGTGCATGTGAGCTCTCTGATTTTTTGAACCACAAGCAGATAACTAAGAAAAAATCATTTGCATAAGAACTCAATACCTAGACATAATTCTCAAGATCTGCATGGATGAAAATATTCTCTCACTATTATATTGATGGTGTCACCTATACTAATAGATCCAGGAACCTAACAAGTCAAACCCTCAAAATTATAATCACTATTGAAGCACATATACTCTGAGTCCAATTGATTTCTTATGTAAAAGGTATTTATTTAGTGTTAAAAGCAGAAAAATCCAAGGAAATTATATTTTTATAAAACCTTACTCTCAAAGCATTTCATAACCACCATGAATATCTTTCATATACTGACATATGATAGGATCCTCACTAGTATAACACGCTATACTAAGATTCATGATTTCATCATCCTCATTATAGTGTCTTTAACTAAATTTCTCTAGATCCATGTCTACCCCCAACATTACTCACCAACCATCCATCCTAAAACCACACAATAGAGTTAATATGTATAAGAATATGAATGATCCTTCCACTTATAAAACAATACACATGATAAAATTCACTAAGAAAAAAGAGTAATTCCAAAAAAGTTAGAGTTAATATGATTCACCAAAACCACAAACCTTGTATCACATTCGTGTGTTGACATCACAAGAGAAAACAACGAACTTTTCTCACATACCTAGAGGAATCAAATAATCAGTTAAACCATCACATGAGTTTCTCATTAAGTCCACCATGATCTAACCCCATAATATAGTGTTAATATCAATAATGTTACTTGGAATACATCCTAGACCAAAGGTCATGGCCGACAGAGTTTACAACCCATTAGATGACACTCAACCCCATTACAAGAACACATAGCCACTAACCAACCAAATAAACATAACAGGGTATCATACATAGGACAGATCATATCCAATTATACACATTCCCATGTTATTAACATACATGATGACTTCCAAAATCCCCCAACATGTCATTAGTCTCATTTTCAGAGGGATTAACACAAAAATATGGTACTCTCACAACACCAATTTTCCATACAAATGTCTAATGCTAGTAGAAAACTAGGATAGAATCATAAATCTTTATTGTGTTCCTAAATCATACATTTTTATTTCTTCTTATAGAATGATTTCCAAAAAAGGGCTCAATTATTTGATGATTCATGTAATTGTTTTTTGTGGGAAATGATTTATAATATTTGGTCACTATAAATCACCAAACTAAGTCATATTACTATACAAAAATCATCCACAAAAATTCTACATTCCTAATATATATGAGAACATTCCAGCTCTTTCTATACTAGTCCAATAAATACATCCCATAAATCAATAATCTCAAAATAAAATCCATCACTCATAATGAAATAAAATCAACTGTTAAAGAGAAAAACACTAAAAATGACTGGATATTTAGAATCATGAACTTCCCTCCCATGAGGTGAGGCCAATAATAAAAATAAATTATACACTAACCTAAAACATTCATATTCTCTTGTCCAGTAAGACAAAATAGTAAAACCCAAATAGAATCTATGAAACCAGATTCTAACATCCATCCACCTATATAATTTAATGGATGAATACTATAATACATTAAGCATTCCCCCTTATACACTAGCTAATCAAAACATGCAGTGTGGTTCTATACTATAACATCAGGGTGATTATAACTTATTATAAGAGTGGATAAATAATTGATAGAACAATAATAAAATATAATGACATGATTACTAAGTATAATAATTGTATCTTGGAATGTCATTTAAAAAATGAAATAATACATTATATAATATATGAAATAAATACATTATATTCTTGGAAGCATACAAATAGATCTCTAAAAATGAGACTAAAATAATCAAAAAGAATTTTCTTAAGGCCATGTTGAGTGCCACTCCCATGATTCATCCTTGAATTCCAATAAAACATAAAGTTGGACCTTACACGGATCGTATACATGAATCTATCTTACATATGTTATAGTTAGAAAGTTCCATGGTGTCTCAATCATGGTATGATTAGAACTCAGTAGGCCACCTGCTATAGAATCCCAAAAATAAAATTTTCATAAATAACTCGTTATATGGTTCCCAGGATAAATAACCAAAAAATTGAAATTTAAAACACCTTAAATTTGATATATAAATATAAATTGTGAACTTAATGGAATGTATTATCTTGGGAATAATATATATGAGCTTATTCAATTATTTGGACGTCTCTAAGAACATCTGGATTACCATGAAAGTTATTTAGCAGTGAGGGGTAGTACACCAATCGTAAGACCAAACATGTTGTACCTAAGGGTAATATACTCATCTCCAATGACCAAAATTCCTCAAATGGGGCTATTTTTTACCAAATTTTTATAACCACGTGTTTCCAACAATGATCATTATTTACGATGTATTAAACCATTAATAAAAATCATCAACCTTGGGACTATGTTCACCCTTGGATTAATAATTAATATAAGAATCCACCTAGGTACTATGATCACAATCGGTTTAAACATCACATTGTTAATGAAAAAAACTTACTCCATTACCATATCAATACAAAAATATGTATATAGATAATTGGGGAATTTTGAATATACAATCTAAAAAAAGTAATTTCTATTCATTTAAAAAAATCAATAATGATATCTAAAATTAAGTCCATTTAAAATCTATATCTCATCTATAATAATACATTCCAGAATTTTCTTGAACACATTTTTCCCAAATTCTAATTTTCAAATGAAAAATATAGAATAATTTCTACACTATTTTTCACATCGATTTTTTTAAAAATTACGTTTTCTAACATACAATTCCAATTTCTATTTCGATGAATTAATTATTCAAGTATCATATCAAATTAACTTATTCGAAATCCAATAATTTATTTATTACCTAGGTTCCACATATGGGGAATCCATTTTAAGGTATTTCATATCATGGGGTATGTAATATATAATGGATATATTATTAAAAAAAATTAATTTAATTGGGATGATTCAAAACCAATTTAACATGACCTCACACTACACTATCTAGAAAAGTAAACCGAGACTGTGTGCTAATTTTATTGGATAACTAGATGAATAAATAAGTTTCATTTAACTCTAAAAAATAATTTCTTTATTCAATATTATTCATGGTCAATAACATATGATCATACCACCTCTAATTCAATATTTTATGAAAAAACAAAAACTAACTAAATAAATTGATATTTTAATTGTTTTAAAATTTATATATAATTATCCACAGAAATCCCAAAATTCATATAAATTCATTTAACCACCATATTGTTTTATACAAAAATACTTAGACCAAACCTCAAATGTAGGTTCACGATAATGTTTATGAAATCACTTAATCTGAATCATTATAATCTAAAACCAAATTACATAATCCAAGAAAAAAATCTAACTCAAAAACAACTGAGAACTCACCATTCCATATAATATAAATTAAATAATTAGTTATAATGTAAAATCATCATAAAAATAATTATTCAGGATAATAAGTATGTAATAACCCTAAAACTATGATGATTCCATTGTTTTTCAAAGGAATCATCTCTTAAATACCAGACAGGTGGAATCAAAATTAGAGTGAGTGAATGAGGAGGGTATAGTAGATCATTGCAATTAAGAAAATACTAAGAATACCCATGATTTAGAATCATATTCACAATAAGGATAACCTAGAACCAAATAGAATGGAAGAGAAAACTACAGGGATATTGAGAGAAATAAATTAGATAGAAAGAGAGATGTTCCCTTTAAAAAATAAAGTGGAAGAATTGAAATTTTGTCCATAATTGAATCCACATGAGAGCCAATAGAGGACTTGAAATATTTGATGGATTTAAATAGTTTATAATTTCACTAAAATTAACAAAAAGATACTCAATGGATATTTAAATGATAATAGTCTCTCTAGCTAGGCCACTGGTTGGCTGGTACCGAACCAGTGATTGCCAGATGGCTGCAGACTACAACCCTAGACACCTGGCCCATCACCCGAGGCTTATAATTTTCTTAGTTCACATCATGGTCCACAAAAATCATCCAAAAACTCATTTATACATACAAACCTCTGGTGTACCCAATTATACCTCTGTTATCAGAACCACCCACTCAGTGGTTTGATAATTTAAAAATCTATGGAAATTTTGAATATAAAACCACATGTGATATTAATTGGAATCACTAATTGAAATTGTTAGTCTACCTTAACAGACTTAAATATTTTAATTTTAAAAAATCCTTCATGTTTCATTTTTTGTTCATGTTTAACTAGACTAGTGATTTTATAAAAAAAAACTTCAAAACAACATAACAAACATCAATTGTTTTCATGTTCTTCTTATTTATTTTTATTGTACTTCATCTCCAATAGATTTCTAGAATACGATATTTGATAGATACTCTCACAAAATAAAAATCAATAATCCATATTATTCAAAAGTCAAATGCGATTCATCTTTATATAGACTACCAAATCAGAACATAATCACAACTTCAGTATAAGTTTCATCCTATAATTCTCATTCATCACTTACTACTACTAGATTGATCATTTTGATTGGTCTTTTTATTTGACTGAGTTTTATATAAATTCATTAATAAAATTACCTTAATTGATTAATAAAGTAATTTTTTTGATAGGTTAGATCATTATCATCCATTTGATTTGAAAAATATTATTCAATAATTTGTACTCTCATAATAATTTTAATAAACACATATTGTAGAAAAAACAATGCCACCATAAACAAAATATAAGGGTACAAATAAACTACCACTATAAATGAATTTAGTACCTATAAAAATATGAATCCATGGAACAACATTACGTTAACATCATAACATTTGTTTTAGTTCACTATGGTTCATTCAGGACAATGCTTCTTCATGAAGATTATATAGAACTCATCAAAAGAAATTTCTCCACATTTTTTCAAGTAATATTCATCTATTAATATAAAATAATATCCCCTATCATTATTACCAATCCCATATTCAGATTAGTTTTTCTTTATCCCATCAAAATGCATCCAGGTCATTCCCGTCGACAAAAAAATAATTATTCCCCTTCAATCAGCTGTAAATTTGATCAACATGGATGGCTTGATATGGATAATTTTCCTTTTAACAGTCCATTATCAATTACATAGATAACTTTGGGTTTTTTACATAGTTTATTTTACATTAATTGAAGAAAATTATAATATGTCTATAGCCTCCATTTAAACTACCTCATCAAGCTCTACCTTGGTATCTTAAAATCAACAACCTCAAAATCAATGTGATCTCTCATTTACAATAATGAATAAAAAATTAGTGGTGAAAAAATATTATATTTAGATACATAATATAATTTTTTGAAAATTCCTTATGAGTATCTCTTATAGGATATTTATCCAAACATAATGTAACTAAAATATAATATAGGATAACTTCATAATTTTATAACGAGAAATGGTTATATGGTCTAGCTCATAAAAATTGTTTTTAATGGAAAAGCTTCAATAAAATATGGGAAAGACTTATAAAAAATTATGTGGGGATGCAAGAAAATTACTTTTTTTAAAAATATTCCAAATGTGATAAAATATATTTTTTAAATGAAATAAAACACTTAAAAAAAGAAGATATACTGATTTTACACCTTCAAAATAGTTTTAAATAATTTCACATAAAATAATGTTTAAACCCATAATACATTAAAATTGTAATAATTGGAACCACAAAAACAAAACATTCCTCAATTATCTTTTTACCAAATATCAATTAAAATATAATTCAAAAAAATATTTTAATATTTAATTAATGAACTGTTATTAATTAAGTTAAAAACCCATTACTTTCCTAGAAATATTTGAGAACTTACAATAAATCACCAAGTAATCAAATATTAAGTATTTATCATTAAATTATTATTCAGAAAAACCAACAAAAAATCATTTAATGTATCTAGAAATCATTAATCTGTTAACGGTTACATCAAATTCACTTACATGTAATATATTTAGTCTTATAAGTAATCAATTTATCAAATCTTATGTAAAATAAAATATCAACTTAGTGAAAAAATAAAATTCCATATTGAATTCTATTTCAAATGAATTTCAGAAATCTACTCTCTTATGTTAAAAATATCATAGACCTCATAAAATTTAATGGTTTCACTCTAATATTTGTTTATTATTGTACAAAAATATTGAAATTACAAATTTTATAATGAATTATTAATACTTAATTTTTTTCAACTAGAAATTATAATCATTACTATAATAATAGGTGAACAGATACAAATTAATAGACAAATATTAAATTAATTATACACAGTGAATATTTGATTATAATAAATAAAAAATGAATAATTAACCCATTAAAAATAAATAACTACAAGACATGTTTTTTCATGGATTTTTATTTTTGTTCATTTCCCATTTGGATGCATATTTTTTTAGTATAATCCAAACTAAAAAGTTCAATGAAAATGACTGGTTTAAACTATACGCCACAAGCTAACAAATGTAATGTTCTTAAAATATGGGAAAATGTATACACAATTGAATCTATATAGTAAAAACATTTAGTCTCTCCAATGTGGAATGAGAAATTTGAGAATCAAGAAAACCATATCGCACTGGAAATAAAAATAAAATCTTGAATACAACAAATTTATATCCAATATTATGGGGATTTCTTGTAATATATTAAATTATAGTTCATCACATTTAAGACCATTCTCCACACATAACAAGAAACATCATTCATTATGTAGAATCCCATATTAGGTGAAAAAATTGATTTAATTAATGTAAAAATATTTCAATTGTGTAATTATAAATTATTCGCAAGTATTAGAATTAATTTCATAAATCATGTTTCAATTTATCTAACAAGTTAGTAAAATTGAATTGAAAAATATTAATTTTTTTATTTTTTACACTCATAATTATTTTTAATAAACTCATGACATAACATGTTTGAACATACTTTTACTAAAAATGAAAATCCTAAAATATACATTAACATTAATAATTTTCAAATAGAGGTTAAATTCCCCAAGATAGAGTATTATGTAGTCTATATACATAAACTATCAGTATTTATCAAAGATTTACTAATTAAGATTCAAAATAAAAACATTTCAGAGCGTAATGAAGATGATTAATACCCAAATAGGTATGCTTTAAACACTTTTTTTCATCATAACAATACTATTTATTCGTTGAGAAAATCCCTCTACATATAAATTTTAAACACTTACATAATAGACAAAAAAATATGTCATTCTAGATTCTAGAGGTCATTAAAAAAATAATAGAGAATATTTATTGAGATGTAATCCAGAATTATCAAAATAAAAACCCCATCATGGATTATGGGAATTATTATAATTAAATTACACATTTTTATGATTCTACCTATGTGGTACGAGTGATAGAGTTGTATCCTTCCTCTTGAAATAATGGGAAACTAGTGAAACACACATAGATAAACTAGAAGATTTATTATTATTCAATAAATAGCCTTATTGTTTCCCTTAATGAAATGTTCAATACTTTGAACACTATAATTTAATGGTTTATTACCTTCTCATACATACCCTACAAACCCAACTAATATAACTACATGTATGGTGAAAGTTCTAGGTTATGTAGATGGAAGAATTCTAGTATAAATACTACGTTCAGAGTAAAACAACATGAAATTTATACAGACATTAAATATATAGTTTCGATGATTGAATAATTGAAATAACTACAAATATCTTTATGTATGACAAAATTTTCGTTGGATTATCTCTTAGTCTAACCATTCTCATATAAATCATGAAATATTCATTTTATATGTGATTTAAAATCAAAATTCTAGGCCCTCAATACCCAAAAGGACTTGGTTTGCAAATCAATAGGTATATGAAATGATTTTAAAAAAAATTCTATATAGATATAATCTTATGGGGGGATTAAATAATTATATTGTTCTATAAATATTCATCATGTTTGAAAGAGTAGTCATTCCTTGAAAAATATAAAATTTTAAATTTTTTTAAACATATGTTTGTTATTTTGATTTTCCATTAGATTGTGGATGGAATGTAGTTTCAATTTTATGATGAAATCCATATTCTTCCATAAAATATTTCAACCTATAATTCATAATGCGGATTATATTATCTATAATAAAATATTTTAGCATGCCAAATCCTGAAAAATAAATATGATAAGCATATTATCATGATTTACATGAAGTTCTTCTTCTTTAATCCATTTCAAAAACATTTTAGAGCCACCAAGATATAATAATTCCCACATAAAAATGAAAATTATGTTATAAATTCTAATACCCAAACATTTATAATTTATACATCAAAATTATCCACTTGTGGCGGATATTACATGCTACCAAAATTTACAAAAAAAAACATATTATACATAAATAAAAACTCCAATAAAACTTAATGTGTTTAATATACTATAAAAAATCATAAAAAACCATTTAAAAAGTAATATATCCTCTATGATATCCACTACAAGGTGTATAATAAAATAATGTAATAAAGAGAAACATCTAATATTATGAACATAACTTTTATAAATGGCATTCCCACACAACCCAAACACCCAATGTTCATGATAAAATATAACATAAACTCACAAATAAATTTATAACATTGGTTTTGTGTAAATCCATTGATAATGACTCCCATAAAGTTTTAATTATGAAAACACAAAAACCAAGAGGTATTATTAACAAACAAACATGTGATTTTGCCTTTGTAATCGATGAATTAATCTCAATAGGATGACTGATTTTTGAACTATAAAATATAGGAAAATTATCATAAACAATATTATCAACCTCATACCTATAATTTATATCTATGTAATATTCAAAAAGTAATGTTATCCATATCATAAATATATGTTTGAACTCTTTTTATCAAAATGTATTTCAATAAATAATATTTTGTTAATACTATAACTTTAGATTATTAAGAACCCTACTAAAATAATACACTAGAAGAACCCAACTCTCATTTCATTATCTAAAATCTAATCTTATAAACATATCAATAGATTAAAAATTTATTTCAAGTTACAAATTCAAATCATGAGTTTTAATGATTCTATAATAAGTGAGTATCAATATAAAAATTTCAAAAGTTACTAAAAACATTTCATCAAATCATAATTGTGTATCTTTCTTTTTCCAGTGATCACATAGGACTAGTGATTTTATAAAACCATTTTCTCCATCTATAATAAAAACTATGAATTCCTAAAATAACGTACACTTTTGACATTTATATGAGTTAGAAACTATTAAATGAACTCTATAACATATTCTTCACCTTTATTACAACAATTAGTATCCTTATGACTACGAAATATGTATTAATTTTCCTTTAATTTAGTTTTATTCTAATTAAGAACATGATTTTTCATTATTTGACATTATAAAAAAACTTCCAAAATTTGATAACTACTAAAATATACTCCAAAAAAGTGATTAATCATTAATCATCACTTCAATAATCTTATTCATCATGTTAGAAAATATATCCATCATAAATGGTAGAAAAGGGGATAATGTAAAACAATATCTAAATCGAATTTTTTATTAACATAATAAACTAATGTGCCTTGTGAAACTGGTATTTTTATGATCATATTAGGCTATATGAATTCGGTTTATCCTATAATAACCATTGAGAAAAATTAAACATTTTTTCCCCAATAAAACTCATGAAATTGATCAACAAATGTAATTGAGAAATTATCATTCGTAATTTCATAATTTAGCTTCCTAGTTTATATAGATTCTCTTATTAGTTAATTTTGGAACATGATTTTCATCATTTAAATCATTATAAAAAATAATTAATCTTACATTATTTGTTATTACTGAGATATGTTAATCCATGTTTCAATAGATATATAATAAAGGATATCAGCATCTTGTATCTTGATTACTTCCTCTCTAACAAATTTATTCATTTTTATATTGAATCATACTTGTCCCTCAAATATATGTATGATATTTGTTCAAAAAGAGAACCTATTCACAAATAATTATGGAAAATTATATTTTGTGTTATCTATGTTCTTTCCTATAGTAGTTGTAAACCTATTAATAACATTATATGACATTTCATACTGAATTTTATCATGTTCAGTTGAGATTATTATAAGTAGTGATGAGTTCACACACAAAAATATATATATTATGTGTATGGGAAAATTATAAATAAGTAGTTATAGTTCCTATTAAATTTTAGTTATACTCTTAATCCCAAAATATACAAATTCATCATAGTTTTTTCATGAAATTAATATAGATATATGATTGCTTTTTAATTATAAAAAAATTATTTTTTCATAAAAACTATTTATAATGGATAGCTCACTACATTTTATGGATGTATTTTATTTTCATAAACATTCCATAGTATATTCATTAATATATTATAGGATCCATCTATTACTTAAATAAAATGGATCCATAAAATTGTATAATGAATTATTCAGCCTCCAGATATCCTATAAATTTCCAAAGATCATGAAAAAATATTCATCTTCTAAATAACTATATATTTGGAATATAGTTATTTCCTAATATTAGAAGATTTACAAGATTGTATTTTTTAGTATTTTATAATCATGGAAACAATTATTCATATCATCCAAATGAGTTTATCCTGTTCAATATTTTGTTATCAAATTAATTGAAATTATCAAAAGAACCCATAACATTAAAAATTTCTACACTTGTAAAAATTTCTCCAAATTATGTTCTTTCGTATTTTTAATGAAATGTATGTCTTTATGTTTCTCCCCAAACATAAATGATTGTTGTCCCTAAGTCAAATTAATAACCCTCACTAAGGATAATAATGTTATATCAATAATTATATGAACATATTTTTTACACTCTAATTATAAAACAAGAAAATTATTGTGGAAAATATATTCAAAACATTTATAGTTAGTCATTGTCATATTCTATGGGATTTTTTAAAGATCAATTATCGAGATGAAGGAAACCTATGGTGGGTTACAAGTTTTATAATCTCACCTAAAGAAATTTTGATTATTGAATAAGAATGATTATTGATCTATTGTCATAAATTTAATTCACCTGAGGATTATTTCATAGAGTCCATTTTATAAAAAACATTAAGGATCGTTATATTTTTGTTAGATTTTTTTTGAAGGATATAATTTCACAAATTAGTGACAGTTTTTGTTATAAATTATTCTAATAATATTTTAAATTATTTTGAACATTAAATTTATGAAGGAATATAAATTAAATCTTGAATGAAAAGGATTTTCACTTAGGGACTGTTGACGTGACCATATAATTTTATATTTAATATTTTATATATTTTTTTGTATTAATATATAAGTGAAAATGATGGATGAAAAAAAATTATTTAGATCATTAGTAAATTCCCCATATACATCATCATGATTTTCCTTCCCATTGATATATTTAGTTATAAAGAATTTATATTCATGTTTTTATGTGGAATATCTCAATTTATAATAGATCCAACGTCTATATCTGAAATAAAATATTTATTATTTCAATGTTTTTGAGTTGCTGATTCTCCCATGATTTTATTTTTATTTTTTTAATGGTCATTTAAAACATCACATTGACTTTGTAAATAACTCCTTCTTTCAAAAAACATTATATCATCCTTATGAATAATTTTTATGGTTGTTTGGGTCTTTCAAATATCTAATTATATGGAATTCATTATTTATGCACCAAAATTATAACTTAATGTTGAATATCATAGAATGAGTGTTAGATTTATTGAAATCATGTTGAGCATTTTTCAATTCAAATTTCCATAATAACTATTTAATTGTACCTCTAACATCATCTTGATAATTGGAAGACTCATCCCTAGGTTGAATTTGGATTTTTTTTATTTACAAATTTTGTAATGTAGGGTCACTCGATTCATTATCCCTTCTATATTCTTTCTGGGACCAATTACAAATGTTTCTAAATATACGATTGTAATTATATGATAATATATCATCTATATATTTATTCCTAGTACTATATCATTAAATGTTAACATTATAATGTGGTTGGGAAGGTATATCAAAATATGTGTAGATATTATTATTGTTCTCATGATTTTAAAGTTGAGAGAATTGTTCTATGAGTTTGAATTTTACTCCAATAAACATCTTTATTAATACCTTGATTGGTATTTTTCTATTTCATTTATTAAATATTAACGTTAATATCAACTATATGGGAGTTAATATCCATCCAAAAACTAATATTTTTCTCTCCACTATTTACTTTCATTCTTATTGAAATATGGGTTTTGAATCTGGTGTAAACTTGTATGAACATTTCTTATGATCTTAATCATTTTATCAGTATAATGTCATCAAATAGATTGGTCAAATAAATTCCTTCCAAAATGTGAATACAATTAATAAAATTATTCTATTTGAATACTACTAGGTAGTTATTGAAAATGATTCAACATATTTAGGTTACTAAAAATTTCCCTGACTTCTATAAAGGCCACTCCATCCTATTAAAATAACTTTTTTATTAATTATATGTTCTCATTTAAATAATTATAGACATAATATCTTTAAAATAAAATATTACATTTTTCAACAAATATAAAAATTTGTTTTTCTTGATCTAAAAAAATTCTTGAATTTACCTTTAAAAAGAATGGTAAATGCCTCATTCAAAAAACATACTTACTTGATTCTTGTAGAAAAAACTATTACACTATGTTATAAATATCCCTTTTCAATCATAAGGATTATTTATTATTCATTCTTATAAATATGTGAATAAGTGTGATATGTGATTACTTAAGATCATATAATAATGATATAGGTTCCATCCTAATTTAATATGGGCTACAAGACACATTAGAGAGGTAATACATATTTTTCTTAGGCCTTTAATAATATTTTGGTTGATCTTAGGTAGACAATAATGATTAATATTTTCATGAATCTTATCTATTATAGTTTTCATGTCAATTTTCAATTTTTTCCAAGAAATATATTATATTTATTATTTTTAGTAACTATATGTTTGAGATTCTTAGATCTTAAAATAGTGTGAATCAAAAACATAATTTTAGTTTAAAAGTGAATAACATTATTTGGTACATGTTTTTTAAAATATATTTTAATAAAAATATTTTTTTCAATGTGTTTATTTTCAATTTTATGGAAAATAATTTTTTTGTTCATAAAAAAAACATATGTTAAATATTACTCATAAAAAACACTATTTTTTTATATTTCATTTATTATATAAAATTACAAACCTTAAAAATACATAATCCTTAGAAATATGGGAATGAACCATTAGATGAGGTGAAATGGTGTGCATACAAAAACATGAATCTAAAAATAATAGATCAACCACATATGAATATAGAGATGACAATTAAATTACTTTTAAACCCAATCATATGAATGTTTAGATGAATTTGACCAGGTAATATAGAAGTTGATCTATAATATCTAGATAATAAATTAATAAAATGAATATACCCATTTATAGAAAAATAAATGATTTAAATTTAAAAAAAATATATAAAAACATCCGCCAATAATATTGACAAGAATTTGGATTAATTTGAAATTCAATACTGAAAAACTCTTTCAATTTCACTGTAAAATGTTATTCATTAAACATAAAAATGATAACACATACCATGATGAATAAAGGAACTTATTTCAATCTTATTATCCATCTATAAATTTATCCAAGAATATTTAAGATATCAATAAATTAAAATATTCAAATAGAAAAGTACAAAATTTAAAAGATAAAGAGGATGGGAAATCCTCCCTTTATCCCATTATCCTAATAAATATTTATTTTTATATCCACATTATTTCATGATTCTAAATCCCTCGCCATCTTCTGTTTTCAATAAAATTAATATGTTTTCCTCTCCATTTATATCTTTTCAATATACGTGAATCACTATTTCATTAATTATATGTAATATCTCAATGTCCTTTTTTCAATGCATCAAAAACTCTAGTTCTTGTAGCTCTATTACTTATGATAATATCATTTCTTTTTTTAGTTATAATAACTAATTAATTATAAACATATTTTAAACTGAACAAGAATTTGTTCCTAATTGGTAACAATATAAATTACCCCTTATTTTCAAACACCCTTGAATTAAAAAAATTCATTCTAATTTATCACTTTTGTATGTGTTTCTCGACCAATAATCCCCTTTGAAAAATGTCACCACAATAGGACCATCCCAAAAAATTATATTTTTCATCATCTATATTTCATTTTTAGTTCATCATAAACTTATTTCTAGATGGACTTGCTCATTAATGAGACTAGTCAACCCAATTACACAATTCAACTTATTCAAACACCAACTTTGAATTAACTATAACCTTGTTCTCAGATCATCATAAAAACACCCATTCAATATTAATTCAATCAAATAATCAAACATTATCAATAAGTCAAATAAAGTTAATCACAAAGATTTATTTTAAATATCTGGGTTTTATAAAACCTCATCATTAAAATCACATTCAATTGTTACACATGATATTACATTTAGTATAATTGATTTTTATCATTAATAAGATGAAAACTATATTCCTTTATAATTCAAGTTCTCATTGGAATTTCCATGAAGAAAAGTAGGGTAAAAACTATTGCATTTAAACTACAATACTATGAAAAACCTAAAATCAACCTATTATTTAATATCTAACATTAAAATAAATAATTCTAGGGACCAAAATTATTTTTACCCATGGTTTTAGTTTTTGTTCACTAATAATGTTCACAATAACTATCCTAATATCAATGTCAAATTACAAGTAATGTTTTTTTATAGTTATAATCATCATGGAATTCCAATGTCATTATTATTTTCACCTAGGTCCTAGTACCCATTTGATCATCTCATAATGTGATCTGCAACTATGCCATGATGATGGGTCATAGTCCCTTAATAGCCATTATTCTATTATGTACATTCCTCAGGTTCATTGATCATTTTGTTTAAATCAAAATAATTGAAACTCACCACAATGAAATATATATGAAATCAATATTCCATCTACAATCATGACTTCATTATCTTCAAATCCGAATGCTAGAGTTCATTTAAAGATTCATTTAAATGCCTATGTTATACTTTAGTGGTGGGAAAATATTGAAATGGATAATGTTATATGAGGGTTCCAAAATATCTTAGAAGAAGCTTTTTATGATACTTTACCACATTAAAATATAGATGAAATATAATATAAGAATCCCATTAGATATTTTTCATTGTAAAAAAATCATACCGGCCATCTTCTCCCAAATAATATGAAATATTTAGAATCAATGTCATATGGGTTGTACGTACTAAAATTTATAATGGTCTATTAGGAAATAAACAATTCCATAAATATTCATAAGATGATAATAATGGGTTAAAAAATATAAATTAATTATAAAAAAGAAAGAATGAATATCTAGGTAAAAAATAATAATTAAAATTTGTCCCACCAATGCATATTTAAATTGATGCAACTTTTAAACTTAGTAATCATACGGAATAAAATCAAAATTTAATCAGTGATCATTAAACCCAAATAAATTTAGAACCTATGATAAATAATATATTTTGAATATTTAATCAATTAAAATTTATCAATTATACTTAAAACTCCATATTTTCATGAACTTTTATAGGAATCAAAAAACAAGTCCATGCCATAAATTATTATGTATTTATCATTAAATTATAATTTATACATGAAAATATCATCACAATTTAATCTAATGTATGTGAAAAAAATTTATAAAATAGAAGCCACATCATTATAAAATAGAATGGATAATGAATTAGTTGTATCATTTAATGAAATACCAATAAGATGGACTACATGATAGAAAAATCATGTATTGGTTCAACATAACAAACTATAGTGCTCAATATATGAATATCTATAGTACCACTCTCCCTATGTACATATTATTTTTATTTTATAATTGGAGTATTTAATGATTAATGGATATATGTGATTCATGTAGAGTCAGAGTTGATAGAATATTAAATCATAATAAAAGGATGAATTCATTGATATTGATAGATTAAATTAAGAATAGTTTTAATTAAATAGGTCATGTTGGAATTTTATACTCTTGATTATATTGGACGGTCATAGTTTAAAAACAAGTTGACTAATATTTAATGGATAAACATGATAAATATCTGTAAACATGTAGTGATGAAAAAGTTAAGTTGGTGTTAATTAAATAATGTTAAATAATTGAAATCAACTATCCATTTCTATAATAAAATATAATATATATATATAGTCAATGATATGATGAAGTATATCTTATAATAATCATTATTTAATTTTAACCAACTATAAAAACTATATCTACATTTTTTAAATTGAATAAATAAATTTATTTAATTCAAAATATTATAATAATACTTCACTATGTTGTGGAAAAATATAAATAAAAAGGTATAAATCTTGATGTAGAATCAATACTCATTATCTTTATTTATTGAAAAAATGTTTTTTATCTTATTTATTTCCAAGGTACTAAAATATATTTATAATATGGAATTATGGAAAATAAGTTATATCCTTGTGCTAAATATAATCTAAAGAACAGGTGTAAAAACAAATGAACATATGTAACATTCATAATTAATATTGAAAGACTAATTAGCCCCATATATGAATTGAGAAGCAATGTCATGAATAAAAATCAGGGATATAGAATTATTTCCCAAGTTTTTCATGAAAAAGTTGAATAAATTAGTAAAAATGATGTATAAATCAAGATATTTATGTTTTATTTCATATATGATAATAACCATATATAAGTTTTGTTAGATTACTAAAAGTATTTTTTAAAGGAACATTACATACAATGTTATATAAGATTATGGAAGTATGTGATAGACATGAAAATATAGAATTTATTAAAATAGACACATGTTTCATACATTTATTTCTATGTATGGATGTTTACAATGTTATTTAAAGTAATATTTCTAATAGGTAAATTCTCTCTTTATGTTTCCTTTATAATAATATAGGTGATATTGGGTTTTATTTGATGTTGATGTTATAATGAAGAAATGTTTACTGAATATCTTGAGGTTTTGATGATATTCAACAAGTGGTTTAAATATCCTAAATTCATGATGGAAGAATAAACTAGATGAATTCATCGAGGGAACGGGTTTCTAAAAGAATTAGTTCAAACTATATAAATTATAATTTTATGTTCTAATATTAAAATTAACTCATGTCGGTTAATGTAGAATCTTATAGAGTCGTTATATTGATGACATAGGGGAGAAAAATATCTATAAATATATATATTCTTTTAGATATTGTATGATTATAACATTACTTAAAATCTTATGAGAGATTTTTATTGACAAATAGTTATTAAAGATAGACAAAATTCAATAGTAATTATATGGAATAAATGGGGAAGAAGGAATAAATAAACTATAAATGGGAAACATAATTCATTTAATTGGTAATTTTGGTTAATTAATTTTATATAATTAATATATAAGCTAAGATATATTATCACTATATCATATTTGTTATTATATTTTATTGATTTATTTTTTTAAAAATAACAACTATGATATTATTATTTAAAAGAAGTTATATATTTGGTAATTTTAAATTTATAGAAAACTAATGATAATATATTATTTAATGATTTTATTATTTTCCCACAAATTAATAATAATTACATTTAATAACCACTTGTGTTAGGTTTTTTGAATAAAATAATATAATTAATGAATGCTAGAGAAATCCAATTATGTATTAGTGACATGTACTGTGAAATGTTTATTATATATTTGATAGAAGTGTAAGAATTTTTTTAAAGTAATAAAGAATATACTATGGTGATATGTGTACTTTCATGATGAATTAATAAATGATCATTATAAAAGATTTATATGTTTTTATTACCCATTTCAATCTTCTGTGATATTTTTTTTGAAAAATCAGTGTTGGAAATGATGTAGTTATTGGTAATTTGGGGAAGTTCAGACTATGAGTATTTCAAAAGACCCATTGAATGTGAAATGAAATTAAACAGAATATATTATGAATTTTGGTTAATTTATTGATTATAAATTAACGAAAATGAGGATTTTTTTCATGGATTTTTTAGAAACATTGTGTTTTACATTGATAAATCACTATAAAAACATAAAGTTCCAAAACATGTGTTTTGGAATCATATTGGATATCATGATAGATATACTAGTATTTAAATAATTGAAATTAAATATCTGTGGAACTAAATTATCTTATATCAAAATGTGTTCCTATATCAATAGAACATTATGGAGTAATATGTTTTCAATTATCAAGTCTTTTCGTGTTAAGGTGGAAACATGCATATAAGCATAAAAATGATCTTTTAAATGAATTTTGTTTCATAAATAAGAACTACAATATTATTGTTGAGGTAATATTCCATGTTTTTTTAATTAATATATCTAAAATATAATTTTTTCTAGATTCCATGTTATATAGTTTTAGAAACTAGAGATGATGTCAAGATTTTATGGCTTGGAGATTCATTAACTATTTGGTTGTTATTAATTGAAGATTATATATGTAAATGGAGTTTAATGGTGGAGCAATTTTAGAATGTTATTTGAGTGATAAATCTGAAAGAAAGTTATTTCAATGTTTTAAATTTAAAGAGTGTCAAATTTAAATTGAAAAACCATGACTTGAAATAGATAATGATAATGAATAAAAATGGTAAATGTCACTAAGATAAGCAATAAATATATTAGTGGAAAGGTATAATGTTTTATATTAATGGGTAATTAATATGAATAAATTTAGTGAGAGTCATTCGATTTATTTAATATCTATATTTAACTAAACAATGTTTATTTGGAATTTTCTCTAATTAAGGATTATGATTCGAAGCATATGGTCTCTATACATATCTATGACGAAAATTCAGTAGATAATTCCTATTTTATAATTATTTTTATTAACTATATTTTTTATTTTATAATTTTTGAATTTAATTATATCAACTATTCATTCATGGTGTTCAATATATATGGAAAATCAACTTGGGAGCTACATATGGAATATTTTAAAGCATCATATTGCGGATTTTTATGCAGTCAACTTTTGATAAACAAACTGATTATATAATTAAATTTAGGATTATAAAATGAAAAGAGATATATAAATATATAGAATGATATAATCTTTTATAGTGATCATAGGAAAATAAAATATTTAACTAAATTTGGTAGTGATTTATTCCCTAAACTATTTAGAAGGTAAAAGGATATTGGGAGGAGTAACTTCACCTAAATATTTTCTCCACCAAAACATAGATTTTGTAATGTTTATTTGCTACTATATCACAATGTAATGTTAATTAACCTTTTATATATACGAATTCATATGAAGAAAATAAAATATCTTTTTCTATTCATGTTTTAATTTTTCCACATGAGAATGATATTTCGATGTGGGTGTATTCAATATATAAATATTGAGTAGTGTTCCTATTTATTGAGAATTAAAATCAAAATGGAAAGTTTTATAGTGAAGTTATATTAATACTATAACAAATTTATTAAACCCCATTCCATCATAGTCATTAATTTGACATAGTAAATTATTATGATTTATAATGAATTGTTGGTGTTTGATAGATTCCCTTGAGTTCCTTGATAAGGGAAAGCACTATTATGTGAAAGGATATTGTGTTTTTCCACTTATCATGAAATTATGTGTTTATTTATTTTTATGATTACTAATTCAATAGGTAATAATGGAAATAAAAATTACTACACATAATCTAGTTGGTTTTATTTATATAATACGTTGGGTAAAAATTATGTATAATTTTTTGAGTATAAGATATCTAACTAAGAATATACATGAAATAAAAATTTAATTACATGACAATCATTATTCTAATATTTTATTATTTTAACCATTATATAATATTTGATATGTCTTGGCATATTATGAAATTTAGGGTTAATTTACCTTGACATTGTTGAATATAGAAGAAGATATTCCCACATTACCTTAATATTGTAGAAGCCATGAGATTTTATACTCATTTTTCTATTATATTTGGAGGGACATGGTATGAAACATCTACTTGAAATTGTTATTATGAGATTCATGGGTTAAAATTCAATCATATACATGATATTTTTGAAAGTGTGGTAATAAATTTCAACTAGTATTAACAATATAAATTCCATTAGATAATATACCAATAGGTTCTTTTATTTTAAACAACATGAGATGATATGGAAACATACCTAGATATTTTAAAACGTCAATAAAATATTTACACATTAATCATTGATATTGTAAATAAAATTTCATAATTAACCACATGACCTAATATTATAAAAATTCACGGGATGATATTCCCACTTTGCATCATATTGTTATGTTGAGGGGATACATTCCAACTTTTCCATAATATTGTGAGATTCATGGAATGTTATTCCAAAATCACCCAAATTATTAAAATATAATCAAATGATATGAAAAAATTATATGATAATGAATAAAATCTTGGTATAATATTTTTAATTCTTTTTTTTACATTGTAAATGGAATGGGAATGAATTATCAGTTTACATTGATCCTATTTGACTTCCACTATTTAATGGGTATTTTTTCATTTATTTTTATATTTATTCATTATGGATGTATGGGTTGATGATTTACTAACACTTAGCACAACATGTGATATTTTAATAATAATAATATAATTGTGTAAATTACGTATTATCACACATTAATCGACTTGTTTAACACCTTATGAAACTAAAATTATTACTCTTAATTTTTTATCTCATTGATCAATTTCATATAACATCATGTATACCTTTATTTAATCATTATTTTTTGTAGAAATTGTTCATGAGGGCCTATCATGTTCTCTTGATACCATATATGTGCATAATAATGTATATACAAGAATTATGTTTAGGTATTTAGGTATGGGTATGATCTCTTCTATTGATAGGTATGATTGGGGGAAATTTGGTCTTTAAAACAAAACAAGGTAGTTAATCTAGAATTTTTTTATAGTATAATAAATTTTTTATCCTTTAAGTGATGTTATAAATATTATTGACCCAAATATAGGTCATTTTCTGGTATATACAGCCATATAAGTGGTTGTAATATTCATATATTAAGGTTTTAGTTATCTTCCTAATTATATCACTTATTGAATATCAATATTACATTGTAGAAATGAGTTGGTTATTTTTTATTAATAATTCCACATAAAAATGGAATATCTATTATTTGATACCCTTAGAGTAGATATAAGAGACATAATCAATGGAAAATATAAGGGAATAATATGTCAATGAGATGAAAAATCATACAACTCAAGTCCATGTGATCTAGAGTTGATTGGAAGAAGGAATAACACATGAATGATAACCAATCCAAGAGAGTACATTTGACAAACAACCATAACTATAGAATATAAAAAAATAACCTAGATCATAGAAGGAAGAAAATAATATCTTTAACTAAAATAACCATCGTCATTCACCCATACCCCCCAGAACACCAACACACCTAATAATGGATTGGAACATACAAATTTGAAAATATAGGGAGGCCATAGTAGTATAATAGGTAGATAAGATTGCAATAAGGATAATGATACACCATAAAAAAATTATGTAAGCCTTTTGTGTAAGAGAAATCATTAAATCTACATCTAATAGCATCTAATTTATAGATATAAGTACTTACCTTTATGACACACCTAATCACTATTGGGGTCAATAATTATTGCTTATTGGAATGTTATAGAGGTATATGTCCATTAATTTTGTTAAAAGATTGGGAAAAGCACCATTCACCTTCAGGGGTCTAAATGAAACTCATAGTATAAAACATAGAGTTTCTAGAAACCAGAACCATTAATGGAATTAACAAACAAAAAATCATGAAACCATGTGATAAAAACGTGATGATAGAAATTAGAAAAATAAATACATGGGATAACCCCACCACAAAAGCTACTAGATTTCTGAAAAAAATGGTGACCGTGATTAAATCTATGCATTCAATTAAAATTTAAGTGAGTGTTGGGACAAAGTATTTAAGAGGCGTTCTCAATATATTTAATGTTGTATTAAAATATATAAAGAATGTTTTTATATTTTTAAACCAACAAAAATGATAAATGGTTTCTAAGAATTCTTAAAACAGATGAAATAAAAAAATATTCTCATGAAAATAAATTTTAAGGAATAATTAAAAATAATATTTCTTATCATATGAAATAGGATGAATGTTTTCCTTTTATCATATAATTTAATTTAACAAAGTGTTTTTTTGAGATTAAAAACTTCAATGCTTTCCAATTTAGATTTTATTCAACATCATGAGTTAAAAACGATATCATGATTCATGAATTAAAATAAATTAGAGAAATAAGTTTCTATTTGAAAATATCATACAATTATTTTCTAATGAAGATCTACATAGTTAATTAGAGAGGAAAAATTTGAATATGGTTTAGTTGAGGAATGATTATGTTCAATGTTTGTGATGTTTTTTATCAAATAAAATTTTCCAAATTTTTAAATGAATGTTCAGAATAATCTCATAAAATTATGCAAAAATTGGATGAATTATAATTAGATAAAATATAAAAAGGATTAAATACAATCAGATGAAATAAAAATCCAATGAATTCTTATACAAAATGTCTCTGGAAAAATTCTCTTAGGTATAAATATTTTTTAAAAATTACATCACATGGTCACATATGATGTTGTAAATATAATATATTATTTGTGAATATTGGATGAATGTTTTTCTAAATATCATCAAACATGGGATGATATATGATGATAGGGGATTTTTAATTTTGATGCAAGACATCAGATAGAGTAAATAATTGGATTTTGTTTTCTATAGTTGTATGTTAAAAAAATATTGGATTATTGGATACATTCTCGTTTTATGGAATATTTGATATAATTTGTTCCCAACAAATATTTATAGGTATATTGTTTAACTAATTCTAGAATCTTTCTGATTTTTTCATAAATATATTTTCTGATGTTGTTTTTATAATTATTAATATTTAAAAATATCATATACGTTAGATCTATGTTACTCACCTGGGTTGAAGGGTGATTTTTGGATGGTTATGGATGCAAAAATTTATTCGAAACAACAGTAATTCTCTAGACTCCATGATAATGATCTATGAAATTTTTCATTTCATATGAGATTTAATTTTTTTTTATTTTTCAATAGTGATGGAAATTAAATTGAATATTTCACTTATTTTTCTTTGAGTGTTATTATTTAATTGAGGTGGTTGTAAAACACAAAAGGTTTACTATTTGCGCATCAAAAAAGTAGAAGTGATGTTGAAATAGTATTGAACATAGATACATAAGAACATATAAAAACTAAATTTTTAACATGATGATTCCAAACAATGAATATCATCCTTGAAGGAGAAGAATATTTTGGTTCAGAATAGTAGATTTTTTATTATGTTAGACATATAGATATAAGTTCAAAAAATTTATATTCGTTGAATCAATCATAAATAGGATAAAAAGGTGTTGATTATTAAAAGGAACCAAATAGAATTTTATAGTTCAAAAATCTAGAGAGAAAAATTTCATGAATAGTGAATAGAAAAAGTTTTATATGGAATTCCAAAGTGTAAATTGTTGTCTTATACTAGGAAAAATGTGAGGCAGATGGTATTATATGAAGGTTATTATAAAATATTTCAAGTATCATAGTTAAAAAATGATTATATTAGATAATCTATCAATAATCTATCATAAAATCATTATTATATATTTATATTTTTTAAGAGCATAGAAACTGTTTTTTTAATCACAAATAAATGAAAGTGTACTGATTTTAGATATATGTTGTAGCCCTAAAAGAATTTTTGTAATGGATTTTTCAGTATTAAATTATTTATAAACCCTTCCAAGGCCTATATACTCTTTCTGAGTAGATAACCATATAAATTCTTCTGTTTCTATAGATTTTTAATTCATTATAGTTATTACCAAATTTATATCTATTCAAAAGAATGTAAATTTTGATTTATTATATATTAATTTTAAAGAAAATATCACTAATTCACCCCCTCCCATTTTTAGTGATCAAATAAACTATATTTAGTCTTATAAAGTTGTATAATATTGATGATAAAAATTATTAATACTTTTTAGATGTTTGAAAAAAAAATATTTTTCTATAAATGTTGATAATTAAATAAAAAATAAGGGTCTTACAGGTTTATATGGAAATAACCTTTATATTTGGAGATATATAGTTGTAACATATCTTAATTCACTTTTTATGAAGTCATAAAAAAATTTATTTATGGGTTCAAACCATCATCTGAGGATTATACACAAACATATGATGATAAGAAGAATTTTTAGAGTGATTAGTGATCCAAAAATTTTATACCTTCCACACTCTTTGAATGTGTTTTTCATAGTGTTAAGGGAATTGAAAAGACTAATGTAACTAGGGAAATCTTGAATAAAATCTAATAGGTAAATATAAATGTAGAGAAAAAGTAGTTTGGAATATTTAGTTTGATGCATAATGATCGTGTCATGGGTGATTCTAAATCTCTTTATGACTTCGTTACAAGTGTGGATGGCATTGTAAGAACCTTTAGATGGCATGGTAAGAATCTGGATTATTAAACCATTATTGAAAATATCAAATTAAATCATCAATTAAAAATTTATAAATATATTTTGTCATTAAAATAGAGATATCTCAAAACTATATCACTGGTAAATCTATATAGTGATCTCGTTAATTTGTAAATGAAAAGAGAAAATATGATGAATAAGAATGAATGATCTGGTTGATAAATTTTCCACAAATTTTATATTAATGTAAAATTAAGTAATATTCTTAAAGAAGAATAAGTTTGTGACATTGAAAAAGAAACTAGTTAGTAAAATATTTTTAAAAGGTTATGTTTTTCTTTTTTGATGTTATGAAAAGTGGTAGATGAATATAAAAGGGAATGTTTTTGATTAAATGTTTTGGCTTTAGGGATGTTGTTTTTTTTTTGTAATTTTTCATTAATGAAATAAATATGATGATAATAGAAATTAAAGAAGATATATTTTCAATAAGGAATAAAAATAGAATTCATATACATTTGGAAAGGATATAATGTTCTCAAAATACAATGGGAGAAATTATTTGTCTAAATGTGATGAAGATGATGACAATGGGAAAAAAGATGGTAATTTTTGTGATGTTTCTATGAAAAAACAATTTAATATTAATGTTAAAGATAGAAACATCACTATATCTATAATTATTATCTTATAACAATAATATACTATGAATGAGTTTATGCAAGATATAAATTTGAAATAATTTCTTAAAAAAATTAAGAAACTTGAATGAGATATTAAGAATATGAAAAAAGGAAATATTTCAAAAAAATGAATAATATTTTGTTGAAGGAAAATCCATATTTTTAAAATAGTTTGTTAAAGTTAAAATTATTGTTTTGACAAATATATTATCCTCAAAATAAATCTTGATGAAAATATGAATTTGATGGATGAAGAGTTAGAACTTGTTTAATAAAAACTTATCTACTCAGATAAAGGGGATACAAATTTCAAAAACACTATTACATATCCCAATAATTGTTCTAAATGTAATAATAAATATATATATATTGAGAACATTGAAATTTTAATTTTTTTTAAAACATACTAATTATAATTCTTGTTATATCTGAGTTTAATGTATCTAAGGATAAGGTAAAAAGGAAGGTCAAAACAAAAAGACGAAGATAACAAAAGGTGAAAATATAGAATAGATAAATTTATATTTGTATAAGTGGGATAATTAATATCAAACCAAAAACAAAGAATAAATAATGTATTTCAAGGGTAATTGTTTAATCTAAATCTATAAAATATCATTGTTCATTATAGGAAGAAATTCATAGGTTTCTAAGGCCATGAAAAGGTTGAATTGAATAGTGATTTTTCTTATTGAGTGACATGTCAATATATAACTATAGAAGAAAGGGAAATTATATTTGGGTAAGAGTGAAATACAACCTTTTAAAATATAAATACTTCAGTTGATGTATATAATGCATTAAAATTCTCATATCTTCATTTTTCTGTACATTGGTTGGGGTAAAAAATAATGAAAAGAAGAATTCAAAAATGTACATTGGATGAAAATGAACTACTATGAACTTCGAGAAATACATTTTTCAATTATTTACATTCAAAGAGAAGTAGAAATTTATTTTTAACTGACTATTAATTTTGACCCTAACTTCTTATATTGATACATCAATACCTACATATGTAATTAGTGGTAAATAATAGTAGGAATAAAATAGAAATAAAATAAATATACTAATCATGAACATGAAAAATGATTCCCCTCATTCCATTCAAATTACCTCTAAAATTTTATTTTATTAATGATTATAAAACCCAAAAAATTAAAGAAAAGAAATTATACCATTCATAGAATTCAAAAAAAGAAAAATAGATATAGTTGTTATCTATGGAAGATAAATTCCTCTCTATATTAAGCACTACAGGGTTCATCATTATTTAACATATTATGCTTTTCTTCAACTACCTAAAGTATTATATCTATCACTCCTAAATAATTATGTTATTGATTAATATAAAAATAATCATTCAATAATTTTTTTTATAATTTCATGCATTTTTCATCATAGACATCATTATTAAACATATTTATGAGTCTATTTTTTTATGTCAATCGATCATAGCTACTTTAATTTTGTTATTTCTCACAATCAACACAGCCACATGCATGTGCATTAAACCTTTGTATAAATTAATCACACAATAGTCAACTAAAACATATATGAACTATCATGCACATTCCTTTATGATTTGAATAAAAAAACATCCATGTCTTAGATAGAAAATAAATTCTTTAATAGATGTCCTAATTATTCTCAGGCTTCATGTAAAATAAACATAGTGTGATTCATTTTAACGATTTAATTAAAATATTTCATTAAACACCCCACATGCATTGATCTATGAAATAAAAATTAAAACATTGGGAAAATTTAATTCCAACTCTTATTATCGTATTAATACTGTTATCAAATAAATTTATATAAGGATAAATAATATTTGGGTTCATTTATGATTCACTTCCACATTTGAAATCATGTTTTAAATACTGAGCATTGATTATTAGTCAACAATATTTGAAATACTATATTTGGCTAACATCAGATCATCATACACATTAATGAATTATTTTCACCTTCTCAGCTTTGACAGCATCAGGAACCATCATCACAGGAAACCATCATCAACTAGCAGACCATTAAAATATTATTTCACATGATCATCATCATCATTAATATCTCTAAAAATTATATAGGGATGTGAATATCATTTCTAAAATAATAAATCATATTCTAATATATAAAACCAATCTACATCGTTGTCTTAACAAAAAAAATATAGGCATGGATTGGGACAAAAAATGATCATCATTATTCATCCTCAGATATGATTGAGTCTCGATTTACAAATTTTGAATGATGTATCCATCTACAAATATAAATTTTTAGTTTCATTTGATATCACAAATGGAATTCTTTAGGATCAGGTTGAACGATAAATTTGATATCTTATCTATTTCCTAAAAATATCCTCAGTCGTGCACTAAAAATTTTGTCATTTTTTATCTTTAACCCACTCACCTCAAAAAGATATATGTTTTTCAATAGATTTCATAAACATATAGTGAAGAAAATATGATGTTCTTCAATAAATTCAGTGTTTCTTCCTTATTCAATAAAAGTTGAATATTATTTTTATGCTTCAAAATGGATCAAGGATGTGACATTGATTTATGGTAAGATAGAAATCTCTATTCGTGGAGATTTTTTATATCAAGATTACCAATAACATTCAACCTTAAATAGTTCAAATCAATATGCATAAGATCATTATGGAGAAAATGGGTACGTGGGATTATATAGTGGATTAAATGGGTATGATAAACCCAAAATTCAGCTACATGGGATGGAAATTAAATTCATCAATATAGGGAAACCTAGAAAAAGGCAATATATATATTCTTTTGAAAAAACTCTTATGTTCAATTATAAAATAAAAAATTTATTTCATCATCCAATAATATAATAAATTAATCAAATAAATAATCCATTAAAATTATGTAATATAATATATTATTTGTTAAATAATTAATAATATAATAAAAATTTTACATATATATTTACTGATTAATTATTAAAATAATAAAAGATTAATAATTAAACATTTTTTACTAAAAATAAATATATTGTTAATTGGTATTAAAAATAATGAAAATATAAAAATTCGAAAAAAATTGAATTAGAATTTCATATTAAATATTAATCAATTATTCAAATATATGATATTGAAAGTTATAATCAATTAACTATTTATTATATTGAAACAATAAATACAAATTATTAAATTTTAAATACACATACTACCAATAAAAAAACTAAAAAATAATATTATAAATATTATTTTCTTTTAAATAAAAAAACTAAAAGTTGGAGAAAATGATCAATTAAATAGAAAATTAGAATTAAATAAAATTTATAAATCTCAAATTTCATAAAAAAAATGTAAACATCACTTTTATTATACAAAATTCAGTCATATATTATAGTTTAAAAATCAATAAATTATTAAAAGATCATTTGTAAAAAAATAATGTAATTCAAACCACATAAAATTCCATCACACATAAAATATTTCTTGTCCTCAAGAAATCATTAGTCAAATTTATTTGTAGATAACAAATCCCAAATGAGAAAATATAAAATTCCACAATGAATTAAATTTCATAAAAATTGATCTCATGATTCTATAAATGAGTAAAATAAGTAATGTCTTTGAATTTGTATTTTTTTGTATACAATTGTTTAATATTTTAATAAATTATTTAAATTGAGAATCAAAAAGAGAGTTTAAAAAATGTTAATTTTCATGTAATTGATTTTCCAAACTTCTCAATAGATCAGTGAAATCAAATTTTCTGAATTTATGAATCTATAATAATTTTTTTGTCAAGTAGATGGTTTAATGTGAAGATTTAATATTGTAACAAATTACTCATCCAATAATATGATAAATAAATAATGAAATAAAGAATGAATTAATTCAATATATACTGACATTTTCATTTAATAATTCATATGGATGCATATATTATGAAATAAAGTCATATTTAAATGTTAAAAGTGAATAATTGTTGTATACTATTGTCCAAATATAATAGAAAAATCCATTTTTTCTATATATAATTAAAATTTATTTACCTAGTTAATTCTAATAGTTTTATTGATTTACCCCTACAATGTGGGGTTACAAAATTCAAATATGAATAGAAAATTAATTAGTAAATATTCCAAAATGGCACTTAAAAATTTTAGACTTTCAAAAAATATTAGTGGTTTTTAATCGGTTCACAATGAATTATTTCTAGAAAAATGACCCACCCCCACACATAAAAGTCAACAATATCACTATTATTAAATATATAAGTTGGAGGAAATTTAATATAGTCAATACAAATATAATCAATGATATAATTATTGATTCTTGTATTAATGGGCTATACAAATGTAAAATAAATTCGACAAAAATCATATCAAAAAACGAAATTAAATAGTTACAAGATTCTACATTAAAATTCAACAACAATAACTGAAATTTTCAACACTGATTCATGATACACATTTAATTTTATAAGGGAAATCATTAGAGCCCCATGATTTTGATGCAACCTATGAAATTAATCTATAAAACTGAACAAAATAGAGGAATCGACATTCATAGTTTACTTGATAAGTTTATAATTAAAAATATCATAAATATGAACACTATAATCATTAATAACACCCCATAAAACAATAATAATAATTTTAGAATTAAAATAAGATCTAATATTGTATAATATAAATAGTAAATCCCCTTTAACAATGATGTAGTAATTTAATTTCAAAAAAAACTCCCATTTTTTAATTTCATTAATCCCATCATGTTTCCCAAAATTTTACTCTTAAAAAATTATATTATCAAGAATTGAATTCAAGAATTGAATTTAAAATAAACATGCATAGAGATGGTAGTTAATGAATTTCAATCAAATTTTTTCCCAAAAATAAGCTTCTCCCAAAATTAAGAAAACCCAATCTCTTATAGTTAAGTTTCAAAAATAAAATAATGAAAATAATTAATTCTATTCTTTCAAATATAATAAAATGAAACAAATAAAGAATAAGTAGTTTTTTGAATATATGGAAATAAAAACACACATGAAATTGATAATTTATTTCAAATAAATAATAAAGTAAAATATTTGAAAATCATGGGTTGTCTCCCAAGAAGAAGAAGTATTTTTATGTCCTCAACTACAATTTACCCAATAATATTTTTTACACATGATAATTGAAGGGATAAAATTCATCATTAGTTGTAAATAATTTTTTTTATATTATTATCATAGTGTTTCCTCTCATAGATTATAACATTTCATCATCCTTCAACGCTTTTCCCAAATAAACCACGGTTCCATTATTAAGCCACTTACCAAAAAAATATTCAAGGTTATTAAAATATAAAACCGAATAAAGGATGGAAATAAAAACCCTTGTATTTTATTAATAATGGATAACTTCACACTCGAAAAGCTCTATTGAACATGAATGATTTAGAAATTAAATATTATAATCAACAGATATTTCAACAATCCCACTATTAGCCTCAAAATAATGTTCATAGGAAACAATTATTGCTGAATAAGATAAATAATTTCCAAATGTTCCAAAAAAAATTAATTTTTTTTAAAATAAATCATCTTTTATGTTTTGGAATGTAGCGATGTTCAAAAATTGCTCAATAAATTCTAAAAATTTCATACAACAAAAAATATTCCTATATTATTCCCCCTTTCTGTTTCAGTGGAAACCAATTTTATATAAACTAAAAATTCCCCAATTTATAGAACAAAAAAAATATAATTTAAAAATATTTTATAAGAAGGAGCATAATTTCTATCAAGTTATATTGAAAAACAAATAGTCTCACTTCTTACACACTCAATGGAGGGGTTTTACTCATTTTTCATTTACTAAACGATCATAAGTCCCCCAACACTACTACCTATATTCAATTCATTCATTTTCTATAGATGAATTGTTTTAAAACTTACACATCTCAGGATGATTGGAACAACAAAGAGTTTTCATGTTTAAAATAAGAGAGGTTTGTGAGCATATATGATCGTCATCAGAATCCCTTTCAACATCAATTTTTTGGTGTTTTTTAGACCACATTATGGGCCTTCGTAATGAATTAAATAATATAAATCTCAATTTTCCAAAGAAATCCCACCAAAATTAATGGTTCATGTTTGAGAAAATTATATGGATATTGATCAATAACAACTTCAAGAATCATATAACCACGTGAATGATTTTTTCGATTCAATACATGTCACTAAATAGTTCCATAGTCAAGTCATTCAATTTATAGCTCACCATAAGAGGTGACTCTTTGAAATTAGGGAACTCTGTCAATTCATTGTAATGACCCAACCATTCATTAATTGAAATCCCTCTTCATCTAATTAAATGTATTATTATAGTTTTAGGAAATGTGAACTTCATTGGTTTCATGTTTCTATATTTTAAAATACCGTTATGAATTGTACCGTTTCTAATATAGGTATTTAACAATGATCACATGATTAGTATAAACATAGGGAATTAACAAATCCAATATAATCAAAAAGGAAGTGATGACTTCATCCTGTAGACTTTCCACATACGAATCCCATTTGTCAGAGCTCAAAATGGAGGTGGCGTCATTGGGGTTCATTTTTGACAAAGCCCGAGCCAAGCTTGAACACATTAAGCTTGAGTGAAACCGACTTCTAGAGATGTGGATGTTAATAAAGGTTACCACCAGATTGATGTTATCCAAGCCACCCAAGTAGTCTGTCACCATCTCACTCCTTACCCTTATGTCTTATGCGGGTGTTATAAGGGGTTATGTAACAAGACCGTATCTCTATGACTATGTACATTATTTGTGTATAAAAAATGTGTATTCATTTTATTATATTTACTTTGTAAATAGTTTTTAAAGCACAAATAGTATTTTCAGTTATATTCAACTAATAAATATATTTTGATGAACTAATGGGTTTTTTAATAAAAATATTTTAATAAAATATTATTACAATGAAATTAATTTTTATTTAATATAAATGATCATATAATTGTATGAGTGCAATTATAATTTTTATTATTTTTTGAAAGCCGTATTTTTCAAAACCCTGGATTTTTCGATAAATGATGGTTTTTATTTTATAATTAAAAATTCACATATTGAGAAAAATATTTAGTTAAAATGAATAATATTTTGGAATTAGGATTTCAAAATTATCAAATGGTGAATTTTTCATAATTCAGTTGAATTTTTGGGTAAAAATTAAATACCTTTTAAATATATAATGTGTTTTATGACATCATAATAACCCAATTGTGATGTAATAAAATAATTTAAACATTATTTTTGGCCAATATAAGTTTTAGCATTAAAATACTGAGATTTTAGATTTGTTTTATTTATTTTACAAAGCTTTAGTGGAAACTCCAAGACTTCTAAAACATTTTTTCTTTTTAAATGTTTTTCCTTGAGAGTGTGACTCACCTCTACATAAGAACCCTTTAATATTTTAATAAGATAGGACAATATACTTATAAAAATAATTTTTTCAAATCCCCTTTTTAAAAAACCATTTTCCAGAACCATGGGTTGGTTTTTGGTATTGATTACATTAATGTGAGGTGTCCCAAACCCAAATAATAATGAATTCTATCTCGTTTCCTACATAATCCCACACAGTTTCCCACTTCATCTTCTCTAATAGCCTTTGGATTTCATCCAACCTATGCCCTCCTATCTCAATAAACCTCTCAAGGTTCCCCAAGCTCCTAATAAACCTCTCTCAAGCCTCTTGAAAGCCTTTGGTATCACACTTCCAAGTAATGGATTTCCTCTTTTCTCCTTTTTGTCTCAATTTCATTATATTGTTATTCCCTTTGGTTTTCAATTATAAATGTCGGGGTATGATTTATCACCTCCCCCATACTTCCCTCTATATTTTTTAATAATGATATACCCATTTCTCTCTCATTAAATTCCCCTCATGTACACATGTTACCATGCCGAAATTCTGTAAGGAATCTCTATCTCCTCATTTACATTCAATCAATTATTTTGTATGGTGAATATATGTTCGATTACATAAATTGGGACATGTATATATATGACCCCATTACTTTCCATTACATGTACATATTATGAGACACCCATTTCTCTCTCATCAACCATTTTTATTAATTCCTACGTCACGTCATTACGCTACCGAAATTTCACCACAATTTTTGAAGCCAATGTCATTGTGTAGTGAATACCATACCCATTTCCAAATCAAGGGACTTTACCTTTATGCACATTTACTTTTTGAATATAATGTTTCATGTATTAATTCCAAAATTTCCTTTATTGTGGTATAAATAATGAGGTTTAATGAATCCATGTTATATGATCCATGTGGCACATTTATGAATGGAATGAAATGTTTTAGGAAGGGTACACCCTAACAACGCTCTAATGCATTGGGTAAATATTAATATCATGATACTTCAAGTGAAATTAGGGTTTAATCAAGATAATTCAAGTGCAATTATGGTATACTCATGCTAATTCACATGTAATTAGGGTTTACTTATGCTCCATGTAGAATGCTCCTTGAATTATTCTAAAATCATGTTAAATGTCATTGCCACATTTCCATGTTATGATTATCATTCTTTACCATGCCTTTATGTTAATGTATATACTGTTCTCCTTAGTTATGCCTATTTTCTAACATGTACTTTATTCCTCATATTATTCCATTTTTATTCCATTACTGGTCTTTATAGCTCACCTTTTTCTTATGCATGTCCTCAGGTTATCCCCTGCAATGCTATGTAAGAGGGAATGTAGTGGTCATGTAAAATTTTTTTTGAATAAAGATGTTGTATTTCATGTTTTAATTTGTCATTTAGTGAATATAAGCCCCAATTACACTATACCTCTCAATATTATTTGATGTATCAATTGATGTTTAAGAAATAAATTATTTTTAAGTGTGTAATAAATAGCAGGGTTACCATAGTTGTTATCAGAGGATAGGATTAGTTACATTTGGGATTAGGATTAGAAAACCCCAGTGATGACTTAAGGACAATAATAAGTATAATAAAAGAATAACCAAGTGTTGATTAGTATTGATTAAGTGGATTATCATATAATTGCATCCCTATTTGGTTACGAGCAGGTAGAGGCGGCTCTCGGACTGATGTATCGTATGGGTAAAACATGAAAACATTGTTTTGAGCTAGACTCAAATGGGAACTTGTGCACAATAATTGTACTTACTAAACTCTTTGTTATGAGACTCCTGGTGGGATATGCTTTGGTAAATTCCTAAGCATAGTATGAATCTTTATTAAGGGAATTAAAAAAAATTCCCCTAAGAATATATGATAGAAAGTAGATCATGAATAACATATATTGAATCCTATAGATTCAGAAGTTAACGAATAAAAGTAATTTATAATTAATATTTTGTTTCCTTGGATTACCCTTAATGTGTTACCCCTATCATTATTTTTATTCTATCCATTGGCCGGTAATAGAAGGACTCGGGATAACAAATGATGTGAAGATTAATGTGATGACTGTACTAAGGAGATGCCCAATACGATGGGAGAGGGATCATGAACTTTGTCAAGATTCTCCCTCAGTTAACTCAAGCTTTGAATAAAAACATGGGTCAAGAGGAACATTAAACCCCCAATAAGATAGAACAAAGCACTATAGAGAGATTCATGAAAAAAATGCCTCCAACTTTTAATGGATAATCTGATCCCTCAATCACCGAACAATGGATCGACTCCATTGATAAGATCTTCACCATCCATCAATATTACCAACAAAAGAAGGTTATCCTTGCTACTTATTGTATGGAGGGTGAATATGATAAATAGTGGACATTGAAAAAAAATATGAAGCCTAAGGAGAAGATCGAGACATTGGAATGGAAAAACCGTTGGAATATTTTTTTTCTATAAATATTTTCCACGCACCCTCTATCTTAATATGGAAAGGAACTTCCTTTCCCTAAAGCTGAATCATGATGAATATGTCGATGCGTAAGAGGAAAAATTCACAAGGATTGCACGATATGCATCTAACATTGTTGTTACCCCCGAATGCAAGGATGACCACTTCATTGGTGGGCATAAACCCAGCCTACTGAAAGCACCGACGATCCGTGTATTCGATAGATATGAGGAAATTGTATGATGAACCCTCAAGGTTGAAATATATATCAGAAGAATATCAGGGGTATAATGGGGAAAAAAGAGTTAGGTGGAATTCAATGCTAGAGGACTGATGGATAAATCTATTGGTGTTAAGAGGATCCAACACACCACATGCTAAAGGTGCGGAAAGAAGAACCATTAATATTTCCTGAAGGGGATGAGGAAATAATTTAGGTGTGATGGAGAAATGTACCTTGCTGTTAACTATCAGCATGAAAAACCCAAGGATGTGATATAGGAGAGGAACCGTCGGCTCTACCCTAAATTAATTTTCATTACATAAACTACAACGAACCAGGGCACTTTTCAAATCAGTGCCCTAAGCCAAGGGTTTTCGAAAGAAACCCACAACCTTCAAGGGAGCAAGGGTTGGATTTTTCCATCACTACTACTGAAGTGAACCACGAAAATGAAGTGGTTACATGTATGCTTGTTATTCATTAATGAATAGTGAATTTACTTTTTGATTATAGTTCTACACATTTGTTTATATCCTGATAGTTTAGTAGAACAATCCCAACACCACCAGAAATCATGGAAGTAAAGATATTGGTGAGTACGACAAATGGGGTAACATTTTCATCCCATGAATATAACTCCTCCCCTGTTATAATTTCTGGATTGAACTTCTTGGCGAACCTCGTCATACTCCCTCTGGTTGAATTTAATGCAATTCTTAGAATAGATTTGATTTCCTTATATAGAGCCAATATAAATTCTCTTGAGAGGGAAATCACACTCTATATGGATAATCAACCATCAATTCTATACATCTTCAAGGAGGAGGGTGGATATTTTTTAGCTCCATCATCTCAAGCATGGATATTACTAACCTATGGGAATGTGCATCTAGCATAGATAATTGAGTCCAGGGAAGAAAATATCCTTGAAGACATGCCAATTGTGAGGGAATTCATTGATGTGTTTCCTGAGGAATTTCCTAGTCTTCCACCTAGAAAAGATGTGGAATTATCAATTGATCTTATAGCTGGGGAGTTTTCAATATCCAAGACTCCAAATAGAATGGTTGTTGGGGAGCTTGAGGTGCATGAGAAATATTTACAAGAGAATCTAGATAAAGGGTTTATACACCCATGTTCTACACCATTGGGTGCCCTAGTCCTCTTCGTCAAGAAGAAGCATGGATCAATGCGCCTTTGAATCGATTATTGTGAGCTTAACAAAATCATGATAAAAAAGGGTTTCTGATTCTACAAATTGCTGACATGTTCGATAAGCTATGAGAATCACAATACTTCTCCATGGTGGATTTGCAGTCGGGACTTTATCAAGTAATGGTGAAGAAAAACGATATCACTAAGACTACTTTTCGTACAAGATACGGGCCCTGTGAATTCATGATAATGCCTTCCGGACTCACAATTTCATCAGAAATCATCATGAACATGATGAATAGAGTCTCTAGAGATTACCTTGACAAATTTGTGGTAGTATTTATTGATCATATTCTAATATACTCCAAAACCAAGGAGGATTATGAGGAGCATCTGAAAACTGTACTAGAGACCTTGAGTAATGATAAGCTCTATGAAAAGTATAACAATTGTGAGTTTTGGTTGATAGAGGTCTCATTATTGGGCCATATCATCACATGTAATGGGATATCTGTGGATCCCTCCAAAATAGCTGCAATAGAGGGATGGTCGAGGCCAACATTGGTAACAGATATCTATAGATTTTTGGGGTTAGCTAGATATTATCGATGATTTGTGAAAAATTTCTAACAATTTTCCACCCCCCTTTCCAAGCTAAATAGGATGGTAGTAAAGTTTACATTAAGTGATGAATGTAATGAAATATTACAAGAGTTGAAATAGAGGCTTATCATTATACTCGCGCTCACTTTACCCACAAGTGGAGAACACTTTGTGGTATTAAGTGATGCCTCGAAGAAGGGCTTGGGATGTGTGTTGATGCAAAATGAAAACTTCAATTCTTATGATTCAATACAATTAATTTTTCATGTGTAAAATTATCCAGAATATGGGCTAGAGTTAGATGAGGTGATCTTTGAATTAAAAATTTGGTGGCATTATCTCTTTGGGGAGATGTGTTAAATATATATGGACCCCAAAAGCCTCATGTATATATTCAAATAGACTGAGATGAACATGTTCCAATTAAGATGGGTAAAGTTGATCAAATACTATGACAACATAATCCATTACAACCCTTGGAAAGCGAAAATATGGAAAATTCTCTAAGTAGAAAGGATCCAATGATTCTATCATTGAGGAGAATTTAAAATGATCTAATCCTCTTATATTTGATGAAGATGGACATGGGAATCATAAATAGAGGAATTACATCAATCCTTTCAGGAAATATTGCTCAAACATCTATTTTTGAATGGTTAAAGGATTCTCAAATAAAGGATATAGAAATTCTGAAAAGGGTGGAAGTGATCAAAAATGGAAAATCCTCAGAGTTCATGGTTGACAAAGATGGAATCATGAGATTTAGGTAAAATATTTGTGTACCATCTGATCTAAAGATAAATACGGAGCTTTTTTATGACTCACATAGCTCAACCACCTCCATTAACTCGGGGATCACAAAGACATATTGAGATCTCTGAGAAACCTTTTGGTGGGACAATATGAAAAGGGGGATTGCAGAATATACATAAAGGTGCCTGGTATGTCAACATGTGAAGGTTGAGAGGCAAAAGTCTAATGGGATGATGAAACCAATACACATTCCAACATGAAAGTGGGACAACATTACCATGGAAATTGTCACTAGGCATCCAAGGAAATCCTGATGAAACAATGATATATGGGACATTGTGGATCCTCTTACGAAGAAAACTCACTTTATCACGATTCGATGGGACTTCTCATTGGATCAATTTGCATGGATATACATAAAAGAAGTGGTAACTCTACATGGAGAAACACTATCTATTGTATCTGATCATGATCTGAGATTCACCTCGATGTTTGGGAAAATTCTCCAACATGATCTAAACACTGAACTGATCTTCAATACAACCTATCATCCCAAATCCAATGGCCAATCTGATATAACTATTCATACACTAGAAGAAATGCTAAAATCAGTTCTATGGACATAAAAGGGGGATGTGACCAACATCTTCTAATAGATGAATTGTCCTACCATAAAATTTTCCACATGAGTATCAAAATGGGACCTTATGAAGACCTTTATGGGAAGGGGTTCAAAACACCAGCATGTTGGGATAAATTCGATTAATGTAAGCTTCTAGTACCAAAAATGGTAAATGGTGTAGATGGTGAAAACCATTCAGTAGTATATCAAGGCAGTCCAGAGTTTATAGAAGATTTATACATAAAACCATCAATGTGACCTTGAGGTTAATGTTGGATACATGGTATTTATGTGCATATCACCATAGAAGAAGCTCATAAGGCTTGGAAGGAAAGGGAAGTTATGTCCTAGGTACATCGACGCCGTTGAGATTCTTGATCATGTTGGGGTTGTGGCTTTTTGACTAACACTTCCACCTACCATGTCCAAAGTACAAGATGTCTTTCATGTATCCCTATTATGGATGTACATACCATACCCTTCACATGTTCTCTCTTCAGTGGTAGTACATCTAGAGGATGATCAATCTTATGAAGAGAAACCAGATAAGATCTTAGATTATAGAAAAAAAGATCTATGAAATGAGAAAATTCCCCTAGTCAAGGTGTTGTGGCCAAACCAGATGTTTGATGAAGTGACCTGGGAATTGGAGAGGGTGAGGAAGCAGAGTTACCATCATATGTTTTAGAGTGGGAAAATGAAATTTTGTGGGAAAAATTTCATAAAGGGGGAAGATTGTAATGACCCAAACAGTCATTAATGGAAATCCATCTTGATCTAATTAAATGTCTTCTTATGGTTATATGAAATGTGATCTTCATTGGTTTTATGTCTTTAGATTTAAATATACCATTATGAATTATTAAATCTTATAAAATAACCATTGAACAGTGATCACATGATTAGTATAAATATAGAGCATTAACAAATAAAATTTACATAGAAAAAGGTAGTGATGGACTCATGTAGTAGACTTGCCCTGTATGAAGCCCATTTGTCAAAGCTTGTAAAGGAGGTGACTTCATTGGGATTCACTCTTGACCAATCCCAAGCTATGTTTGAACAGGTTAAGCTTGAGTGAAACTAACTATGGGAGAAGTGGAAGTTAATAGATATTACTACCCGAGTGATGTTATCTGAGCCACCCTAAGAGTTTATCACCATCACACACCTTACCCTTCTATCTTATGAAGGTGTTATAAGGGTTTATGTATCAATACACTAGAACTATAACTTTGACCATTATTATGGTATAAATAATGTGCATTTATTTTTTTATTTTTTCTTTGAAAATAATGCTTAAATAAAAAATAGTATTTTTTGTTAATATTAAACTAAGAATTATATTTTGATGAATTAATGGATTTTTGAATTAAATATTATTTTAATAAAATATTATCATAATTACTTTGTTTTATTAAATATAGATGATAATATAATTTTATGAATGCAATTGTAATTTTTTTATATTTTGAAAGCCTTTTTTGTCAAAACCAATGATTTGTTTATAAATGATAGTTTTTATTTTAAAAGAAAAAATTCACATATTTATAAACTTATTTAGAGAAAATGAATATTATTTTTTGATCCTAGACGTCGAAATTATACAACAGTGATCTTTTCATAATTCAGTCTATTTTTTGGGTAAAAATTAAAAACCGTTTAAATATATAATGTGTTTTATGAAATTATAATTACCCAATAGTGATGTAATAAAATAATAAAAAAATTATTTGGAAAATATATATTTTAGAATTAAAATTATGTTATTTTAGATGTGTTTGTTTTATTTTATAAAACTTTAGTGGACCCTCCAAGACTTATAAAACATTTTTTCTTTTTAAATTGTTTTCCTTGAGAGTTTGACTCACCTCTAAATATGCTCCCTAAATATTTTTAGATATTCAGACATTGGAATTATAAAATACTTTTTTCAACTCCCCATTTGAAAAAACCATCATCATAAACCATGGTCTGGTTTATGGTTTTGATTAGTTCAATACGAGGTTTCCCAAAACTAAATAATAATGAATTCCCTCTCTTTTCCAATATAAACCAACCCAAGCTCCCACTTTTTCATCAATAAAATCCAATAGAGTTCATCAAACCTCTTCCCTCTTCTCAATATAATCTTCTCAAGCTACCTCAAGCCCCCATGAAGCCTCTCTCAAGCCTCCCCCAAGCCTTTGGGATCACACTTCCATGTAAGGGATTTCCATTTTTCTCATTTTCATGTAAATTTTCTTGTGTTGTTATGCCATTTTGTTTTCAATTATAAATTTTGGGGTATGATTTTTTAACTCACCCACATGATTGAATTATGATAGAACCCTTTACTTTTCATTAAATTCCCCTTATGTACACCTGTTACCATGCAGAAATTCCATATGGAATATCTCTCTCTTCATTTTCATTCAAGCAATTATTTTGTATTGTGAATATAAATTACATTACTTATATTCGAACATTTATATATATGATCCCCTTAAGGTCCATTTCATGTACATATGATGAGACTCATATTTCATTCTCATCAACCATTTTTATGAATTCCTATGTTAGGTTGTTATGCTGCTGAAATTGCATCGCGCTTTCCCTTGACAATGTCATTGTGTATTGAATACCATGCTCATTTGCCAATGAAGGTTATTCACCATTATGCACTTTTACTTATTTATTATAGTGTTTCATGTATTAATTCTACATTTCCTTTATAATGGAATAAATTATTAGGTTTAATGAATCCATGTTAT